>CM052804.1:9576388-9613931 GCA_028533885.1 Nasua narica | reverse complement strand
CTTTATCTGATATGCCATTTGCGAATATCTTCTCCCATTCTGTCAGTTGTCTTTTGGTTTTGTTGACAGTTTCCTTTGCTATGCAGAAGCTTTTGATCTTGATGAAGTCCCAGTGGTTCATTTTTGCCCTTGCTTCCTTTGCCTTTGGCGATGTTTCTAGGAAGAAGTTACTGTGGCTGAGGTCGAAGAGGTTGCTGCCTGTGTTCTCTAGATTTTGATAGAGTCTTGTCTCACATTGAGATCTTTGATCCATTTTGAGTCTATTTTTGTGTGCGGTGTAAGGAAATGGCCCAGTTTCATTCTTTTGTGTGTGGCTGTCCAGTTTTCCCAACACATCTAACGGTTTTTTGTTGCAGTCTTTAGGATTTTCTATGTATAATATTGTGTCATCTGCAAATAGTGACAGTTTAAACTTCTTTACCAATATAGATGCCTTATTTCTTTTTCTTGTCTGATTGCTGTGGCCAGGACTTCTGGTACGGTGTTGAATAAAAGTGGTGGGAGTCGACATCCTTGTCTTGTTTCTGATCTTCGAGGGAAAGCTCTCAGTTTTTCCCCATTGAGTATGGTGTTAGCTTAGCTATGGGTTTTCATATATGGCCTTTATTATACTGAGGTATGTTCCCTGTAAAGTTCATACCTCCTCAAACTATTCCAAAAAATAGGAAGAAAAGCTTCCAAATACATGCTATAGGGCCAGCACTACCCTGATACCAGAACCGGACAAAGACACCACAAAAAAAAAGAACTACGGGCCAATCTCACTGAGAACATAGATGCAGAAATCCTCAACAAAGATTATCATTCAACAATACATTAAAAATCCATTCACCACAATCAGGTGAGATTTATTCTGTGGATGCAAGGATGGGTCAATATTCACAAATCAATCAATAGGTACAATCAGTAGCATAGGTACACTGCTGATACACCATATCAGCAAAACGGTAAAAGTCATATGATCAACCTAAGTGAACATATATATTTTTTTAAGTTAAAATCCTTTGAGCTAAAAGATACACTTTCCCTAAAGGACTACTATTTTTCTAGTATCTGATACAGTTTTGTTTATAGTAACTCTTAACTTTTTTTTCCTTGAAAGGTTGTGTTAATTTATAACACACTTTCTCTCATCACCTGTATGAAATAAATTTATTATTTTACATTAATTTGGTAGTTCCAGTATATGTTTCTCTAATTTATATTGTACATCTAACATTTTTACTCTTTTCAGGTGATGAAGGTGATAACTTCTATGTGATTGATCAAGGAGAGATGGATGTAAGATTTAAAAATAACAACAATATATTGAAAATTGTAGAAGTTAATGTGTTGATATTTATTACTATTAAGAGTTTCTGAAGGGTTTGTATAACCCTTGAATGTCAAATTCCATTAGCATCTTTTGCTAAATATTTTAATGACACAGAGAAACTTTACTGAAGATAATTTCTTTAGCTAGACATTAGTTAAAAAAAATTTTTTTTTTAGAGAGAGAAAAGCATGCACGTGTGCTTGAGAGTCGGGGGAGGAGGAGGGGCAGAGGGAGAGGGAGAATCTTAAGCAGACTGCATGCCCAGCATGGAACCTGATGCGGAGCTCTGTCTCACGACCCTGAGATCATGACCTGACCAGAAACCAAGAGTCAGATGTTTAACCAGCAGCCACCCAGGCGCCCCTTGGTTTAAATCTTGCTGGAGTCATGGTTGAGGCATGTATGTGTGCTGTGTGGTAAGACAGATGGAAGGGAGAGTTGCAATCCTACGTGCTCATTAGCTCCGAGACTTGGTATAGCTTTCTTGATTCTGTGAGTCTTGTTTACAAGTGAAATGCGGATAATAACAGCATTGCTGTCAAGGATTATTAGTTCAGTGTCTTCTGCAGGCGAGATGCTTAGCATAGTTACGTGACATAGCACTCTGAATATACATGGTGGTTAATGCTGTTTACCTTTGTGCCCTGACCATCCCTATGGGAACCTCTTTCTTATCTGGTAATTAAACCAGGAAAATCACAGACACTCTGGGTTTATTTAACTCACCATCACACAGCAGCTGTTTTGCTTTGCTTTGTTAAAAACATATATTCTATTTTTTGAAACAAAGTTCAGGATTCTGCCCCCTTAGAAAGTTTTGTGGGTTTTTAATAGTTCTGTGTTTGCCGTGTATATGGAAAAAACTGATTCTTTGTCATTTGTGTTTTAGGTCTATGTCAACAATGAATGGGCAACCAGTGTTGGGGAAGGAGGGAGCTTTGGGGAACTTGCTTTGATCTATGGAACTCCTAGAGCAGCCACCGTCAAAGCAAAGACGAATGTGAAATTGTGGGGTATTGACCGAGACAGCTATAGAAGAATCCTCATGGTGAGACAGCGTGGCTTTTGAAGTGCAATTTAGAATTTCAGTCTACGTAACTGATGTTTGAATAATATCACCAGATCTTGTAGAACAAACATCTGGCCAGAAAAAGCATGGGAAACAATTGTGTGTATGTAATGGTCAGCTCCTATTTGGAAGTCTGTCCATTTGCCCATTTTCACTTACTTTATCTTTGCACCGAGATAGCTTGATAGATGCTACTTCTAAGTGCATAAAGTGACTTAAAGCCATTCAGAAGTAATCCACTTCCTTAAGCCGCAAGTGGGTTATCAGTAGTGCAGATGTCCCCTTTCACTGAATGAGTAAACAAAATAATAAAGCCATTGGAACATTCTGCTGATATAGGCAGACTTTTCAAGAACTTCATGGCAGATTTATAGAGTAGCCGTAGATGTTTAAGTGCCAGCTAATGGCATGAGTCCCCCTGAATGATTTCCATAAATTTGCACAGTGCCTGTCTGGCTATCTGACAATATGTGGTTGGATGTACTTTGAATATTTTCTGTATTTGGGAGGCTGTGTACGGATAGTTAAGTATGTATGTGCATGTGACCCTATTACAGAGGACTGTGTTTCCCTCTCGCCTTCCCCCAGATTTAACAAACATTACAGATCAAACAGCTTGGTTAGGTTTGAGGCGATGGCACTGTTTTGGGTGGGAGGTCTAGAAGTGGTAGCGGTTTTATTTCCTTACTTCTGTGGAGGATTGGGATTTTGGGGAAGAACCCTGGGCAGGAAATATATTCAGCTATGGTCACACATATAACTTGATTGGTTTTTTTTTTTTTTTTTTTTGAGATTTGATTATTTATTTGGCATTTCACTAATTGGTGGTATTAGGAACCTTTTTGGACATATGCCTGATGTTAGACTTTTTTTTTTTTTTGAGGAGGGGAGTGAAGGGGAAGGGAGAGGCAGAGAGAGAATCCCAAGCAGGCTTCATGCCCAACACACAGAGCCTGACCTGGGGCTCGATCTCACAACCCCAACATCATGATCTGAACCAAAATCAGGAGTTGGACTCCTAACTGAGCCACCCAGGTCCCCCAGCTTGGTGTTACTTTTAAGAATGAGTTACTAAGCTTTTTATTGAGCTGAACAGAGTGTTTGCCACCATCAATCTGAAGAAAAATAATCCTGTATCAAGAAGCAGCAGCAAACGTTGACTTTTTTTTAAGTTTACTTAATACTTAATGTTTATTATTTCACAGCATTATGTGATAATTACACATTTTTGAGATGACTTTTATTTTTTTCGTTCATAGGGAAGCACTCTGAGAAAGCGGAAGATGTATGAGGAGTTTCTTAGTAAAGTATCTATTTTAGGTGAGTTTTGGAAAACTGCACAGAGAATCATTAAATTGAAGTGTTGGTGATAGTTAAGGAGAACCTATTGCATTTCATAAAAACCGCTCTGGTTATCAACTCACTCTTTTTTTCTTTTCTTTTTTGCTAATAGTAATGAAAAACATGTGGGATACAAAGTTGAAGTTTGACTAAGTTAGAAGTACTTTTACACTGTATTTAATTTGCTAGCATATGACATACCTCTTAATTACAAATGGCGGACCTGAGCAAAGCTTCCTGGAATTATGTGCTCCTCATTCCTCTGGGAGAGACAGAAAGGCTAACAGTGTCCTCCTTTGACAGTGGACATTGGTAGTCATTCCCCCTGTGATGTCTGTCTCTCTTGCTCCATTAGTGAGTTTATTGGTTAGTTCAGGACAGTGAGTATTGCCAAGAATGCCTTTTTTCTATAGAAAGATGAAGTGTCATTTTCTGGCTTTTCTCTGAAAAAGTGCTAGAAGTGTGGTGAAGTTCAGAGTAAAGCAGGTTATCCCGAGATAATCGTGTGTATTTTGTTTTTGTGGCCTTATGATATTGTTACAACTTGCTCTTCCCTGGGAAGGGCCGTGTGGTGATTCGTAGGTAATAGTCTTCTGCCGTTGTTTTGTTAGAGCGAATGGACTTTTTCCCTTATTTTTCCTTTCTCCGAAAGGATTACATTTACTTAGTGACTTGGGTTTCATTTTGGCCTTTGAGAACTAATATTATTGTCTGGTTCTCCTTGTTGGTTTTGTAAGTAAATTCGACTTAGGATTTAAATAGGTAAGTTACTTCTGTGAACCTGTGGAATAGTACAGTTGGTGACACTGTCACTTCTGGGTCTTGCAGATTAGATTTGCGGTGATGGTATTCATTAGGAAGACTTAATGATTACATTTCTTTACTCCTTTACCGTTGAGTGCAGTTGATACAAATTAAAGCAGCCGCCGGACTACTGAAGTAAGGGCCTGAGGGTTCGCTGTTAGTAAGAGGAGGATCTTGCTGAGATTTGAGGTAATGGAAGAGAGGTGCCGTGTTAATCTGTAACACTAGGATGTTGGATGGGCGTGGCTATTTGATTGATGCTCTTTGTAGTTTTGATTTTGACATTTTTAGCAGTGACAGTGTGGAGAAATTTCTTTGATTCTTGCCTTTCAGAATCTCTGGACAAGTGGGAACGTCTCACGGTAGCTGATGCGTTGGAGCCCGTGCAGTTTGAAGACGGACAGAAGATCGTGGTGCAGGGAGAGCCAGGGGACGAGTTCTTCATTATTTTAGAGGTAAAGGCATCTGGGTTTGATGCTTAAAAAAAAAAAAAAAGAAAAATTGTCTAGCATAAGAGAGAAAAAAGGGCCTAATTCTGGTTTACAGGTTGATTTTTTTTTTTTTTTTTAAAGAATACCTGACAGTTTTATTTAAAAATTATCTTTCACTTTGAAGTGGTGCCGTTTGGTTTTAGGCAGGTCACACATTTTATTTTACTTACTAATTTTTTTTTTTACTTACTAATTTTTTAAAAGATTTTATTTATTTTTTTGAGTGAGAGAGAGGGAGAACAAGGGGAGGGGAGGGAGAGAGGGAGAAGCTGACTCCCCGCTGAGCAGGGAGCCCGATGTGGGGCTTGATCCCAGGACCCTGGGATCATGACCTGAGCCGAAGGCAGACACCTAATGGACCGAGCCACCCAAGCCGCCCAGGTCACCACATGTTAAATGAGTTTAAGTCAGAATTCTGGAAGGGCTATTCATGAAGTAATAGCAAAATTCTGGCCTACTCAGTCCTTCTGCAAGCCAAATGAGACTCAACCGTTGAGGTTAACTGTTCCAGATCTGTAGTGTCCTTGTTAAAATTCTGTGTCTGAACTGTTTGGCAAACAAGGATTAAAGGCAAGTATTTAAATTCTGGTAGTTACTATGTTTTATATCTTCACAATTCATGGAAATGTGTAACAGATGCGCTTGGCTGCTGAGCAGAGCCAAAGAGCAGGTTTTCTATGAAAGTGGCTCAGTAGGTGCTGATTGGATAATTCCGGAGTCGAGGCACTCTCAAGGGCCAGGTGTCTTTTGCCGAACCTTAGGGTTTCTGTTGCAAAGACTCAGCTCTTGTCATAGTGCAAAAGTGACATAGACAGTGTGTAAATGAACGAGCGTGTTGTTCCTTGTAACACTGGATTTATAAAACCAGGGGGCTCGGGTTGTGGCCCTCTGGCCGCAGTTCGCTAACCCGAGTCTGAGCCCCCTGGGTTCCTCAGCGTGATGAGATGACAGCTCCTGGTGTGACTTCTCAGTCATCTTTTATATGGACGGGAAGATTGAAATCACTGCTGAATCCTTTTTTTAATTTTTTAGCTTTTTTAACAAAGTAGTCAGAATTGCGTCGGATATTGTCACCCTGGATTTGAAAGTATTTGTTTTGCCGTTTGGTGATTGTATCGTAGGGTTCAGCTGCCGTGCTGCAGCGTCGCTCGGAAAACGAAGAGTTTGTTGAAGTGGGAAGACTGGGGCCTTCTGATTATTTTGGTACGTGGATTTCCTTGAAATAAATACGTAACTTAAGTCACCTTTCAGTGAGATAGCAGAGTCTGCATAGTCTTTCTTAGTTTTGTCTTTCTCCCAAAGTTTATTTTTTAACTGCAGCCTTTTTGGCTCTCAGACAGTGAGATTTCGGAGCTCCTGCCTTTCCCCTGGTAATACTCAAGTTACCGATTGTCTCCGGGTTTTTTTTTTTTTTTTTTTTTTTTAAGTGCGGATGTGTGGTTTGTCCTAATTTATTGAGTTATTAAGACAGATAAACCTGCTTTCTCATTGCTGTCGTTTCCTGTCGATGCTCACCAGCCCTCTGTCGTCTCCCCTCGCCAGGTGAAATCGCACTCCTGATGAACCGTCCCCGCGCCGCCACGGTGGTGGCTCGTGGCCCCCTGAAGTGCGTGAAGCTGGACCGACCCAGATTCGAACGCGTTCTCGGCCCGTGCTCGGATATCCTCAAACGAAACATCCAGCAGTACAACAGTTTTGTGTCTCTGTCTGTCTGAGATCTGCCTCCTGTGCCTCCCTTTCCTCCTCCTCCCCCTCCCGGCCCGGGCTTCGCTCCTGCAGACTGCTTTCTCCCTCTTTGCAGCGACACGTGGCCGCTGGTACCGCAGCTTTTCATCTGTTTCTATTCAGAGTTGCTTTTATCGCACCGTTTTTAATTTGGAGCATTAATCCAATGCTCATACACAGTAAAAATAAATAGAAAGAGTTCTGTGGAGACTTTGCTGTTACCGCTTCTCTCTGTGCAGTGTTAGTGTTCAACCTAGGCAGCCGTGCCCTGCTTTCCAGTGAGGGCGCACCCCTGCGCCGCGTGGAGTGCCGTAGAGTAATGATGTCCCAGTGCAAGGTCTGTTTTTTTAAGTGACATGATTTTTTCCAGTTATCATAAGCATATTTTAGACTGTGGCCACATATGCTGTGTTTCTTTATAGAATAAATGATTTCTCATTAAGCTCTGAGGATTAGGAAAAAGATCTAGAAAAATCTTAGGGTAGAAAGACATCTGCCTGTGTTTAAACTAGTTTAAGGGTGGAAAAGTGCCCCTTTTTGCTAGTTATCAGATGGATAATGGTCTGTTGAGTTTTGTTTTGTTTTGTTTTTCCTCTTAAACAGAATTTTTGTCAAGCTCATCCCCCTGGTTTTGTTCCTTGTTAGTAGTGTTTCCTCCAGTTCTGAAACGTGTGGGTGTGGCTTTGTGTGCCTGCCTTTGGAGTTTGAAACCAAATCATAGACTGCAAATCCTGAGTTACGGTTTAACTACATCTGCCTCAGCTCGAAAATTGCGATTAGACCTTTATTTATCCAGCTAGTGCCAACTATTGATCACCAGATGCCGAATAGGGAATAAGAATTTGAGGTCTGCACTCTTGGTTGTTAACTCAGAGCTTTGGCTAAATGTGTGAGGTCCTTCATTCGGCCCCAGGATTCTCTCCTGTGCGCACCGAACGCTGCCTGCTGGAGGCGGAGTTCGCTGGGAGTAGACCGGGTAGATGGAACAGACGTCCCCGTGGAAGGACGGAGGTGACGGTTGCCAAGGGAGAAGTGCCAGGGGGACAGTGTCCAGTGTTGGGGACTCTGTCCCACTAACTTCATTGGGACATGAGATTTGGGAAGAAGTGTTCTACTTCGGTTTGACCTTTTTCCCTCCTTTTGATGTCAACTAGAATTTGGGGTGGGTTGGGGTGGGGTTGGGGGTTTCTGTTGTTTCGGCGCGCTCTGACAGGCTCTCCTGCTCAAGAGGTCTGCTTTTCTATTCAGCCTTTATTTTCTCTGGCAAATTTTTTTGTTTTTAAAGTAAATTCGTGTTTCGAGTCTTAATTGTTTTTCAGTATTTTCCAGCCTTATCATCCTTATATGTTACATTATTCCATGTGCACCAACGATACCCAACAGTTTATTTTATTACTGTTGTGTTTTTTTTTTAAACAAAATTTCACGGTTCTGTAACGTTAGGCACTTTTATTTTCATTGTGATTTATATATAATGTAGGGGTTATACTTGGGAGTGACTGCAAGCATTTTTTTCCATCTGTGTGCAACTGGCTCTGATTATTAATCCTCTCTCCTGTCCTGGGTAATTTAAATTGGTCGTGGTAGCTTTGTTTCATAGATTTGAACAGTTTTTAGGTTGTTACTAAGTTTGGAGTATAGATCTGGGAAAGAGGTTTTATTTACATTTCAGTTTCTATCTCAGAAAGCTACCTTATTCCAAATTTTTTTATTTTTCAAAGTAATCTATATTAAATGAGGGTTTTCTGACCTGTACTTTGTGTTTAGCTACTTTTTCTATTTAAAAAGTTAAAGGTTATGTTCTTATTAGCTTAAAGCTTGATTTGATCTTTGTTTAAATGCCAAAACTGTACTTAAATGAATTATTTAGAATGCCACAAATTTGCACAGTTTTCATATATGTATATAATCATGTTCATGTATATTTAGATACATAAAATGCTTTCTAAATGAGTTTTGCTCTTAAATCATTTGGCTTGCTGTTTACTCCCTCTTGTAGTTTTTAATCTAAGGAATTTTAAGTCTAAATTTAAAAATTATCACATTTAAAGCTTTCTCTTTGTGCAATCTGAGTATATGTGAGAAATCACAATTGGCATAATTTGTCTTAGTTGATATTCAGGGCTTCAGAAGTCATTATTTCTGGGTGTGGTAAGTGAATTTAAGAGATCTACTGCTCTAGAAAGTATAGATGGCCAAAGGACCATTTTGTATTGTTTCTTGGTTACTAGTCTGATTATACTGTGTGTGCTAATATACTCTATTCTTTTTTGTTATAGATTGTCTTAACAGTAGGTCAAGTAATAAAAAAAGATTAAATAATTTAAATCCTTAAATGAATCAGTTTTTCTTCCCTTCTCCTTTCCCTCTTGTCTTCTTCCCTCTCTCCCCCAGAAACTTTTAATCTGGTGGGCAAGAATGAAAATCAAGAGTGAATTATGGGATTAATGTTTTTAGAGAGTAATCTTTGTTTTCGACTCCATTCCAGAGAATGATTCTCGGATCCTTAGTTTGAAGCGTGATTGAGTTGAAGCAGATCTGTTTACTGAGTAATAGAAGGAAAAGATTAGATCAAAAGCCAAAAGAGTGCCTTTTTATTTGAGACGGACTGCTTCTCTGGTCTTGGAACTTTCCCAGACTTCATGGGAAATGTCATTTCTGGATCAGCATACTCTGGTTTAAATTTAATACATGCCTTTGGGTATTTAGGTATGCTTACTTTTGTATATTTTACATTCATGAAGTCTTTATTTCTGATAGTCCTCAGATTTCTGAGATGATTAAGTTGTACTCAGTTTATTGGTATTCATTCCTTCATATCCAGTGAAGTTGGAGGTGTGTCATGTTCTAGAACATTCTTTAATTGTGCTGCTTTGTAACAGATGCACTTTGTCCAGATTCAGTAACCCCTTTCCTCAGGCCACTGGAGGGGGAGCATTCAGAGTCACCACAGAATATAACTGAGGAGAACTTTATTGGATTGACTGTACCGGTTCTAGTTTCACTCTCCTTTTAGAACTCTGGCTCACACGGAATTTTTTTTCTGTTTTTTAATGACTTAAATATTGACATTTTATTTATTTTTAAATACTGACATTCTAAAATTGAAGTAGCATGATGTTCATTTTCTTAATACTGCTTTATCTCCATAATCACAATTAATAACTGAACCTTTTTGTGTTTTTGTTCAGCTCCAGCAGCGTATTTTTAGATGGGCTAGAACAACATGGAGAGGCAGTGGCCAGATCACCATTTAATGTGTCCCCCAAAGTAGCCATCATACTGCTATCAGTAAAGGCTGCAGATAGGAGATTCTGAGAGGGAGTCTTAAATCTCTCCCTTCTAACCCTGTGGAGCTTTCACATAGAAATCAGTATCATTGTGTACATTTAATGTTAGAGTTTGTTAACATTAGTTTCAGAGCTGTGACTTCATCCTGAGTCGACCTAAACCTCAAATCGCTAATGAGTGTAATTTTTTCATTTTGTGCAAGTTTGTCAATTTAGCTTAAGTAGCTTTGTGATTCTCCAAGTCACCACTAGATGGCGAGCTTTTGTTTTATCATCTCGGTGAATGTCACAGGAGTTACAGTTCATCCTCCTTATTCCTGGTGTTGTATTTGCGAATTCTGTGAATTTGCCTACTGCTAAAATTTATTAGTAATTAGTGACCCCCAAGTCAGTACTCGGAGCGCTTGCCGTGTTCCCGGACGTGAGTGGAGTGGCAGAGACCACTGTCCTGAGGTGTGCGCGTCCCGCTGGGCTCCGCCCGGTGCTCCCGGGCCTCCTGTGCCATCGCGTGGCCGCCGCCCGGTCTGTCCACTGCTGCTCCGGCAATTTGGCGCTTTCCGTCGGTGATGTCGCTACGTAAAACGGCCCCCGAGTGTCGTGCTAAAGTGCTGGCCAGAGTTCCTACGGCTGAGGAGGCCATGCTGGGTGTCTTGTAGAGGAAGTAAGTGTAGTAAGTAGCTGCTTTGAGGCCTGAGTTCTGTTGGCTGCGGGGTCCGTGTGTAAATCAGTTTGTAGCGGGGTGTGTGTGTGTGTGTGTGTCTCGGGCACCATGAATACCTCTGACGGGGTCATGTACGCACCAATGGGCAAAAACGTGATTCAAGTCTCTCCGGAACCTCAACCCTGTGTTTCCTCTCGGGGCAGATGGGCCCGTCTCCACTAACTTGGGATCCGTGGTGACTTCCTAAAACCACCACGAGGAAGAGAACCAACCACGCTTTTTACAGTCTTCTGACTCAGGTTGTCCTCCTGGCTTCTGGGTGGGCAAAGCTGAATTCCTTCAGACCCTTTTCCCAGCCAGTTTTTGTACTGACCGTTCCGTTCCGTTTTTCATTTCATTGTTGGTAGTAACGTGAAAAGTTATATAAAGAGGAGAATTTTTATGTGATGGGAAGTCGAACTGTGGTCCAAAATGGACATGTTGGAAGAACCTGACAGTTCTAAGAAAGGAATCTTTTATTCTCTGGCATTTTGACAAATGGTAGAGTCTTAATCTTTGCATTATTGAAAAAACAGTGGGGTGTTTAAGTTAAGAATTAGGTGACTCGGTACCTTACGTGTTGTGGTCAAACTCCGTTCTATTACTCTGCAGAATACAGCACAGGGTTTAGTCTAGGCCATTTGGAAGCCAGCACCTTGTCCTCGAAGTGGCCGGGTCTGACACAGAGCTGTGGCTCACCCTCCTTAGGCTCAGCAGTTTGACGCCTCCGGCCATTCTGTGCTGTTCTTGGAACGTCTCTGCCTGAATCTTTTTCTGCCGTCCCTCGGTGTGCAGTTACCTGGTCCTTCCACCCGACGACAGCCGTGTCTGGTAGGAGACAGTTCACGGACTGGGAAGCCCCGAGCAGCCGCAGAGCCTGTGGGTGATGGAAGGTTCTCCTGGGGGGGGGCGGGGGCAGGTTCTGCTAAAGGGTTGAGTTTTTTGACGTAAACCAACATAACTTCACAGACTGACCGAGCAAAGTACTGTTGGGTTTTTGTATGACAGTGGAAACTTGGGAGTAGGTTTAAATCATTAAGTTGTGTGATTTCGTGAGACCATTTTTTTCCTGTGGACCTCAGAGGTCAGGGCTTTGGTGTGTGCGTCCGGGGAGGCTGGGAGACCCCGTCTGCGGACTCTCCCCGGGGAAGAGCTCCGGGGGCGGCACTGACGTCATGGAGACGGGGTTGGGGTGGGGGGATGCACTGGGGTTGTGGGGTCCCGCGTGGGTCAGAAAGACTCGGGTCACTTTGCGGGCCTTAGATGACCCTTCTGCCCTCTGACCTGGCAGCCCCCGACAACTTCTTTCAACCCCCGCCTCACGTTTCTAGAATTTGAGCCGCTGGCCTTTAGTGGGGAAGCAGATGTGCTGAAAACAGCCTTTTTTCCTGGTTGACTGACTGATTACTCCACCGTGTGAATACGTTCCCGTCAGTTGGGTTTTCAGACGTGAATTACGGAATAAGAGACAAAGCCTCCGATGAAAGGTGTCTCCGTTGTTGGCAGGTCAGTAGGGAGGAGGCTGAGGAGATGGGATCCCTGATATGTCCATTTTTCAAGGGAGGCTTCGAAAGTCCACTTGAAGGGCGCCTGGGTGGCTCAGTCTCACTGAAGTGACACTTCAGTCAGTGAAGTGTCTGCCTGCGGCTCAGGTCATGATCCCAGGGTCCTGGGATCGAGCCCCGCATCGGACCCCCTGCTCAGTGGGGAGCCTGCTCCCTCTCCCTCGGCTCCAGCTCGTGCTCTCTTTCGTTGGCTCACTCTCAAATAAATAAAATCTTAAAAAAAAAGTCAACTTGATTGAGTTCTTTTTGATAAAGCAGCTGAGGGGAGGGACATCTAGAGCATTAGGTCTCTTCAGAAAGCCTCCTGCTGCTTTTGGGGGCAGGCGGGCGACCGTTCCGGGACCTTTCGGGAAAGAGGGTTGTGGTGGGTGGGCGGCGGGAGGCCCTGGCTTTTCTCCTGCCCGAGCCCAGGCGCGTGCACCTGCCGGGCCCGTTCCCCTGCTGTCCACCTCCAAGGCCACGCTGGTTTCCCTTCAGTGCGATTCCTTCCGTTGTTACTGGAGGCTACGTCTGACATACTTGAGGTTGTTTCGGTTGGTATTTAAATACTCTTCAGATGGAAAACAGCCCCTTTCAGATATTCTGAGCAAATTCCTCTGTTATTTTTACCCCTTGTAATACCCCTGGCAACCCCTTGTTTCCAAGAAATGACTTTCGGACTGGTCAGTAAGGGATTACTGTAACCAGCTGGGCCACAGCGACCGGGGCAGAAAAAGAAAGGGTGAAGTCTACTTGAACCAGTTTGAGAGCTACCATGTTAAGACTTTTTTTTTTTTTGGTCTGCTTGTGAGATGCCGAATGTTTTATCTGGATCAGAAATTATCCTTGTAGATACAATAAGGATCTGGAGGTCAGCTAGGTGTTCATGGTGTCCTTTAATTTTATTTGTTCTACTCTTTCCCAGGACAAGACTTCCAAACCTTCCAAGCCCGACTCTTCTCCAGATTTCCCAGTGGGTTCAGGAGATGGTCTTTAGTCTCGATGAAACAGTACTTTCTGGGAAAGAGGGAGCCAAGGAGGTCCACTAGAGAAGCCGCGCACCCAGGAATAAAGTTCAGTGGATCCCTCTTGCTCTTGTGGAACCGTCCCAGTGCCCTCCCTCTTCCAGAGCTCATGACCCGGCCCCTCCGGCCCGGATGGGGCTGCGAGGAAGCAGTGGTCTGCACCCGGGGCCACCGCTGGCTCCCGGGGTCGTTCCTGAGGTCTGGCTTCATCCTGCCCTTAGCTTGTCAAGTTAGCCTGGCTAGAGTCTGGGGCGGACTGTTGAGCCGGGTCCGAGGCTATGACATTCTGCTCTCCGTGGGCCTCCACGCACCCCTGCACCGTCTGCAGGATGATGTGGAGTCTCCGGTCCAGGGCCAGGAGGTGGGGCTCTGTGAGGACGGGGCTGAGCTGGTCTTCTAGCAGAGACTCCCGCATCACGTCACTGAGTCTGTAGTCGGCCTGGGCCAGCAGCTGCAGGTGCAGAAGCGTTTTCTTTTTAATCCTGGAAGGACAGAGTCATAGGGGGCAAATAAGTAAATGTGAACAGAAAAGCTTGCCTGAACTGCTCTCCCCACAAACGGCTGTCCTCGCCGATGTTCTGGGAGCCGCCTCCCCCAGTGTCCTCTCAAGCACGGGTGACTGACAACCAGGGGAAGGGAAATAAGTGACAGTTAACGACATCTAAAGGAGATTTAAAGCCACCGAGAGAAGTTTCTGGTAGGTGAAACGATGGAGAGGTTTGCCATCTCAAAAGCCGTGGGTACCCTCTGCCTCTAAGTTGTTTCTTGCCAACTTTATATTTCCCCGTGTCGGACTCCAGTCTCGACTTTTGGATTTTGATTTTTTTTTTTTTTTTTTAGAGAGAGAGATTGAGAGAGCGCATGAGAGGAGAGAAGGTCAGAAAGAGAAGCAGACTCCCCAGGGAGCTGGGAGCCTGATGCGGGACTCGATCCCAGAACTCCGGGATCATGACCTGAGCCAAAGGCAGTCGCTCAACCAGCCGAGCCACCCAGGCGCCCTTGATTTTTTTTTTTTATGTGAGAATCTGACTTGCACTCAGATGTGGAAGCAGCCTCAGTGTCTGACTTGTCCTCACCAACGACTGCCCAGCCTACGGGGGGTGGGGTGGGGTGGGGGGGGACGCGCGTTTAAATGAACCGAAGAAGCGGATAAAGAACATGCTTTGCTCAGAGCTTTCCAGAGGAATGAGATGGTTTTGCTAGGCATGCGTCCGTATTTCTAGTTCGCTTTGGGAGCCGTGGCCGAGCGGGCGGGCGGGTTCACCAGCCTCACGCTGACGCCAGAGAGGGGCGGACGCGGGTGAGACATTCTCCAGAGCATGGAGGCCACGCAGAGTCCCAGTACTTCCTTTCAACCTGACATGAGTTTATAGGACTTTTTAAAGATTTTATTTTTTTAAAGATTTGTTTATTTTAGAGGGGGGAGGGGCAGAGGGAAGAGAGCGTCAGCAGACTGTGCGCTGAGCCCGACCTGGGACTCGATCCCACAACCCCGAGATCATGATCTGAGCCAAAACTGAGAGTCAGACATTCAACTGGTTCTGCCACCCGGGCACCCCTAAGGATTTTATTTTTATTTATGTATTTATTGTTAAAGATTTATTTTATTTCATTGAGACAGAGAGAGAGAGAGAATGAAAGGGGAGAGGTCAGAGGGAGAAGCAGGCTCCTCTCAGAGCAGGGAGCCCGATGCGGGACTCGATCCCGGGACTCCAGGATCATGACCTGAGCTGAAGGCAGTCGCTCAGCCAACTGAGCCACCCAGGCGCCCCCCTAAGGATTTTATTTTTAAGGAATCTCTACACCCAATGCAGGGCTCGAACCCATGACCCACGGTCGAGTCACCTGCTCTACTGACTGAGCCAGCCAGACGCCCCCCAGTTTCTGAGACTTCAATCAGGATTTTACTCAGATGGTGAACAAGCCGTAGTTCCGAGCTGCTCGGAGTGCCGAGCGAAGCAGAGCTCTGCTTAGTCGTGCCAGAGACTGTCAGACTCGGCAAGGGGGAGCTCTTCTCTGGGTGGGTTCAAGATGCAAGTTAGCAACTGAAGGGTTTAAAGGGTGAGGTCCTCATTCATCCTGTGCGGCCACAGGGAAGAGGGAGGCGTAGGTGGACAAGAGCCGAGGTCGTGCCTGTCCCCCTGCCCCCTCCCCCCGGCGTCCTAGACCAATGAACGCGAGGATCTTCGCCACCCCACTAGTTGCAAGTGGGATGAAGCTGCCACCTGCCCCAGCGCCGGGAGCTCACCTGCAGCACTGGGACAGCGGCGACAGGATGGAGAGTTCATCCTGGGAGTGTCGTCCAAACCTGGAAAGGGAGACGGGCTTTCAGGGTGACCCCCCTCCCCCGCCTCCACACCTCCCTCCAGATGGTTTCCTCTCTCCTCTGCCTCAGCCTCGTTCTGACTCCCAGCTCGGGGTAAAATGCCAGGGGTCAGCCCCCTCGTCCTCAGCCGGCTCCACAAAGCCTCTGTGCAAAGAGGCTACAACCAAGCACCATCCGCTCCGGACTGAAGCACATAGTAAAAATGTGGAAAACGTCAGTCTGTTTGACTAACAGTCTCAGGAGGAGAATCCAGCGTTACTTGGCCGAGATCGGGAGAGAAAGGAAATGGAACGAGGAGGGCAGGGTGACCGGGAACGGGCCGGTGGACGGGCCTCATCCTCAGGGGCGTCTGGTTGGCCCTGAGCAGCCACACCTGGTGAGCCCGAGCTTCGGGATTTCTGGAAAGTTCCTGGGGTGGGGCCCCCCACGGCAGGGGAAGGCGGTGTTGGGACACTTACCCTCTCGCATTGTCAAGGTGAATGAGGAACCCATCGTCCCCGAATTTGGTGAACATCTCATAGTGGTGCCGGTCCATATTCCCTGCAGAGGAGGGCAGGTGCGTCTGACCTCGCCGTCCTCCCCGGGCCCAGAGGCCTGTTTGCAGTTGATTTGGGGGTCCGAACCCGGGGCCCCACGCCGTTTCCCACGGTTATTAGTGACAGTGCAGGGGGGGAGGGGAGCTAAGCGAGCAAACAAACGCTCGCGTGGACGGGTTTCACACCGCGTGCCCCCCCTCTGAGCGAGGTCCTCTCTAAAGAGGGGCGCGTATTGACCTCCGTCCCCTGGGACCTCCGGCGCTCCCGAGGCTGTGGGCCGGCCGAGGTTACTCAGGCCTCGCGGTCCAGGCTGGAGCTCGTTGCCCAAGGTCACGGCCAATCCCAGCCCCACAGCCGAGGCCGCCGCCGCTGAGCGCCCGAGCGTGGGGACCTACCTATCAGGAAGTCGAAGATGGCCATGTCGATGATGTTGAGCAGACGGTTGCTGCTGTTGTACGGGTAGGTCTGCTTCACGGTGTCGCAGTAGAGCGGATTGACCTCCCACCTGGGGGGGGAGAAGAAGTCCTGGGGCTGGAAGAGCCAAGATGGCGAGGTGTTGGGGGCCCTCCTTACGCCTCCCTGCACTGCCCCCCATCCCTGCCTCCCTGATCCCGACTCGGGGCCTCGGCTTCCGGGGTTTACTGAGGTGGAGCAGGCGTCCCTCCTGCGGGCCCCCCATCGCTTCCCTGTACGACAGCAAGTGTGACGCTGTGTTTTCATGATCGGCCCACTCGTCCGACCGCGCCCCCCAGGCCGGGGAGAGCCTCTCTGTCTTTCGTCTCCATACCACTAGCACGTAGGAGGCTCTGTGGAACTGAATGCGTGAACCGAAGGGGGAGAACAGGCACAGCTGGCCCCGGGATGGGTCTGAGATCAGGAAATGACTGGGGTTTGGGGTCCGCGAGCCCGGCTGGCGGCAAGGCCTCGGTGCAGGGGTGCAGCTCCTCTCCGGGACCGGACGGCCGGGCCGTGGGCGTGGCAGCGTGGCCAGGGGGGCCAACTCACTCCTCTTTTCCTGCCAGCGTGTAGGAGCGGATCCAGGGGTTGGGCACGGACAGCCTGGGGGCCAGGTTGAGGGACGGCAGGAACGCGGACAGGGAGCCCTCCAGCAGGTGCGGGTTGCCGCACACGGCGTATTCGGTCTTGCACATGTACGGACACTTGGCAAAGAAACACACGTTGCTGGCTGGAGGGCAGGGGAGAAGAGCGAGAGAAGGAATAAGAGAAGGAGACCATGCCATGTTCCTGACCCCGCCCCCCACCGGAACGTCCTCCAGGAGGGAAGGGAAAGCCTCAACTCACAGCTGGGGCAGAAGCAGCCGGGAGAAGACTATATTGCTCTCCCGGAGGTCGGGGCTTGCGAGTGCTCTTAAACCGAGCAGGCTGCGTACCAATTTCTCAAATGTCTCAGAGCAGAGAACGTGTGGGCCCCAGGCTCCCATCCAGACGATTAGAATGCTCTGTGCTCTAAGTAGCATCGGAACCGGGGAGGCTGGCCTGGTCGCCCACACAGGCTACTTGGCATCTCACCTGCGACCCTTTCCCTTCCCCAGTTCATCGGGTGTGATGCTCAGGTGGGCCCGGGTGGGAGAGTCCGACGGCAGCATATCATCCCTGCCCCCCAACGAGGGCCGGCAGGTGCTCAGACCACTGGGGACGCATCGGCGGCCACAGGGGCCGACCCTCCTACACCCAAAACGTTGCTCAGGCCAGGACTCTACCTGGAGAGACGAAGAAAACACTCTGCAGGATTTCATTCTTGGTGACCTCTAGGATTTCCTTGGTGACATTGATCAGCCTCCCCGCTGTGGGTGGCACCCGTCGGAAGTCCAGAATCCTGAAGGAGAGAGAGCCCTGTTCACATCGGGGGGATCGTCAGGGGGTCGGATGGTCGCCGCTCTTAAATGGACGGGCATTCCTGACCACACCAGCCCAGGGTGCTCTGCAGTACCCAGCTGACTGTGCCGAGGAGAAACCTGTGTCTACGCGACCGGGAGACGGGGTGACCAAGGAATGCCAATTCCAGCAAGCCTTCCTACAGTCCAAGCTCTGTTCTAGGTCAGAGCTCTTCATACATCACTGGGCGTCTGAGTGAGCTGGGTTCTCCTTCACATGCAGGCTCCGATTCCGATGGCCCAGGGTGAGCCCGAGCTTCGGGATTTCTGGAAAGTTCCTGGGGTGGGACCCCGGCTGCCGGTCCATAGAACACACCTTGAGTAGCCACGAAGGGCCAGTGGGAGGGGAGGGAGTTTAGGAAGGTGCTTTCAAAACCTTTGGGGGAAAGGGGATTTATGGGAGTGGATGCATTCTCCCCATTTCCAATCAGGAAACCAGAGCGAAGGGCGAGGTCAGGCCCAAGGTGGCAGACTGAGCAGCCTGGCAGGGCGGTTAGCTTTTTTCTAGGTCATTCTTTTCACTACATCAGAGGCCTTGTGTTTTTCAAACGTGGGCTTGAACGGGAGATGTGTTGAGTTCAAGGGCATCACTGAGGTCCCTTAGCAAGACAGGATGCCGGAGGGAAGAAAGGCCAGGGAGGTCCCACCCGAGGATCCGCCCAGCGCCCCCCCGGGCTATCGGCCCTCGCGATCAACGCCGCGTTCCCCGGGGCCCAACCCTACCTGTCCAGGTGGAAAGCTGCGATCTCGGCATTGTGTCTCTGAAAGTCGATGAAGTAGAAGAAGTCGGCGGGCGTCTCTTCATCTCGCTGCTGTCTGGAAGGAAGGAAGGACTCACGCCCTGGACTCAGACCTCGTCGGGAGCCTGAGCAGAGAGCTGAGAAGCATGGCCAGAGGGAGAAGAAAACAGGCTTTCTTTTGTGCTTCTAATGTATGTGTGCGCCTGATGGAACGACCCACCAGCGGACAGCCCGTGGCTCCCCTGGCCGGGAGAAGACTCGGGCGTCTTGCATGACCCGGTCCTGCAGACGCTCCCCGGCCCGCGTCTCCTATCTGAGCCACTTTGGGGACAGCAGCTGATCCTTTCAAAAGTCAGGTAAGTCGGGAAGCTACACAGACATTCCTGGGCAGGTGTAAACAGAAGAGACGCACCTGCTGGCCAACCAGAGGGGGCAGGGATGCAGAGGTCCAGATTAGAGGTGGGGGAGGAGGTGCACCTATTCTAGAAGGAAAAGCATCCTAGGGATGCAGTTTAATGCAACTGACGTTTGAAGACCAGGAAAGGTCCAGGTCTTAGGGTGACGGGGGTAAGTAAATGAGCCTGTCCCTTCAGAGAAACCTCAGCTGGGTCCTGAGAGTGAGCCCAGCCTGAGGCTTGAGGGAGGCCGGTTCAGCGAATATTGATTTATACATATTTTATCCATCGCTAATGGATTCCTGAAAAGCAACCAGGCCTGCCCGAGTGTGACGGTCCAGCTGGGTGTGAATGTCCGGAAAGGTGCCTCACGATTCTTCAGGGCAGCGTGGCCGCTGGCCCCGAGCTTGACCTGCCTTGCGGCCAGTTCTGGAAGAATGATCCCCATGGGGGACTGGGGACAGCGTGGGGGCTGCAGAAGGAATTCAAATGTAAATACACATGAAGTTGCCCAAACAAAGTAAACAGCTCCAGCAACTGAAATAGTGACGTGCACTTTGCCAAAAAACACAAGTCCTGGAAACCACGGTGAGGGGCCGGCAAAGCAAGCATCCTGTTTTAAAAGGTGTGGCCACATTGGAAAGATGGGCCTCTGTGCAGGCGAGCCCCTCTCCTCCTCACCAGTGTTGCCTGGGCTGCAAGGAGCGTGTCCCCATCCGCATGTTTGAATTCCTGAATTCTGTCTGTAAGAATCCACCCTCTCTCTCTGACACCTTTTAGAATTTTCTAAAACATCATTTCCCCATTTCTGTATGGCCTACCTAGATGGGACATTAAATTTGAAAATCATTTTTACATCAGGGCTTTCTCAGGCTTCGACAAGGGCTGCTGTATTTCTCAGCCTCTATAGTCCATAGGTTACGTGAAAAATACGATCTATAATTATGGCCATAATTTATATTACCCAAAGATAAACTTATACTTTCCCTTTTTATTTTTTTTTCCTTTTTTTCCTTTTTATTTTTTAAAAAAAATTTTTAAAAGACTTTATTTATTTGACAGAGAGACAGATCACAAGTAGACAAAGAGGCAGGCAGAGAGAGAGGGGGAAGCAGGCTCCCCGCTGAGCAGAGAGCCCGATATGGGGATCGATCCCAGGACCCTGAGATCATGACCTGAGCCGAAGGCAGAGGCTTTAACCCACTGAGCCACCCAGGTGCCCCTACTTTCCCTTTTTAATAAGGGATGTGTGTTGTTTGCTTGTTGGTTTTTTTTTTTTTTTCAGTGACATATAGAAAAAAATGCAAGCTTTCCCAAGAACTACGTTTTAAAAGGATTTTGTTTGACTTTGGACGAAATTTTATACAAATGCAGATTAAAGTTTGTGCTATGGCCTAAGAATAGACAAAATGGCGTTTGTGACCCAATGTCGGAAGTTTTTGCATTCTATTCAGAAAGACAACTGGTTCATCTGGACAGTCTCTGCATGTTGTCTGGAAGGGTCAGAGAAGGGCGTGGAGGCTGGGACTTCCGGTCCTTTCCCGCACATAAAACATGGCCAAGTGTGAGTGGTTTTCCTGCCCACAGATGAAAAGTGAAAGTAAGGCTCCCCCGCTGTATAATTAGCTTTAAGTTTTAATAAAAATCACCGCCATCCTAAGGTGCCAGGAAGAATGTTCCTCAGAGAATACAGCCCATGGCTCTGATGCGGGAGGCGAATGTGCAGATTTATCATTGTTTTTATGCTTCCCTTTAAGGTCTCGTGTTTCTCCATTGGTGTTTATCCCTTCTGCCTCCTCTCTAACCAGGGCCCACTTAGGAGTCTGCACTAACCCCCCACGACTAACTGTCACAGTCACTTACAACAGTGGAAAGCGCAGACATGGCGGCTCTGGGTTCCGGGGGCTGGTGCACCCACGAGTGACCGGGCTGCCTCGGGAGCCTCGGCTAAACCAGCCGGGTGGGCTCCCTGCGATCGCTCCCTTTCAACTTTTTCTTCCCAGGATCTGAGATGCCCGAATATATAAGAAGAGATTCCCTCCCCAGAAACTGTCCACGTTCACTGATTTTTGGTCAGACTCCCTCACGGCTGCCGAGGCTGGACGCAGAGGTGAGGAAGGCGGTCACTTACCTCATGGGTTTGAACATGGCCTTCCCGAAGTCCGAGAACCTCAGAACCAGCTTGAGGTGGACCCCGCTGGGCTTCACAACTGTGAGGGGGGAGAAGGGAGAGTGAACACTGCCTCTGGGCCTCACCTCGGGGGTGCGGCCTTTTGGTCCTTCAAAGAAACCCAGCCGATTTCTTCTTTTTGCTCTTACGTAGTAAGACCCCGAAGACCAGCATTTGCTTTCGAAGCCTGCAGGGTAAATTCTAGAGTGTCGGGACACGGAGAGCATGTCTGGGGCGGAGGGGGTTCAAGACAATGCTCCAGGCCACTCTTACGGGAAAAGGGGAAACAATGCAGGTGTCCCGAGATAGACCCTCACTGAAAACCCCAAAGGATGTTTTCCTAAGAACTGGTATTGTCCCCTCTGCGCTTCCCGGGGACCCCTGTGGATTCTGATTACACCCCGTTACCTGGCGTTGGACTCGTTTATCCCCATCTCTCTCTGTTGCGGATTGCACACCTGGGCCGGGACAGGGTTTGGGGCCTGACATACCTGTGGGGCCCCTCCCTCCCCCGGCTCCTGACACCTTGCGTTCTGGCCGCGTCACTCGCTATGCCCCGTCCGGGCCTTGCTGTGAGCCCCTCGAGGGTTGGGACCACGTCTTCCTCACCTTTGTGTTCTATAAAATGGCACATGGTGGGCAGGGGCTAAGCCAAAGCAAAGGGAAGCCCCGGGCCCTACCAAGTCTACTTCGAACCTTCAACATCACGGCACGTACGAGAATTTCTATGTGCGTCCAGTGTATTGAAGTAAACGGATGAGGTTACTCATTGCTGGCGGGGACTGGTCCATGGGCATCGTGGTCCAGGCCTGGTCTGGCCACTCTGGGGGCCGGGTACACAACCGTACCCGATTCATGGCACCCCGGGAGCTGCTCGATCTCATGCCTGTCTGTCTGATTCTATTCTAGTCATCGTTTACCCCAGTGGGTCTCAACTTTGGCTGCATTGGAATCACCTGGAGGGCTTTAAAATTCTGACGCCTGAACCCATTGAATCATTGACTCAAAACCTCCTGAGGTGGACGGCAGTCCTCGGTACTTTCTAAAGATCTCTGGGTAACTCTAGTATGAGCCCAGCTTGGGAACTGCTGCCCAGGGCAACTGCTTCTGAAACCTACAAATGTCCTCCAACCCCTCGAGGATTTGGTTAAAATCCAGGTTCTGATTCGGAACATCAAAGTGAGGACTGAGATTTTTCATTCATAATAAGCTCCCCGATGACATCCCCCAGCAGGACCCTAGGAATAGCCCCTGCCGAATGCCTTTTCTTTTGTGTGGTTAGATATGTGGGTGGGTGGGTGGAGAGAAATGTCCAGTTCTCAGAGATTGGGCAGAGAGAGTCTCGCCCCTTCAGCCTCCGACCAGGACCCCCTCGGAGGGGACGGTGGGTCCCTCACATTGCTGCCAGGTCCTGGGGTTCATAGGGTTGTGGTGATGAGGGGGCAGGACAGAGGCAGGGCCGGGGCACTTACTCTGAGTGCAGTCACATGCCCCAAGCAAGGCCTTCTCGTCCTGACTGTAATCTGAAAAGGAGGAGAAGGGAGTGAGAACATCCAGCCTTGCTCCTAGGAGAGCTCACCACGCAGAACCCTTGACTCTGGTTCAGACCACAGAGGGGGAGATGGGGAGGCAGCCTGAGGGCCTTATCCATTCAACAGGGGATGGCTGGGGCCCCAGCTGGCTGCAGCCTCCACCCTGCTCCATCCCAGGCCCCAGGCCCTCTAGCCCTTCAGTGGATGCTCCAGCAGCACCTGGTACATGATCGAGGCTAGTTTGGCCCCTGTCAGCGACTAGACTGTGGGCGTGCTTGAGAGCACAGATCCCAGTCCTGGGACAGCAGGACCGTGTTTGAATCCCAGTACCACCACTGGGTCTCTGGCCAAGTTGCTTAACCTCTCTGAGCCTCAGTTTCCCCACCTGTGAAATGGCCGTGATAATTATGTCATATTGTCGCTGTATAAGACAGAGTTGCCAGGTTCCCGAGAAGCCCTCAAGAAACGGTCCCAACCACCATTCCTTATGTGTATAGGAACGCTTTCTTACAGCTCTCTGATGCGGTGGTGATGAGATTAGAATGCTAAGGGAAAAAGATCAGGGTCTGTTTTTCTTCTTACTCTCCAATCAGGTGTCAGAGCCAACCGTTTACTATTTCACGCTAGAGCCCTGTCTGAGACGGTTTGTGCAACCTCTGCGGGAGAAAGTTAGTGCATCCCGCCTGACCCCGTGCATCTCACCAGCACTGATGGTGGGAAAGCGTGTCATGTCCTGGAGGAGCTGGCTGACAACAGGACTGGACCGCGAGTACAGCCCGTGGCGGCTGATCCCCAGGTGGAACTGCACCCAGCTGGCCTCGAGCCGCAGCTGCAGGGGAGCGTCCAGGGAGGTGAGGTTGAGCTGCTCCTTGTACATCTTGTGTCGTCTGGAAAAGCAGGGAGAGTTTTGTTTGTTTCCATCCGGGCTACAAGAAATGCAAAGGCTTGCCAAAGCACCTTGTCTGGACTCTGTTCATTCCTTCGTTCATTCAGCAACAGCAGTCAGCTCCTACTTTGCACCTGGCTTTATGTCAAGCTTAGGGTACTGTGGAGAGCAAAACAGGCACATGCCTTCCTTGCCCTCAAAGGGCTTATCATCTAGTGAGTACAAGAGGCACCCGGTCGCACAATGCCATGCACAAATACATAAATACCTAACTACGAGCCATGACCAATTCCTCAGAAGAAAAGGACAGATGATTAAGAGGAAACTTAGGGACCTCATATAATCTGGTATCTCAGGGAGGTATCCTGGGTCTCTTTGTGTACTTTTCCATGAGAAAGTCTGTATGTTTATATTTCCCACTATTTTCTGACCTATGGAGTGAGGAGATGGGGGACAGAAAGGGTACCTGGTGAGAAGGAAATGGTGGAGGGTGAGGATTCCTTCAGTAGAGCTGGAAGCCAAGTAGATTAAACAATGTCATACAGGAAAAGAAGACTCCATTAGCCATTTACTGTTTGTCCTACTCGAGAGGCTTTTCTGGCAGGGTGCAAAGAAAAAAAGTAATAAAACAACACCCAAACTAAGAGTCTAGTTTGGGAGACAAGTTGTGGGTGTCTGAAACCATTGGAGCAAAATATAAGGCAGTTATAACTGACTGCTAGATAGGTCATTCAGACTAAAACACCCTATTATTTTGGAGAAGGCAAAGATGCCTACACGATGAAGTGGCCAGATGAAGACAACCATGGGGGAAGGTGGGCTTCGGCTGGGCCCTAAAGAATAGGCGTGGTTTGGATTGAATGGGGTGTTACGAGGGCACTCCTGGGCAGGGGATGGCGGGAGTGCTGGAGAGGCTGGCAGGGCACGGATGTATGTGCGGATCAGAGAGGCAGGTCGAGTCAGTACCCGATGGAGTAAAAACATGGAGGCTTCCAGCCGGAAGACAGAGCAAGCGAGCGTGATGTCATCTGGTGAGGTGAAGCTGCCTGTGGGGCAGGGGGTCTTGTCAGGACGCAGGTGGGCGTACATACATCCCTATTCCTCAGACCGGTACTGCACCTGTGAGGTCTGTGTTGGGACGGAGGTGGGTTTTTTTGTTCGTTTTTTGTTTTTTTTGGTTTTGGGGTTTTTTTTTGCTATAACTTTTGAATTCTGAATGTATCGTTTTGAATTCTGTTAAGAATAAAGTATCTCATAATACCACCGAGTCAACACTGACTCATTGTTTTGTAAATGTTTAATTATATATGAATTCATTTGGATTTTGGAGTTTTCATTTTCGAGCCAACACGTTTTCTTCATTCAGGTCTTGGAGCACTTTAAAAGCTTTTGTGTATTTTCGGCGCTGTGTCCACATTGCTAATGGATAAAGACCCCTGGTCTCCTGTCTTAGTCAGCTCAGGATGCCTAAACCAAACACTCCTGACTGGAGGTCATTAATTTTCTTACACTCCTGGAGGCCGGCAGTCCAAGATCAAGGTGTGGCCAGGTTTGGTTTCTTCTGAGGCCTCCCGCTCGGGCTTGCAGACGGCCGTCTTCTTTCTTGTCTCCTCATGTGGCCTTTTCTGGGCTGTCTCTTCCTCTTCTTATAAGGATGCCAGTCCTACTGGGTTCGGGCACACTCTATGTAGGAATCTTGGGGGACACTTGCTCACCCGCAAGCCTTGCTGCTAATCACCAGGAAGGTCCACTCCAGAAGATGTTCCTCAACCCAGTCCAGGGGGTCAGGAGAGAGAAGGGGTGGGATGGCAAGACAACTGTCCATCGCCGAGGCTTCTGACCAGAACATATTTCCGCCCATCCACGGAATTTGATGACTCATTGCTGTCAGGCAGGGCTGCATACTTCCATTCTTTCATTAATCAGCTTCTCGGGGGGTTCAGAGAAGTACTTGGTACTAGTCTGGTCAGGCTGCCATAACAAAATACTACAGACCCCGTGGCTTAGACAATAGACCTTGATCTCTTGCCATTGTGCAGGCTGGGAGATCCAAGATCAAGGTGCGAGCAGATTTGCTTCTGGATGAGGGTTTACATCCTGGCTTGTGGATGGCCACCTTCTCACCGGGTCCTCACATGAAGACAGAGGAAGCTCTCTTGCTTTTCTGATGAGGTTACTAATCCCATCATGGATCCCTATCCTCCTGACCTCATCTAAACCTAATTATTTTCCAAAGATTCCGCCTCCAAATACCATCACATTCCGAGGTTAGGGTTTTGACATATGAGTTTGGTGGGAAAGGGCAGGAAGGGAGGACTCATAAGTATTCAGTCCATACAAAGATGGGACTATTTTTCCACCCTTAACTCATCTGTAGGAAACACTTACTTAACATGCAAGGGAGAACACACTCCCCATCTAGAGGGGACAGCTGCTATTAAGTTTCAGCTAACGGTAGTCATGCCTTGTCAGTGCTCATTCATTTATTCATTCATCAAATATTTGTTGACTGCTAGACACTGATCTCCATCCTGGAGCTAGGGCTGTGTACAAAACAAAGTCTATGTTGTCATGAAACTTACATTTCCTGGGAAATCGTTTATTCTAAGTGTTCAAGAGAAGTTGGAAATCCATATTTTGGTCAGAATGTAGAAGCTTCCTTTTTAAAGCACGTTGACTTAAATCTAAAAACATCCTGTATCGGCTGCATATACAGGCAAAGGAAAAGAAACCACTGTCTTGATGTGATTCCTGCACTCCCATGTTCATTGCAGTATTATTCTCAACAGACACGGAAGGGACCTATATGTCTGCCCATAGATGAAAGGATAAAGCAAACGTGGTATATATACAATGGAATATTATTCAGCCTTAGCAAAGAAGAGAATCCTGCCATTTGCAACGTTGTGAATGAACCTGGAGGACATTATGCTAAGTGAAATAAGCCAGATACAGACAGATAGAGCATGATCTTGCTCACATATGGAGTCTTTTTTTTTTAAGATTTTATTTATTTATTTGACAGAGAGAGAGACCACAAGCAGGCAGAGAGGCAGGCAGAGAGACAGAGGAAGGAGGGAGAGAGAGAGAGGAAGGCAGAGAGAGAGGAAGCAGGCTCCCCGCTGAGCAGAGAGCCCGACGCGGGGCTCGATCCCAGGACCCTGAGATCATGACCCGAGCTGAAGGCAGAGGCCCAACCCACTGAACCACCCAGGTGCTCCTCACATACGGAATCTAAATGGTCCAGCTCACAGCAGCAGAGAGGAGGATGGTGGTTGCCGGCGGGCTGAGAGGAAGGGGAGATTGGGAGTCATTCATTGGTCAAAGGGTACAAAGTTTCAGCTACACAGGATGGATACGATCTGGAGATTTAATATACAGTAGTGTCACTACAGTTAACAATACGGTATTATATGTTTGAAATATGCTAAGAGGGTAGATTTTTCGTATTCTCTGTACACACACGGTAACTACGTAAGGTGATGGATATATTAATTAGCTTGATGGTGGTGAATCATTTCACAATGTATCAAAATGGTAAGTGTATCAAGATATTAGATTGTACACCTTACAAACATACAGCTTTTGTCAAGTGTACCCTGGAAAACCTGGAACAACAAAATAGCCACCCATTCGCGTTCAGTGCCCTGTGCTATTAAGGCAGACTCAGACGTGATCTGAGTCAGTGCAGGGAAATATGAAGGCACACATGGCTCTGAGGAAGTCCGTGCACAGAGGAGACAAGGCAAGGCAAGGGAACTCTCTATGAAGACTTTGGTTTCCAAGAGCAGAAGAGAGAAAGATGGCGGACTCCTCTCTCTCCCAAGTCAGCAAGCCCCTTGGCAGCCAACCAGCTTGGGGTGGGGGAAGATTTGAGCTCTCGGTATCGTTCTTTAAAAAGACACACGTTGAACTGCTTTTATGGAAATGAGGGGAAAGGACAACTTGTTGACCAGGTCTGTAGGGCTCTCGCCAACTTTTCCTTACGTTATTAACATTTATTTTTATTTTAACAATGAGTCGGGCCAGGCTCTCGTTCCCAAGCCTACTTGGAGGCTAAGGCTAAGTGACGGCTAACCTCTCTGGTGGAAAGATTGCACAGTCCCGAGCTAAGCCAGTCATCCTGAACTAGAGCAGCGCCCAAAGCAAGTTAGGAGGAAAAAGAGACATTGGGACGGGCTGACTTTTGGCAGAAGGGGTGGGGGGTGGGGCTCTCTTAAGTGGCGCTCTGCGCTGATGAGTTCCAGCCCCGGCGGCAGTCCAGGATACAGCATCCAAAGGGGAAAAACACATGTGGCAAATTGAGTGTCGCTTCTGGACGAGGGCAAATTGCTCTTCAGGGCCTTCCCACTTACTGCGAGGCGGGGACACACGGCTCTCTGGCTGGCTGGCTGTCCTTGCCGGATCCAGCGTGACAATCTCAGGGAGAGGGTGGGGAGGGGAAAGAAAGGGTATCAGGAACCCTTCTTATTGTGGTTTTTTTGTTTTTTTTCCCCCAACAGTTAAGGTGAGCTTTCAAGACTAATTTATTTCTGGTCAGAAACTCCGGGTGCCCTTGGTTCCTTGGGGACAGCCAACGGGGCGTGCTGAGCTCAGGATTGGCCGTGGTGGGAGCGTTGACACCATGGCAATTGGCAGATGTGACCTATCAGAGCTTAAAAGTATAAAAGTGCCGAACACAGAATTTACCTGCTTTCTTTCCTGTTTGCCATACTTAAAAAAAGTAGTTTTCTAAAAGAGCAGCTTAACATGGCCACAGTAAATACCACTATGTTGGAGGCGTCTGGGCGGCTCAGTCCGTGAAGCATCTGCCTTTGGCTCAGGTCATGATGTCAGGGTCCTGAGATCGAGTCCCACATCGGGACCCTGCTCGGCGGGGAGCCTGCTTCTCCCTCTCCTCTGCCCTTCCTCCCTGCTTGTGTTCTCTCTCTCTCTCTCAAATAAATAAAATATATATATTTTTTTATTTTTAAAGATTTTATTTATTTGAAGAGAGAGAGAGAGAATGAGAGAGAAGGTCAGAGGGAGAAGGAGACTTCCCGCAGAGCTGGGAGTCCGATATGGGGCTCGAACCCCGGGACTCCGGGATCATGACCCGAGCTGAAGGCAGTCGCCCAACCAACTGAGCCACCCAGGCGCCCCTCAAATAAATAAAATCTTTAAAAAAAATACCACAATGTTGTTAAAAAGGTATGTGTATGTGCGTGTGTACACATATGTGTGTCTCTTGTTTGAGGGCCTGGATGCAGCCACCAGGTTTGGACCATCTCACTGGTGGGAGGGGCAGACAGTCCCCTTGTCACAGTCAAGTCCCCTTCCTCTAGCGGGTGTGGGCTGAGTTTCCACCACTTGCCCCTTGAAAGCCGCAGATTCCACTCCTATGTGTCGCATGCTTTCTCTGGCTTTGGGGAAATGGGGTCAGGTCCCCTGTATGTCGCCCACACACACTACGGAGGGATAGAGCTTGGCCGCCTGACACCCAGGTTCCAGTCAGGACTCTGAAATTCATTCCCCATGCCCACAGTTATTAGGGACTTTTTTTTTTTAACTGTAAACAAAACCGCTTCCCCAACCCCATCTTATACGTGGATGATCTGATAAGTGCCTTTCTCAGAAAGCCTTATTACTCAATGCCTAATTAAACCCTTGCTCCATTTCCAGACTCAGTTCTTGGTTTGGTTGGTTGGTTGTTTTCTCGATAACCTTCAATCTCTTCCTCACGATGCTTCCCGGACTTCCAGCCCGCTGGGACAGAGACCTTCAGCCGCGGAACTCCTACAAGCACCGTCTCCAATGCCTCCATCTCCAGAGTGAACATTTCCTTGACGTTCCCAAAGGAACAATCAACACAAGAGCAAAACACGAGGCCCATTTTGGGTGACGATACTGACAATGGCAGAGCTCTCTCCCCGCTGGAGTGAGACAAGTGTGTCGCTCAGACATAAGCACAGTGAAGCAGGCCAGCAGCTAACCCGTAGTGTGACGACAGAGACGACAGAAAAGGGCACAGACTTTAGTGTCACGAAGACCTCATTCTGCCTCTAACTTGCAGAGTGAGTGGCCTTGAGGTCTGGGCTATTCCCGAAGGACCTCCTGTGAGCCTACACCTGCACCCATCCATGAGATGCCTATTCTCATCCTCAATTCACCAATGAGAAGACTGAGAGCAGGGCGTGGCCTTAAAAAAAAGAAAAAAAAAAGTAGTTTAAGCTCTCTGAGCCTCAGTTTACCTACTGTGGAAAATGGGCATGCCGACATCTAGCCTCACTCTGTTGTAAGAATGAAGCGTGGTACCATCCAGCCATAGAGAAGGCATCCAAGAATGGTTGCTTTTCTAAATTATTATTGTTACTGTTGATGAAGACTGGAGATCAGGAGGGTAAGTTTTCAAAAATACAGTCGTAATGCGTATGTGGAAACGGTCGGCTTTGCAAGCCAGAGCGAAGTCCTTAGAGCGTCCCCGGAGCAAGGGAAGGACCTCCAGGTCATCTGTTGAATCAGACACTGCCGGAGGCACGCTCTGGCCCATCTTCGAGGTCAGGGACCTTCCACGGGACCTCAGAATTCCTCTGTAGTTTGTCTGAGGTCTTGGGGTGCAAACGGAGCCCCAGCCAATGTACCTTGGAGGAGGCATGTGGGAGAGACGCTTTGTTCTATCTGGTGAGTGTTCAGGCAGGTCTGGCCTTGGGACACTGAGGTCAGCGGGAGTCTGGATCCTCCTTTGCGGGCTGGCAGGTGGGGAGACGAGAGCAAATGGAGGGTACCAGCCCTCCCTGTTCCTCCTGAGATCCCGAGGGCACAGCCACCAGGGGAGGGGGCGGCATGAATTAGCCAGGTGCTACGCAGGGCGTGTCGGGCAAGGAGGGGAGGCAGCTGTGACGCAGAGGGGTCGGGGAGGATCGGGAAGGTTCTTGGCGGCTTGGGTGAACTCCCCACGCTCCCAGTCACTGACCCCATGGCTTCAGCTCTGAAAAACCTTCCTGGTGCCTAAAGTTCCTCGTCTGGAGGAAATAGAAAAAATAGAATTCACCACTTCTGCCCCCAAACAACGTGTAGATGCCTCGACTATACTTACAGAGTCCCTGTGGGTTGGGGTCAGGTGCTTCTGGGGTAATTTCGGCGCCAGGCCATGCAAAGGCAAATAATACTTTCTTTTGGCCGCTGAAGTGGAGAAGCCAGGGCGACACCAGAAGGGGAATTTGAGGCCGTTGTTTGTTCTCCAAAAGCAAGGAGCAAGCTATTTGTCCCCGAACTTACCAGTGGCAAAGCCCAGACTTCTGATTCCTTTCCCCTCCAGTTCATTTCTAAAACCTATAGTGTTACTGCCACGACCTCTAAAATTTCCCTTTTCTTCCTGCTGCCCCAGTCAGCTCAGCCCTCACACCTCTTACCTAGACCCTCGGATGTCCTCTTCCCTCATACCCGTACCTCAGTCTCCCCTCTGCCCTCGGGGCCGCCCTCACAGCCAGATGGACAGTAAAACACAGCTCCAAGTGTGTGTCTCCCTACAAAACCGTCCCCTAGGTCCTCACTGACTCCTTCCCAGCCTTCCGGGCCAAACCCCCACGGAACTTCCTCTCTGAAGCTTTTCCAGCCCAACCGCCGGATATGATCTTTCTCCTGCCCACGAATTTCCATTCAACTCTCATTTCTTCTGTTGCCCTTGCCATCTTCTGAGTAACAGCGACTTGGACACATCTCTCGTTCCTCCTAGCACAGCGCGGACAGGGGCAATGTCCGGTTTGTCTTTGTGCCCCTTTCGGAACCCAACAGAGCCCCTTGCCCGCGGAAGGCACTTCACATTTATCGTGGAAAGAAGGCAGAAGCTCTCGGCTACCGCCAACATGCGCTATGGCTGGAGTCTACTTCCGGTATCAGCGTGCTGCAAAATATTTCAGGGATTCGATGGTCTGTCATTGGAAGTGAATCTGGTCTTTCCCAGATTATTTTACCCCAATTGTCCACAAAGAAAACTTTCTAGCTAAGGGAACTCCATAGGCGTGGGGCAATGACATACAGACGTCGGAGAGGGTAACTAGGTGAAAGGAGAGTGAGGATGGGACATCCCTTTCTGGGTTTAAGCATCACGGCTTCATTCAGAACTCGGACCTGGCCTACGGGTCTCTCTCTGTTTTTAGCTGCTTTGGGCCAAACTAACCTCCAAATAGTCGTTAAAAATGTATTTATTTTGAGAGAGAGAGAGAGAGAGCAGGGAAAAGGGCAGAAGGAGAGAAAAATCTCAGGCCAACTCCATGCTGAGCATAGAGCTCAATCCCAGGACCCTCCCTAAGATCATAACCTGAGCTGAAATCAAGAGTCGGATGCTTAACCGACTGAGCCACTCAGGCGCCCCTTCCAAATAAATTAATGCAAAATCATTCTGAAAGTCCTGGAGTGGAAAGAGCACATGTCTTTTGATGGATGCTTTAAAAGGCTGATCCTCCAGAAGAAAATTAAAAAAAAAAAAAAAAATTCAACATCCCAAGACATAAAAATGAATGGGCAGCAATTTCAGGAATTTTAGGGAGCTCTCTCCGACCCTGGGCTTCAGGTTTCGGAGCAAACAATGTGCTAAGAAGACGCTCCCTGGAGAAGCCGGAGAAGGTGTGTGGGAAGCAGGACGGGGGAGGAGGAAGCCAGACAAAGATGTGGTTTTAGGTGAGGTCCCCTCAATCAGTCTGATCCTTTGGGAGGGCGGGGGGGCTCTCTCTGCAGCTTGTTACCGGCTAGAAGTTTGTCCTACAGCGAGGTGAGCGGGCCGGGCCTTTGAGCTCTTGCCCCCATCGGTCACCGGCTGCTGTTCCCAGGGCAAGCGACTGTGGGGAAGGAAGCGTGTTCGTTCGCGCCCGCAGCCAGAGCAAAGCGCCATGAACTTGGTAGTGGAAGATAACAGAAATGTATTCTTACCTACTCTGGAGGCCAGAAGTCCAAAATCAAAATATTGGCGGAGGGGGCGGGGCAGGGGGCGCCCGGGTGGCTCGGTTGGTCGAGCGGCCGACTCTTGATTTCGGCTGCGGTCATGGTCTCGGGGTCCTGAGATCGAGCCCCCCATCAGGCTCCGTGCTCAGTGCAGGGAGTTTGCTTGAGGTTCTCTCTCCTGCTCCCTTGGCCTTCCCCTTGCTTTCTCTCTCTCTCTCTCTCTCTTTCTCTCTAAAGTAAATCTTTAAAAAAATATAGTGGCAGGATTGCCCTCCTTCTGAAGGCCGAAGGGATGAAGGCTTCCCGTTTCTTCCAGCTGTTGGGGCTCCAGGCGTTTCTTGGCCTGTGGCTACGTCACTCCAGTCTCTGTGGTCACATGGCCTCCTCCTCCCCTCTCTTCTAAGGACACTTGTGACAGCATGTTGGGCTCATCCCGCTAATCCAGGATTAGCTCCTCATCTCAGAATCCTTAACTTAAGCACATCTTTGCAAAGAGCTTTTTTCCAAATAAGGTATCATTCAAAGATTCCAGGGATTTGGTGTGGATACCCTTTGGGAGCTATTTTTTATTTTTTTTTATTTTTACCTAATACAAAGAGTAAAACTCTCAGGGACTTCTCGCCCCTCCTAAGGGTGAGGCAGGTAGCAAAGCACGCAGAAGCTGGGGGGTGGGTGCAAAGCTGGAAGGACCCAGCCCTGTGGATTACACCGCTATCCATCTGGATGAGTCAGAATCCTAGGAGTCACTCTAGAAATTTCCCTCCCCCTCTCCACAATGTCCACTCCATCACTAAGTCATATAGATCTGGGGCAAAATGCTGACATGTGTTTTTTAGATGCGGAAGGTAGGCGTTTCCTGTGGTCTCACTATAATAAACGTGCTCATAAAGCCCATTACCTAGAATGGGGAATTTCTGTCATTCGTGAGTATTATGGCTTACTTTTTCTTTTTATAGATTTTATGTATTTATTGAGAGAGAACGAGAGAGCAGGGGAGGGGCAGAGGGAGAGGGAGAGAGAATCCCAAGCAGACTCCATGCCCAGCATGGAGCCCAATGCGGGGCTCGATCTCCCGACCCTGAGATCATGACCTGAGCGGAAATCAAGAGTCAGACACTTAACCGACTAAGCCACCCAGGGGCCCCATAGCTTACTTTTTCGTTGTTGTAGTTAGCAAAGAATCCTGAATTCTTTATAATTAAAAAGAAAAAAAAGTCAATAGCTCTTGAAATCGAAAAGATTGTTTCTCAGAATGCACACTCATGCTGTCAGCCTCCTGCATAGAAGCCTTCCATGTCTCCTGACTGCTGTTGGAGGAGCTGCTTTACCATTACTACATGCCTGTGCTGGCCAATGGGATAGCTACGAGCCACACGAGGCTACTTAAATTTAAACCAACTAAGATGAAATAAAATGAAACATTTGGTTCCTTGGTCACATCTCAACTGCTCAGTAACCACACGCGACTAGTGGCTACTTCTGTGGACAGCACAGATCATAGAACATTTTCAACATCATGGGAAGTTTTATTGGATGACATTGGTCCAAGCCATGCTTCTCTACTCCAACCCCAAGGGTATGGATCCGTCTCCCTCTTTGCCTAAATCCTTCTCGTCTGGCCACCAGCTCAAGCCTTCCTTCCTTGAAGGTCACCATTGACCCTAGACGGGTCCCACGTCGCTACCTCTGTGTTCCATCGCATGATGTCTTCTCCTTCGTTTATGTCACTCTTATAATTTCACACTTGTTTATGTTTATCAGCCCCAAGCATGACAGAGGCAAAGTCTTTTTCTGTTTTCTTCCTGACAGGATCCTTAGCGCTTGGCGCATAAGAGGGGCTTAAGAGATCTTCGTGGAGTGAGTGGACGTGCTCCTAACTCACACAGAGTGGGCGCACAGCTCGCAAGGATCTACCTACCACATTTTTCTGGAAAGACAGTTAGCAGAAATCACAGCCTAATTCAAGAGAAGCTGACCTGCATGCTTTTTGGAGATCGCATGTTTGCTAGAACATTAAAATCTCCAGCCAGTCTACCTGCCCTCCTTCCTTCTTAATAACTGTGTCATCTTTTAAATTTCCTGCTTCTCCTGCATCAGGACTGAGCTGATCTTGGGAAATAGCCTCTGTCCTTTCTGCTGAAATAACAAGTCTCCCTTTGGCATCTGGACACAAACTCCCTTCCAGAAGCAATGCAACGATGCCAAGCCCTCTCGAGCATAGCTATTTCATTTGTGCACCACAGAATTTATATTTGGGCTAAATTCAGTGGTTTTGAAGCTCTTATGAGAAATGACACTCCCTCCGCTGTGAAAGCTCCCACTGAGGTCCCCTGCACGGGAACTTGGTGATAATCCATTAATTATTTTCTAACTACTTGAATCCTTGTCCATTTCCTGGAGCTGTTCATTCCTGAGCAATTCTAGAAGGTGCCATACCAGGTGCAGAGGCGTGATGGGGCGCCCTCCCATCACCTACGCAAGGATGAACAACCTTTGGACCCTCGTGGAGCCCTGGCCTTCTGCACCCAGGATCCTGAACAGAGGGAGGGAGGTGGGAATGAGGCTGTCAGGCATTCGGGCAAAACCCTCTCTGTTGGAAATTCAGTGTCGTGGTCCCTCCGCCCCAGCCCCAGAAGAGAGACCGAACAGCAGTGAAATAGTTCAGAGTCCCAGTCCTTTTTCCCCAACTCAGAAGCTCTACGTTTCTCAAGGGGAAGGATCCGCCTTGGATTTCTTTTGCTTCCGCCTCAGTATTTGGCAAAGTGCTGTGCACACAGTAAATGCTCTATAAATAATGATCCCAAGACGTCTGAACAAGTTTTCTGCTGCAAAGATGCCATCAGCCTCCAAAACAGTAGGATCAAAACTTGGTCGGGGGATCCCTTGAACACGGGAATTGCATTTGGTTTTTGCTCTGTGTCAGAACGGAACTTCGAAGGTTGGTTTTCCTCGTTTTATGACTTTCCAAAAGCCACTTTGTGAGGAAGAAAATTTAAAAAGCATTACAGTAAGCCTCTATGGGGCTTGGCTTTCCATTTAAATCTGGGCACCTGCTTAACCCATATGTTTCAGTATTCTTATCCTTATCCAACATTTATTCAGAGTTGTTTATTATTTATTGTGGTGGCAATGAGTTTGGAAAATGCTTCTTCGGATGGTTCTATATCTCCTGTGACCAAGAAGGATCCAGGCTTAGTGGGGCCGGACATTTACACATTGGGAGGACCCTTTTTTAAGAAAAAGAGTACAAAATTATGAATACAAAATTAAGCACGAGAGTGGCTGCTTATTTAAAATGAGAAGAGATAGCCACAAATTAAGAGCGCCTTTAGGATTTGGAGCCTTTTCTTCTGGGATTCCATATTTACCTAGAAATACGTCTCGACTGCAACCTGGCTCCCTCCCTAGCTAGCTTTCCTCCACACCCTACGGCTCCCAGCACCCACAGGGGAAGTCAGGGAGCCCGGGCTGACGCTTTGTCAGCATCCTGGCAAATCTTCCTCGGACGGGCAAGTACGCAACTCACAACCCAGAAATACTTACTTAGCACCTAGCATGTCACTTTCAAGCACATTATGTTAGGGCCATCTTTAGGAGCTTTATCTAGGGGACCTTCCGGACCCCCTTGGCCAGGAGCTGAGTGTGAGAACGTCAGAACAATGGCATCGAGCAGAAGTGATGGAGACCAGGAAGGGCGTGCGCTTTTGGAAATGGCTTTTTCTGTTCACCATTCGAATGGACTTTATTTCTGAGACCCAAGGCCTGAGCTCCTGCTGGCGGCATGTGCTCACTAAGAATTATGTAGAATGACCAGCCTCCAGCAGATTGCTTGACTCACCGTCAAAGGCTTGTGGCTCAACGCCCACAGGTCATGGGCTGCTGACTGATGTCTCCCTGCCGCTCGGTCCCATGGGTCCAAAGAGCACATTTCCCATTTTGTCCCTTTCTACTTGTCCGCCTCCTCTTCCGTTCATCTCTGTGCCCTCGAGGCCGAGGGAAGCCCACAGGAACTGTAATGCAATAGCAGTGGTCCAGAGCCTCAGACCCCAGAGTGACGTCCCCAAGTGCCCCTCATTTCCTCGTTTCACTTCCCAAGACAGACATACACTCACCCCCAGAGTCTGTCCTCCAGCTTGGAAAAAATATCTGCTTCCATTAGCTTGTGGATCAAAGCTTGATTTTTAGGGGCAGGGGAGAACTCATCTCCGGCCGCTTCTAGCTTCCCGGATCTCCGGGTCCCTTCACTCTGATCTCTGCCCCTGTGGTCACATTGCCTCCTCCTCCTTCTCTCCATCTCCTCCCCCGTGTGTTCCTCTTATAAGGATACTATGATGATAGGCAGGCAATCCAGGATCCTTGCCCCCCTCCGGATTCCCAACTTAAGGCTCCCCTAAAGCCTCAGGAGAGAACATGACCTTGCCTACACTTTGACTTTGGACTTCTGGCCTCTAGAAAAAACTAAGAACATAGATTTCTGGTGTTTTAAGCCACCGAGTTTGTGGTCATTCGTTTTGGCAGAGCGAATAGAAGCAGCCGTGGGGAGGTTTAGCCGAAGGAGCCAATGGAAACCACCAGCCACGGAGTGGGTCTCGGCACCGCGGTTCCTGAGAACAAGTCCAATGGCATCCCCTAAGGAAGACCCTTTCCCACGCCTAGGAGCTGGCAGTGGGTGGGAGGGGGCTGCTGCTAGTAGGTTGGAGAAAGGTACTGCTTCTCCATTCCATCTCTGATTCTGAAGCCTGGCCGCCTACTAGACTCCTGCAGCAGATCTGGCTGGACAGTGAAACAGGCTCCCGCAAAGACTTGAGGCAACAAGGGGGTGCTCAGCCCGATCCAAACC
>CM052804.1:9562559-9575888 GCA_028533885.1 Nasua narica | reverse complement strand
CTTGTTTAGTGAAGGTCACAGGGTGATTCAGGGACCCGGCGTTGGGGATGCGCCAAGATCCCAGCGGGCGGCCTTCCAAGGTCATCAGGGTCGGGAAAGAGAGGCCCTGGAGAGTGAACCACTGGCCAGGAAGTGACTTAGGTGGCGTCCACCCTCCTGCCACTGGCCAGAACTGGTCATATGGTCCCACCCAGCTGCCAAGGGGCTGGGACACAAGGAGAACACGTGGATGTCGGTGCCTTGCTCTCGTGGTATTTAGCTCACTTAGGATGCGTCTTTTTATTTAATGTTACTAACTTGCGTTTGTGAAGAGCTTATTAGACATGTATTGTGGGAGCTCTTTGCATGGATTATCTTATTCTAGTTCCCCCAAGCCCTGTGAATCGATCATCCCTCCAATCTCTGGAGGGGAAATTAAGGTCCACGAAGGGGCAGTAACACCGTGGTAAATGGAAAGAGTGAAGGAACAGCCGGGGTGTCCGACCCGAGCCTTTTCTGCTTTTCCCCAGAGTCGGCAGAGAAAGTGATGCTTTGTCAAGGAATTGTTTAGCTGACCGATGGGGCCCCCATAAAGATCAGGGAGGAGGTGGTGAGAAAGCCCACCGGGCGTATCTGTGCACTGTTGGGAAAGCAACGAGGGTATCAAGATTTTAGTGAGATTTTGCCGAATGGGCTGATTTCTCAACACAAACTCATTTCTCTCTGGCTGAAACACAATCACTTCCCCCTCCCCGAGCTGGGTTCATGCTATGTTGCAATAGACCACTTGTTTTCACTCGGGGCTAACTGGGTCCCCAACCCCATCCTGACCTCCTGGGGTCACTGCTCTGGCTCAGCGGTTGAGTAAGACCGACCCAGCGTGACAGGGGCTTCCGAGCTGGAGGGGACCCGAAGCAGAGGAGACCTGAGTCACAAGGGGGCAGATCGGCGACCGTCCCAGGTGCTGCGCTTAAACCCAAGCCTGGAATGAGGACATGGGGGAAGGATTCAGGCCATCACTGATTTCCCCCCTGATTATAAAAGCAACATTTTTTTGTGGTGTAAAAATAAAACAAACAGGTCTATGGTGCATCGCAACGGATGAGCTGAGATATTTTTACAGCTTTTGGTGCTTACCGCCAACTTGCCCTCCGGGAAGACCACATGATCTGTGTGTCGAAGGCAGAGGGCTGGCAGCATTTCGGCCTGGCCCACCTCCGGGCCGCGACGCAAGGGGTCACTCTGAGAACACAGCCCCCAGGCCTCCTGCTCTTGACTCTCATTTCAGCTGTGCTGCCAGGAACCGATGTCAAATAGGAGGCAAAGTTAAAGTCAATGTTGAAGTTCTGCCTTGGAAATCCAGTTTCTGGTGTAACCTCGCCTGCTTGAGTCTTTCTCCTCCGCCGAAGATGGGTGCAATAGTACCTCTCTTACTAATGGGATTAAGTGAGGATTAAGTGAGATAGTCTGGGAAGGAGGCGGCGCCGGGCCCCAGCCCCCACCCAGAGTTAGCGCTTCTCCCTTCTCGGGTGTCATCTATGACCACCGTCACCGATGCACCGGAGACTCGGTTGCAAGGGAAAGAAAGGTCTGCAGCGAGCAGAGAGCAGCCTGTTTAACTGGCTGAAGAAATGCTTTGTGGAAAGAGTAGAGAAGAGGAGAAAAAATCAAGTTGTTTCTGGAATCTGCAGGATTCCTGCCATTTCAAGTCATGTCATTGGGCAAACATTAGCTGATGGGTTTTCACTCAGAAGCGCGTGTGGGGAGTGGGAAGCCATGTGATTTCTTTTTTTTTTTTTTTTTTTTTTTTAAGCCATGTGATTTCTGAAAGAGGTCGGCTCACTGCACGTGGACCCAGTTCTGAGTTCGGTCCGTCCGTAAGCACTAAGTATCCGACGTCCGGGTGACGGTGGAGAAATCAATCTATGTATTTCTGTCTCTGGAAGCACCAGATGTGGCCAAGGCAAGCCAGGGTGTTGGCCGGGCTGGAGGCCCTGGTGCCTTTCCCGTGGCCGTGGGAGCTGGCCAAGGCTGCCGCTGTTTCATCCTCAACCGAGAATCCCTCGTAGATGGAAAGGCTGGAGACGGACAGAAGGGCAGTCACCCATATGGAACATCAAAGAATAACCAACGAGTGGTCCTTCCCCTATTGGCGACTCAGATCCCCTGCTCAGGGTGTTACGTAGGTGACCTCACTCTGCCCGCCGATACCCCTTGGAGTGGGTATTCCGGCCCATATTGCTGACCGGCACACCGGGTCTCCAGAAGATGGGCCTCGGGTCTCTTGGCGACTCGTGGCAGAGCCAGGATTTAAACCCAGACCTGTCTGATCACGGAACCTCTGCAGTACTTTTTTTTTTCATTCGTGGCCAAACACTTATTAAGCACCTACTGTGTACAAGACAGCCTTTTAGACATTGGCTTACATAACCAAAGAGGCAAGCAAGCCTCCATCCTTCTATTAGGCTCTGGGACGACCATAACTGATGACCACAAGTTTGGTGGCTTTCCAGAAATCGAGTGCGTTCACCGTTCTGCAGCCCAGGAATTTGACAGCGAGGTGTAAGTCTCTGCTCCTTCTGGGGGAGGCGGGGAGGGGGGAGAATCCATTCTTTGCTTCTTCCAGCTTCTGGTGGCTGCTGGCGGTCCCTGCCTGGGAGCCCCGTCGCACTCTCAGCTTTCTTGCTTATGCTGTCTCCTCTTCTGTGTCTCATCTCCCTCTGTTTGTCCTTAAAAGGACACTCATTTTAGGATTTAGGACCCACCCAGCTTACCCAGGATGATCCCCTCATCTCCCAGATCCTTCACTTCATTACATCTGCAAAGACTTTTTTTTTTTTTTTTTTCCTTTTCCAAATAAGATTCCGGTGACACATTCCGGGGACGAGGATGTGAATCGATCCATTCAATTCAGCACAATCCTTAAAAAGCTTGTGATCTAGTGAGGTTATATGCTGAGCTGGTCAACAAGCAAGAAGGTGTTAAGTCCTGTTAAGAGTCCTGATGAAAACGAGGCAGGAGCCGGCCAACGAGGCCCCGGGACCCCTTTAGGTCTCTGGGACAGGAAAGCTCCCTGTGGGTGGGCAGCTTTGAAAGGAGACGCGATGGGCAAGAAGGAGCCAGCTGGTTTTCTGGGGCCCAACGGTTCTGGCCCATCTGCTCGTTTTTTTTTTTTTTTCTTTTAATACTCAATGAGTAACTGATGTTTTTGGCTGAGGGGACCCTGCCAGGGAAGTCAGGAAGAAGCATTTTCATATATGCAGATAAAATAGTTTCCCTCATCACAGATTACAAGTGACCTTAAAGGCTCACTGGCTCCATTATTGCCAGAAAGAAGGGCTGCGGCGCGATTGTCGTAAATCCAAGCTCATCATTTCCGGCTGACCTTCTGATGGATCTACAGCTCACGGCGGAACCCAATGCCACCTCATTCAGTTACATTTTGCAATGAGTTGAACCCGCCGGGGCCGCCCCTCAATTCTACTGCTCAAATTAGGCAGCCAGTGGTTGCTTTGTTGATGGTTTTTTAATATCGAAGGTGGGCACTGGGTGATAATGTCTTTTAATATTTTTCCAGCCCCCGATTTTGCAGCCACACGCCACGGCATATGGCGGGGCAGTGTTGATTACCCTTTGGCCCGCCTGTCGTAGCAGATCCAAAAGTATTGTGTGAGCAGGATCCAGACTGCCCTTGGACCTTTGGCTCCTGGCTGGACGGAGGTCGGTGGCTTTGAGTCCACTCACCCATCCTGCTGGACCGCGACCTTCCCATAGAGCCTTCTGTTCCTACTTCCAAGTTGAGCCGACTGCCCAGTCTCCTTCTCCGCGCTGAATGATAACCCTGAGAAGCTCGTTCCGGGTGCTCCCCGGCAACTTATCCTAAATATCACGCCGATCGACATCGATCAGAAGCTCTGCTGTGGGTGCCTGGGTGGCTTAGTCGTTAAGTGTCTGCCTTCAGCTCAGGTCGTGGTCCCAGGGTCATGGGATCCAGTGCCACATTGGGCTCCGTGCTCAGTGGGGAGTCGGCTCCTCCCTCTCCCTCTGCCCCTCCCCCTACTCGCGCTGTCTCTTGCTCGCTCTCTCAAATAAATAAAATACTTAAAAAAAAAGGAAGTTCTGCTGAAACAGGGAGCTTGGTGGAGGTCTGCCCAAAGCAGGTGCCTGCTATCTGTTAGTCCGCAACCTCAGTGCTGTCCATTCGCCCCATTCGATAGACCTACAAGCCGGGCCTGGGCCACGCAGGGCCCGCGGGGTCACGGTTGTCTGGCCCGGCTGTGGGGCACCGTGCCGCTTGTGCTGGGAAAGTCTTCCAAGGTGAGGGCTCCCGTCTTTATAGCAAGTCGTGTCTTCTGAGGTGCAGGATGAGAGGGGGGAGGGGAACAGGGAATTCCCGGGAATCCCCGTGTCCTTCCTGGGCCATAGGCGAGCTCTCGCCCTAGAGACACGACTGGTGGTTCTCCTGCACGCAGCTCACTCTGGGACGGGCAGGCTTTCACAGAGGTGTTCTGAGACGTTTTTCCCTCTAGGCCCCATGGGTCTTATATTCCCTTTGACTTGTTTTTCTCAACTGTTTTATATTTATTGTACCATGAGACATATCATAATTGTCTTTATGATATATCTAAAGATTATCTATTAGGTAATGTTTTATCTTTAAAATTTTTTTTTTTTTTACAATAAAGCAATGGTCACTGGTGGCCTTGGTATTCGCAATGGAACGTGACTGCGGGGGGCTGCAGGGTGGTCTCCCGAAAGACCTCGTGTCCGAGACCTGATCCCTGGGACCTGTGAACATGGCCTTATTTGGAAATAGAGTCCCTCTGCCAAGTGACCCCTGGGTTTCAGAGTCAGCCCCCAGATTTGCAAAAGAGTACATTTGTTACAGGAGCCCTAGGACACAAATGCAGTGACTGAATTCCCTTCTCAGAGCTTGCTCAGGAAATGCTAACATCCAATGGCTTAGCGAAGTGACTTCCGGCTTCCGAGAAGTGGGACAGCTCGTCAAGAGTTCTCTGCCAAGGGGTCCAGGCCACTGAGCGACGCCGTGTGTGGCACTAAAATCCTTCCATGATGGTCTGTTTCATTTCCTGACAGCAAATTATCCTAGACGACCTCCTTTCTCACTGTGACATTATAATGACACAATGATTCTGATTCTGATAAGCACAGCACATACATTTTTCCCTGTGTCGCTTTGATGCCATGGCACTGAGGCAGTTTTTGCGAGTTTCAATGGAGGGTTTTCCAGAAGGTGTGGCCTCTGAGGGTTGAGGTACAAGACAGCACTTCTCTTCCCAGGGGTCCTACACGGAGTCCGCTGCCCAAGGGTGGTGCCTAGGAGGCTGCTTTATATCCCAACATGGACTGACTGGATGTCTTTCCATGGGGACACTCGGGTCAGCCTCTTACTGGCTATAAAGACCCATCCTTTTCTACGGTGAACGAATTACAGACTGTTGAAAGAGCTTCAAGAAGGGCACTGGGGTGGCTCAGTTGGTTAAGCAACTGCCTTCGGCTCAGGTCATGATCCCGGGGTCCTGGGATCGAGTCCTACATCGGGTTCCCTGCCCAGTAGGGAGCCTCTTCTCCCTCTCTCTCTGCTGTTACCCCTGCTTGTGTGTTCCTGCTCTGTCTCCCTGTCAAATAAATAAAATCTTAAAAAAAAAGAAATAGCTTCAAGAATTAGAAAGGACTCTACATATTCATGCCCTTAATTATATTAACAGTTATTATCAGAAATGCCCTAGAGATAAATGAATGGATAATGGTCTTTGGAAATTTGCTTATAAAATACAGGCTCTTAATACACCTGAGAAATGAAAACAAATTTTCATCATTGTTCTAAATATCACGTGGGTTCATAGGAAAGGAAGTGTTTAAAAATTTACAAAACAAGGGACACCTGGGTGGCTCAGTCAGTTAAGCATAAAGACCCATCCTGAGCCTTCAGCTCAGGTCATGATCTCAGGGTCCTGGGATGGAGCCCTGCATCGGGCTCTCTGCTCATCGGGGAGCCTGCTTCCCCCTCTCTCTGTGCCTGCCTCTCTGCCTGCTTGTGATCTCTCTCTGTCAAATAAATAAATAAAATCTTAAAAAAAAACCCAAAAAACAAAAAAACAACGGTCTCCAGAACAAGGGGGAGCTTCAAGCCTGTCCATAAACAGGTCTGAATATAGAGCTAAACATACAGTTGACCCTCAAGAGGGATCGAGGCTGTCTTGTCTGGGACCGAGGGAGTTTTCAAGGGCTTGAAAGGGGAGGCTAGAAATTCAAGATCAAGGTGTCAGCGGACTAGGTTTCTCCCAAGGCCTGTCTCCATGGATTGAGGGCTGGCCGCCTTCTCCCTGTGTCCCCACACGGCCTTCTCTCCGTGCATAGGTATCCCTCCTATCTCTCCCTCTTCCTTCAAGGGCACCCTTCATAGTGGCTTAAGGCCACACCCTTGTGACCTCATTTAACCTTAATCTTAATTATCCAGTCTCCAAAATCAGTCAGCTCCTGAGGCGTACTGCAGGTTAGAACTCGAACGTATGACTTCGGCGGGAACATGACTCAGTCCATAGTGGCTTCGTTCGATTCTTGAATATGTTAGAATTCTTTCTCACTGACGTGTGGGGCAGACTCTTACCACTTCGAGCCGCCGGCTCACTGCCCGACGACTCACCAGCAAAGGGGACCCGCTCTGAGCCTCTGCTTAGGGGGACAGTACTAAGTTCTTAGACCACCTCTCCGGTGGCGAGGAGACTGGAATCTCCCCAGGTGGCCTTTGATCTATCTCAGTCAATAAAATATAACAGGAGTGACCCTTAGCAAATTCTGGCCAGGACTTCCAGGGGCGGTGCACATGTCTCCTCTCTCTTGGTAACCTGCTACCACCATGCGACGAAGCCTGGATTAGCTGGCTGGGGGAACACAGGCCAGGCCACAGTCAGCTTCTCAGCCCAGGTCCCAGACAGGGGACACCAGGAGAGAGGGAACGTCCAAGATCAGTAGAGCATATACAGCAGCGGACCATAGATGTCTCAGGGAGCCCAGCAGAGGCCAGAAGAAGGCTTAGCTGAGCCCAGCCCAAACTGCTGACTTACAGAATCATGAACTAATAAATGGTTCTTAATCTTTTTTTTTTTTTAGATGGTTCTTGTTTTAAGTCACTGCATTTTGGAATGATTTGTTGTGCAGCAAAAGCAAACAGTGTGCAAGCCTTAAAAGATGCTCTCTTACGCTCAAGTAGCCAGAAGCACTGGCAAAGCCATGCTGGGAGGTGTGGTCATTAGCAAGTACCCTGCTCTCATCACTGATAACAGCTGGTGGGGGTAGGGGGCTAGGGTTCGAGGCACATCAATTCGAGAGAAAAGAAGAAAAGGGACTTACTCTACTTCCACACATTCCAAATCAGTGGTTTTCAAAGTTTTTCTAGAAGTGGAACCTTCCTTACAAAAGAAATCTTACACAGTATCGCCGAAAAATAAACAATATTTATAACCTAGCATTATAAATCTAATAGGGTAAACTATGTAAACTTATTTTGAAAAGCTGATCAATGAAAATGAGAGGGATAACAGGATCGTGAACTCAAGCGTTCAAACTTGGGGGTGATGGAAGACAGACATCGTCTTATTTTGGTACCTGATCAATTTCCAACACATTGTTTTGGTAACAAAAAAATCCTGATACACACAGATAAGTAGCTGGAATGGGAGACAGATTTTAACGTCGCACCTTGCAATCTCAGAATACTCCTCAATTAAACAAAGATAGGAGAAACCATCTGTCTGCATAAATTACCTGCCACAGGCTCAATGGGCCGCCATGTGCACAACACAATCGGGAGTGAGTTTTCTCATCTTAAGATCATCTTAAACTACACTCTTTCAAGATGAAAATTAATCAATCATTTGCAGAACTCAAGAAGCGCCTCCCCAAGCCCTAGAAGTTCATGGAGTGCACTTGGAAAATGCCCCATATTTTTGCTCTGACAGACTTCGAAGAATAAATCTCAGTCAAAGATGTGCTCTGTGGAAAACAGGGCAGCAAGGAGCCTTCAGGGACCACAACTCCCCCTCTTCGTTTCTGAAGGCCGGCAGGCCTGAAGAAGGTAAGCGATTTCTTCGGGATCCATACACAAGTGTCTTGGCTCCAAGTGGAATCTCTTGTCGGGAGACAGAGAATGGGCCCGTGAATGAGCGGGGTCCACATCAGTTTCTTCCTTGGGCTCCCATGAAGGGAGTGAGGTTGATGTAAGCCCCGATACATAAAGATGCCTCGCTTCTTGGGAGGATTTTAATGGTTGGTATAAAAAGTCTGCACGTGTTAGGAATTTGTTATGAATGAATTTGGCTTTATTTTTTATCATTACTTTTGAAAGATTTATTTATTTATTTGAGAGAGAGCAGAGCACGAGAGAGCACACACGAGCTGGGGTGGAGGAGAGTGAGGAGCAGAGGGAGAGGCGGAGGGAGAGGGAGACGCAGACTTCCCGCTGAGCTGGGAGCCCCATGCAAGACTCCATCCCGGGACCCTGGGATCAAGACCTGAGCCAAAGGCAGACGCCTGACCCACTGAGCCACCCAGGAGCCCCTGAACTGGGTTTTAAAAAGCCTTAATTAAAACTCCAGAACAGTGTCTACAGGAGTCAGAAAGTGCCCTACGCTTAAGCGGAGACACTTTGCAGCATCACGGGTCAAGGTAGTTCCTCCAGGACCCCTGCCGCCCACCCACCCACCCACCCAGTGTCACTTTGGGGGACTGCTCTTCCCCCACACTGAGCCACCAGGTTGAAAGGAGTTTCCAGTGGCTCCGCCTCCCCGACGTCAGTGATTGGTTGAGGAGTGGGCAGCTGCCTCAAAGGTGGGCCAATCCTAGCCTTCTACAGCCCGGCTGTTTTCTCAGAACGGGCCAATCAGCATCTCAGCTCAGACTCTTTCTTTTTGGAAATCGGACTCGTCCTAGGAATGACTGTTGGGACGCGAAGCTGCTGGAGGGGATTCAAACTAGGGAGACAGAAAGAACAGCTGCCCTTGGTGAGTTTTGGTTACTGGAGTCTCTGCATTTCCTTTTCCGGCTTGCATGACTTTGAGTTGGGTCTCTGTCATTTGAAACCAAAGTATACTTTTCAAACATAATTAAACTATTTCTTAGGGAAATAAGGAGACGCACAGAATGCAAATTCGGTGTCAAATTTAAGGGAAACACAGACTTCATCACTTGAACTCAGTGGGGTCCGATGACCCCGTTAAAAATCCCCCGCAATGGAAGATTGTGGAGCTGTGGCTGGTCCTTCTCTAGCGTCTCTGGCGGCTCAGAGGGGGCACAGAACGCATAAAAAGCACCTACACGTTGTACATCATTCGTAATTCAGAGCGAAAAACACGGGCTGAGCTGCTAAGTGCAGATAAATACACTATTCCTGCGATATTTGCAACCTTTCAGCCACGGAAGAAAATGAGTCCGAAAGAGAAAACTCCCATTTGAGCTGATGAAACAGAGACCCCGTGGGCCACTTGCATCAACCAGGAGAGACCACTCGTCCCAGCATTTAGACTCTCCACTGCCCTCAGCAGCATCAGAGATATTTCCCTCCGACCCACGAAGCTTGCCCAGCAATCGACAGCACGTTCGCTCTCTGAGCGCTGTGCTTGGCTTCCCGGGGCCAGACGGCGCTGATTTTCTTCTGCCAGCAGAGATCTTCTCTAACCCATCAACGTCTTCCAAGTTATCTAAAATTCCACCTCTTCCCTGACTGGCCTTTTTTAACAGCCCCGCTTTTCGGTCCATGGGCCCCCGTGCCAACGCTCCTTAAGTTTCTCTTTTACTCTCCGCATTCTGCTGAATTTTATTACAGGTTCTTGGCTGATCCTCTGCTCTCCTCCATTCCCTGTGGCTTCCCAAATGGAACTGGTCTGTTACTAGGGGATCCAATAAATTAGACTTTTTTTCTGACTCTTCACTTTGCCTCTTGCCCAAGCCAAAGTCTACTGGCCGCCCCGCCGGGGCTTGGCCTCCGAAGTCCTGGAAGCCAGCATCTCCCCAGCTCTCAAACTCCATCTGTCCTGATTTCACATTTCAACCCCAGGACATTGTGCCAAGGGACCAGGCAGGAAAAGAGGGATGCCTTTTGTTGTGGTGGTTGTTTTCTCCTCGCGGTGGCTTCCTGTGTGTGTGCCTCTACCGACAGACTCCCAGTCGTCCCCCTGCCTCGTAACTTCTGTCCTACTCAAGCGGCAGCCGATGAGAATGGTGCCCCGCTCGGCTTTCCACCACCTGCAAGCCTCCTTCAGCGGAATCCATGGGTTCTCGTCAGCCTCCCCCTTAACGAATAATCACCAGAAAGACACAAGTCAGCATCTACCAAGGGGCGGCGCTGGGACCCCGTTGGCTAAGTCAGGGTCTCCATGCTTCCCCCGGGCCTTCAGCGGGACTTCGTGGCTGCTCTTCCTCAGAGAACAGGAAGCTAAGGAAATTCCCTCTTCCTGGCCCCTGCACCCTTTCGACTTTCCTTCAAGGCTTTTTTTTTAAATTGACTTTATTTAGGCTATTGCATTGCAGAGAACACCCACCCCACATCCAAATTTTAGGATGTCTCAGTAGGGTGGTTTTGTCTTCCTAACAGCCCCCAAATCCTAATAGGTCTGTTCCCAATTATTTGCTGTGCTGATATTTCCTCTGGCTCCGCCCCTCCCCCCTCCCCCACCCTAGGGGAAACCAGGAGACCACGCCCAAGCTGGGAGCCAGTGCTGTTCACTCTCACAGGAAGCTCCCGTCCTAAAAAATAATATGGTGGTGTCTGTGGGGAGGGTGCGTATAGACAGGGAGGGACCAGAGCGGCCGCAGGTCTTCGGAAAAGACTTTCCAGAAGAGGGAGAGTCGGGGCCTGTGGACATCCAAGGATGCACAGCAGAGAAGCTGATGGTTGCGGCCCGCATTCTGGAACCAGACCCGCTGGGTCCAAAGCCTGCCTGTGGTTTGCGGGTGGCATGACTTTGGAAGCAAGTTAAGCAACCTTCTTGTCCCCAGTTTCTTCTACGAAATGGAACAAGCCACACTACTCTATTCGTTTGTTGCAGCTGTGTAACAAACTACCCCGATCCCTTCCGGCTTAGAGTCCCGCCTGGCTGTTAGCTTACAGAGCTGGAGGCCTGCCGTGTTCCCCGCGCAGGCTTCACAAGGCTGGGGTTCAGCTGTCAACCAGGCTGAGTTCTTGTCCGGAGACCCCGGGGGCAAAATCTGCCTCTGAGCTCGTTCTTGCTGTTGGCAGAATTCATTTCCTGGTGGTTTTGGGACTGGTGGCTCTGTTTCCCTGTAGGCTGTGGCCGGAGGGCCAATCTTAACTCCTAAGTGTCCCTTGCCATGCGGTCTCCTCCATTGTCAAGTCTGCAATGGTCCCTCAGACCCGTATCATACTCTGAATCTCTGACTTCCTTTTCTTCCATCAGCTGGAGAAAACTCCCTGCTTTTTTTTTTCTTTTTTAATTTATTTATTTGAGAGAGAGAGACAGTGTGTATGCACCAGCAAGGGGAGGGGCAAGCGTGGAGTCCGAGGTGGGGCTCGATCCCAGGACGCTGAGATCATGCATGACCTGAGTCGAACACTCAACTGACTGACCACTCAGGTGACCCAAAACTCCCTCCTTTGGAAGGGCTGCTCTGATTAGGTCAGGCACACCTGGATAATCTCAAGGGCAACTCATCTGGGACCTTAATTACATCCGTAAAACCCCTTTACAGCAGTATCTAGATTAGCACTTGGTTGAATAATGAGGACAAGTGTGCGTACACCAGGGCTGGGAACCTAACGGGCCGTTCTTGGAATTCTGTCCACCATATGCTCCTCCTTCTAAGGAAACTGTACAGCCCAAGTTAGCAAGTTTCTGTGAAGTACCTGGGGCCAGATCAAGCGTGTTTCAGGTAAGGGGTCTGCGTGCAAAGACTTCCCAGGACTGATGAGAACTTCGCACCGTGAAAAGAGAGTGTTGGAGGCTGGGAACAATGGACCAGCTGACAAATGTCCTCCAGTGCCTGGCCGAGGGACTTCATTTTGATACACTTGGACACAGGAAGTGCGTGTCCCCCTTGGACGACCAACAGGAGATCCTTGCTGATTTAAGTCTTTGCTGCAGTTATGGCGGTAAAGACCGTGCTCTGGACGCTCTGGAGGGAGAAGGGACCCAAAAATGGCCTCCAGATCAGCCCCCTCAGAAACCATCTGTTTGGAGTCTGTGGCTCTGAGAAGAGTGGAGACGTTTCCTCCAGCTACAAGCCCAGGGACGCAGAAACCGCTAAAATAATAGCTCTTCCCAAATCAGTCGAGCAAAGCCCTAATTGGAAAAGAGAAATGGAAGTCGGGATCCCTACTCCCTCTGCGAACCACACACAGGTCTGGTCGAGGTCCATGTGCAGACCGAAGGAGGCCATTTCCTTTCTTAGCCTGGCATCACTGGTGGAAGAATCGGATAAGGGGCCAAGACCCTGGTGACTGGGAGAAAGGCAAGTGGCCATCCTCCAGAAGGAAAAAGCTGGACATTTCGCTGCTTGCGAGTTGAGCTGCCGATCTATATTCCACGTGGTCTGGGTCTGGCTTGAGACCGGCAGGAAGGAGACCAAGGGGCAGGTGAGAGGAGAGACCAAGGGGGTGAGAATAAAGAGATTGTATTTTTCATCCCACAGATGTCATGGTGGGAAGAAGCTCTTTGCCTTCAAACCCCCCTAGACCAGCCAGTTCTCATTTCCAGCTGACTTCTTTTTCATCACTCCTGGCTCCTTCTCCCTTCCCCTCCCCCACCCCGCCACCCCTCCTCTATCTGCCTCGCCTGCTGGATCTTCTCAAAGCTTCCCCAGAAAAACTTGAGCCAATTTACTCCCTTTGAACAACTGTCATCTTTGAAAAGCTGCCCAGTCTCTTTGCTGTGATTTTCAAAGGGAAACTCGGGGCTGGGCTTGCTTTCGGTGACAGCAAGTAGGTAGGAGGAGAGGGAAAGACAGGTGCTTCCTGTCTTTGGGCTGGTGGGAAAAACACAGATACACACATCCAGGCTTCGAGACATGCTGACGCTGTAATTGTAGGAAAAGACAACCTTCCCCATACCTGAGGGAATGTCAAGGAAGAAAAGCGGAGAGTAGGGGACTTGTGTTTTTGTGGTAGCTGCTGGAGTTTCGACACCCGGGGGGGGGGGGAATGACCTTGTTTGACCTTGACCGTCAAGACCCAGAGGGTTATGGAAGGGCCAACCAAAGATAGGTGGGCAAAGGGCCAGGCCAAGCTGGCTACTTGTGACATGTCAAAGGACAGATGTTGTCTGACTTGGGCGGCCTGTGAGCAGAGCCGTACCTCTAGGAGGTAGAGGAGAGCAG
>CM052804.1:9436838-9562459 GCA_028533885.1 Nasua narica | reverse complement strand
GGTTACCTATACCCCCCCCCCCCCCCCGCCCCCGGGAGCCCTGCCTTTGGTTGTTACTTTGAAAGGAAGAGGTTCATCTGGCTCATTGCAGACCACACTCCCCGTGCTCCTTGCGCGCTCTCGGTTTCGCTCCTCAAGATAGGTGCCAAATGTGTCATCGCGCCCGATGGAGCCCGGGGATGGCCCACTTGCTGTGATCAGCGACCAATGACCTGACAGGAACACCTTCCCTGATTGCACTTTTAGCTTGGATTGTGCCACACTTAGTTCCGTTTTGAGGGAGGAAGGAGAGGACGGGAGGGAGGAACAGTGGGTCGAGGAAGTTTGCAGGACACCCGAGTGTCAGCCCGAGACGGTCCACGGGACACGCGATGTATCTTTTGCATTTCAACTGCACCAGATATTGACATCCAATTAACAAGGACTGATCGAAAGCCTGAAATGTTCAAAATGATGTCTAAGCTCCATCTTCCACCGAAATCAAAAAGGAATGTACTGGGGGGATAAAACAGGTCAATATCTACCTTTTATTGGCCATGAGCTCACATTATAGAAAGATACCTTCTGACTTCATACCATTACTTATTAGCGTGGTGACTAATATATATATATATATTACTCAGACTAACGGTCGCTTCCAGGCGAGGGGTAAAGAATGCTGATTTGGCTTATCTCACTACCTGAAACTCTCCTGGTGTGGCAGATGGCTTGCTGCTACAATTATTTTGGATAGCAGTTAACGGTAGGTAATTATTGGCATGATGGCATATGTATAGGTCTATAAATCTCTAGTTTTTAAATTCTGGCTGGGCTGCGGCTGCAAACAAGAAGGGCTTGTCCGTGCAAGAGATACGCAATTAGTAAGGTCATTCCCTGTTTCTTCCTTTGCTGTCTGTTCTAATTATTTGCTTGCACAGAACTCTGGAGCCTTCCTTGGCCCAGAGTAGCCAGAGAAGCGCACAGAAGCAGCCGTGCAGGCTTCATCGAAACCTCCACCTGCTTCCTATTCGTCAGGGCACTCTCTCGCTTCAGGTAATGAGTGACTCTCTCTGACGACAGAACTCTGAGCGTGATTGAAATTCACACTGGCTACCGAGCCCTCAAGGTTCCATTCTTAACCCTGACGTAAGTAATAGTGCATAGGCTTATTAGTATTTTCCTGTTGATGTCTGCCATACAGGTCTGGTGAGGGTAGGTGTTCTCTGCATCCGAGGTCAAGTTTCAGCCCTCGAGAGTGCAGCTTCCTCTCCTGCTTCAGCCCACAAACCTCACCTGAGGTCTCGAGGTATGAAAAAGAAGAGGAAAATAAATATCCCAACTGTCACATTTCAACCCACCACACAAAACTACTCTGTTAGCTCCCAATACAGCAAGGTCAGCAGGCCCCATTGGCCAATCCTCTGTTAAATGACCAAAATAATTTCTGGCCAGGAAATGTGTTTTTGTGACACATGACGGTGTAGAAATCAAGCTCAAAATCGATGGTGGGACACGCTGGTGAGAAAGGTTTTTGCTTTTCTGCCAAAAATATTCTCCCGGACTTTCCTTCAAGATCCAGAGGAACATAAAGTAGTGCAAGGCCACAGAAATGTGAAGACAGGAATGCTGATCTATGATTACGGAAGCAAGCGACTTTGCCCACAGTCCCCTCATTCTAGAATCTTCGACAGATATGTAGACAATTTTCAAAGGGCAAAATTTCCTAGTCCATTGATCCCGACGCCCACATTATTGATGAAATCAAGATAATGTTGAAGATGACAGTGTCCGAGAAGCAATCTCAAATTGCCTTTTTATTATACCCAATTAGCAATGAAATGGAGAACTACCTCCTTTCTAACCTAAAGTCATCAGCCACAAAGCTGCAAAATTCGCCACAGCGATTTCAGCCAAGAGCTCTCCATTTCATCCCCTTTCGCTTTCTGAAAGTCCTCCCTCCCTCCAGCCGCACATGGCCTTAGTACTGCAGAATAAGGAGCAAACAGTTAAATTTGGCTAGCCCTGAGCGGCCACCGAGATTTATGGCCTACCCATCCTCTGCAGGGACTATAAAACCCTCCAATGACATCTCATTTTGAAATCTCCTGTATTAAGAAAAGTAATGGGTGTGGTGCAAAATGAACTCTGGATGCTAAGTGATATCTAGACAAGTCTGTGCTCCAAACCAGAGTTCTAGCTCATGGGAAGGTCTCTGTCATTAGCCCCCGATGGAGTATTGACTATTCCTCCCACTCCAAACCACCCTCCTTCCTGCCCTTTTACAAGTACATCTTCTTAATTGAATCCTAAATAGGTTTGGGCTCCCCACCACCCCACCCTACATTTTGCTTTGGATTTTTAAGAATTCTCAGGTAGATTTTTACCTCCTTTGTGAAAGCATCAAGCCTCAGCTCCACGTGGGCCCCAATTACCCCAATGCCAAAACCACCTTCAAGTCAGAGCACTGGCCAGAGGGACAAGCCGCGTTTTAAATAGAGCAGGTCGGTGACCGGGTCAGGGAACTAACCGTTTACTTTCTGCCCCAGCTGACCTCTTGTGATCTCTGACCGGGCAGGGAAATAAGTTAAAAGAATGAGGCTGGGTTTTCAGGCAGTGACATTGCTTTCTGGAAGGCGTCCGGGTCCAAAGCTGAGTGCGGAATTCGAACCAGCTCTGGAGTTGCTCTATTGGGAACCTATTCTGGAACATCGAAGTCCAGCCGCGGCTTCCCACTTCAGGACAAGGAGAATGAGGGGGACAACGACCCAGGGAAGAGAACTGGGGCTAACGAGTGAACAAGGAGCTCGAGGGGAGAGGCTGAGAGCATTTCTCCGCTGTGCGGCTGCACAGAAACTTTTTCTCCCACTGAGATGCACTCGGGGTGGATTCTGCCGTCCGCCAACAGCTGGTGGGGTCCGGGCCGGCACGCTAGCCGCACCTGGCGCCCAGCCGGAGCTCTGGGCGGGGGCGGCGGGGCGGAGCAGCGCGCGCAGTGGGCGCCCGGCGCCCGGGGTCCTCACCTGTTCCAGCGGGCCACCTTCCTCCGGTAGTACCGCAGCGCCTCCTGGCTGGCCAGGAGCGAGTCCTCGGGCCCGAGGAGCGGCGGCTCCTCCGGGACGCGGTACAGCGGGTGGGCGAAGAGGGCCTGCAGCTTGGAGCCGCGGCCGCCGTGCCGCTCAGTGCCGGGTCCGGCTCGGGAAAAGTTGCGCGGGGCCGCGCGGGGGCCCGAGGAGGCGGCTGCGGAGTCCGGGGCCGGGGACGAGGCGCGCCGGGCGCACGGGCAGCTCCGCGGGTGTTCCCGGGGCCGCAGCTGGCGCCGCACCTGGGGCCAGAGGTGGAAGTAGAGGTCGGCGGAGAGCAGCGCGCCCAGCAGCATCAGGGTCAGCAGGCGGTCCCGGCGCAGCCCGGGCATGGCCCCGCCGGGGCGCGCGGGCGTCTCCGGGGACCCGGGCGGGCGCTGGGCGCCGAGGGCCGGCCGGGCTCGACAGGGTCGGGGTGCTCTCCGCGCGGGATCGCCCCCCCCTTGGAAGGGTGTCGCCCCTGAACTTGAGGACCCGCGGCGCGGGGGCTTGCGGTGCTGGCGGGCGTCCCTGCTCCGTGCGGAGTGGAGACCAGGGGATGGTGCCTTCGGGCCCCTGTCTCCGGCACCTTCTCTCCCCGCGCCGCCCGCCCGGGACCCCGCGGCAAGGAAGGGCCGGGGGCGCGGGTGCCTGCTGCCCCCCGCGGGCGGACGCGCGGCGGGGCCGGGGGCGGCGGCGAGCCGGAGCGCGGGGAGCGGGCGGCGGCGCTCGCCTCCGGGCGGAGAAAGGCGGCTGCGGAGCCTGAGGCGTCTTTCCAGAGGATGCTGTCGCTGGGCGGCTGCGGCGACCGTTCCCGCGGCTCTTTCTGCGGGTGGCGGGGACGCCCGTGCCCCCGGCTGCTCGGGGAGAGCTCGTCTGCGCGCCCGACTCCTGGAGGCAGAGGTGACGCCGGGCCTCCCCCCGCTGGCCCCGCGCCCGCCCCTCCGCCCACTCGCAGCTGGCACCTGCCTCTGGCGCAAGCTCGCCAGCCAACTCCCGGGGCCTCTGCCGGCTCTGCCCTTGCACCTTGTCACCCAGCCCGCTCCTCGCGCCCATCCCCCTCCGCCCAGGCCTCTCACTTCCCCTGCTCGGGGCTCAGTCCTGGCCCTTTCGGGGACTCAGGGTGTGTGTGCGTGCAGCCTTTTATTTTCATTTTCCTTTTTTAGAAAAAAGACAATTCCCCGAAAGTATTTCTTTTGTAAGATTTATCAGATGTGTGTGTGCGTGCAAGTGCGTGTGCGTTGTCGGTTCCCTCCCCCTATCTGCCCCCAGGGCACACACTAGGTCCACAACACCCACAGGTCCCGTGCCCGGCGCCTCGTAGGCACCCGGGAAACACCCACTTAAGGAATAAAAAAGTTTGCCCTTTAAAAAGAGGGCACCAGTTTTACCTAGAATCTTGGTGATTTCCTGTTTGGATGGAGTCTGATTCCAACTGTGCCTGCCCTTTACAAAGAGGAAATTTCTCCGGCACTCAGGGAGGGAGGGGCCTCCCGGTGACCCCACTCTGAACTTTTGCATTAAGCTTGGTGTGAAAGTGGCCCACCCAAATGAATCACTGGAGGACACATGTTAGACTTTCTCCTGAAAGCTCGTGGAGTAATTTATACGCCCCCACCTCATTTCCCTTTTGAGGAAGAGGGAGGAGGAAGGGGAGGGGGCAGGCCAGGCCTGGACTCCTGGCTCCTCTATCTAATGGGGGAGGGGAGAGGGAGGAATTGAAGTGCAAGTCTGATGGGGGAGGCAGCCCTACTGTGCTAATGTTCAGGAAACTGCATCTTTGCCAGGAACTGCCTGCCCTGAGACCGAAGCTTCCCATGTATGTTAATCCTACTCTTTAACCGCCTCCTTCCTTTGTTGGAGCCCAGAATCCTCAGACACACTCCGGCTTGTGGGTTCAGAGCAGAGTTCCTTCCCCTGTGGTTCAGTGGGGGAGTCTTTGCTTTTTGCCATCCCCTCATCTATAACTGAGGATAATAATAGGACAGACCGGTAGGGTTACTGTGTGCTTGGAAATGCCCCCAGCATGTAGTAAATAAGTATGTGATGTGTGTTTGCTAGAAATATTATGACTTCTCAGTTCCTGTAGCACACTGGGTTAAGTTAGATACTATTTATAAGCGGGACAAGAGTGATAAAGTGTGGGAAAGGAGGATGTCAGGCAGGGACCTCTTTTAGGAGCACATCATGGCCTAAAAGCTCATTCCAAGTGAGAAAACCCAAGATGATACTCTTGCTACCTGCTCCCTTCTGCTGGGTATTGATGTGAGAAAAGGCAGAAGGCAAAGGCAGAAGAAAAATTATGAAATTTTCTTACTACCTCCGGCCCATTGACAAGTCCCTGAAACAGGCAGAGTGACCTTCCTCTAGGGACTCAAGTGCCTCAGTGTTAATACTTTGCTGAGGGCACAAGGTAGTCTTAGTTCGGCTCCAGGGGTCCTGTAAGTCTACTTTAACATATAAAAATTCCTTTGGAAACTTCCTTTATCTCTAAACCCCCAAGATACATGTTGGGAACCATCCCCCAAATATATGGCCCACCAATCATCTGAAGGGTCTCATGACTAAAATTTTATTAGATGTTAATAAATGACCTTTTCCCAACAACAGCCTGCCCCCTCAAGGTCCTGGAAACCTTGCTTCCATAATCCTTAGAGACTTGCGCTACCCCAGACCTCTCCCAACTTGAAAGTATATAATGGGCCACTCCTTGTGACAGCTCTTTCTGCACACTCCGTGTGCAGCTCTTTCTGCCCACGGGTCCCGTCCCCATGCTTTTTGCACCGAAGATGTCTCAAGAATACTTTCTCGGCCATTGGCTTCAAACCCTAATGTTCTTTCCTACATCAGGTATGGTGGTAGGCATTTGTCGGTCTTGTTAAGTGATCTCCTTCTTTTTATCTGGAATCAAATTTCAACCGGTTCCAGCTTCTGAGAAACGTTGCAACTCCTGATGGTCTGATTAGACATCATGGCCAGGGGAGGAAGAAGTCAGGCATGGACCCGGGTCACAGCTGCACCGGCTCTGCGGCAAGCTGGTGTGCATTTTTTGGGGCTGGCAAAGGACATGGGCATGAAGCCATCGCTGTCCTACGGCTCCAGTTCTCCCCTACTCACGGGGTCATGCTCCCTTAGTAGACTTGTTGTCTGGCCTCAGTCCAGGGAACAGTATTTCTAATTTGATTAGAGATTATCTTTAGCACATTTCCCCTGCCCTATCCAGGTCAAGGGCAAAACTGCACGTGGAAGTCAGACGTTAAGTGTGAATGAGGTTGGCGTGGGAGAGGGGAAATCCTAAGGGCAGGATTGGCCAGTTGGATGCTCTGACTCTCCTCATCTTGGCCCCTGGCTTCCTCGTCTACATCCCTTCAATCCACATCCAAATTATCCCCAACCACCATTTACCAGATCCTGACATTCTGTGTCAGACCTTCCCTTGTAAATCCGTCCCCACATTTCAGTTCCCACGGGACTTGAATGCAGTCAGGGTCTCCTCCCTTCCTGCCCAGACTCTTGCAAGTAGGTTCCTAACTGGTCGCCCAGATTCCAATATGGCCCCATGGCCAGGCCCACCTGTGTGACAATAGAATCAAAACTTTTGCCAGAGCGAGCTTTCTAGCACGTGGGTACAGCCACGATGTCCTGTTGAGAAGCCCGCATAACTTCCCATTGCGTCTGGATTAGGCTACTGATGAGGCTCTTCATGCTTGGGCTTCAGCCTCCCCTTCCTGTTTCCTCTCTCAGCTCTCCGACATCTTTCAGGTTTCACCCCATAATACCTTTTTTCCATTTCCCCCAGTCCTTCATGCTCTGGTGGACATGGCTTTATTCCAAAGTTCTTTTGCATTTCCCCGCCCAGAGAATGTCTATGGTCTGCCCATGCTTTGGCCACTTGTCCCACTTTCTCCGATGCTTTTCCTTGTGCCTGTTAAGCTCAGTACCGTATGCTCTCAGGTACCCCCATGACTCTTTACATTCAAGCCTATTAAAGCACTGACCAGGTCATGTTTAGCAGTTTGTATGCGTTAGAGGTTCAATGGCAACCCCTCACCCCACCCCTGCCGATTTATATGCTGAAATCCTAACCCTTAATACCTCGGAATGTGATCTTATGTGGAAATAGGGTCATTGCAGGGGTAATTAGTTAAGACGAGGTCATACCAGATCACAGCGGGCCCTTAAATCAATATTAACTGGTGTCCCTAGAAAGGAGGGAAACTTGGACACGGAGCGAGGCACACCAGGGCTCTCTACGTGAAGGTGAGGACAGAGATGAGAGTCAGGCTTCCACAAGCCAAGGAATGCTGGAGATAGGCAGCGAACTGCCAGAAACCAGGTAAGAGGCAAGCGGCTGATTCTCTTTCGTAGTCCTTGGCAGAGATTATCCCCGTCCCCATGTTGATCTCAGATTTCTGGCCTCCAGAAACAGGAGATAATACATTTCTGGTTTTTTTTTAAGCCCCCAGTTCGTGGTCCTCTGTGGCAGTTGCCCTAGACATTAACACAGTGCTCATATCTGTCTTCCTCGCTCGAGTGCAGCGCGAGAGGGTTCCTTACCTCTGGGGCCGAAGCTCTGACGACAGGGCTTTTCACTTGCGGGAGAAGTTGGAGCTCAGCGAATGCAGGGAAATCTTTGAGGCCAGGGACCTCAGGCCGTCTCTGCGACTGTCGACTGTCGGGTATCACCTAGAACCTGGGACGCGGGAGGGGCTTCATTATGGGGGACAATAAAATAAAACGTGGTTCCTGCCTTCAAACCCCTTTTATGATTATTAGAGGAAAGAGATCTGTCCGTACCTCTGAGATAATTGAGAAAAAGTCTGAGGCAGCACGCTGGCCAGATGAGGGAATCCGTGCCTTTGTAGGCATTAAGGGAGCAAATGGAAAGGGCACTTGTGTTTCCTTTCAGTCTAGCTAAATATCAAGCTCGTTACTTCCAGGAATTAAATCATAAGAACAACAGAGTCAATATTTAAACACGAGAGTTCTTCGATCTGTGAAGGTTACACTGTTTTTATCTTGCACATGTTTGCATGTTGCTTAAAACACAACTCGTTGTTTGTCGTTTGTGTGGTTGGTTTTCCAGGCCGGATTGTAATTCTGAGTGCAGGGCCCGCACGCTTTCTTCTTTTTCCTGCTTCTATGGGATCTCGCGCATAACAGGCATCCGGCTGAGAACGAACCCATTCCTACGGGATCAACGCTGATAGTGTATGTGGGTCTAGGTGTGTTCATGTGTGGGGGGATGATTGCGAAGTGTATTTGAAGTCAAAGTCTGGACTTATAAAATCTGGCCCTAGATAAATGTTGGCTGTTATATTTAATTGGAATAGCTGAGTTTTAGGAATCTTAATGGACCTAGTGAAAGGGCGATAGGTAAGAGACATAAAATGAACTCTGTGCTAACTGCAGCTGTCTGTGTCTCTAAGAGTTACTGTTACCATACGGATGTGTGAGGGTGTGTTGCTGCTAGCTTCTAGCCGTCGCAGCTATCCCGAAGAGACGAAGAAGGCAGCTCAAGTGCTGTGAGTGGCGGATCCAGAATGCAGCGAGATTAAGAAATGAATCGGTGTCACACCCAGTCTCTTCTTTTATTCTTTGAGCTAGAAAGAACAGAACTTTCTTTACATGATCAAGACATCATGCTTCAATCTAGACCAGACATTTTTTTCCAGAGCAGCCTGTGCATCAGAATCACCTGGGCTGGGGGGGGGTTACAAAAATGCAAATTCGAGGGTCACACGCTAGATCTAGTGAGTCAGAACCTTTGGAATAGGGCCCAGGAAGGTGCAATTTCGATGAGCTGATTCTTAACAGTTTATAAGTTTCTGTGTACCCTGAGGTCCAATTCTGATAGACACTGAAGTTGGGGAATCATTGGTTGAGAGGATAGTGCTAATGAGAACAAGACATCGTAGGTTTGATTCCAAATGACCCACCTAGGATCCATTGTGCAGTGTTGGCCATCCAACTTGTGTCGTAAGGTCATGAGGGAGCTTCTGGAGAGAGTGTTTGGCCCAGCATGAACTGTCTCAGCTACTGCTGCTGGAGAAAACAAACAAGAAACCGCAATACCAAATGATGGGTACATAGTGTGATCTTGCTGTAAATGTCATGTCTTTGCTTCTTAGTACATTTACATTTACGGGACTAAATGTAAATTGTAAATTACATTTACAATTACACAGAAGGTAATTCAGTTACCTTTGGGAAACTGAATTACCTTCTCTGGCCTCAGGTTTCTTCTGAAACATGAAACAGAAATGAATGATCTCTGAGGCCCCATTCAATTCTAAAAAACCCACTTTTTCTTGTATTAAGCATATAATAATGAAGCGTGGGTTTGTTGTTTTGTTTTCTTTTGTTTTGCACAACCTATTCTCACTATATACCCAATAATTGAGAGAGCAAGCCAGCACATTGTGTAGGAACCACTGAACTGAGAATCAAGCTTAGATTTTGGTCCTGGTTCAGTGACATAGAGGCAAAGTATTTACTGTCTCTGGGCTTCATTTCCCTCACATTTGCAATGAATATTTTAAGTTAGATAATTTCAAAATTCCCTTCCAGAATTAATTTCCTCCAGGAACGATGATGAAATGTCAATGAAAACCGAGAGAATCCATTGCCGGCAGACCTGTTCCAACAGAAACACGAAAAGCAACTTTTTCAGATGGATGGCAAATACGACCAGAGGGAAACTTAGAACATCGAGAGTGGAGAAAGGGAAACAGAAATGATAAAAATCTGAGTAAATAGACTAGATTACTTTTCTCCTCTTAAGTTCTTTAAAATATGTATGTTGGTTGAAAGCAAAACTATAATTAGGGAGTTTTAATACATATAGACATAATAATCACAACAACATACGGGGAGGAGGGTGAAGGGACCTATATACTGGTAAGGGTTCTATATTCCACATGAAGTGGTGAAATATTAAGTCTAAGTAGATTGAGAAAGGTTAAGTTTGCATATTTAATCCCTAGCCTGACCACTGAAAAAAACACACTAAGATGTAATCAAAATTCAATAGACAGATTAAAATGGAACACTAAAAATTTTCAAATATTACACAAGAAAGCAAGAAAGGGGAAAGAGTGGGACAAAAAAACAAATAGAACACAAATTATAAAAGGGTAGACTCAAATGCAAACAGAACAATAATAAATGTAAATGGCTTAAATACACAAAATAAAAGACTGAGATCATCAGAATGGGTTAAATAAGACAAAAACAAACAAACGATACCCAAGACCAATAAATATTAAAGAAAATCCAAAGAAATGCTAAGCTGACTTTAAGAAACCTGATATACATATAAGGATACAGGGAAGTTAAAAAGGAAAGGATATAAAATGATACACCAGGCAAACACTCATCAAACGAAATCTGGAATGACTATATTAATATCAGACAGAATTGACTGTAGAGCAGGAAAGATACTGGAGATAGGAAGAAACATTGTATACTGATAAAAGGGTCAATCCACCAGTAACTATAATCCTAAGCACATACGTTTCTAATACCAGAGCTTCAAAGTATATGAAGTAAAACTAATACACCTGAAAGAAGAAATGGACAAATCCAACAAGTATAGCTAGAGACTTAAACTTTTTTTTCCTCTGCAATTAATAGATCAGGTAAGCAGAAAATAGGCAAGGATATAGAGGAACTGAACAACCCTAACAGCCATTTGGATCTAACCAACATCTGCAGAGCACTCAACTCAATATACTGCGTATTCTTTTTAAGTGTAGATGACGCTTACCAAGATTGACTGTATCCTGGGTTGTAAAACAAACACAAGTTTAAAGACAAAATACCAGAGAATTATGTTCTCTGATCATAAGAGAATTGGACTAGAAACCAATTACAGAAAGATAACTGGTAAGTCCCCAAGAATTTGGAAAGATAAACATATCCTTACCGTCTAACCCAGTAATTCCATGACCAGGTATTTACCCAAAATTAATTGAAAACTTACATGTGCATAAGGACTGGTTTATGAAGATTTATAACATCTTTATTAATAATTGCCAAAAATCAGAAGTAACTCAAATGTCCTTCCATGGGCAAAATAGTAAAAGTGTTGTACACACATAGAAGGGAATGTTACTTAACAATTACAAGGAACAAAATATGGACATACACAACAGCATGGATGCATCTCAAGGTGTTAGTGAGAGAAACCAGTCTCAAAGGTAACACACTGTATGATTATGTTTATGATATCCTGGAAGTAGGAAAATTATGGCAACGGAGAATGCGCTATTGGTTGGCAGGTGTTAGGGGCAGTGACAAAGTCAGGACTACAAAGGAGCAGCCTGAGGGTGTCACTTTCAGTGGTGGAACAGGTCTTTGTCCCTCTTGTGATGGTGATCCCATCAATGTGTACATGTGTTAAAATTCAGAGTCACACATTTGAAAAAGGTCAACTTCATTGGTCATATTAGTCTTCTAGCTCTGTATTAAAAACAAAACAAAATTTAAAGAAACATAGCTTGTATGCATTTATCCAAAAGAATTTCCCCCAAAGTCTGATAACAAAGAATGGGAAATATTTAATGGTCTTTCCATGGGAATATGTAAGTAAGTTGTGATATGCTTATACAATGGGAAACAGCAGTTAATAGGAGGAACCTACTATAAAAAGGAATACATAATAAATAAATAAAAGGAACTACAACTATATTTTTTGTGCATGGATACGCCTTAAAGTTGTAAAAGGATATGAATACCTCCATATGACGTACATATGTGTGTATGTATATCATCTGTGTATGTGCCTGTAGCAGTATGATACTATTTAGATAAGCTTCGAAACTAGTGGAGTAATTCTTGATATTACTTATAGATAAATATATATGTAAAATGATAGAAACATGCATGAGAATGATAACCACAAAATTCAGGATAGTGGTAACTGGTTATATATGGGATTGAAGTGGGGGGGATTGTTGCATATTATATGTGGGGCTTTGATAGCATCCATAATGATTTATTTCTCAGAAAAAAGAGCTGGAGGATATTTTACAAACTGTTAAAATTTGACAAAGTTGGGTGGTAAGTACATGGGTGCTAGTCGTATTATTCTTTCTACTTCTCTGTTTACTTAGAATATTTCATTAAAAACGTGATGTGCCTTGTGCCTTCCTATCCTGGGTTAGTCTGTCTTCTCAAAGAGACCCTTGAGCTAAAGTGTTGGGCTTTAAAATTAAAGTTAAGCAGGTTAATAAAGGTCAGCAGTCAAGAAATTTGCGCTATGTTCTTTTTATTTTTTTTATCTTTTTTTAACTTTTTTTTATGATTTTATTTATTTATTTGACAGAGAGAGAGAGATCACAAGTAGGCAGAGAGGCAGGCAGAGAGAGAGGGGGAGGCAGGCTCCCCACTGAGCAGAGAGCCTGAAGCAGGGCTTGATCCCAGGACCCTGAGATCATGACCTGAGCTGATGGCAGAGGCTTAACCGACTGAGCCACCCAGGCGCCCCGTACTATTTTCTTTTTAAAGGAGCTACATGATAGAGGGCAAAGAATATGTGGAAGAACAATCTTGACTTACATTAGCTGTGTGTGTATTTTGAATCAGAGGAAATCTATACCCTCATGTGTGTAGCTGCCTTCAGATGAGGTCATTTTTTCTAGGCTGCACCCTTGTGCCTGGTATGTGAGCTTCATTCACCAGACTGAATAACAACAGATGTGTATTCTCTGTTTCAGTTTTTATAGCACAACTATTTTCAGAAGGCGGGAGGTTGGAATTTGTGTGTGGGGGGGGGTAGTGATCTTTGGACAGTCGTGTCTTAAAGTATTTGAATGTTGTCTGACTACTTTTAATCCACCCGAAGAATTCACATCCAGTGGGTGAGACAAACATTAAACAAATGAAACCCAAATAAATATCTTATTCTGGCTCCAAGTTCAGTCTCAGACCATCAATACAGCTAAATTAAATAGAAATGACTCCAAAAGGATTTGAGAATTAACATGGGTCTTAACTCAATAACTTTCGAGGGAGTGGAGTAGTGAGAATCTGGTTACTGAGCTCCAGGATGGTTAGCATATCTTTCTAAACATCTCTCGTCACAAAGGCCACAGTTTATGGTCTCCACTTTTTCTTTTCTTCTTGTCCATCTCACACCCCACGAACTCAAGCCCATCATGCCCATTCTCTGCTCTTTATTCCATCCACCCTAGTCTTTCCATTGGCAGGGCTGCTCCTGCTGGCTGCCATTTTCCTAGACACTTCCTACACAATTCAGCCCAACAGAGGTCTGATGGCTGCCTGGGTCATTAAAGAATCCTCCCTTCCTCAAAGGAGGATTTCAAATATTTGTAGTATAATATTATAATATTGTAGTCCTATCACACAAGGAAGGATAAAACTGTCAATTGTGAGAAGTACAATTGCATTATCTCAACTCCCTTGGTGCTTTTTTAAAAAAAATGTGGAAGCAGAGATGAAAAGTGGAAAAGATGATTAATCACTTTGGAAGCAGGTAGATGACGCTAGCCCATCTCTGTGCTGACCTGGTCATGCAGTCTTCTCTCTGGGTCAAAGTGCCACATGTCACAAGCTTCTACCATGTTCCCCTGCTGGTAAGGAAAAGGCAGATGGGGCCTATGGGCTCCACACTCTCCCTCTCTTCGTCCCAACTTTTATGAACTAAAAACTGGAACTGAGGGTCCAGCTCATGGTTTTATACATGCTCTCACAATGAGACAAGGTGTAGAAAGTCATCGTTCTCCTATCCTGGAAGATACTGGAACGACAGTGGCCATGACCAGGCACACGTGCCGATGCTCATTTCTTCCTGGTGTTAAAGGCACAGCCTTAGTGAGATAAGTCTGTGGCCAGTGCCTACAGAGAGATAAGCTTTCTCCAAAGCTGATCTCTCAGCTCTGCTAAAGAAGGCAACAACTCTGACGAGCAGCAGTCATGTGTAGTCAGGGGGAGGGCTCAAAAGCACCTTAGTTTCATGATGTATATATATTTAATCACATAAATAATATGTGGATGCTTTCCCTTTGTAAAATATGTAGACCAAGTGCAAGATTTATAGCAATAAGGGAAAGGCCTTCCTTCTCCCTCTTCTCGTCTTACTCCCTTCCCTGGAAGGAACCTTTGTTGCTCTGATATGACTCCTTCCAAAACAACACATACTCAAGTAGTGTTTCCTCCAACTTACCAGTAATCGAAGAAATGCAAATGAAAACAATCAAGGAGGGATACTTTCTTTCTTATCATATTTTCTTTGCTGAAAATGAGTGGAAATATGAGAGTTGGTTAGGTCTTGGGGAAGGGATTGTAAATTGAAGCAATTGTTCTGGAAGTTAATTTGGTCATGTAAAGGCATTTAGACTTTATTTCAGTTTAGGGTCAGAGTCAGTTAAGAGATTGAAAGTGCACAGGTTATTGAAACAGAGAGATTTAATCCAAAAAAGTGTTAACTAGCAAAAGTGGCGAGATGCCTCTCAAGGTCCCAGAAGTAGCCTGTGCAGAAGCCATTACATCTAGGCTAAGGGAGGACCTGGAGGGTGCTCTCATCCACAACTCAAGGTTGAGATTTAAATCTCTTTGAAGGGGATGCTTGGATGGCTCAGTCTGTGAAGCATCGGCCTTTGGCTTAAGGTCATGATCGCAGCCCTTCGTCAGGCTCCCCGCTCAGTGGGGAGTCTGCTTCTCCCTCTGCCTCTCCCCCTCCCCCTGCTTGTGTGTACTCCTTCTTTCTCTCTCAAATAAATAAATAAAATCTTTAAAATATATATAAATAAATCTCTTTGAAGACCATGTGTCTACCACTGGAAAACCTAGCCATGGGCAGTGAAGACACTTTCCTATCGCAGGCCCCATATTGATGTGTAGACATATACACGGGAAGGGGAGAAAGTGCCTGAGGCCATGGCCAGAACTGCTTAGAAACCACTGCCTGTGGGGGGCAGGGATGTGTCCTGGGGTTGTGGTTGGAGCTGGACTATGAGGGCTGTGGGGCTCCCACTCTTCATTAAAAAATTGAGGACTGGCACCCAAAAAGGGGGTGTCTTCCTGCCACTACTGCCTTGCCCAGTGCCCTCCATGGACAGCCTATCATGTGCCAGCCCATCGCAGAGAAAGTTTTGCAGGATCCAACTCCCGTGTCACAAAGAGGGGAAAGAAGGGTCCGTTTGGAACCGAGAGACAAGAAATTGATAACTGGCACAGATTTTGACCTCTGGATTCCATTCTTTAGAATGTAAAGGGATAATTAAAAGTGTGCATAAGTATTTAGTTAAAGAATGATTATTGCAGTATAGGAAAAAAAGGGAAACAAGCTCAATGTTCAAATACTGAGAATGGCTTGAGTAAAATAGCAGTTCATCTCTAAGGTGAAGACATAATCATTTATAGTCATGAAAGATTTATGTTATTTATAAATACACTTATTTAGATTTATTTATATTACATATGTATTTATATTTATTTATATTATTAGCTTAAAAGTGTGTTAATAACAACTTTTATATTGTGGCCTATTAAAATATTTATACATATATTTCCATATATTCGTAAAAAATCTTTGAAAGGTTTGGTGTCTTATTCATCAACTCTTTGGTACAATATCTGGCTCATAGTTGTTGTTTAGTAAATATTTACTGAACAGATGTATTGTTTTAGTTTCCAAGGGCAGCTGTAACAAATTGCCACATGCTTAATAGCTTAAAATATCAGAAATTTATTCCCACAATTCTGGATACCAGATATCGGAAATAAATGGCTGTACTCCTTCCAAGGATCTAGAGAAGACGTCCTTGTTTCTTCCAGGAATATTGGAGGCTCCAATATTCCTTGGCCTATAGAGGTAACTTGCTGCTCTCTGCCTTGACCTTCACATGGCCTTCTCTTTCATTTATGGTTTTCCTCTCTTATAGGAACAATCGTCTTTGGAGTTAAAGCCTATCAGATAATACCTGATGATTATCGAGATGATTTCATTTTGAGATCCTTAATGTAGTTACATTGGCAAAGAACCCCTTTCCACAGAAGGTCACATTCACAGGCTCTGGGCAGATTTATCTTTTGGAGGGTTGGTGAACCAGCAGCATTCGACCCATTACATGTGTGAATGAATATATAACATTTTTTTATTAAGATTTTTTTTAAGATTTTATTTATTTATTTGACAGAGAGGAGAGAGATCACAAGTAGGCAGAGAGGCAGGCAGAGAGAGAGGAGGAAGCAGGCTCCCTGCCGAGCAGAGAGCCCGATGCGGGGCTCGATCCCAGGACCCTGAGATCATGACCTGAGCTGAAGGCAGAGGCTTTAACCCACCGAGCCACCCAGGCACCCCAAATATATAACATTTTATAGTGGTTTCCTTGGGTGGTAGGGTTTATGAATAATCTGAATTTTCTTTTTCTTCTTCTTCTTCTCCTTCCTCCTCCTCCTCCTCTTTTTCTTCTCCTTCTCCTCCTCCTGCTCCTCCTCCTCCTTCTCCCTTTTGCTTACCAGTATTTTTATGACGTTTATGCAAAGATCTTTATATTACTTTTGAAATAAAAAGAAAGTAAAAAAACACTTGGCATACGAAAATGAAGAAATACACTGAGAAGTCCTGATTTCATCATCTTGAATATATGGTTGAACCCACAGTTCACAAAATCCCAAACAGCTGTACCCACTTAGAGAAGGAAACAGTAGGAGAGAATGAAGCAGCTCTGGAGGAGGGCAAATTCATCACAGGAGACCTATGTTCATTGATGTTCCAGGGCAAAGCTAAAGAGTTCCCAGCTAAAATCCTCGCCTTGCCTTCTGGGCATTTGAGTTGAGCAAACCGGTGGTCTGTGCAACACTCACCGCCCCTAGCCACAGACCAAGTTTGGAGTCTCCCTGCATTGTTCTCATTTAGTGCAGACCTCCCCCTCCTCCTTTTTCTCCTTGTTCTCATGCTCTGATTCATTGATGAATTCCTAGGAAGATGTTGCTCCATTAAAATAGGAAGGTCTGTGACGTCAAAAGGCATTTTTAAAAAAAGCTCTCATCTTTTACTGACAGAGGCAATCTTTCCAAAAGGAAATCAAGGAAAACAAGCAAGTTTGGGCATAATTACCTTTTTATTTCTCTTAAAGTTGTAGATGTTTTATTTCCAGCCTCTTCTGAAAGACTCTTCTTTTTGGTCTTAAGCTTAAAGTTTAAAGCTAACCTAAAACATGGATGAAAATCAAGGGCTGAACTCAAGATTTGAAGTGTCTCCTGGGTAGGAGATTACTTTTTAAAATTCAGATTAATGAAAAATAATAGTCGCCTATTAATGTAAAGAAAAGGAGAGCATTTATTGTGATCCTTCAAGTCATTGTCTGAGCTTAGATTGACAGTAGTGACATTAACACGTTGAGATGTAAGTTAACATATTATGAATGAATAATAAGGAATGAATGGATCATTCTTTTTTTTTCATTACTGAAATATTTTTGTTTTATGTACAAAGCGTTAGCATGAGCGTAGGTATTTTGGATATCCACAGTAAGGTGTAGATCTTGGATGACCCATTCAAGGAAGTTCACTTAATCCAACTTAATGAACCTGTATCCTTTGCCTACCAGTGAAAACACTGGCAGGTCACGTTGAGACCATATTTCCGGATCAGACTGTACTGTTTGAGCAGATGCAACAAGAATGAGAACACGGGATGAATTTTCTTGACCCCAGTAGAGCTGCTCGTGACCCATCTCGCTTTCTTGGGAGCAATGAAGCAAAAAGATAGTAGGATACTAGATACTAAGAAAAACTAGAATCATTTTTCTGTTAAGGGCCAGATAGTAAATATTTTAGGCTTTGTAAGCCAAATGGTCTCTGATGCTATGATGCAACTCTATCGTGGTAGTAGGAAAGCAGCCACTGATAATACACAAAGGAGCATGCAATGTTTATTGGAGCATTCCAATAGAACTTTATTTACAAAACTAAGAAGTGGGCCAGATTTACTCCATAGGTAGTAGTTTGCTGACCCCTGAAAGAGGACCTCAGAGAGTTGAAGTAATATACCAATAATAGTGGCTTTCCAGAATTGGAGAAAGCAGGTTTTTATCTGGTCTGTTGTTTCCTTGTAAGAAAGAAACACCAGGATATTGGCAGACCTAAGTGCTTTTTGGGAAGATTAATTTGGTTTAAAGGGTGATTGACACAAAAGGAAGAATGGGAAAATGAGCCTCTGTATTTGTGAAATAAATGGTTTGATTCTCAGAAACAAGAATATTTTCAGTTAATTCTATTGGCAATACTTTTGGCCATTATGCCCTGGAAGCACATTTAATACTTGCCTTATAATTTCATCTTATTATTATTAAAAAAAAATTTTTAAGTAGGCTCAACATCTAGTGTGGAGCCCAATGTGGGGCTTGAACTCACTATCTTGAGGTCGAGATCTGAGCTGAGATCAGGAGTTGGATGCTGAACCGACTGAGCCACCAGGTGCCCTGGAAGTTCATCTTATTAAATGAAGCATACAGAGTTATGTGTTGAATCATTGTGTTTATGCCATAATATAGCTGAATTGGGAAAATAATCAGTAATGACATACACAAGGATTTAAATCGATTACTTTACCTATGATTTATTCATCCTTGTTCATTGTTTCCTATGTAATATTTGATTGCAAGATAAAATTGAAGAGGAAAGTAAGAATAAAACGAGTGATATTTTGGAGGGATTGTTGACGGAATATGGTTATATTCTGGATTAAAAGTGATAAAAAAAAGAAAAAAACAAAGTAAAACAGAACTCAGGGAGGACTGAGCACATTAATTAGCGAATTGCTTTGAGTAAGAATACTTATATTTGGTGGCATTAGTTAGTTGAGGAAATCCCTAACTTTCTCCATCTTCACTTTGAAATTGGTTGACTTAATGCTCATTCAACCAAATCAAATAATGCATGTTAACTCATGTAGCCTTTTAATATCCTTTGTACCAGCTGGTTTCTTTGGGATGCAGAAATGCAGAGATAGGTGTGCAAAAGATTTACTGCCCAGAGGGAGTCATCTGATTGCATTGCGGATCTGATGGTCTCTACCAGTCAGGTGAGGAGCTCTGTAGCAAAAAGTGCCTCTTAAGGGAGTTCTGTGTTGGTGGGGATTTGGGGCCATTCGTTGCTCAGTCATTGGCAGGAAGTGGTCTTGGCTACCACTGCCTCACTCAGTTAATGGCTTTAGAAGCTGAGATGGGGCCAACAGCAGGAGGCTATCAACTAGCCATAGAGCTAGGCGGTGAGTCCTTTCTTGAAGGGGGGGGTGAGGGGCACCTCTCTAGGTTTGACACATTCTTTTAACTTTCTGACTCTTCCCTTCAAGACTCATTAGCTGATTTGTCTTCCTCTGCCCTTTGCAGTGAGGTTCCCAGAAATCTCTACTCGTTCCTCCTCTCTTTCTATGCTAGAAATCTTTCTAGAAGATTTCTTCCACTTGACTCTGATATGGCTTGTTATTCTCACCCATGCCAGGGATTACCTATACATTTATAATAATTTGGTGAGTCAGATAGAATTATGGTTAGGGGCATAAAACATAAAGCCCAAATAACGATGGTTTAAATGTAAAATGAATTTGGATATTCTCAGTCCAGTGGTGGAATGGTGGCTCTCTGTCCAGCAACCCAGGGTCCTTCTATCATTCTACCCTGAAATCCTAGCGTATGGCTTCCATATTCAAGATCACATCAACATCACAATGGCTGGGGAGGCTCCAGCTATCACATCCTTGATCTTAGCAGAAGAAAAATGGGAGAGTGGAAGAGCAGAGAGAGCCTACCTCCCATCTGAGTCATCCAAATTTAAGCGGTTTTTCTGGAAGTCCTTTACAACATTCCTATTTAATCTTCGGTTACACCATAGTTACATGTCTGCATGTAGCTACCAGGGAAGCTAGAAATGTAGGGGTTTTTTGTTTGTTTGTTTGTTTGTTTGTTTGTTTGTTTTGTTGTTTTAATTCTAGCCTCTGTAGGAGAGAAAAGCATGCAAGAAGAGGATTGAAATGGATCTTGAGGACCTATATCCATAGTATCTTTCACACTCTCAAATAGCTGTTTCTTGATCATAAGTTTCTTCTGAGTTGAAAACATGTGTTCTTCTGTCTCCTAGACATTTCCGCTTGGATGTCCCAAAGGCCACTCAATTTGGACATGCATTAAACTGAACTCCCTTATATTGACCCACGATAATGATTATGTATCCTCCTATATAATTATGCGGCTGACTATCTGGTCATCCAAAATCTCTCATTTCATATTCTTCTTTTCTCCTTACTTTCCATATTCAATCTATCTCATGGTCTTGTGAAAGCTTTCCCAATTATTTTTCAAACATGTCTTTTCTTTCCCATTGCTACTGCCAGGACCTTGGTCTAGTACCTCATTATTTTTTGGCTAGAGGATATTTATACTGCTTTATTCATCTCGGTCTTGAGCCTTCTGATCCATTCTTCATGCTGTTGCTGAAGCTGTTTTTGCAGAATGTAAATCTGCTTGCATCGCTCCACAGCTTAAAATCTTACACTGTCTACATGACAAAGGCCAAATGCTTTAGGAAGGCAGGTCTCATGGTCTGATGACTACTCTCATTTTGGCTTTATCTCTGGCCACTTCCTGTTGTATATTCTGTGTTTCATCCGTGTTGTTTTATACCTACATGCCATTGCGAAGTAGCTAGGCTAGCGAGACAGCCATAAACCTCCTTAAGACATAAATCTTAAGTTCTGTCTTTCCTTATCATAATGCCCCACCCTTTCTGGGGAGCTCTAAGTTAAAACTCATAGTCTTCTGATGACGTTCAAAGGAGTTTTTAATCTTTAGGAAGATTACCAAAGGCTGGTTGATTTTAGGGGAAAGGCAAGGAGTTTGGATTTCAACATGTTGCATTAGGGTGATGATCTGAAATCCAAATGGAAACATCTAGAGTTAGGATATTCAGGGGCTGGGAGAGATATTTGGAGATAAGGATTTTGATGAGGTCAGCATAGACATCACAATATGTTCTGTGAGTATGGGCGAGGTAGAGTTTTGAAGGAATACTTCAATGTATTTGGCTGCAAAAAATACAAATATAGCCAATAGTTGTTCACACACACCTAGATCTATTGTTATTCAGGCATGTGGGAAGTTGCTGGCTTGGCTTGGCAGTTCCTTGATGTCAGGGTAGAGTCTTGGCTTCTGTACTCTTCTCTTGACCTTCTGTCATGGAGGCAAGATGACATTGCTCAATGGTTCATGGTCTTCTGTGGCAATATCCCAAGAAAGAAGGGATAGTCAGGAAGACATGGTTTTCTCCTTATATGCCTCTTTTATTGGAAATACAAGAGTTCCCAGAACACCTCAGAGGTCTTCTCTTATCATTGATCAGAAATAGGCCACATGCCCAACCCTCCACCAATCATTGTCAAATGGGAACAGTTTGCCATGATTGCACTGGGGTCTGTTGGTGAGATAGCAAGTGAGAATGGCAACCATAAGTGCTTGCCACAGAGTCTATCAAGACCCAGGACTGGATCACAGTTTTGAGAGGATGAACATGAAACTAAGACAGGAAGAAGACAGGTCAATAGCCTGGTGTTGGTTGGTGTTGGTCACCAGTAGACTGGTGGTCCAGGTCCACCACTGGACATAATCAGGTAGCCCTCTTAACATAAAAAGAGGGGACAGAAGATGGTCAACAGTGTCAAATGTAGTGATGAAGTCAAGAAGAATGAGTGAACAAAGGCTGAAGGATGCGAAATGCAGAAATTCTTGATGAACTTTAGGAGCAATGCCTTCCATTGGATGCTTGGGTTGGAAGCAGAAAGTCATGGAGTAGATGGAGGAATCCAGTGACGTGGACATACAGGTAGGATGTGAACAATGATGTCAGGTTTTTGATGGTGAATGGAAGGCAGGAGAGAGGGCAAGGCATCCGGTGATGGACAGCAAACACAGTGAAAAGCGAGAGGTATTTCACGACAGGAAGATGCGGGTTCATGGATAGGTGGGTGGGAGGGAGTCAGTGGGGAAAAGGAAATAGAAAGCATGGAAGAAATGGAGAACAAGTGATGTCCCAGATGCTATGGAGGTTAGAGGTGACAAGTTCACTTTTTAGAGGAAGAGAAGCACGTAATCAGAGGCTGGAGGGAAGGATGACAAAAGCTGGTGGATATTTTGAGAAGATGACAAAAGAAATACAAAAGCGTAAAATGGATCTTAGAGAAGCAAGAGGTTTGGTCATCTCTGGAACTTACTGAGCACTAGAAGTGGAGGGTAGACAGGAGGAAGAAATGGACTAAAAGTGATGGATTGAGGAGAGAGAAGGAGGAGATCTGGAACACAAAAAATTGAGAACAGTTTATAAGTCTAGAACAGAAATTAAAATAGGAAGAAAAAAAAAAAACTCCTGGGAAATTAAATTTAATGACCAAAGGGAAAAGGGAGCCAGAAACCTATAAATTTCCCTGAGAAGGGAAGGATTTATAGATGAAGAAAAATTTGATGTGGAAAATCCATTTTTGGCTTTTCCCAGCCTCCTGCTGTTTGTGAAACAACAAATAATGTTTTTCAAACCCCAAATGTTTCGATTTCCTCAGTTGAAAGACGCCATGCTACCATGATACTATTTATAAAGGGAGGCTTTGTTTGCTCAATCTTACTCAGGATGACAAAGCTGAAAATAAGTCTCTGGGACAGAATTCAAGCCAGTTAAATCAAGGACACATCTAAGGTACGCATCGTCTGTACCCGACACGAGGCTTTGAGATGACCTAAAATATAATACCCTTTAACCTGCCTTAATTGGAAAGAATTAAAAAATAACCATAAGAATCAGACAGACGGAGATGAAAATATCACCTTTTCCCCTCACTGTAGCAGAGGGCCAGGGTTAATCTGGCCTGTAGGCTTGTCTACACTCCCCTGGATCCAACTTGCACCCCTCTCCCAAGCTGGGGGCCTTCTTCGCTGGAATGGTCCTGCTTCAGTAAACTTCCGGGATGGCCAAGAAGACGTGGGAATTCAGCAAGAATACAGGTAAACAATAGGTGACTGTTTCCTCAAATAGAATGAGCCAACTCAGATCCTTGCCAGACTCATGAACCAAGGAAGGCATCTTCTGCTTCCCTGGAAGGGGGAGTCATTGAGGGGGAAAGAGGGAGTCCTGAGTCTAATTAATGTCCTTCTCGCAGAATGCGTATTAAGTACCCCTCCCCAAACAAGGCACTGTGTCAGGCCCAGGGGTACAAGAGGACAGAAAGGTAAATAAGACGCGCCCCAGGACTCAAGAACTTACGATCTAGCGTGAGAGAGAAGAAATAGCCTGGTGGACAGACAGAAACAGAGAGACTCAAGAGCTTAGGACTCAAGACTTAGAGCTTAGTGGCATTTGATGTAGGGGAGGGAAAAGGGAGGGAAAATGAAAGTTGAAGGGACCCAGAAGGTAGAGGCCCTCACAAGCTTCACTGAGGAGTTTGATCTTTATGAGACAGGACATAAGAGGGCATGGAAAGCTTCTGAGCAGAGGAGTGAAGAAGTGGGTAGGAGCGTGTAGGGGCTACAAGACACTAGGACAGAGATTCCCCAGCTTTTGGGTTCACAAAGTTCTTAGTATCTTAGGAACTCTTTCCTAGCATCATGGGCCAAAACCAATACCTAGGAGTTCTGTTTATTTAATGGTCAGGTCCAAAACACTAAGAATTCAGGTCCTAATGATTTAGTCTGTTTTTTTTTTTTAATTAAATACACATACCTACAAAATATTTTATTTTATTCTCAACAACTATTATAATTGACCCTTGAGTGACATGGGTTGGATCTGCCCGGGTCCATTTATATGCAGTTTTTTTTCCCAATAAGTATTAGACTGTAAACATTTTTTCTTTCTTACGATTTTTTTAAGTTTTCTTTTCTTGAGCTTACTTTATTTGTAATAATACGGTATATAATATAGTAGAGAATACGTATAACATATAAAATATGTGCTACTTGTTTATGTTCTTGGTAAGGCTCCTAGTCAACAGTAGGTTATTGGTAGTTAAGTTTTCGGAGAATCGGAAGTCGTAGGGAGATTTTTGACTGCACAGGGGTAGTAGTTCCTGACCCCCGTGTTCAAGAGTCAGTGATTTTTGCTCATGACATATGTGTGCCTGCTGAACTGCTCAACTTCTTTTTTTTTTAAGATTTTATTCATTTATTTATTAAGAAAGAGAGAGAGTAAGAGAGATCATGAGAAGGGAGAAGGTCAGAGTGAGAAGCAGACTCCCTATGGAGCCGGGAGCCTGATGTAGGACTCAATCCAGGACTCCGGGATCACGACCTGAGCGGAAGGCAGCCGCCCAACCAACTGAGCCACCCAGGCGCCCCTGAACTGCTCAACTTCTTGAACTTTGGAATCAGATTGGACACCGTCACCCTCCTGAGCCCTTTCCATGTTGCTTTCCCTGTGGTGGTATTTGCCTTTTTACATCGTATCAACTGCCCCAAATCTAACGTCTCTCAAATTAGATGTCACTGAAAGGAGTGTAGTGATCTCATGTTGGAACTGCAAAATATCTTTAGTGAGGAACTCTCACGGTGTCCAACAGATGTCAACCATCATTGGATTTCCCTTGAGATGTGAAGGTATCGCAGAGTTCCCCCTGTGAATTCATTAGAAATCCCTGGGGCACCTTGACTTGCTAGTGTAGGGGGATCAAGGACAGCCTCTGGGAACAAAGGAGGTTTGAACCAAGACACTAACAATGAGAAGGAATAGTCCAGGTAAAGGGGTGCTGGCGACAACCTTGCAAGGAGGGCGCTGTGTTGTGGGGAAGTCTCATTCATGAAGGAATGTGACGACCTTGAGCAACTTATCTGCATTTTAGAGTACTTATCCTATCTGATTTTAAAAAATATTTTATTTACTTATTTGACAGTGAGAGAGGGAACACAGCAGGGGGAGTGGGAGAGGGAGAAGCAAGCTCTCCACTGAGGAGGGAGACCAATGCGGGACTCGATCCCAGGACCCTGGGATCATGACCTGAGCCAAAGGCAGACGCTTAACGACTGAGCCACCCGGGTGCCCCATCCTATCTGATTTTATATATAAATACATATTCTTTGTAGTATGTATTATAATTATATTGTAATATAATAGACATGATTTGTGTTATATGTGATATATGTAGTATGATCTATATTTACGCACATATATAAATACAGTCTACATATGAATATGTACTCATATCCAGTTGTTTTCTCACTGCTGTGGGGGACAAGTCAGGTTGCTCCCTGGGCATGAGTCTTAGAGGGTGTTCAGCTGAGGCTTCGAATCTTGGATTTGTAGCAGAACCGATGGGCGTGGTTTTAGAATTTCCTCCAGCCATATTTGGCAGTCTGGGAACAGGAAGAAAAAATAGATGGTTGGCTTTATTCAATGTGAGAAAGTGGCAAAATAGATGTGGCAGAAAATCAAGGGGTCTGAGGATGTGAGGATTTAGAAAGTTCACTGTCTTAACTTCAGAACCTGATTTCCACAATGCTTTGGGGGAGATTTTGTTGGCAGGGAAGCCCTCTGTGGTTCTTCATCCCTGACTTGTAAAACCCTGTGATGACATGCGTGGATGTAAGTCTCCTTTTGCTTCGAATGCTGGGCCCCTAGTATGGTCTTTCACACAAGAAGCTCCTTTCGCTCTTGTAAATATATATTTCTCTACTTGCTACTTTCTGTTTGGAACTAGAACTCATGCTCTCATTATTTGGCTGTTACATCTTCTGGACTGATCTTTTCTCTCATGTCTCTTCCCTCTCCACCCACTATTTTTCAACTTCTTATTTCTGTTTGTTTGTTTCTGGAAAAGAAACTACAATGAACTTTATCTTCAATTTCACTCATTCAAACTCAAGTTTTTATTTGGGTTACTTTATATTTACTTCTTTGCTCTATGATAAATAATTCTTGTTCTATGGGTACATTATCTTCTCATAGCTCTCCAAGAATGTTATTTAGCATTAAAAAAAATCCTGAACTCTCTGTTTCCCTTCCTCCCTCCCTCCGTCCTTTCCTTTCCTCTCTCCCTCCTTTTCCCATCCTTTCTCCATTCCCTCTGTCTCTGTCTCTATTTCTGTCCTCCTTCTCTCTTCCTCCTCCTCCCCATTCCATCCTCCTCCTCCTCCTCCTCCTTCTGCTTGTTCTTGTTCTTGTTGTTGTTCTTCTTCTTCCCCTTCCCTTTCCCCTTCCCGTTTTCCTTCTCCTTTCCCCCCTTCTCCTCATCCTTCTTTTCATAATTAGCCCAACTTCTGGGCATATTGAAAAATAAGGCAAAAAAGTAAGAAGATGTGAGATGTGAGATCAAAATACCACTTTCATTAAACTATTGAATGCTCAGGTAGGGATGTGGGTTAGAGTGAGAGCCAAGTGGGCCTGACCGAACCCCAGAATTGTAGACTTCTGTACTCAGTACGAGCAACGCTGGACTGAGACAGGCCTCCTCTCATGGTGAGACTTACATCAGGGAAAAGCAGGAGAAAACACTCTCTCTGTTGGACAGACTCTACTCCAAAAGGAAAGAGTGGAGCTGAACAAAGCCTGGCCAGTTCTTCCTCGATTTACCATTCCTGCTCCACAGGAAGTTCAAGTGAGAGATTGGGAAAGGCCAAGCGTGTGTTGGATTTCCAATTGGAAGAGACACCAGAGCTTGGTAAGTTTCCCTGCTAATGTCTCCTTGGAGCGGATGGTCATTGCCCGGCTTCGGTCCTTTGGTACCCAGGAGAACATGGAGCAGGTGAAGGTGTTGAGCTTTATGAATATTGATTCCATCTCATCTCCAGGATTACTCCTTGTGTCCCCCTCCCACACTCTGTGATATCAGGCATCTCCCGTTTCTGAGTCTCTCTGAGCCCCTTTCCCCAGTCCTCTGTTTTTGCTTACGGCCCTGTGCCCTGTGAAATAAGTTACTCTTCCTGCTTGCTTTCCATTCTGTACAACTTTGTTGCTCTCTCCCAGCCACTATTCCTTCTCCTGGAGTCTCTGCCCTGGAGAATTTACCTTTTTATTCCTTTTCTGTGTAAAGAGGTGCACAAAAGCAGAAGCTCTGGAATCCCATTCTCAGTGTGCCACACACTAACTATATGACTTTGGACGTTTGTTAAAAGTTCTAAACATTATAATATGTGTAAAATGCTCAGCTCCATGACTGACACACTGATAAACATTAGTTTCATTATCATAACCCCATTTCCTTCTTAGTGGAGTTTTGGGAAGGGTAGAGTGTAAATGTGAGTGTTCTCTCACCATCTTTGTAGGTGGTCTTCATAATCCTCACTTTTATTGGTGTTTCATCCAGATTGTCATTTCCGTGAAGGTGGGGTTCCATGTTTCTCTTATCCTTTACTGTATCCATTGCACAGGGCACACCCCATAGCATGTTGTATTGTGCTCAAACAATATTTGTGGGCGAAAACAGATTCACTGAAAACAGATTCACTCATAATGCTCTTGTAGGAGGCAATATTGTGCAGGACTTAAGAACGTGAGCTTTTGAATCAGCCTCGTTGAGCCTGAATTATTGCCGAGTCATTCACTGGTTGTATGACCTTGGACACGTTCTTAATTTGTCCAGTTCTCAATCTCTTCACCTGTAAAATGAGGATAGAGATAGTATCTACCTCCTACAGCTAATATGAGGACCAAAAGAAATAAATTGTGTGTGAAGCACTTAGCATAATGCCTAGCACACAGTCATCACTCAATAAATACGAGCTGCTATTATTGTTGTTATTTTAATTGTTTCTTTTCTACACACCATCATGGGGCTAAGCATACGTAGATGCATCATTTATTGAATGCCCTAGAGTTTGCTGTTTCCCGTACTTAATCCACAGAAGTGAAGAGTGTGGTTTCTAGAGTCTGATGACCTGGGTTTGAATTCAGACCTCAGCTGAATAATTTTGAGTAAGTTACTTAAGCCTCACTACCAATGTTTGGAAAATGAAGGTAGTCGTGAGGCAAACCCCATAAAGCCCGAAGCACATAGCAAGCTCTTAGCACATAGTAAGTACATGCTCAGTAAATGCCAGTGATGATGACGACAGAGAAGGTGGTGATGACGGTGACAGCAATGATGGTGATGGTCTGATAATGATGAGGACAACAAGAGCGATGGTGATAACAACAATGACGTCAATGACCATGTTGACTGTGATGTCAGTGAGGAGGAAGCCTATCTTATTTTAGGAAGTGCTAGAGGGCAGAGGGGTTGAATATCTATCTGGCTTCCTGATTGTGTGACCTTGGACAAGTTACCTTCTCTCCTTAAATTTCAGCACCCTCATTCGTAAAAACAGCAACTAGTCCCTGTGGCCATTGGGAAATTCTTATGGGACCCTATATACCATTAATTCCGGGATACATAGGGTTCATATCCTCACATTTCTGCAACCAGGCATGCATCTTGCAATTCCTGCCAGATAGGCGAGCGTCAGTTTGATATTTATTCAGCAAGTAATCATCAATGGAGAAGTGACCACAGCGCCATATTTTTTTTCTTGTAAAACAATGATGGGATCATGAGATCTAAGAAAGATATTCAGGAGTAGATAAAGGCATGTTATTTATTTATTTTTTCCCTCAACTGTGTGCAGGAGGCTTTCTTATCCCACGCCAAGCAATGCAGTTGAAAGCAGGAGAAATTGGGAAATTCCCCAGACCCAGACTTTGAAAAACATGTCAAAGCAAGGAGAAGCTGTTGTAATTGATTGCAGCAAGCTCAAGACAGCATCGACATCAAAACTTGCAGGACGGGTGTCAGTGTTACATGAATAGCCCAGAGGGAGAGTCGTTGATAGCGTGAAGGGTGGTTTTGTGTGGAAAAACATGGACTTTGACGACTCTAATTTGAAAACCAATTTAGAACATTCAGACTCCGAATGTTTGATTTCTCTCGTATTTTTTTCTCATTAAGACACGCAATATATAGTAAACAGTCGCTGAATTTTAAGTCTAAAGCAGCCCTTTCAATAGGTAGACAGTAAAAATCCATCTCATGATTTTCTTGCCAATGTCTTATTTATTTTAACAGGTCTAGAAAATAATGGTATGCCCTTTGGTTGATGGCATTTTAGATTTGATGAAGAACAACAGTAATACATGGAGAATTCTCGGCAGGGTGCCATTGTTACTTTATTTTTGTCCCATTTTACCTCAATAAGATTTACAAAAATTCAGAAAACATATGTTCCTGTGGTAGCCAGTATTCAAGACGCTTCTCAGTGATTCCTGCCTCCTGGCTTTCATGCCCTTATGTGATCCCCTTCCACACTGAATAGGGCTCGCTTGTGTGGCTAAGAGGACATTTCAGAAAAGATAAAGCCTGGCTTCGTAGGCTAGGTCATTCAAACATCGCCGAGTCCGTCTTACTGGCTTAGATCACTCTCTCTGGGGGAAACCAGCTACGGTGTCATTAGTCAGTCCTAAGCAGGGGGTATAATGATGAGGAAATGAGCCCTTTTGCCAATAGCCACAGAGGTTATAAATATTTATGTAAACAGTATCATTCTCTTTGTCTGTTTCTATAACCTACTTTTTTTTTCTTTTTTAAAGATTTTTATTTATTCATTTAACAGAGAGAGAACACAAACAGGCAGAGAGGCAGGCAGAGAGGCAGGCAGAGGCAGAGAGAGAGGAGCAGGCTCCCTGCCGAGCAAGGAGCCCCATGAGGGACTCGATCCCGGGACGCTGGGATCATGACCTGAGCCGAAGGCAGCTGCTCAACCAACTGAGCCACCCAGGGGTCCCTCTATAACTTACTTTTTGATACAATAAGCTTGTGGATCACTTTCCATGTTAATAGAGAGACCATCACTGGGAATGAATGCAAAGTACTCCTTTGTATGTATCCGCCACATTTTGCTTATCTAATCCCCTACTAATGGACTTTTAAGTGACTTCTAATCTTTATCTTCTGGAAAGGAGGCAGCAATAAACATTCTTGCACAATTGCTAGACTTGTGACTGCTGATTAAAAGATACGCTCATTCGCATTTTGATAACGTGTCGACAGGGCACCTTCCAGAGGTCTTGCCCATCGCTGTTTTATTTTTATGTAATAAAATCGGTCTCTTTACTTTCTGAGTTCTGTTACCTCAAAACTTAGTAGAATATTTGTTTCAGAGACTTGGCCTCACTTTGCATCATTTTTCTATAATTCGACTCAAAAGATAAAACTTTAACTGGAGCACACAGGTTTTTGATTTCCTTCTTTATTAGGAATAAAGTGACATCTTTTCTTCAGAGGTCAGGGGGTTGAGGTAGGGTTTATTTTGGATAAATCTGTATTTCCTTTTCTTATTTCTACATGTTATTCGTGACTCATTCTTGGAATAAAGGCAAAAACAAGCACATAGAAAGAGATAAGTAAAAAAACTCATGTTCCTCAATGGTCTCTCTACCATCAGTTCCACGCCAGAGGTGTTTGGTTTTATGATGTTAGAGTGTACCCTTCCGTTCCTTTTCTTTTTTGTATTTACCTATATAACATGTGCATAGACACATAGTTTTGTTGTGTGTTGGCTTTAATAGAAATGTGATCCTCGTATATATTTTGCAGAGTGCTTTTTCCGCCCAGTACTATGACACGGTGGCCTCTGACAGTTTCTTCGTTTCCAGACTTAACCTCATTCCCTTTAACGGATACGGAGTATCTCATAACATGGACGTACCATAGTTTATTTAACCTTTTTCCAGCTGATGGACAGTTAGGTTGTTCCGCTCTTAAAAAAAGATAAGGCAGGGCGCCTGGGTGGCGCAGTTGGTTAAGCAACTGCCTTCGGCTCAGGGCATGATCTCGGAGTCCCGAGATCGAGTCCCGCATCGGGCTCCCAGCTCCATGGGGAGTCCGCTTCTCCCTCTGACCTTCTCCCTTCTCATGCTCTCTTTCACTCTCTCTCTTTCCTAATAAATAAATAAATAAAATCTTAAAAAAAAAAAGATAAGGCAGTCAGTAACTTTGTACACATGTGTCTCTTGGGGACTCTTTCTCTAGGAGAGATGATAGAAGAGGAATTATTCCATCAAAGGAGAAGCATATTTGAAATATAATTTCATTTATATCGGTCTTTTCCCACCATTTTTTCATTATTATCTCCTGCTAAGAGAAAATTAAGTTAAACAAAATTAGTAAGTTTTAGACGCCTGCGTGGCTCAGTCACTTAAGCATCTGCCTTCGGCTCAGGTCATGATCCCAGGGTCCTGGGATCCAGTCCCACATCCAGCTCCTTGCTCAGTGGGGAGCCTGCTTCTCCCTCTCCCTCTGCAGTTTCCCCTATTTGTGCTCTCTCTCTCTCTGCCAAATAAATAAATAAATCTTAAAAAAAATCCCTAAATTAATAAATTAATGACTTAGATTAATTGAAATCAAAATAAATTAAATTTCTTCCTAATGAGACAAATCAAGGGCCAAAGCATAAGATTTTGTGGGGATAGAGTTGAACATTGTAGTATCTAAGATATTTTTTGCCTCCAAGAACCATTTTTTGCCCCCTTGAGGGCAATATTGCATTCCCTGCTAAGAATGCACAATTTGGATAAACACAAGTGGACAGCTTCTTTTTTGGTGAACCTATCGAGAAGACATCTCTTTTTTGAGAGGGCTATAAGCACATTTAGGTCTTGAACTCTTGCGGCGGTTAGCCCTTGTGGCTTGCTGGAACCCTTAAAAAATATTTACCAAATTGAACCGAATGTTGACAGCACAACGTCCAAGAATTTATCATCTTTGCCGTCAAGCACAGCAGAGAGACACTGCTAATTTGTTCCTCTTCTTTGGCCACTAACTGCTATTGTCCAGAATCACTAGAATAGGGAGGGAAGACACACAGAAAAGAAATAATTGGGCTCGAGGCTGTCACTCCTGGGAGCTTGCTCACGCACTCCCTTTGTAGTAGCTTTGTATGTTTAAAGAGAATAGAATCTGGCCCAGGAGGCTCGTCCTTTGAAATGCGCTTTGCAACAAGTAGGATGGCAGGAAAGTCAAGCCCTCGCTTTGGTTATGTGAGAAAAACCTGATGGCTTTGGAAAGAAATAGGGGGCGCTCAACATTGGGAAGCTGCAACACGAAAGCTGCGACATTCAGAAATAATTACTTCTAGCTCCGTAGTATGAACCTAACAAACTTACCGATTGAAAGGAAGGGGGGCTTTAAACTATCACAGGAACAAGACGGAAGTCATCAGCAGGAAGACTTGGAAGAGGGGCGCAGACACGGCTGCTGTCTCTGGGCTGTGTGTGTGTGTGTGTGTGTGTGTAGGGTGGTGGCGGGAAAGGAGGGGGAGGAGGCTTGTGTCTCTGTGTCCTCATCTCTCTGCCCTGCACCGGCTGTGTTATCTTGGGCAAAGTCTTGGGGATTCTGGTCCCCAGCTGAGCTGCAGGAGCTGGAAGCCAAAAGGTTTTGCTCAAATCACTTGGGTGGAGAGATTTAATGTCAAAACATTTAGAACCGCAGCTGAGAGCTAATAAAATGCTAATGCTGGAATGAGGAGGCTTCCTGGAGTTGTAAGGAACGTTTTTTATGCATCTGTGAATGTTTTTATTTCCACAGTTATGGTTTCACTTTAATATGGATTAGAAAAAAAATACAAGCACTCAAACTACTGATTTCATAGACAGTGTTTATTGCTTAGGATGTAGCTTTTAAAAAGCAAATTTGCTGTAAATTGATTTAAGCAAAAATAATATGTAAGGGTTGTATATGGAGTTTTTTTTTTGAAGAGCGAAGATGGTTCTGGAATGAATAAAGTTTGGGAACAGCGATTTATGCCGCTCGTCCCAGCTACTGGCAACACCAGACAGCATTCAGCGTGCACCTGTCAGAAGTAGTTATAATCATTCACTGTGTCTTCCGTAGCTGAAAAGGAAGAACATGGAAGGAGTTTCCAAGATGAATCGCGGCACCCTTGTTAGATACCCACAACGCAAAACACTTCTTAAAAATAGTAAAAGCAACCATCTACTGAGTGCCCACTGTGCCAAGTGCTAGTCTAAATGTTTTATGCATGTGGTTTCATTGAATCCTTGCAACAGCCCTGGGAACTAAATTTCATTATGATTATCCTTGTCCCCATTTTACAGATGAGGAAATTGAGGCCCAGAGAGCACTTTGCTTAAGGGTCTGGAGGTAATAAGCAAAGAGGGCAGGATGTGAACTCAGGCAGATCAACTCTGGAGCCTGCCCTGTTCTCCAGGCTCATAATATGATTCTACACAACTCTGACCATGAGACATCCCTCCTGCTGGAGCAGTTGGGGGGCCTCATTTTTCTCCCAATATTTATTTATTTATTTATTTATTTATTTATTTATTTATTTAATTTTTTAAAAAAAGATTTTATTATTTATTTGACAGAGAGAGAGAGAGAGATCATAAGTAGGCAGAGAGGCAGGCAGAGAGAGAGAGGGGGAAGCACGCTCCCTGCTGAGCAGAAAGCCTGATGCGGGGCTTGATTCCAGGACCCTGAGATCATGACCTGAGCCGAAGGCAGAGGCTTTAACCCACTGAGCCACCCAGGTGCCCCTCATTTTTTTTTTTTTTAAACTTTATATTTTTAGAGAAGTTTTGGGTTTAAAGCAAACTGAGAGGAAGGCACAGAGATTTCCTATAACCCCGGTAACCTCCCTTTCCTCCACCCCGCCCCCGCCACTCCCCCAAAGCATGGCCTCTCATCACCTCCCTAGAGGGATCCATTCCTTACACCTGAAATATCCAAACTGGTCCATCATCATCACCCAGAACCCATAATTTACCTTAGGGTTCATTCTTGGTGTTGTGCGTTTATGGGTTTGGTCAAATGTCTCATGACGCATAGTCCCCGTTATAATATTACGCACACTACTTTCATGGTCCTCAAGATCGTCTTGGGGCATTTTCGCTCCTCCCTGAGGTGGGGCCCAACATCCAGCATTTCTAATAAGCTCTTGGGTGACGTTGTTCCGAGAGGTCCTCGGACTGCGCTTGGAATAGAAAGAACCTTTTGTTTTTGCAGGAGGCACGGTTCTCGTTTCTTCACTTGTCCTGTCTCCGTGGCATCGGCTGAGCTCAGCCTATGCACGAAGTTGGATACAAGTTCATGGCAGGGAAACAGGATATTTGGCAGTCGATGGGGAACCAGATTCAGCACATGTGCCTCCATGGACTTCTCCCTTCCTTCGTTTGTTGGCTAAAAAGGGAGCATATTTAGCATCTCTCCAAGAGAAGGGCCAACAATGGCCTCAGATCCTCAGGGCACAAAGGCGTAGCCCTCTCTTTTTAGGGAAAGAGGGTTCCCAAGACGCTTGGAGAGGGTTCAGCATTGCTCTTGGGCTGCAAACTGGTTTTTAACTTTATGTAACATTTTGGCCCTTCTCCTAAGTAGAAGTGTTTCGAAATTGTTTGACGTCCCTGCTCTGGGATGTCTATAAAGAGACAAATTGTCCTTTCATAGGAGCTGACTTGGCAAGAAAGCATGGCCCGTCCCTCTTGCTGTTCAGAAATCTCCTAAACTTGTGGCCTGTAACCTCTTCCTTTTGATCTTTTCCCAGGGTCCGCTTTGGGTCTGGAGTCTGCCAGTAATGCTCTCTTGGTTTGCATTCAATTGTAGGAAATTGTCATAGGTTTAACTCTCAGCCCAGAAGCCTCAGTGTACGAGAAGAACAACTTAATATTTTTGAAATTCGGTCTCATTTCCATTTCAAGCCCCCATGTCACCAGGGTAGAAAACATTTAGTTGCAGTTAACTTGGGGTTTCTTCCTACTCTGGGATTGTATTTAAGTGTGGGGGAGTTAGAATTCTGATGATCTTAGCTACTCTTTAATGTACTCTTTATATATATTTATGTATTTAAAGATTTTACTTATTTACTTGAGAGAGAGAGAGAACACGAGTTGGGGAGAGGAACGGAAGGAGAGGGAAAAGCAGACTCCCCGTGGAGCAGGGAGCAGGACGTGGGGCTCCATCCCAAGATCCCAGGACCATGACCTGAGCCAAAGGCAGACACTTAACCAACTGAGCCCCCCTGGGCACCCCAATGTACTCTTTTTATCAGGGTGTTAGATGAGACATCTGCCACCCACTCTGGTCTACCCTCATTGGGCAGAGCACGTCGCCCTAGAGACCTCCTTATTCCCATTCGTATGCTTCCTACGGGGCTTTCCTTGCATTCAAGATTTCCAACAAATATTTTATCTAAGCTGAGAGTCCTTTCTAGGCCTAAACTTTTAAAACATTAGACTCAGGAAAATATTATTTTTTTCCTACAGTTTCTTTGTTTACATCATCCCCTGAACCAATAAGCCTAAAATAGTTCGGCTGTGAAAAAAATGGAAGAAAGTCCACAAAAGAGAAAGCATGGGTTCAGTTTGAAATCGATGACCTTGCTACAACATCTAATGCCCTTGATGAATGCCATGCACACTGTGTAGATCTAGGTGTGTTTTTTGACTCTTTTCCCACCCTGGACATGTTTTAATGATGCCATCGTTAAAGGCCAACTCTCATATTTGTTCTTCTCTATTCAGATTCACCCACTGTCCGCTAGAGAAGTATGGAGTCCCAACTGGAGGGAGATACAGAGCTGGAGAGGGAAGGAGGAGAGCAGAGCACACCTGAGAACTTTGTAGGGTCGTGGCTTGGAAAATGCCGTTGATACTGATTGGCCTAGCCTATGTGAGTTTGCAGCAAGGGTGATAAACTAGTGGTTATTAACCAGTGATTGAGATGATACCAGTAGCAAGTTTGCTTCAGTGTGTGCTATAGGATGGTGGTTAAGGCTTTGGAGTTATTGGTTATAAGGTCATTGGCTTTGGAGTGAAAAAACCTACATTTGATTTCTGGTCCTGGCACTTCTTATAAAGTTGACTTTGGGCAAACTACTCTACCTTACCTATTCTACCGCATATTTTCAAATGCGGATAATAGGAGTATGTGGTAGGACTGTTGGAATGTTTGATTGAGATACCGTATCATGATCCTTGAGTTCTGGGATCGAGTCCCGCATCTGGCTCCCACCTCCATGGGGAGTCTGCTTCTTCCTCTGGCCTTCTCTCCTCTCGTGCTCTCTCTCACTTTCTCTGTCTCTCAAATAAATAAATAAAATCTTAAAAAAAAAAAAAAAAGAGATACCGTAATGCGTGCTTGAAGCTTGGTATAATGAGTGCCTGGCCCTTTGCAAGCATAGATAAATGGTAACATAATATAATCATACATGTTGGGTTAGTTTTCTGAAAATTCCCTCCGTTTAGTTATCTTCCAGGAGGTCCTTTGTTTGGTCCTTATTTATGAAGATGGGAAAAAACCCAAGAGGGACAAAGATCCCTATTGTACTATGCTTAAGGCCTATAAGTAGGCAAAGCCACTGATGTAGATTCACCATCATTCCTTCTACCATAGAAATTATGACGCTAACACACTTTATTTTGAACACATTGATTTAGAAAACCCAAGACCCTGGTTTTAATATATAAGACTTGATGCAACTTGTAAAATATTCCCAAATGCTTGTTGTGGGAAGACTAGGTTAGGCCATACTTGTGGAATCACAGCTGGAATCATAACAGAAAAGTAAGACACATGGTTTGTAGTTGGCAAAGGAAAGGATATTTTCACCCTAAACATGTAGCTCATTTACATGAATTGAGGCTGGATATTTACAAGCTACAAAGCTAGACACGTCTCCAAAAGTCCATGAGCGGGACTGTTAAAATTTCTAGTGCTCTAAACTGAGTCTTATCATTACAGAGTTCCTAAATATGGGTGAGTCTTAGTCTGTTGTCTCTAGCATGGTTTTTTGGGCCTCTGCTCCAAATTTCTGGACTCCTTTGATCCAGGAACCTAAGCTTGAGAGTGATACTTACCAACCTCTGAGTTCCAACAGATTGGCTGCTGCTATGCTCCCCAGCTAATCTCTTGGGATGTCACCATGGATGCCCTCTTCCCATGTATAGACCTTCCTCCACCTTTTATATGTTCCCCTCGTCCTTTCTTCCAACTTTGCTTTTTTCTCTCTAGCCTACTCTTAGACAAAACAAAATAAATATCATACAGATTGACCCATATCATCTGGTACGGCAGGAGATATAACTTTGTGTAGTAGTATAATAAAATTGACCTCTTTCTAAACTTCCTTCTTTTTTTTTAATTTTTTATTAACATATAATGTATTATTTGCCCCAGGGTACATGTCTGTGAATCATCAGGCTTCCACATTTCACAGCATTTGCCATAGTAAACTTACTTCTTGATTTATTTTCTCTTTCAAGATTTTATTCATCCATTTGAAAGAGAGGGAAAGCACAAACAGGTGGAGGGGCAGAAGGAGAGGGAGAAGCAGGTGATATAAGAATTCTAAGTTTGTATGCAGCCAATAACATGTCATCAAAATATATAAGGCAGTAAAAATTCTCATGATAGAAAATAAAATATAATGCGGTTGAAAAGTGTATGTACAAGGCAAATATGGACAGAACTACAACTGTTTTGGGAGATTTTAACATATCTGTCTCCGTGGCTGATAAAATAAGTGAATAAAGAAAACCAGCATCAATATACAAAATTTGAAAAACACAATTAATAAACTTGATCTAAGGACCTGTAGATAACATGTAGTCAACAACTAAAGAATACACATTTATTTCAAGTGCAAGATAAAAATTGGCTGTATGTGGAAACATAAAGGAAGTCTCATCAAATTTAAGAGTGTATATCAATGTTTGGCTCCTAAACGGAATTCAATAAAGTTAAGAATCAACAACAAATGATGCTGGAATAACTAGACATGCATATCCAAGAAGTGAACCCCACCCTGTACATCACATCATATATAAAAATTAATTCAAAATAAATCTTAGACCTACAGGTAAAAGATAAAGCTATAAAATTCTAGAATAATCCATGGCAGAAAATCTTCATGGTGTTAGGGTAAGCAAAGATTGCTTAGGATAAAAAAGGGCACTAATCATAAGATAAATGAATATATTACGCTTTGTCAAAATTTAAAAATTTTAATTCCAAAGACAATGTTAAGAAAACGAAGAGGAAGACCATAGACTCAAAGAAAATATTGACAATACATACATATGACAAATGATTTATGTCAAGAATAAAGGACTCTATATAGCTCAATGGTAAAAAGGCAATAACTCAATAAAATTGGGCAAAAGATTTGAATGGATACTTTATAAAAGAAGATATTGTAATGGCAAAAAAGCAATGAAGTGATGTTAAACATCATTAGTCATAGATAAATGCAAATTAAAACCACTAAGATGGCTAAAATTAAAAAGGCTAACACTAGCAAATGTTGGTGGGAATGTGGAAAAATTAGAACCTAATTTATCACTGCTAGGAATGTAAGATTGTAGAAACTCTTTTGAAAAAAGTTGGACAGTGTCTTCTTCTTTTTCCTCTTTTAATTGAATTTTTTCCCTTTGTCTATTTCACTCCTCCCTCACCCACCTCCCTTCTGGCCACCAATTTGTTCCCTGTATTAAAGAGTCTGTTTGCTTGTTTCTTTTTTCTTTGTTTGTTCATTTGTTTTGTTTCTTAAATTCCACATATGAGTGAAATCATGTGGTATTTGTCTTTCTCTGAGTTATTTCACTTAGCATTATACCCTCTATGCCCACCCATGTTGTTGCAAATGGCAAGATCTCATTCTTTTTTTATGGTTGAGTAATAATCCTCTGTATATATAACATGTCATCTATATTCATTCTTCTATGGTGGACACTTGGGTTACTTTCAATTCTTGACTATTATAAATAATGTTGCAATAAACATAGGGGTGCATATATCCTTCTGAATTAGTGTTTTTGTTTTTTTTGGGTAGTAGTAGAATTACTGGATCAGTAGTAGATACTGGATACCCAGTAGTAGAATTACTGGATCATAGGGTAATTCTACTTGTAATTTTTTGAGGAGCCTCCATACTGTTTCCCACAATGGCTGCACCAATTTGCGTCCCCACCAAACAGTGCACAAGGATTCCTTTTTCTCCGCATCCTTGCCAACACTTATTTCTTGTGTTTTTGATGGTAGCCATTCTGACAGGTATGATGTGACATCTCATTGTGGTTTTGATTTGCATTTCCCTGATGATTAGTGATGTTGAATATCTTTACAAGTATCTGTTGGCCATCTCTATGTCTCCTTTGGAAAAATGTCTATGTAGGACCTCTGCCCATTTTTTAATCAGATTTTTTTTTGGTGTTGAGTTGTATAAGTTCTTTACATATTTTGGATATTAAGTTTCTTACGAAGTTTATGTCCATATCCATATCCATTCATAAAATACTCCTTCAGCGGTAAAAAGAAACAAGCTCTGATTCATGTAACAACATGACTGTGTCTTGAAAACATGATGCATGACAGAAGGTCAAGGGTATATGACTTTATCCATGTGAAATTCTCTGGTGGTTGAAACTAGTCTTGTGGTGACAGAAAGCAGTTTAGTGGTTGTCTGGGGCTGAGGGTAGAGACGGAGAATATTTTCGAGTGAAGAAAATGGTCTATATTTTAATTGCGGTGGTGATTATATAAGTGTTTACATTTTTAAAAAACTCACCAAACTGTCTATTAAAACGTGTCCATTATATGGTAGGCAATTATACCGAAATAAAATTCATTTAAAAAGGAAAAAAAATCAATAAGAAAAATAGTAAGAAATACACTTCTAAATAAATCATGGGAGGAAGAGGCTACAGAAATAGAATCATTTAGAAAAAAATCATTTAAAAAATTCATTTAAATTTAAAATCATTTAAAAAAATCATTTAAAAAATCATTTAAAATCATTTAAAAAATCACTGCTCATATGGAACTTAACTTTTTCATGGAATTCTAGTGTAAATTAGTGTAAATTTAATGGGAAATAAGATCGTTTTCAAATTATCACTGTTGTTAAAGTGGGACAAAATTTATAGTGACGTAAATAACGGGAGAGAGGTGCTGACAGGATTCTAAATGGTTGAACCACGTAGCAACTGTAGTCTGGGGTGGAAAGCCCATATTACCTCTCCTTGTCTTAAGCTATATATGCCTCTTACCGAGATTATAGGTCTATCAGAATAGGCGCGTTATAGATCCTCATTAATGCTTTGCATTTTGCTCACAGGACATACGATGTTGTGTGGCTGAGCCTTTAGCTGTTTCCATTCATTGGCTTCCAGGAAGTGGGGAGAGGGAATATTTGACTCAACTCCTAATAATAAGCATATTGACCTTTGGAGAGAAGAAAGCTACATTCAAGGTATCAAAGAATCCCCTGCAAATGTTGGCCATAATGATGTTACATCCGTAAAATTTGCCTCTCCTTAAATGTGTGTTTCTAAAAAACATGGAGCAACAGGGAAAATGCCTGTGAGAGAATGCTAAGTAAGAAAAAAAAAAAAGCATGTTACAAAATTCAATAGACACCTTCATAATAACTGAATATGAAACAGATGAATAAGAAAAAGGATGGGAAAAATGCAGCAAATTCTTAACCCTGGTAGAGCCAGGATGGTAAGATTCAGGGTGAAATGTATTTTCGTTCTCCTATTTTTTTACCAAAACAAAGGAAATTCGAATGCATCAATTCTGTTCAATGGCAGAGTCCACTTCCTCCATTTCAGAAATGTCTGTTTGCAGGTGAGGTGGGAGGGAAGATTGGATGTGTTGACTTTGGGCAGACAGGAAGGACTGAAATTCACCACTTGCTTTTCAATCTTTAAGTACACAATCGAATTATACAAAGGTAAACAGTAGGCATCCTTTCCAGCCTTGAGTCTCAGAAGAGACGTACCAAGAACTCTCCTTCCCAAATTCCTCTGTCACTGACCCGCCATGACCTAAACTTCAGGGCTGTGGCTGGGAACAGGGTTCTCGTCCGGAGCAGAGACATGGGAAGGCACATGAATCCTAAGGGAGCATAGGAGCAGGGAATGAGTGGGATTGTCTCATGAGATAACTTCTTGCCCAGAACCAAGAAGGAAATCAGCAAGACCATACACCCTGATAATTCAGACTGCTGTGGGCTCAGACACATCCTGTCCGCAATAGCCCAAAGGAAGGAACTTGGACTTCAGACATAGATAAACATGGGAGGAGAACCATTTGACCTTGGACAAGTTACTTACCTTCTCCGACCCTCAGCGTCCTCCTTGAAAAAGGTGGGTAGTAATCGCTATCAATATCAATATATATTTTTTAATCGCTATCAATATTATCCAGACTTTTTTTGGTTATAAACATCAGAAACTCACTCAAGCCAACCTCAGCACAACCCCGGAGAATTTATTTGAAGGCTGTTGGCGTGTCCTCTAACTTGAGAAGAAAAAAGAAGGAGGAGCAGAAAGCCACCAGCAGACCAAGGACGATGATGTCTCTTTTCTTTTCTTATTTTTCTCTTGCTCCTGTCTTCATGCTTCCAGCCCACCCTCCAGGCTGGCTTCTGAGCTAATTATGGGGGAGGGTGGGTGGGAGGATTGCTGGATAAACTTGGCTGTGAAAGTGGTTATTTTAAAAATACTTGTTTGGGGACTTTCCGTATTGGTGACACAGGTCCTCGGAATTGTTTCTCGTATTGACTAAAGTGCCACAGAGTTTCTGCTTCTTGTCTCGGCTGCTATGGAAGGCTGCCGGAAGGGTCTAGAAACAGCCACATTATGTTTTCCATGGCATCCATGTGAGCTGTTGGCCTCGGATGTGATGTGTCTGTGTCCTTCTTCTGCATGGTTTCTCCGCCACAAGCTGGTTTTGTTGGTTTGTAAAATTTCAGAGAGTGAGGGGAGTGGGTGAGAAAACCCCCTTCCCCCTTTTTTTTTAAACTTGCACAAGAGTGGGGGAAATTGTTCATGACAAGGACTAACGTTTTGTGAATTAATATACCCCATTCTTTATATGCATGATTATAAAGAGATTGGCCAGAGTGGGGAGGGAGGGAGGGAGGGCGACTAAAGCCAGAAATACTTGAAGGTTGATTTTCATCTTAGCCTCTATAGATAAATTCTACCCCGTGAGTCAGGACACATGTCCGCGAAATACAAAATTCCCACTTTTATAACTATAAAGAAGGTTGTTTCACTGTTTCGTAGTTAAAGTCGACAGCCTCGATCCACAGAGAGGCTGGCCTTTTCCAAGTTCCAAGAAGAGACGCTCCGACTGGACCGGCTGGCGCAAGCTGCCCCTTTCTAGACCCATCATCTGGGGGCCAGGGAGTGAGGGTGCATCCTGCAAAATGGCTTCCAAGGGTTCACCACTCCGGATAAGGGGCACATTTATAAGAGGCTGGACCCTCCCCTTTGTAAAGCATCTGCCTCCACACCCTCAGGAGGTGAAGCTTGGATTTATGTTAAAACCTCAGCGCCATGTCTGAGATGAAACAAAACGAGTGTTTGTTTCCTTTTCTGAGGCATGCCCCTGTTTCCGGAGAGCTCAGAATGACTGAACCACCTTGTGGTTCTGCTGAGGTCTCTGTGCCAGGAAGGGGGTAAAATGGTACGTGTTTCTAAGAACCCAAAGAGACTGCTGAAGTAAGCAATTGGCTGCCAGGGGTATCTTTCAATTTTCATTTTATTTATGAAATACTCACTCCTGGTAATATTTTGGGTCAACACAGAGCTAAAGCTCGACCTCCCAGGTTATTTCGAGAATCCTCGAATTACTTACTTAATTAATTAATTAATATTTATGGGTTTACAATCATAGCAGCAGTATATGAGAGTGTGTTTGGTCTTGCTTTCTTGCTCATAGTGGATATTTTCAGCATTAGTTAAATATTTGCTGTAATAATTTTGATTTCTTTAGAGTTTAAATGAGGTGTAGTATATTTTCGTGTTTGCTCATGATTTGTGTTTCTTTTCCTATAGTCTGTTCTTACCCTTCACCTAGTTTTGTTTGTTTCCTGTTGAGATGTTTGCCCATTTCTTATTGATTTGCAGTGACTCTGTATTTGATATTATTTCTTCATCCACTGTAACAGCCAAAAATATTTTCTTCTGGCCGCTATCAGTTTGTTTCTTTTTAACCTTGTTTTGGTGCCATTTGTACTGTAGATTTTCTATTTTTGTGTCGTCAAATCTGTCAGATCTGTTCATTTACGCCTTCTCCATCTGATATCCTGCTTAGGTAGGCCTTCTTAGGCATAAATCAATAAAAATCTCTTTCTTTTTTTTCCTAGTGCTTTTGTAGTTTTGTGGTTTATCTTTAGGTATATAATCCACCTGGAATTTGTTTTTGTGTATGGCATGAGGGAGGGATCTAACTGTTTTTTTTAAAAACAGAACATCTCGACAAAGTTATTCAATACTGTTTCTTTTTCTTCTCATTTTAAAAATGCTACATCATACACAATATGCTCACACATTCATGCTTCTGTTTCTGGGCTGAAAATAATTGATTCTACTATGTAACTGTCACCCAATCAGTATTAGGCAGATTTGCAGTTTCCTAATATCAAAACCAAACTACTTTTCTTGAAAGGAACGGTTCTGTCTCAACTCTGATAATTCTTTTGTCACTCAGATGTTCAGCATTTATGGGTGATTTTCTTTCTTCTGCTGTATGCTGCTCTGTGTTATTCCTGAAACATCTTACCGTGTGAATAGGCTTGATTTCTCCAATAGACGGTGGCGAGTCTGATAGCTTCATCTCTTCCCCAAGACTGTTCGGTTTTATGTGGAGCCCTGAACTTAGCCAATTTCAATAGATTTTGCCTTTGGATTTTTCTTTAGGCCTTGTTTTTGTTTGCTTCCAAGAGAAATCACAATATCCTGGGCTCTTAGAAGTGGGAAGGAGTCGTAAGTCATCAAAAGCACATCAAAGTTCCCACTCCTAACACTTCTGACTTTTTGGTTTGAGGGTTAGCCCTAGAATCTGAAATTTTAAACACTAGGCCTTTGTCCTTCCTGTCGGCTAGTCTGTCATTTGTAAATAAGGTGACAATTGGACAACCAGAGCCGTGAGAACAGAACTTCTGGTGTGGCAAATGATTTTCCAATGCCGCTGTTTCTCGTTTCCTAACAAGAGATTCTACAAATAAACCCTTGGGTCTTAATATTCCGAAGACTCCTTGGACATTTGCTTCAATGAAATAAACTGGAGATCTATTAACAAAACAGAACCAGCAAAGCCAAGAAAAGAAAAATCCCCAGGCACTAGATTGTGAAACTTCTCTGTTGAGTGTCTTGTATCCTTTCAGAATAAATGGGGATTAGTTAGGCATGACACCTTCACAAGTCTCTCTCCTCTGAAGGTGCCATCAGAAGAAAGATTCCAAGGCTAAAGTCAGTCCGTTGCCGTAGAAGCTGACCCAGAAGGAACCGCTGCTTCCTTTTCCACCACCATCTCTTCTGGAAATTATTAAGAGATAGATGCCAGAGACCAGAATTTGAGAAAATGCCAGGAGTTTGTTTCATCTGGTTCTTTAGAGATGCAAATGTGTGAAAGGAATTACAAACACGATGGATGGAATAATAATATTTTATCCTGTCATCTCTACATCAAGGCTTACTTAGGTCTTGCTTAAAAAAGAAAAAAAAAAGAGACAAATGGGTGCTCTGTTTTTCAAGAGGAGAGAAGACCTCTAGATCTTTTACTTCTGATAATTCAAATTCAGACTCAACAATTAGTTCGGTTATAAAGGAATCCATTTCTCAATGCCAATGTATAGACAGTCCCCTACTTATGATGGTTCAACTTAATGACCATTTTTTGACTTTACAATGGTGTAAAAGCAGAATACAGTCAATAGAAACTGTACTTCAAATTTTGAATTTTGCTAGTGGTAAGTGGTACCAAAAGTGATCTCAGGTTTTTTCCCTTGGCTCCTTTATAGAGAGGTACCGTTATAGGTTGAATTGTGTCCTCCCCATCCACAAAATTCAAATGTTGAAGTCCTAAGCTCCAGAACCTCAGAATGTGACCTTATTTAGAAGTAAGGTCATTGCAGATATAGTTACTTAGGATGAGGTCAGACTGAAGTGGGGCCCACACACGGGGAGAAGGCCATGTGAAGATGAAGGCCAAGATCAGGGTGATGCACAGAAACAAAGAATTGGCAAAAATGGCCAGCAGGCCACCAGAGGCTAAGAGAGAGGCATAGAATGGATCCTCCTTCCCAGCCCTCAGAAGGAACCAACACTTCCAACCTTGATCTTAGTCTTCTGGCTTCCAGAACTGTGAAAGAATACATTTCTTTTATTCTAGTTTGGTGTTTTGTGTTTGGTGTTTTCTTTCTTTTTTTTTTTTTTAAAGATTTTATTTATTTATTTATTAGGAAAGAGAGAGAGTGAGAGAGAGCATGAGAAGGGAGAAGGTCAGAGTGAGACGCGGACTCCCCATGGAGCTGGGAGCCTGATGCGGGACTCGATCCCGGGACTCCGGGATCATGACCTGAGCCGAAGGCAGTCGCCCAACCAACTGCGCCACCCAGGCGCCCCGTGTTTGGTGTTTTCTTATGGCAACCCCAGGAAACTAATACACGGCTAAATTTACTTCTTAGAAGTAGTTGATTTTTCAGGTATGGGTGGTTGAACCAGAGGAATCAGCTTTGAGGCCAGGTCATTGGAGACAAGTGATAAAGACTGATTTACAACCCGATTTAATTAAAAGCAAAATTTATTCAACACTTGCTCTGTCAAGTGCTGCACTGGATGCTCAAAGAGGCTATAAAGGTACGACACAGATCACCTCCCTAAGGAACAGTCTGAGAAGGGATAGGAAAACAAGGAAAGGAGACATGGCTCCATAAAATAGTCTTATAATATGGATCCAAATGCACCTGGACTTAAGCAGATCAAATTATGTGGAGAAGATGAAGACAAGTTTTGCTTTGTTTTTTTTTTTTTTTAGAAGAGGTCCTATTTGATCTAGTCCTAAGACATTGGTAAAATTTTGACCTGTAGAAATTATTGGGAGAAGGGGAGAAAGTAGTGGGAGAAAATTTCAAAGTTGTTTTATATTCTGTTGTGAAGCTGAATTGTGGGAACTTGAAAATATGATGTTAATAAAGTCCCATTTGTGGCATAAAATTTGGAATTATTCTTATTTCTCAAATTCCAAACACAGCTTGTTGTATAATTTCTAAATGGGTAGGGCTGAATGGATAGTCAACTGCGTTCAGATTGTTACTTAATGTCGATGCCTCTTTTACCAGTAAAGCCCATTACTCACTCTTTCATGTCATTACTGTAATTATTCCAGACACAAATCTGTTGTTTGTACAGTTTAGAAATTCTATGAATGATTGTGGCAATTATTATGCTATCATTTTATTTTAACACTTAATTATTAATAATGTACAATCTTTACGTGTTATATAACAATATTATCTAAACTTTTAGTATGTGCTGGTGCTAAGCCCGATATGGAAAAATGTGCCTAAAAAAGATCGATAAGTTTGCAGCTATGGTAGTTGTGGGAAAATGCTCCAAAGGCAATGGCACAGTGGTTATCATACACTATAAGGGTAATTTCGAAGAATTCTCTCTGCAGAACATGAGAACTGATGTTGAGAATTAACGAAACAAGTGGGTACACCTTAGATTCACAAAAACTCTATAATTGGACAAAATAATGAGGGAACATGGAAAAACGGATAGCTACTCATCTGAAAAAATAGTTTTGCTTGTCGCTTTATGTGTTCAGAGAACGTATATTCCAAACTTTGTAGATGCCCCACAGATAATTGGTCCTAAGGTAGATGAATTGAAGAAACACATTCTTTGTGCGAAATGGGACTGCCTGTAGCTGAGAGGGTCCACCAGGGTGGGAGGCAGTAAGGGTGGAAAAGCTGAATGAGCTAGAGAAAAGGGGAGTGGTTTAGCTTGGTGGGAGCACGGAGGAGTGGGAACTGGACTGGAAATGGGTCTGAGAAGCACCCCCAGATCATCTCCATCTCCCAGGGAAAGCAGGCAGTAGGGCAACCACTGAAGGTTTTGAGTAGGGCAGTTGCAGTGTGTCTGAGAAGGTAGATGCTCGCCAAAGCCGAATGGTAAGTGAATGACTCCTCAGAGCCATCCTGTAGAACTTTATCGCTACCTACATGGGGCAGACATCACATGAGATGTATCCAGGTCCTGAGATTCAACACAGGTTGAATCTCATCACATTCCTCTCCTGCCAAGATGAGTGTATGTCATTTCCCCCATCCCTGCCTTGGCAGAAGGAGCCATGACAGGTACTTGCTCCTGATTCCTGGAATCTCTGAATTCTAGGGAATCGGAGAAAGCAGATCTGAAATGCTCTGGGTCCATATAAATGGCAATTCTTTTTTCTTTCTTTCTTTCTTTCTTTTTTCTTTTTTTTTTTTAGGGTACGTTCCTGGCAGAATCACACAGCTGTTCCCTGAATCCAAGATCAATTTGTGAGATTAGTTTTTACTGGTGGCATAGGGGTAATTGCTTCTGTAAAACATCTGCTCCATAATTAGAAAACAAAGATTCCTTTGCCCCGATTGAGTGTAATTACTTCTGGCTACCAGAGGGAAAGTTTCAGGATCATCATCAAAATGCAATGACGATGGTTTGCAGGGGGATTTTTCTTTTCTATTTTTTTCTTTCTAGAAAAGTAGAGACTGTAGGAAGATCTGTGTTTATTAGTGCTTTATAGGCTGTAAGAGAATAAAGCAAAACTCCCCAGTCGTCGTGGGTTTATTAATACAGTTGGTGCAGTGAATTAAATTCAGTCAATTCAAAGGAATTTCATTTTGAAAGGAAGTGAGGGCGAATCGGAGTTAGGGGATTTTCCTATCAGGTCCATAAACAGTGGCAATTCTAGGGCATCATTCACCCCTTTGAGTTTAAGATCTGCTTTCATAAAAATGACTATTTTGGATGCCTCGGGCTTGCTCTCATCTGTAGTTCAGGTCCATGTCCTGTGGTTGCAGCCTGGCCATGATTCCATCTCCCTAACAGAGTGCTACTGTCATGTCTGATTGTCGGTTATCTCTCCATCCCTCTCCGTATGTCACTTCCGCCATACTTGCCATCACGCGCTTGTGCCTCCTGAACTCTCCATTCTTCTTACAGTTCTCCCTACGTCTCCCTCCCTACGTCAGGCCCTGATCTGACTCTCTTCATTCAGTCTTGTGAGCTTGTTAGTCTCAACCCTACTCTGCTTTCCCTAGTTTCCTAAATGCATCCCCTTCAGATTTTTCATTTCCACCTTGCGAGTTTCCCAAAGCAAATTCCCTCCTAGAGCTAGTATAACAAGTGTAACAAGTTGAAGGACATTTGTTCCTCTCTCTTTACTCTTCCAAACTCGTTGACCTTTGTAGGCCACTCTTCCCATGGCCAGGAATGCTAGTCTTGCCTGCTGTTCTGCCCTAGGAACATAGTCTTCGAACATGTTCTGCCCAACATATATTCTTTGCCAGGGGACCTCATCCTTTTCCTTCCACTATCTTCTATTTGCGGGAATTTGCAGTGCATATACTAGTCTTCTGAGCTCCAGATCCATGTAGCTAACCAACTGAATAGCTCCTCTTTGGTGCTGTCTTTGTTTCCTAGAGCTTCTATACCAAATTCCAGGCCAAATGGCTGAAAACAATAGAAACTGCTAGATAACATAGTGATGTTAGACGTTTTGTTGGTAAAATAATAGCTTTTCAGCTAGCATGAGGACCGTTATGAATGAGCTCTCACTGGAGAAAGGAAAGTATTTGGGTTTTATGTGTTGGTGAACATGGTTTGGAGACACCCCTTACCATGGGCAGAGTATGAGAAGCTTGCAAACAAGGTGGTAGCCCTTTCTCTTAGAGCGAGCATCTGAGGCTGGGTCCTTGAATGATCTGTGTTCAGCCTCTGACTCTTGGATGGTTCTGGGTTCCCAAATCCAGCTGAGAGTAGCTGAATGGTGCTTCTGGAAGGTTGTGGTGATTGTCTTGGCCAAAAATTTTCTAATTAAGGTGGTGTTCATAGCTCCCAAAAGGCAGAGAGCTGGGACTTCATTTAAATCTACAACACAGATTGCATGAACTGTTTTCTCTCTGCTTGCCAATAAGTGTTGAATAAATGTCTATGCAGGAGGAAGAATTTGGTCTGACATTTTCTTTCCTTATGACCTAATAGGAAGGTTGGAAGAGAGTAGCTAAACCTTCCCCACTCTAAATCTTAGCATCTCTCATTACCTACAGAAGGAACTTAGAAATTGTACGAGACCCTTAGGTCAGCTCACAACGTAAGTATATGTAAAAACAATAGACAACTTCAGTCATCAACTTATGAATTGAAACAGACTTCAAACGGACAAGTATGAAGTTCTTTTTTTTTTTTTTTGCCCAAATATGTTTATTTTTTTTTCAGTGCTCTGATTGATTGTTCATGCACCACACCCCGTGCTCCATGCAATACGTGCCCTTCTCAATACCCACCACCAGGCTCGCCCACCCCCCCTGCTCCCTCCCCTCCAAAACCCTCAGTTTGTTGCTCAGAGTCCACAGTCTCTCATGGTTCATCACCCCCTCCGATTTTACCCTATTTATTTGGACAATTTAGAGTTGTTGCTCTAAAGGAAAATGTCTTTTAAGCTCCAGGAAATATCTAGTGGAAGGTGGAAAAGGAGGAATTCAAAGATTAGCTGATGACCACAGAAAAAGCCGAGAGGGCAAGGATGCAGGCACCCACTCTGGGGAGACAGCCGTGGCCCAGCTGGAGTCCTTTTGAATCCAAGGGTAGTGATGAGAAGGCTGGTTGGGAAAAACATGCTCCATCGCAATTATCTTTGCGCATAAGGATTTGTGACTTATTTGCTTCTCTCTTTTTAAATAATTTTTATTTAAATTCAATTTGGTTAACATATAGTGTATTATTAGGTTCAAGGTAGAGTTCAGTGATTCATCAATAGCATATAACACTCAGTGCTCATTACATCCAGTGCTTCCTTAATGCCCATCACCCGGTTACCCCATCCCCCCACCCACCTCCCCTCCAGCAACCCTCAGTTTGTTTCCTATGATTAAGTCTCTTATGGTTTGCCTCCCTCTGTGTGTGTGTGTGTGTGTGTGTGTGTGTGTGTTTAAGATTTTATTCATTTATTTGAGAGAGAAAGAGAGAGAGCACAAGATGGGCGGGTAGGGGGAGAGGTAGAGGCAGAGGGAAAGGGAGAAGCAGAGTCCTTGCTGAGCAGGGAGCCCGACATGGGGCTTAAATCTAGGACCCCAGGATCATGACTTGAGCTAAAGGCAGCCACTTAACCAACTGAGCCACCCAGGTCCCTTCCCTCTCTGTTTTTATCTTATTTTGTTTTTCTTTTTCTTCCCCATGTTCATCTGCTTTGTTACTTAAATTCCACATGTGAGTGAAATCATATGGTATTTGTCTTTCTGTGACCGACTTATTTCACTTAGCATATTACCCTCGAGTTCCATCCACATCCGTGCAAATGGCAAGATTTCTTTCTTTTTGATGGCTGAGTAATATTCCATATAAGTATATGGATATGGATATGTATATATGTATATATGGAATATATATATTATATTTGCTTCTCTTAAATCAAGACCAGACAAGGGCCAGATACCAGCACGGCCATGACAGCAGTGACCTACCAAATAGTAGGACAGTGTGGTTAAGGACAGACCCATCCAGCCTGAGGAAACAGAAGTTAGGGTTCTAGCCCTGCCTTGTCATTGTCTTCCTGCTCTGTTTCCTTTGGTTTGAGACACAAGGTTGGCATCTTGGGGACCAAAAGTCAATCAGCCATCAACTCCCAAGAGGAGATTTTATTCTGGGGTGAACATTGTTTCAACTAACGAAATATTGCACTGTGTATTTTAATCTCTGGACAAGACAGTGGTAAGAATGGAAGGTGGATCAATGAGGAAAGGATATGCCTTCCACTCCTCCTTCCCTACTTTAATTTTTAAATGCTGTTAAATGGATCCCACATTGACTTCCTTTCACTCCAAGGCAAACTGCTTTATTTCTTTATTTTTTAATTTAATTTAATTTTATTTATTTGACACACAGAGAGAGAGATAACAAGTAGGCAGAGAGGCAGGCAGAGAGAGAGGGGGAAGCAGGCTCCCCGCTGAGCAGAGAGCCCAACGCGGGGCTCGATCCCAGGACCCTGAGATCACGACCCGAGCCGAAGGCAGAGGCTCCTACCCACTGAGCCACCCAGGCGCCCCAAACTGCTTTATTTCTTATTCAGTCATCATGGCATACTGATCTGTTCCTTGGCTTCTGGATAGATGGTGTTTGCAACCTCAGCAGGGGCATGAAGAAAGAAAGAGAAAAAGGAAGGAAGGAAGGAAGGAAGGAAGGAAGGAAGGAAGGAAGGAAGGAAGGAAGAAAGAAAGAAAAGAAAAGAAAAGAAAGGAGGGAGGGAGGGAGGGAGGAAGGAGAGAGAGAGAGAGAGAGAGAAAGACTGGCTAGTCCAGAAAGGAAAGGGCTTTTGACAAAATGCTTTTGATAAACTGAAAGGAACAGCTGGTAAACCTTCCTGAAGCCTATGGCTCTTCATCTTCCAGATGCTAACTTCTCTACCTTAAACAGAAACACAGAGAGAATCATCCCAGTTGGGAGGTAAACCAGCTGGCTGACAGAATAGCAATGATGTACGCACTGGCTTTTCTCTATTCCTGCTGTGTGGCAGGGCTTGACATCTTTATACGTGGCACGATGGCTCTGGAAACCCGGAGCACCTCTCTGCGAAATGCTCCCAGGCCATGCCGATATTTCCAGGGTTTGGAGGTCCAGGACTACTTTTTAAAAAGTAATTAATTCTCTACTTCCTTATTTATCGTATTGAGGTATAGTGGACATATAACATGAGTTTCAAGTGTACGACATATGTTCAATATTTGTACATATTGTGAAGGGATCTCCACAATAAGTCTAGCTAACATCTGTTACCATGCAGAGTTATAATTTTATTCTTGTGATGATGACTTTTGAGATCTACTCTTTTAGCAACTTTAAAATATGCAATATGGTATTAACTATAGTCATGCTGTACATTAGATCCCCATGACTTAATTATTTTAAAACTGAAGTTTGTGTCTTTTTACTTCCTTCATCTACTTCTTCTATCCCTCATTCCTTGCCTCTGGCAACCACCAATCTGTTCTCTGTATCTACAAACTTGGGGTTTTTCTGTTGTTGGTTTTTCAAAAATTCCACATGTAAGTGATATCATATGGTATTTGTTTTTTTTTTCTGACATTTCCCTTAGCATAATGCCCTCAAGGTTCTTGCGTGTTATTGCAGTAGCAAGATTTCATTCTTTTTTTTTTTTTTAGAGAGTTTGAGAGAGTGCAAGTGGGGGGATTGGAACGGAGGGAGAGGGAGAGAGAGAATCTCAAACAGACTCCATGCACGGCACAGAGTCTAATGTGGGGCTCAATCTCACAACCCTGAGATCATGACCTGAGCTGAAATCAAGAGTCAGATGCCTAACTGACTGAGCCACCCAGGCACCCCAAGATTTCTTTCTTTTTTATGGCTAAATAGTATTCCGCATCTCTCTTTATATATCTATATCTATCTTTATCCATTTATCCATTGATGGGCACTTAGGTTGTTTCCATGGCTTGGCTATTGCAAATAACTGCAATGAATATGGAGGTACATATATCTTTTTGAATTAGTGTTTTCATTTTCTTAGATAAATACCCAGAAGTGAAATTGGTGGCTTCTCTGGTAGTTCTCATTTTTTTTTTATTAAAGTATAATTAACATACAGTGTCATATTAGTTTCAGGTGTACAATATAACAATTCAATATTTCTGCACATTGCTCAGTGCTCACCACCATAAGTATACTGTCAATCCCCTTTGTCTATTTCACTCATCGTCACTTCTATTTTTAACTTGTTGAAGAACTGCCCTGCTCTTTCCGCAGTGGCTGGATCATTTTACATTCCTCCCCCAAATGCACAAAATTTCCAGTTTCTTGACATCCTCATCCACATTTGCTACCTTCTGGGTTCTTTTTTCTTTTCTTTTCTTTTTTTAATGGTAGCTGAACTAATGGGTGTGAGGTAGACAGAGAATACATTTGAAAGTAGCTTTGTTCTCCGCTGGACAACCTGATGATGATATTTTTTTATCTTTGTGCGTATGAATGAGGACACTTCTCCAATCCACCGTTTGGTGGTTGACTATGGTGCTGTCGTTACATGAAGGATAGACGGGCGGGTCCAAGCTGAAGGACACCGTCAGGGGCCTGTGGCATGAGAAAATGGGAAAGGACCAAGCGGGGCACATCTTAAGGGAGGAAGGGAAGTTCAGTGCAAGTGTGGGCAAGGCCCCGTGGAGCTAGTGGGTGCTTTAGTAGACCAGTCAAATTATATCCCTCGGACTCAGATCCTCATTAAAGGTCTACACCTCAGAGACATTTTGGCCGACCGAGGCGCATCATTACAAAGACCGGGCATGATAACAGTAATTTAAATGAAGCTAAAAGAGCGGTCTAAATTAGAACAGGTGCTCATGTTTCACCCGCTCTCAAGAAGAGTCTCCGTGGGATGAACAACACTCACTGGAGGGATAATGAGCAAAATCATCTTCTGAAGGTGGACTTCACCAGCCCTGGTGAGCAAGGGTTTAGAAACAGGGAGCTCACCCCACAGCTCGAAGGGTTCTGTTGTTTTCTTTCAAGTCCCGCCAGTACCGAACCCTTTTCAGCAGAGGCTTCGTCTACCCTGTGGCCCAGTCACGCGCTCTCAGAGTTTGCAGCAAATGCTACCTCGTCTTTGTGAGCGTAGCAACATGGCCTCCGAGTCCGCCACGCGGGGAGCCGCAGGACCACTCTCTGGAGGAATCCTCAGTGGAGAATGTGGCATTTTTCCCTGCACCTGTCCCTAGCTGTGCTTCCCTGCCGTCTGCCATACCCTCTGTACCATCAGGGCGACGGTGAGCTTCTTGGGAGAAAGGGAGGGGCCGTTTTCTTGCTGCACTTTGTGACACCCGACAGAGGAAATGCATAGCACAGGTGTGGGAGGTTAGCTGACTTGTGGTAAAAAATAAACACGGTTTCCTGTTTGCCTCTTATTTTCATTCCTGAGTGATGAGGAGTTGCTGGTACTTCCTGCCAGGACGAGCATTTTATGCAAGCAAAGAAGGTGTCATTTGGGGACCAAAAAATATCCATACAAGCAACCTTGCAAAAATCTTCAGCTCCCACTCCTTAGTATCATTGCTGAAAGTAATATTGAGTGTCTTAATATTACTTAATATTGCTGGGTGAATTCCTTGTGTACCTTGGAGGGTTGAAAGAGTGACACCTTGAAGCATTATAATTTTCTCATGCATCCGATTAGCTTGAAGCAATTCCAAGTCCAGAGAACAGTCAGCTGTCCATTCGTCCGTCTCCATCCATCCATCCACCATCCACCCAACCTCCATCCATTTTTTAGTTGCCTCTTTGCTCCCAACTAATTTTACACAATCTAAGATTGATCTTACAGGGTCTTGTGACTTTTTAATAATTCCAGGTATGCATACTAGCTTTTTCAGTGAGACTACAAGCTCCTGAATGAAGAGAGACCGTCTAATACTTGAAAATGTTTTCATCAGAGGTTGGAGCAAAAGGCCAGGTGCCCAACAGGTGTGCAACATACTCGTGTTAAAAGTGAACGAGACCCGGGAGCTGAGGGTGATCAGGCAGGGGAAAGTCAGGGGAAAGGCCTCCAAACCAAGCCCTCCTCCTCTTTCCCTGCAAGACTGCTGCGGCGTGGCTGTTTTCAGACTGATTTACAAGATGGGCACAACGGCCTCAATTACTCAAAACACACAGTTGCTACTTCAGGGAAACGCCTGCCAATTGCAGGAGAGTCTGCTGACATCCACTTTTCATTCTTGGAGCTTCAAACCTCCCGTCTGGCCTCTGCCATGGGCACACTGGCCTCTAAGTCACCTGGCGGGCTCGCAGGCATCACCAGTGTCTCCGGTAGCGGCTGCCGCGGTGCCTGGGTGCCATGTTTTATTTTCACTCCTCCACTTCTTTGCCATTTAATGAATAGCCTTGGAGTACCAGGCACCGGATTGGGCACCGGGGAACACAGTGGGGCATAACGCGTAATCGCCACTTTTTTTAAGAAAGCAGAACCCTCAAGACGTACAACAGACGACCATAATACGTTATGATAAACATCATAATAGTGGAACAAAATTGAGAGGAACTAATTCCACTTGCAAGCCTGGGGGAGGTTTCACCGAGAAGGTGATTTTCCAGTTGAGTCCTGACGATAAGCAGTGTGTCGGGGGGAGCCCTAGGGGAGAAGGAGAGGCAGGACAGTGGTGGCAGAGGGGGTCTGTGAGCACAGGTGCAGACGGGGGGGAAGAGCCCAGGACACCCAGCAGTAGGGTGCAGTTGGGTGTGAGTGGAAGAGAATGGATATGGGGGGGGGCTCGAAGGAGGTGGGGTTGGGGGAACAATGGGAGGGGAGGCTGGGACAGGTACAGAAGGGCTATGAGTGGGCAGTATGCTGAGGATCTGGGCTCTCGTAGATAGACAACGGGAGTCATTTGTGGAGTGGGGAGACAGAATCCCATTTGTGCCCAGAAAAATCTTTCTAATGAGAGAATGGCTAGAGAGCTCTTGTAAGCGTAGAGAAGGGATGGTGAGTGTAAAGCTAAGATAGAAGAGGGAGGCTAGAGATGAGGGACACACTTAGTTTGAAAGATGCTTAGGAGATTGGAGCCATCGGTGGGTGACACACACACACACACATGTTAAGATCGACTCCAGGATTCCAGCTTTATTAAATGTGACGGGGAATGTGGGAGAGATTGAGATGTTGAACTCATGCTGAACTACAGACACCCAGGCAAGGCTGGAACTCATAGAGGGAGGGACGAAGATACAAAGGGTGTCCTTTTAGGGCCGTAGAACACTGCACTTATAGAAGACCTTCACAGATCACAACTCTACGGTAACGTGGGAGGCTTTTCTCCTTGGGCACTGGATCAGCTTGGGTGCGAGTCCGTCACTGAGATTTACTAACAGCCTGACCTTACGCAAGCTAACCCACAGCTCCCAGCCTGCTCGCACGTCTGAAAGATGGAGGATATTTACATCAATCCGTGGTGTGGATATATGGATTCACGGTGTTGTGGTGACGGGCTGAGACCCAGGAGACCCTCTGCAAACACTGTAATCAGCACGGCGCAGAGTTCTGAAAAGACCGTACTAAGCACTCAAGTGGGCTCTGTGCACATTTAGTTATCCCCCAATTCTCAATTAAAAAAAAAAAATTCGGAAGATCCTTCTGGTTTCTAAGCTAGGTGCAGGGTTTCATTATGCTTCCCAAAGCCCTATTTCCTCACCTTAATTATTCCTTGAAGAAGGCTGCAGCTTCTGAAGGACACTGGGCCCTAAGATCCGGCTCACGGGTTCCCTTTCCTGGCATTCCAGAAAAACAAATGTTGGAAGAAAAAAAAACCCAAAGCCTACTGTCCACACAGCAGTCCTCAGCGACTCCTGCAATTGCCTGGTTACATGGCTATTCACGACATGCAGATTATAGGGTTACTCAGCTAAGGGTTCTGTGGCTCGACCAGATAAAACTAAATAAAAAAGAAACATGCCAACGTTGGACGTTTTCTGAACATATGGCAGCAGTTAACTTCTACTCAGCAAGAAATAGGAACAAAACAAAACAAAATCGTGAGGGGTTTTTTTTTGTTTTGTTTTTTGGGGTTTTTTTCCTGTTCTGTTTTGCTTCTCAAGGATGTGGCTTATCTGGGACCCAGGAGTGCTTAGAAGGAGCAGCCCTGTTTGGCTCGACCAGATAAAACTAAATAAAAAAGAAACATGCCAACGTTGGACATAAGATTGTCCAACGTATTGGATTATCAACGTATTGATAAGAGGATAGAAGGGCAGGACTTTTGTAATGTTTATGTGGGCCTTGTTTGGGTGGTTGTTGTTAGGCGATGTTCTGGAACTTTCATCAGGTGGTGGCCTCTAGATCTCGAGGCCAACCCCGGCAAGTAAACCTATTCCAGCAAACGGTGCCACCGTCTCCTCGGTTGCCAAAGCCAGAAACCTAGAAGCTATTTTGGAAACCTTTTGCTCCCTCACCTGTGACATCTACTCAAACATCAATTGTTGCCAGGGTAACACGTGTACACACACATGCACACGAGTCTGGATTTGAGACTTGGCATGGAGCTTCGGAGAAGATAAGGAAAAAACAGCTTCCACGTTGTTCTCACTACGTGCAGACCCTTCCTACGCCTCGCCCTGGTGAGAGGCTCTCCCTGATCTCCCCTCGTCGCCCGAGAAAGTTCGAGGGCACGTCGGTGGGGAGCTCAGCAAGCTGTGGGGGTCCAGCAGCCCATTCGATAACAAGGCAAAAAACGAGAGAGTAAGTGTTTCCTGGATGCGACTCTAGAAGCAGGAGCCTCAAGCCAGAGAAAATGCCGGCCCCCAATTCTTTTCCCTCCAGGGAATGGCGAGGGGCAGGCGGTCTCACTGCGGAGAGAACCCCAACAAAAGGCCCCGCGGTTTTATGGACTCTGAGTCAGAGGGGACAAGAGGGGGACTGAGTGCAGGAAAGTACTGGGGACTGAGTTCAGGTGGGGAAATGTCATGGTTTTAGCCCTTGCTCTGCCCGGCAGAGGCTCTGAGGAAGAACTCTGTCTACGCGAGGCCTCCAGCAAAGGGATCCAATAATGAAGGAACCCGGCTAGGGCCCCAAAAGTGAGAAAAGTGTGGCCATAGGGTCCTGAGTCTGCCTGCGATTCCCTGTCTGCGGCCGGGCCTGAAAAGTCACACCCGGGTTCCAGACCGCTCAGCATCTTGCCCTGGTCCCAGCGGTGAGGGGCAGAGCTCGTCCTCAAACGGCCCTTAAGCTTCTCACCATCCCAGGAGCCTTCTCCGCATCCCCCTGCATCCCTCCTGACTTCCCCACTTCTGGAACTGCACACCGCCAAAGGCCCAGAGGCTGCCTCGCGGGGTTCTTGCCGTGGAGCCCGCCTGCCCCCCTCAGCTGCCGGAAGGTGGGCGCCCTCACTTCCTACGTCGGAGCCTCAGAAGGCAGCAGCCAAGATGGAAAGATGTTATGTCTAAGCAGTGTCAGAAGAATCCATGGGCATTTGTCAGAGAGGCTGGGGGACATCATCAAGATAGCTCAGAAAAGAGCAAAGAGCGCAGAAACCGCAGGGCGGACTGGGTAAGAATGTGTGTGCCACTTCTGAGCGCGGATGAACGGAGATGACTGCTCGTTGGGGCTGTTGGGCAGAGGACAAGCCTGGGAGAGCATGTCCGGGCTCTGGAGGGTGCTGGTCGAATGACCGCACAGAAAGGAGGCAGGTATGGATGGCACGGTCAGACTTTCCTGGAACTTAGTAATAGCGGATTATACAGTGGAACAATAGTGTGGATTAAATGAGCTCACTCCACAAAAGCTTTTCACACAGGACCTGGAACAAAGTGATTACACAGCATATGCTGGCCGATGCAGTCATTATTACTTCTCAATGAATTGGGCCTTGCTCGAAGCCGAGAGTGGAAGAAAGCTTTGTCTACGGAGTTCTTGCTTTGCGTCTTAATGGGTTCCTGCAAAGCTGTATATAAATTGGATGTATTGTCGATGGTGAATTAAATTGATAGTTCTTCCTTTTAATGCTGGAGCACATAGGCTAAGTGTTAGAAATGCCCTCTGTGGGCCCCAAGCTTTCAGTCGCTAAACATGCCCAGGTTGGACAGTGGTGGCGTTAAGCCCCACTGGCACCTCTACAGAGCTTGGCCTTCAGTGCGGAATCCTGTCCCTGAAAGCAGCAGCAGGTTGGACAGAGTGACTCACGGAGTAAAAGGACAGAAAGCCAGAAGCTTAGACACAAATTGCCAGGTTAGGCACGAGATATGCAGGAGGGTTTCTTAACACAGATGGCCAATGAACCTGCAGGCAGGTAGAGTAGTGATGAGGCAGCATTAGAAAGCCTTCTACCATAGATCCTTCTAGAAAAGGAACTGGGTAAGTTCGTGACTTCCTTTGCTGGTCACTTCATCTCCAAGAAGGTAGACGAAACCACACAGAGGTCTTCCACTGGGACTTAAGCCAGAAGACTGGCTTCGGGGGACAGGGACCACTGGGTAAGCGGAACACTGCAATGATGAGAGCATAGGTTCTGGAGCGCCGTCTCCTGGGTTCAAATTCTGCTTCTGTGGCTTATTAGCTCTGTTACTTTATCTTGCCTTGACTGTGTTTTCCTCTTTGGAAGGTGGGGATAATAATAGTACCTACTTCATAGTGAGCTTGCAGAAAGCCAATGAATTGATACACTTAGTACATGGTAAGTATTAGTATGCACTAAATTTTGGCTCTTAGTGTTATTGTTACTTGAGTTCATTTTTGTGATGGAAGATTTAGATGGACATAATCATACATTCAAGACTTTAGGGGAAAAAATGTAAAAATCTGAGGACAGCAAAGCAGGTACCTTCGATAGAAATTATAAAGGGGAATCTAGGTTAAGACAGGTCAGCAAACTTTTCCTGTAAAGGGCCAGATAGTAAATATTTTCAGCTTTGGGTCTCTGTTGCAACTAGTCAGCCCTGCTCTTGTAGCAATAAAGCAGCAGTAGACAAAATGTTAACAAATGGGCATGTCTGTGTTCCAATAAAACTTAATTTATAAAAACATGAGGAAAGCCAGATTTGGCCAGAGAAACACAATTTGCGGATCCCTGGCTCAAGCAAAATGGGAAACGCTAAAATATAAAATCCTGCCTGTGTAATTGTAAATGATGTCAGTAAGATGAAAAGCAAGCAGGCAATTAATCAACATAGCTGCAAAGGGAGTTGTTTGCCTCAGACTGAAAGAGGACATGCTTGCAAATGACATATCCAATAAAGGATTAGTATCCAAAATATATAAAGAACTTATACAACTCAACACCCTCAAAACAAATAATCTAATTAAAAATGGGCAGAAGAAATGAACAGACATTTCTCCAAAGAAGACATCCAGATGGCCAATAGACATGAAAAGATGCTTAGTATCACTCATCATCAGGGAAAAGCAAATCAAAACTACAATGAGATGTCACCTTACACCTGTCAGAATGGCTAAAATAAAAAACACAAGAAGTAAGTGTTGGCGAGGATGTGGAAAAAAGGAACCCTCATGAACTGTTGGTGGGAATGCAAACTGGCTCAGCCACTGTGGAAAACAGTATAGAGGTTCCTCAAAAAATTAAGAATAGAACTACCCTATTATCCAGTAATTACACTACTGGGTACTTACTCCCAAAATACAAAAAAAAAAATAATTCAAAGGGATACATGAATCACTATGTTTATAGCAGTATTATATACAATAGCCAAATTAGGGAAGAAGCCCAAGTGTCCGTCCATACATGAATGGATAAAGAGGAGATATACATACATATCCATCTGGATGTCTTCTTTGGGAAATGGAATATTATACAACCATAAAAAGGAATGAAATCTTACCATTTGTAATGACATGGATGGAGCTAGAGAGTAGAATGCTAAGCAAAATAAGTCAGAGAAAAACAAGGACCATATGATTTCACTCGTATATGGAATTTAAGAAGCAAAAAAAAAAAAAAAAAAAGAGAGCCAAAGGGAAAAAAAGAGAGAGAGCGACAAACCGAGAAGCAGACTCAACCACAGAGAACAAACTGATGGTTACCAGAGGGGAATGTGGTGGGGGGATGGGTAAAACAGGCAATGGGGGTGACGGAGTGAGGACCAGATGTTGAATGGAAATGTTGAATCACTCTAATGTATGCCAGAAATGAGCGTAACACTAGGTATTAACCATACTAGAATTTAAAATGAAATTAAATTTAAAAAGAAACTCCAAGAAGAAAAGGTGAAAGAAAGAGAACCTGTGCCCCAAAGAGGAGGAACTGCAGTGTCTTCGGCAAGGCACACAGTTCAGAAATATATGAAGGTCTGTAGCTACACGATGGTATCAACAAAAAGATGAAGCCTCCATGAATTTGTGAAAAAGGTTAAGGATTTTTTTTATGAAGGAAGAATAAGTTTTGTTTCTGTTTTGGGAGGTTGTTCTGTATGTTTAAAAGATGGAAGTGAGGAAAGTATAGTGCATCTTCCTGGGGACAGCGCTGTAATGAAGCAGACGCCATGGCGTCAGTAACCATGGTTACACGAGCAGGGACCCGGAAGTGGACCAGGTGGGCTGCCAAGAGATGTCAGGCAATGGTGGCAAATGACGACCCAGTGAAAACTACGGAAAGAGATCGAAGCCCAGAGGAAACTTGGCATTACCAAAAATGGCAAGAGAATGAAAAGCAATCTAAAAGTGCCCAGATGCAAACACCAGCTGTCTCTCTAAGCAGTGTGATTTGGGTCATTGTTATTTTCTTGATTATTCAACTTTTGAGTAGTTTTTATTATAAGCACCCATTACTTTTAAAATCAAAGGAAAAATGAAAGTCGGTTAAGGTGGAGGAGGCTTCTTGGAGGAGCAACCCTAGGATGAAGGTTTAAAAATCATGAGAAGATGATTTCCACCCAGAGCAAATAGAAATTTCTCAGTGTAACAGTCTGACCTGCCAACTGTGATTGTCCATGGTGACAGACATTGATTACTCCATCAGTCATTTTATTACTTTCTTTTTTTTAAAATATTTTAAATTTTATTACTTTCTTTTAGTGATGGCAGAACATGCTTCCCGGTAAACACCGATACTTGCCTTACCAGCTTCCCTTGGGGTTATGGCATGGGCAAGCCGCACCATCCTGGTCAAGAATTACTGAAAAATCTACTGAGTGTTTCCCAGGAGAGGTTCTCCTTATGCACATGTGCGTGCACATGCGTGTGTGTGTGTGTGTACATGTGCACATGTATTTGTAGCATGAGAAGAAGCTTCGGCCTTTCAGTGTTTCATGTGCTCATGTGAGGATGTAGTGTTTGGTGCAGTGGCAACCACTTTGTCACCACATGGAGTGAATCCCAAGGTTACCATCCAATACTCTGGTGATGGTAGACCAGGAAATGGAAAGAGTGAGGTTCTTGATTCACTGAACTGTAGCCATCCCTTTCCCCATCTTTAGACTTCTGAGAAAAACCTATTGAAGATTCTGTTCTAGTTAAGTACTACAGCTCCTAATTGTCTCACTCTCCTCAGAATATTCACACAGAGGCATGTTGGTGGCTCTCAAGCTATCTAAAGGTTAAGTCAGGTTTGAGAATGTCTCAGCATTCCCAAGTCTCTGAGCTCTAAGTGTTTTAATGCAAAACCTTGCAGTAAGGTGCCAGGATGCAGTTTTAAAATTTTTATTATTTCATGTTATTAGATTTTGTTGCTTTAACTATTGGGGGGAATAAAGGCATCTTAATGTGACTTGCTGGCTTCTCTTTCTCATGTTTGCTGTCATCCTTTCTCACGCCCTCTGTGGAAGACAAGGATAAATCCTGGAGATTCCCTTCGGCAGTGCATGAAATGCCCATTTTCTGCAGGTGTGGACTCATGGGCAGGTCTTGGGGAAACACCAGTCTTCGCATTTCCTATGAGGTGGAGAATAATGGCAATGACATACAGCTTAGCAGGTTCATATCCTGGCTCTGCACTGAACATTGGTAGTCTTGGGCAAGTTACTTAACATGTCTCAGCTTTTCTTGCTTCATTGGTAACATGAGGGTGACGTTGATGTGGCAGAGGTCATGAAGATTAAGGTTTGGTAAAATCTTTAGCCCTATACTGGGTGCATGGTACAAACCCGGGTGCTGTTGTTCCCAATCCATGGGAAAACAAGGATGAGTTGGTCACCCTGCCACCTTTCCCTGATGAAGGAAACAAAGTTGGGAAGGAGTGCCCAAGTGACAATGCATGAAGATGGGGGACGGAGAATTTGTTAGCAAAGGAAATTCCAAGACCCCACCCAAACCCTCTGAACTGAAATCACTATAAGCTCGGGAATTTACATTTTAATTAGGCTTCCCAAGTGATTCATATGCACACTCAAATGTTAAAACCCTAAGAGTGTATGTCTAGAAAGACATCACAGTAATGGTTTTGAGGAAATACATTTTGGAATGGTCCCACTTGAATTGATCTGAGTCCAGAAGGTCCCAGGCAGGATGAAAGGATAGGAGCGAGAACATCTTCCCTTATTACAAAAACCTCTCATTTCCCCAGAGCTCTGTCTCCTCTTGAAATGGTCTTATTTCAGAACACCAAGCTGCAAACATTTGCCTTCAGATCTCCCCCTAAACCTAAGGTTACTATCCATTAGGTACTAGGCTACATTTAGTCTCTTGTGGTAGGTGGGATTATTGTCCCCAGTTTTTTTTTTTTTTTAAAGATTTTATTTATTTATTTAACAGAGAGAGAACACAAGCAGGCAGAGAGGCAGGCAGAGGCAGAGAAAGGAGCAGTCTCCCTGCCGAGCAAGGAGCCCACTGCAGGACTTGATCCCAGGATGCTGGGATCATAACCTGAGCTGAAGGCAGCTGCTCAACCAACTGAGCCACCCAGGCGTCCCTGTCCCCAGTTCTTTACTCCCTCCTACCTACAAACTTGCAGTCAACAGAAATGGAATGAGTGTATTTCTCTGCAGGCTAGCAAGTGAGAAACATGGGTGGTTGCAATGGTAAGTCAGTAAATTTGGGGGTTGTTTGTTACACAGCAATCTTGTGACCAGAACTGACTAATACATTTCTTAAAGGGGGAAAGAAGTGGGTTTGTCAGTGTTCTCGCTAAAAGACTGAAAGATACTTATCCGTGGGGACGCTTGCTCACCATCGTGGCGAGGGCCTGGAAAGGGGAGAAGATTTGCCCGAACTGATAGCACTTGTACGCGTTGATGTCTCCAAAGCGACTGCGGCGCTCCTTCCGGCCGGCCAGTCTCTTCTCTGCCTTCATGTCCATGAAGTGCTGGAAGGGGCCCTGCTGGGGCAGATGGGTCACATGCACCTCTAGCCAGGAGCCGAGGTAGCAGGTGGTTCCCACATCCGAGGGGCTCACACCGAGACATGGTGTGCTTTCGATAACAGCCGGCTCTCATTCATGCCTCTTGATTATTAGTTGGATTTCCATTGATCTTTCTAAATTTTCTGTGGCCTCAGGAAACGGATCAAAGGGCCGTCCTTTCTGTTTGTTGCTGGGAGTCTGGTGTGCTAGATCCGGGGTCAGGGCACTGAGCTCTAGTTATGAACTCGCCCCTCACTACAGGACCTTGACTCAACACCCACCCACCCGTATGGTGGATTCTTTACAAGGTCTTTTCCAGCCTTGGAATGGCACGGTTTATATGAAACTGGAATGTCAAGAATGCCATGCATGGAAAGCCATCCTTCTTGGAGGCAAAGGGCAGGAGACAGGGTGTGGTGACTGTTGGGGGGTCCTAGCTTGCGATTCTAATCTCGCTTCTAACAGAAACTGAGGAGCAAAGGATCCCCGCCTGCATTCCACTAGGAGAGACACCACTGTAAGGTGCACAGTGAATTTCCCCTGAGAGGATTCCCCTTCACAGAGCGCTCTTCCCAGACCCAGCTCTCTATTGGAGGTGGTCCCGCTGGGTGCCCACTGCTGGGCAGGGCCAGTCCCTGCCTTCGCACTGCCCCTGATGCTTGCTTTCACCTGGTCCTCCCACTTCCCGATGGTCTCACCCTCACTCATCTACCTCTCCTGCTCCAGCCTCTTTGTGCTGACAACGGAGCATTGGATTCTGCCTGCACATCGGTTTCTCCAAGGAGCTGCTACCCCCTCTTGCTCTGCCCCTGTGTGGCCAGTGGGAGAGTGGTGCCCAGCCTCCCTTCTGTCCCGGGCGCCGCCCCAGGCACGCCCTGCCCTCCCCGTCTGCGGAGGAGGCTCAGCAAACACTATCCCTCTCCATCCACATCGTGATACTTTTACACCCCACAGGGCAGGGACGCGGTTGGGAACATGGGTAGGGGACGCACTCCTGTGGCTGACGGCCCAACGTGCCCTCCTTCCTGGGCGACACACCTGCGAGGGTTGGGGCTGCTGAGGAGGGGGCGGCCGGACCCGCCACAGGAACCTTGTCCCAATTAGGGGCTTGGGCCATTTCCTGCCTCCCACACAGCAGGAAACACAGACGCCCGTTGTTTTACTTCTTTCCAGCACTGCCCATAAGAAGCCCGGAAGACCGGTGCTAGCAGCTCTGGGGCCGGGTGGAGGGGCTGACCAAAACCCGGGGCCACAAGGGATTCCAGAGGTCCAGCATCCCGCTTCCTGGATGGAGAAACTGACACCAGCCAGCTGGGAGGACTTCGCGGAGATCTCTCCGTTAACCTTCTCTTGCATCAAGTCTAAATTCACTGCGTCGCTTCGGGGTTGGTGACTCTGTTCCGAGGAGGGCGGTGTTCAGAGCCCAGCTTGGAGAGCGAGGGCACGGAGCAAGCCGCGGGAGCAGAGATGGGGCGGGGGGTGCCCTGAGCATTCGGAACCCGGCCAGATCCCCCCCGGAGGGCAGAGTGCATCTGCAGGACCCAATGAGAGGCCCCCAGCTGGGGCTCCTCCCGCCGCCCTCCTTCCCCTGGCTTGCCATGCTGCCCTTCTCGGGGAGAGCCAGCACCTCCAGGTTCATTGCCGTCTTCTTAACACAATTAACATGTGCCTCCGTTTCTGCCTGGGTCCCTCCCCCTCTACCCCTGCCCTGTATTACCACCCCCCATTCCTCTTTTAGGGCTCTGATTTTGGCTTCCAGTGAAGGGCCACCTCCCCTAGAGTTAAACTCTAGCCTCCCCAAGCCAGAATAAGCTCCTCCTCCAGAATAAGCTCCTCCTCCTCTGGGCTTCCAGACCATTTACCCCAGGGCATCTGTGTCCCCCCACTTGACTTCCTGTGAGTGTCTCACTCCATTGACTCCTGCTCCTTTGGTCTTTGTCAGGACGTCGTTTGCCGCGCGTAGCCCCGCGTGGGGCGCGCTCCCATTCCTCAGCGCGCAAAGGGTAAGGGGAAAGAGGGATCCTGGGGAGACTCACGTCATGTATTCGAAAGCTCTTTGCTATTGGAGGAGAAAAGTCCCAGCTGCGTCTCCCAGCTTTGGTGGTGCTCAGACTCGAGATTAACGGTGGATAAACAGGTCCCAGCGGGATCGGCAGCTTCCAGTCTGTTCCAGGGGAGTGAGAAGAGAAATGCCACGCGCTTAGGATCCATGCACAGAGCTAGACCTTGGGTTCGTGTCTTTGTGTTTGACCCCCACCCGGAGGATGACAAGGGAGGTTCGCGCTGCACAGAAGGAAGCAGACCCTCAACCCAGAGCCAATTGTTTTTGCGGATGCCCCATGAGTTGATTGCGGCTCTGGGGGTTTAACTGAGTAGAGAAGCTCATTATGGGCTCCAAGATGGTCATTTCGTTAGGTTAATTAAATAATGAACGAGGTGACCCTTTTACCTTTTTGGATTTGTGCAGAATTATTTTTTCGTGCCCGCGCAGAAGTCAGCAAACTTTCTTAGGTAGGGCCAAGCGGTAAATACCCTGGGCTTGGTGGCCATACGCTCTCTGTTGCCACCACACAACACAGTTGTGAAGGCACAAGAGTAGCCTCCGATGACAAGTAAATAAGTGGGCGTGGCTGTGGTTCGATAAAACATTATCGATGGGCACCAAATGTCACTTTCATAGGATTTTCAGGTATCACAAAATACCGTTCTTTTGATTTCTTTTTTCCAGCCACTTAAAAATGGCAAAACCGTTCTTTGTTTGCGAGGCATCCAAGGCAGATGGCAGGACAAATCCGGCCTAATGGGCTGCCGTTTGCCAAGCCCTGCATGAGTGGGAGCTCCGATACACCCCCTGCCGCAAGGAGACAAGTGCTAATTTCCAAAATAGAAATGAGGATTCTGAAGTTTTCTCAGCAATTTCAAAATCGCTGTGCAAGACAGACATCTGGCCTGTGACCAAGCCTCAAGCAAACCAAGCCGAGGCTGGCTGGCCTAATTCAATGACAACATCGAGGGTTCCCAGGGACCTTGAAGCCGTCCAGTTCATCTTTTAGACATGACACGTGACCACATTTAAACCAACTTAGGGATACGAGGCTCATTTGGAGATACAAGGCTCTGGAGTCCTAGAGTGAATGATCTCATCGCCGTGACCCTCAATCACTGATTTTAACTCTGGCGACTTTGAAGCATGGGATGCAGTTCTGCGTCGTGTAAGGATGTTGGACAGAATTGCTCCTGCCCCTCACCCCGCCCTCATGCACCGACGCGTTCCTCTACCAAGCCAGCCGTGACCTTCGGTGTTGCTCATTTCCTTTTCTCTGGATTTTAGGATGCTGTGGACAGCCCGGGTAGGAGACCTAGGTCTGCGTGGTACTTGCTTAAGTGACTCCTGGAAGCTTTCAGCATCCCCGGGATGAAACATTGCTCTTCCAACAGAATTTCAAACTAGAGATTGAAGTAGGCTTGACAGCAATTTCCTCCGGATGCCAGAGTAGGTAGAAAAAAAATAACTCCGAACGATTCTTTCTGGCATCTTCCGGAATACTTAACTTTTGAGTCCATAGTAAGGTTCTGATATTTTCCAAAACCTTCGTTGGTGGAAGTAGGGTGGTGGAGGGCTAGCAGAGCCCAGCCTAGGATCTCAGACACAGTGGATTCTCAGGAATCATTTATAAGACAAATGAAAGGGGGATGGCGTTTTGCGGGGCACTGAACTGCCAGGTGAACTCCCTCTCAAGTTTCTGCAGGGACATGTGTTATTCTGGGGGGAAATGTCCCCTCTAGACCCAGTCAGACCAAATCCTATCTTAATTTTACACGACCAGCTCTGTCTCAAGCAGCTGTCACTGGCCCAGTGTTATCTTCAAAGAGAAATCCAGGGGCGCCTGGATGGCTCGGTCGGTGGAGCATCTGACTCTTGATTTCAGCTCAGCTCATGATCTCAGGGTCGTGAGATGGAGCCTCAGCTTTGGGCTCTGAGCTGGGTCTGGAACCTGCTTAAGATGCTCTTTCTCCCTCTGCCCCTCCCTCTCCCTCTAAAAAAAAAAAAAGAAAAAAGAAAAGAGGAATGCAGCTTCCCTGAGCTTCGCCAAAGCCTGCTTGAGTGTCTGCTTTCTGCTGCCCCGGCAATCGGTCCTGCCGGAAGCAGGGAGTGTTCAGCAGGTGGAAGGGGCCAGCCCCCACCCAGCTCAGGACGCGGTCCTGTGTTGTGGAGCGTGCCCCTTTGCACGGGAGAAAAACCCCGGAGGGTTAGAAGGGATGGGAGGGGAGGAGACTAGGGCTTCATGTTCTTTTTCCTTACAGAATAATTGTGACATTTCGGCAGTTTTTATGTTTTTCTCCTTGGTAATTTTTTCTTGGGGTGGGGTTGGGGAAGAGAATGGTCGCCAGGGAGATGGAAAGGAAGTTGGAAAGAAGCTGCCCTCTGGGAGCGATTAAAGCCTGGAGAGAGATACATGTAGTCCTAGAAGACCGAGGAGGTTTTTAAAAGATTATTTACAACATAAAAACTAGCTTCCTGTCCACAATCCAGAAAGCACTTCTCGTCTGGTCCAGGAAGGGCATCTTGGCATCTTGGCGTTAGACTCTGGGCTCCTGAAGGCATAGTCCTGTTGGTCTTTGAAGCCCCAGTGCCCATCCTGAAGCTTGGCATATAGTAGGTGCTTTATACATGCAGGTGACCCAGTAAATAAAGACCGAGTGAGCGAGCGGAAGACGTGCTGAGCACCAGCAGCTTTCTGGGCAACGGATTCTGCACTCAGCACGATCCAGAGGCAGGCTGTCTGCAGAAAGGAACAGCGGTCCAGACCTGGGGGAGCGGCTTGAAAAGGTGTGAAATGTGTTGAATTTCAGTCTCTTTGCTGCAAATAAGTGGAAAAATCCTTTGTCGCTGCTCACGTGTCTGGCTCCTCTTGTCTTCAACAGTTTCTCTTTAAGGGGAATTTGGCTTTCAGACTCTGGGAAACTATCTGACTTTGGCTCCAGCAGAAATTCTCATCCCTGGTGGTGTTTTGGAGCATCCCAGGGAGGCGGAGGATGGGGTTTAAAAAATTCCCAAGCAAGGCTGCACCCCAGGCGAAATGCACCTGCCTTTCGGCAGGGGGGATCCCGGACAAGCCCTCTGGGGGGTTTGACTGTAAGCAGCTGAGGCTGAGAACCACCCAGGGAGAGCCGAGCTCACCTCTGCCGACACGGTATTACCAGACAGCTGCTCCTCTGACGGCGAGCTCTCGGCCAAACCGAGAGGGTGGGGGTGGGGGGCTTTTCAGGGTGGAAATAATAATCCTGTGGATTATAGTGTTCGATTGGAGTCAGCACTTTTGATTTTTGACAGTGGCTTCAATAAGTGAAAAAAAAAAAAACCTGCGACTTTGTCTCAAAAAGTCATTTGGTTGGATTTTAAAGCTTTATTGCTTTTTGCCAGCTTTTGAAGGGGGTTGGGGGTGGCGGGGAATATTTAGTGTTAAGAGAAATGTCATGATTTTTTAGAGCAAGGTTGACATTATTATTTCCTGAATCCCCAGCTCCTAACGTGGGGCCTGCCGTGCAGTAGATACTTCGAATTGCTGGAGTGATTACAGCAGCTGCTGCTTGCTGGATGCTTCCGGTTATCTTCACCATCTCGTTGCATTTTTAGAGCAACTATGTGAGATAGGTCCTATATGCATCTTCATTTTCTAGGGTGTGGTGGCCAACTTCTAAGATGGCCTGAGATTCTGCCCTCTATTATGTATGTCCTGGATAGTCCCTTCCCCTTGAGGGTGGGAATATGATGGGATATAATTATGTTACATTGTGGCAAAGATGAAGGGATTTTGCAGATGTAATTAAGGCTTCTGATCAGTTGACTATATAAATTAATCAAAAGAGAGTTTATCTTGGGTGGGCCTGACCTAATCAGGTGAGCCCTTTAAAAGAAGTTCAGGGGGGCTCGAGACTCAAGTCATGCTGGCCATACAGAAGCATGCCACCATGTTTTTTTTTTCTTTTTTCTCTTTAAAAGATTTATTTATTTATTTATTTGGGTGGGGGAGAGAGAGAGAGGGCATGCATGAGCAGGAGGGGCAGAAGGAGAAGGAGACAATCCCAAGCAGACTGCACCAAGCATGGAGCCTGGAGCCTGGAGCCTGGCATGGGGCTCGATCTCACGACCTCAAGATCATGACCCTGAGATCATGACCCCAGTTGAAATCAAGAGTTCGATCCTCAACTGACTGTGTTACCCAAGTGCCCTGATGTGCCACTAAGATTTCTAAAGCTGCAAGCAAATGGATTGTGGTGACAACCCTGAGTCTCAGATAAGAGCTGAGCCGAGGACCCAGCTAAGCTGTGCCTGGACTCCCAACCCCCAGAAACTGGGATAAACCCCCAGAAACCCCCAGAAACTGAGCAGGCATTGCTGTAAGCTGCTAAGTTCGTGGTAACTTGTTACGTGGCAATAGAAAACGAATACGCTAGTGAAGGAATAATGGTGCAGAGAAGTCATAGGACTTAGCCAAGTTTGCACACTAGGAATGGTGGAGCTGCCATTTCTGACCCCTTGTTGTTTGACGTTGACACTAGTGCCGGTTTGTGAAGTAAGGCTCATCTTCTACAGCTCACCGATTTTCCATAAACTATAAATGGAACAAACCCAAGGCTGATACCAAAGCCTGCTGCTTGGTGGAACGAAGTGGAATCAGAAGCAGGACATGTCCGCATACGTCACACGTGGTTTCTACGCATGGTGGGAACCAAGGGCACAGAAAGGGTGTCTTTTCAGACTCTCGCTCCCAGCTGTCCCCACACGTACACACATTTGGAAGTCATGCACACAAAGAGGCTGAGGAAAACTCTTCTAATAAGGACCGGGAGCATAAAAGCCAATTTCCCAAGCATCAAAGAAACCTCAAGGAGAAAAGAGACATGGCCGTGGTCACGTAGGGACACCATCTGTTTTGTTCCCGTTGAGAGGATGCCGACCAACTTTTCTGATTGGATCCAGAATTTAGACCATCACGATGATTAAAGTTGCCCTTCCTTAAAGAAAAGCTAATCTTTACTTCTAGTAGAGGTAATGTACATTTCAATCCAGCTTTTCCAGTGTGTGTGCGTGTGTGTGTCAAAGTTTGTTGGTGGGGAAGGGGTGTCTTAGAAAGTTACTGTTTCTTCCCAGCCAGCTAGAATGCATTTTTCTCTTTTCTCCTCACTCACCTGTCCTCTTTCTACCTGGGAGGCAGATGTGATGAACAGAGGTGAGCAGCCATTTTGTGAGCATGAGGACTTATCCTCATAAGAAGAAGACTACGAATGGCTTGGGTCTCTGATGTCATCATAGAGCCCCCTACCAGCCCTTCACTGCCTTCCTCTGGACATCTTTTCATATGGGGGACATACACTCCTCTTTCTGTTGGTGGAATTTGTTTCTTCTTATCCCTTCAGGACAAATGTAATTCTGTCTGATATAAAAATCTAAAAAATAAGGTACACTCCCCAAGTATTTGAATCATATTTGTTAAACTGTCCAGTGTTAAAACGTGCAAGGAATAATTCAACATCTTTATTGTAATTTAAGGATCCTTTTCTAGAGTTATAATCAGGGTGAGAGGGGGATTCAGGGATGCCTCTCTCCTTCATTACTGACTCATAGGAAGGATGCATAATGGTGTGAGATGGGAAATAGGGTGGCTGAAATAGAATTTAACCACAATAATGAATCACTCATTGGCTCCGATGTGTTTAATTTTGTCTGAGGCACAGAAGACCCGAGAAGGAGTTGCTCTTTGTCTTTGAGCAACTTTTAAGTGAGTATCTGTTTGGGATCTAAAAAGTACCTTCAGGTTCAGGGTAAGATGAGTGGGCTTAGCCACTGACCACGCCAGCAAGGCGATTGCCTGTGACAAGAAGGGGACAGACGCACTTTCCCCTCCCTGGTCCAATCACAGCTGAATCACTGAATTCAGCCAGGAGCATCTAGATATACTGTCTCTCATTGTGATTTGGGGCATGGCTGAAGGAGGTGGGAATAATTAGACCAAAGAAGAGAGAATCCAATGGGCCGTTAGGAAAGACTGCCTCATAGAAGAGTGATCAAACCCATCTCACCCCACCCCGACAGGTGGAATGGGAACCAGCGATGGAAGCTTCCAGAAGGCAGTTCTGGATTGGGATTTGGATTTGCTTACGATGCTAACAGCTGCAGCTGCCAAAGACAGAGTGGCCCAGCTCCGTAGATGGTCAAGTCGTTGCTGGCACTTTGCGGAACGACTGTTTGGGGAGATGGCATATAGGGAACCCCGTGGGTCACATGCTCGTTCTTCACTCAATGAGTTCACTGCCGGGTTAGAATTACTTAGTGTCTACTATGAGTCAGGCTTTTAGCGGTCAGACTACGACTATGTTGAAGATCTCTCCCACCTTGGCGATTCTCAGATGCTCTGAGCACGACGAGCTCGGTTCTGCACAAGGCAGAACCAAAGCATGCAAATCCGGGACGAGTTGCACCAAGCCCCGCGGCCTGTCCGCGGCGGACCCATCCCTGTCTCCTCTCCTTTCTTTTTCAATCATCTGCTGCTTTCAGAGAAAACCAAGTCATGCTCTGCTAAGCCATCAAGGCTCGGGGAGCGAGTTTAGACAGGATGTGCAGTTACCCAATACTGGTCTGACTGATGTGTTTCCCAACTCCGACAAATTGAAGCAAGCTCTCCTTTTGATCTACAGTCTTCCAAATTGCCCCAGATCCCCGCCGCCCCCCCCCCCCCCCCCCCCCCCGAGCGGAGGCGGGTCACCGGCAAGGGATGTGGTTCGGATTTCATACAGCACATGGCTTTCTGCATGGGGCGCAGAGGCAGATTCCTGCTTCCCTCGGCCCCGAGATTCCAAAGATTGCTGTGGAAACCGCACATTTCCCAGCGAGCCCATTTCCTCCTGTCTTTAAACATGTACACATCTCCCTCCCTCCCTCCCTTTTTCTATTGTTCTCTGTCTCTCTCTCTCATGCATGCGTGTGCACACGCACACAGTCTACCGCTCTACTGTCGATGTCTACATCGATGTCTACCCCCCATGGACGTTTCCGGCCAGGATCTCTTGCCTGGGGACCCTCCGTGGGGTTGGGAGTGCCTCTTAGGCGGTGAAAGGCAGTCTTGCTTTTGTAGCTGGTTATTCCACAAGCAAGAGGCCATTCAGCGGCGGCCTCTTGGAGCTTCTGAACGCCATCAGGCCGGCGAGACGGAGGGGGGGCAAATTGGCAGCTGTGCGGGACCGTCCGACGCTGGGAAAAACATCTGTTGGAAAACTTGCTTTGTAATTTCCTGAGCCTTTCGGGGTCAGAAGTGGGTAGAAACCCCCAAATGGAAGAAAAGCCTAATTACTTTCAAGTGGGAGCAAAATAAGAACCAGAAGGGCTCACACGGGGGCAGTCTGTGGATTCTGAACCTCTGGCTCTCAGGATAAATGCTTCCAAAGCTTCCCAAGGCGCTACTTTCTTCTGGAGCGAGCACTGGCATTCTCCTGAAATAATTGACTTGGCCCAGACTGGCCCATAAGTGGGTGGGAACACCCCTCCCATTCACCCTCCGCCAACATTGCTCTGCAAGGCCGGGGATGAGGTGGAGAACGGCTCGGGGCCCCTTCACGCCTTCGCTGATGCCGGTTTCCTTCCCCAAGGTCAGTTCGGCCCTGGAACAGAGCCTGATGCAGAGTGGGTGCTCGGCAGAGATTCACGGAGTGAGGGAAGGCAGCCGTCTTGGTAACCCATGCACTCCCTAAAGTTCTCGTCGCTTAGCTGACTTGTATGAAGGGCTGCTTTGGGAAACCAAGGTCAAAAATCAAGAGGGGGCTCTGATCACTAAACGGAACTGGAAAGGAATACAAACCAGGCAGGTCAGAAGAGTAGGGGAAGGGCCTACTGCTCTGGGGAGGTATCTGGAAAAGTCCTGGGCTTCTGGGCATGCCCTTAGCAAGCCTCTGAACGCCGAGAGAGGAGCAGGCCAGAGATTCCCCCACAGGCCTTTGAAGTTTACGGGTCCTCCTCCACTGTGTCCGCAACAAAGACTTTGCACTTGCTGGGCTTCAAGGCTGAGGCCTTTATCCCAAAATAAAGTATCTCCCCTCTCTCTCCTACATCGCTTGGCTACCTCTCTTCTCTTCTCTTTCCTTTCTCTGCAATTGTCCTTAAATACTAGTTTCAGTCCCTGGGAAAGAAGACGGAGATTTGCAAAAAAGAACCCAAACACAAAACAAAACAAAAAACAAACAAACAACCCCCCCCCCCCCACACACACACACACTTTTCAAGCTTTCCCTTATCTGGTTCAGTCTTCCTGGCTTTCCTTGGCCTGAATGTGACTAAGGCTAAGAAGGCTTTTAGGGAAGCAAAACTCTGACTTTCAAGAAATGAGCGCCGGTTGCATAAGGAAAGCCCTTTCTGATTCCGCGTGCATAGGTCTCTGAGGGTAATTAGGAGAATTTATGTATCCCCTTCTGGCAACGACCATTTGTCACTGTGTTTAGCACGAGGAGTAAGTGATAGCTCCATGCTAATGATCAGAAAAGGTTGCATCTTCCAGGTAGCAAATGAGGCTTAAAGACAACTTTTCATCTTAAAAATACCCCCTTGCTCTTCGCTCCCCTGTCGGGGGTGGGGGGGCATGCTTAGCGGAAATGCCCCGTCGACATATTTGCCGAAGATCTGACTTCTTTAGCTAGAGGAAGGTGGGGACGCAGAGAGGACCCGCCCCAGCCCTCTGGGCACAGACAGGAGAGTTTACAAGAGAAACAAGGAGATATGCTTCCACCTGAGCTACCCTCCCAGGGATCAACTCCGTGGCCGCTGTCTCCTACTCCGAAGACGCCTGCCACCGACCCTAAGCGATTCGTTGCGCAAACTAGACGGGAGGCCGCATTGGCAAGGCTGTTCCCTGCCTCGATGGGACGTGGCTGGGGCTCAGGTCTGTGCTTTGCTGGGCTAAGGGGCAGCCCAGCATGGAGGAGCCTAACTCAGCAGAAGCCAAGGTGATCAGTGGGGAAAAGGGTTGCGGTCCCTTGGCCAGAGCAAAGCCACTCCTCCTCCCTGGAATGGTGCACTCGGCTTTTCCTCCCAAGTATGAGATTCCATCACTGAGAAGATGAGACCGCCGCTGGGGCCCGTGACACAGAACGTGGCCACTGAGCTAATCGGCTTGCACGGCCTTCGGTTCCACGGCTGTGGGCCTTTCTGGCCCAGCCCCAGATCCGACCTAAGTATGGAAATCGGCACTCTGGAGCCAGAGGCTCGGTCCCGAACAGCAGGAGCTCTGCGGACTTGCTGGTTTGCAACCACAGTGTTTTTCCTACGCCGGCAGCTCTGCCCCTGCGTGAGAAGCTCCCGCTCCAGGACCCCATTGTATAAACCCGAAGGGTGCCTATGAATGCACCGGGACGGGGTCTGTCTGCAGCCCCGGGCTGGCCTTACCCTTGGCGTCTTTTCGCGGTTCCGTTCTGCCGAGAGATGGGCCTTCCTTAGTGGCCTTGTCCCCTCCTGTGTCTTTTGCTTTGTCCTGAGAGATCTGGGCACCTTCCCCGTTCTGCGGCGTCTGCCCATCCGTCAAGGGCTGGCCTTCAGGCAGATCCTCTGGCTTCTTGTTCTCCTTCTTCCGCTTGTGGGGAGCTCTAGAGGATAAAAAATCCGCCATCAGGTGTGAAGTTCTGAGGGACTCAACAACCCCCGACCGGGTGGCCAGGAGAGGCAGTGGAGGGACCGGAACTTCCAACCTCGTGAAAAATCACTTAATCTGGGAAGAAGATAAATCGATGCTGTCGGCTCATTCCTGCATATTTGCATAGCGCAGTCCCCAGAGAAGGGCGGGAATAGCCCCCAAGTAGCAGCACAATTGGAGAAGAGGTGTCCCACAGCTAATGCTTCCGACGGCGCCGCTAAAATTACACGCACGCGCACACGGATGTATTACAAAGACCCAGTTCTTACGGGGATGAGACACAGGTGATCAGGAAACATCTAAGAGCTGGTGTGTGTGTATAGTATATATATATTTTAAAGATCTGATTTCTTTATTTGAGAAGGAGAGAGAGAAAGAGAGAGAGAGCGAGTGAGAGGAGAAGCAGAGGGAGAAGCAGACTCCCGGCTGAGCAGGGAGCCCGATGGGGGGCTCGATCCCAGGACCTGAGCTGAAGGCAGACACTTAACCGACTGAGCCACCCAGGCGCCCCTGCTGTGTGTATTTTTAATATCAAGCAATTTTCTTTTTAATTTTTTTTAAAAATTTGAGTGTAGTTGACACACCCTGTTACTTTAGTTTCAGATGCGCACAACACGGTGATTTGGCTTCTCTGCACTTTATACTGTGCTCGCCACAATGTAGCGGCCACCTGTCACCAAGTATTTCATTTTTACAGGGCAGGGTTAATATACTGCTCATCAAACTGTGTTTTCTGTTTCTCCCCCCCCCCCCCCCCATTTCCCATTATATCAGTTACTTGTGTTTGGGGAGAATATTAAGCAGTTCTTTGGTGATTTTCTTTTCTTTTTAAGATTTTGTTTATTTATTTTAGAAAGAGAGAGAGAGACAGCACGAGAAGGGGGGGGGGGAGGGAGAGGAAGAGAGACTCTCAAGCAGACTCCGTGCTTAGCACAGAGCCCAAGGCGGGCTCCATCCCAGGACCCTGAGATCGTGACCTGAATCGAAACCAAGAGTGAGATGTTTAACCGACTGTGCCACCCAGTGCCCCCTTCAGTGATTTTCCAACATCCAAGTCACCCCACCGGAGAAGACCCACAAGATGCTTCCTGATCTGACCCTGCTCCCTTCTCTATCTTCTGTTCTACTCGATTGCCCTGCCCCCCACCCCAGAGCTCCTTCGACAGGAGAGCCCTCCCAGTGCCCCGGAAGTGCTGCTGGCTCTCGGGCTTCGGGGACTGGCTTGTCTCTCTCCCTCTGCCTGCAGTGTAACACTTTCCCTCCTTCCCTTCCCTAAACGCTCATCCTCCTGGGGAACTCCTCCTCATTACTTTCGCTGTGGTGCTGTTCAGGACACCTCCCAGTTCTCACCCTGAGATGTAGCCCTGCCCTCCCTCTGGTCTCCCGTATCTTTTTTTTAAAAAAGATTTTATTTATTTATTTGAGAGCCAGAGAGCGTGCGCTTGAGAGTACGATGGGGGGAGGGGCAGGGGGAGAGGGAGAAGCAGGCTCCTCGCTGAGCAGGGAGCTGACACTGGGATCATGACCTGAGCAGAAGGCAGACCCTTGACCGACTGAGCCACCCAGACGCCTCTCTGGTATCTTTCAAGTATCTCCATTTCGGTAACGACCAGTTGTGCAATAAGTGGTCTGTTTTCATACGTACTTCCACTGTTAGATTCTATGTTCTATGAAGTCACAGGCTCTATCTTGTTCACCTGTATCTCCTTAACACAGAGCACCGTATCTAGCAAGAGGCAGATACTCAATCCATATTGGATGGATGGATGGGAGGATGGATGGATGGACAGATGACAAAGTATTGGGTAAAGGTAGAGAAGAACAAAAGACAGTAGATTCAAAATATGAACAATGTGGAGGGGAATGTCAGAAGGGCACAAGTAATCAGCCTCTGATCTGCAGAGATGACCAGAGTTAGGTAGAAAGCCTGGGGCGGGACCTCTGTACCTGGGAAGATTGTATCTGGGATTCATCAAGAATGTCCGACTACAGTAAGGGCTCAGAAAGCAGGACGTGATTTCCGCTTTGGAATTTTGTGGTTAGCGCTAAGTGGCAACATCTCTCTGGTGGACTTAACTTTTTCCCCCTGAAGCCCAAGGAAATTTAATCTGAAAACTGGCATCCTAGAGGTGATAATTAGAAGAGAAAGGTTAAGGCTATAGAAACATCAGAGTCTCTGCTTGGAGCCTCAGGTTAGGACCTGTCATTGAAATACCCTCACTGATAATGGACAGAAAGAAACCTAAACATGTCTCTGTGCCATGTAAATTTTTTAAAAGTGCATCATTTTTCTTTTATGAGTCGTAACTTGGTTTCTGAAGTTGTTGTTCCTGAAACTTCTCTTCCCTTAGGATGGTTCTCTTGCTCCTCTCAAAAGATCCACCAAGCCGTTTGTGTTCCCCACAGTTGCTAGTAGGTGGGACGTTTTTTGAGAAAACAAAATTTTTTAGCTTAAAAGAACATCTGCTCTGTGTCTGATCACTAGATAGCCCCAACTTTTCCAGCAAGTTGTAACATTTGTACTGAAAACCCTAAGGCATATTTTGGCACATTATGGAAATCTACACGCAATAAATATGTTATTATACACGTCTCTAGTGCCTTATTCAAGGACCCTGACGTGCCTCCCTCACTTTGGGATGCTTGTTTTTAAAGTTGTAGCTGTGCCTTACCGTCGTCCAAACCCAGCAGATATGCCAATGAGCTTGGGTCCCCAGGACTCAGTTAAGCCTTGCCTTGTCATCGGGGGACCTTCGGGGAGCTGGCGATGTCCTCCCAGAGAGCACATTCTGGCCCTTAAAAACTTATACTCACACAATGTCGAAGGGAAGAGAATACTTTTTCAGGGGCCCCAAGTCAAGTAACCAGTGACCAGATTTCCATCTGTTTCAAATTAAATGTGTTTATTATCTTTGCATCTTGTTCCGCAGCTGCACATCGTCAGTTAGAAAATATCTTTTGGGATCTTAACTTATGCTCCAAGCCATGTGTTTATAAGTTTAACTGGCTGTTTGCATTCACACACAGGCAGCGATAGCTCCCTTCACTTTGACTCTGGGCTTTACCGAAGCTGTGGGAGGGGGCCTGAGGGTTCTAGTCATTCAACACTCAGGTCTTGTTGTCATCATTGTTGTGTTTCGTTTTTTTTGGTTCGCGATGTCCCAAACTCTACGTTAATTGTTAGCAGTAGAGCGGACAGCAGATAGTTTCTTTGGGCGAAAGAATTAGGAGCTGAGGCCTGAAGGTAAGAATCATTTCGTGAGGATGAGGCTGGCCAGTCTGTGAAGAAGAGATTGGAGAGGAGGAAGGGGAGTGGGAAGGTTGGGAGGGAGGGGGTTGCATCAGTCTTGGTAGAGGTGGTGGGGGGAGGGCGGGATGGAGAAGTTTGGGGAGTAGACTCGGCAAGCTCCCCCCGCCCCCAGACTAGAGGGGACAAGGGACAAGAAGACCCAGAGACCCGCTGCTATTGTGACCTAAGCAACAAGTGGAAGCTGGAGCTACTTAGAGAGAAGGGGCAGTCCTAGGGGCACAGTGGCTGTTGTGTGGAAAGGGAGGGGGGCGGAAATCCATTCTGGAGACCCTTGTTTCTAAGCTCTAGGTAGAAATGAAGAAGTCTCTTGGCAATAAGTCTCTCGAAGGGGTAAAGTTTATCATTTATTGGTGTAACTTTAGAAGTAATGACAGGAACCTTGGGAAGACAATGCCGTGGAGCTCGTGACAACTCTGGTTGGGGAAATTACGGATGGCTCAAGGGTCGACAACAAATCCAGTGAATGGCACAGCGAGTGGAAATACGCAAGGGTGGATTTTCTCCTCTGCAACTTCTCGTTTGATCAGATTTTATTCCTACACTGGAATCAAAATGCTAGGCGAGGAGTGGGTGCGGGGAGTCCGGGAACTGCTGGTGCGGAGAGGGATGGCAGAAACATCTAGAAAGGAGGATGAGAAATATGATGTGGGGGGAGAGAGAGAGAGAGAGAGAGAGGACTCGGGGCTGGGAAGGCGTGCCTAGGGGATGATACAATGTCTTTATTTAATATTGTCCTTTGAGTTTCACTGAGAGGGACTCATTTTTTTTAAAAAAATCAACTCTACAAATGACATTTTGCTCTGTAAAGCATATGAAAAAGCATGAACTGAGAGACCTTGGAGCATTTCTTCAGCTGCGTCCCTGCCTTCCTATTCATTCTCAGCAGATTCTGTTTGCTTTTCCACCCGCCCGCCCACTTCCGAGTACACGCTGTCCCACTCTTTACTGTGCTTATCTCCTTTTCTGCTCGCTTATCTCCTTTTCTTTTCTGGATGGTGCTTTTAGAAAGCACAATATTTGGACGTTGGGGGGAGCTGCCTGCAATGCAAGATGCGTTATCTGGAGGTTCTCTCTGGCACCTGACTTGGAAGAATAAGATTGTCTCTCTCGATTTCTGGTTTGCCCATCTACGATCGCAGAGTCGTGCAGGGGAAAGTCTTGGACTTGGGGTAGAAGAAGCCTAAGTTTGGGAGACAGAGAGGCGTGAGTTGGTCCCTTAGCGGCTGTTTTCTATTTTGTGACTGCAGCCTCGTGACCTCATGTCTCCAAACCCAGTGTTTCCATCTGTCAAATGGGTAGTGATGCATATGCCAATTATGGGGTTGATGTGGAGTTTAAGTGATAGGACACAGGTGAAGGTCTTAGCATGCTACCTAATTCATGCTGGTAATCTCAAATAGCCCATCATATCATTCTCATTAAACTTACCAACATAACGGCCGTCAGTTTGACTGGGAACAAACACCACTGGTAGCCTGTAAGGCCTTCGACAAGCATTGTGGTGTGGGTGGAGGGGTGCTGGGGTGCTGGGGGGGGGAGTTTCTCTGTCACAGTCTAGCAAAGTCTGCAGACTGGAAGCTTACGGTGTGTTTAACTCACCCAGTTGTGAAATTGGATGAAAAAGTGTAATCGAACAATTAAACTTAGAAATGGGAGCCTTTCCTACGCAGTGTAGATTGCAAGGTTCTCTTGAGAATGCAGAGCTGGTGACACGGGGCCCCCACCATTCCCGATGGTGACTGTCAGCTGTGACTTAGAAACAGCCAATGCTGTGGTTGGAGGTGCCCTTCCCAGCTCCCCACTGTCCCCTCGCGGCTCCCTGCCCCACTTAGACAGCCTGGTCTTAGATCTTGTATGTACTCTCGACTAGCGTATATGACCTTAGACAAATTATGTTTTTTAAGATTTATTTATCTGAGAGAGAGAGAGAGACAAGAGCAAAAGAATGAGCAGGAAGGGTAGAGGGAGAGAGGATCTCAAGCAGACTCCACGCTGAGCGTGGAACCCTTCATGGGGCTCCATCTCACGACCCTGAGATCTCGACCTGAGCCAAAACCAAGCGTCGGACCCTTAACCGACTGCACCACCCAGACACTCCTGAGACAAATTCTTTAACTCTTTTAGTCTCAGTTTCCCCATCTGTAAACTGGAGATGATAGTAATGCTTACTCCAGAAGGTTCTTCTAAGCATTAAATCACATCAACAAGAAGTTCCCCATGGTGCTGGGCCTACAGAAGGCACTGGGGGTAGCTATTGTTATCATCAGAACGCTTTGCAAATCTGTGAGCATCTCATGGAAATACAGACTTAGAGGAATCCAGGCATCAGCCTATGGTCGGAGCGAGGAAGCGAGAGGCTGTAAAGCACCTATACCTGGTGATCTGAGGGACCCTCGGGGACCTGAGGGGTCAGCAGCAGGTGCAAAGACACCCACAAAGGACAGTGAGATGAGCCACAGCTGACTAAACACCGGACCGGGACATCCAGGGACAAGACCAGCTGGTAGCTGAGGACACCAAGGATCCCAGCTACAAGGGTGTGCCAGTTTCCCTCTGCACCCAGATGCCATGTTGGAGGGGGGAGGAGTGGGACAAGTGACCTCTGGAGAGAGGGAAGAAACCACTTTTGAATTGACGGACTATTTACCCATATGAGGCTGAGTTCATCTCAAAGTGAAATGTTTCAAACAGGAATAGAACAAATTATCTTCATTGGCAATTTTTCCCCCCTCCACCCTCAAGGAGGAATGGTGGCGCCAGAGTAAGAGAGAGTGATGACAAATGACGAGCTTCATTTGTCCAATACCTCTGAGTGTTCTGGGTCAATGTTGACGCCCTGACCTTGACTTCCTCACAAGACTGACCCTTCACATTGGACCTTTGCCCCAGAGCCGCCGCGTCATATTAGGCGTGGTGAATGCGTTTACTTTAACATGGTCATTACTTTTCTTTATTAAGTCATCTTAATATAATAACACTGAAGGAAATTCATACAGAAAAATATCCATATCCCCTCTACCTTATCACAAAGTCATTCACTTTTTTTTTTTTATGGCTTCTTTATCATTGTTGTTATAAGACTGGGGTGACAGGCCAAACCGTGTGTTTAAGGAAGGCTCTGCTTCCAGTAGCAGATCTTGGCCCTGGGGACATAAAGGGAGAGAGAGATAAGCTGGTTACCTGACATTGTCACTCGGCGTCAAGCACTTGCTTACTTGGGACACCTTCCAGTTAGTGAAGTGGGACATTCTTAGGTCGGTGTCCAGAGTCAATGGTGTGGATAGGATTTCACACTTTATTTCCTACTCCTTAGCCTTTGCCCTTATAAAATATCCCAGGATTCATGGGATCCCTCTCCATCCTTCCTCTGGCATTCTAGACCCTGCTTCTGGGGGCTCTAGCCTCCTTCAGAATGTCGACATTATGATGTTCCTGGAAGAATTTTGCAGATGGAATTCCCAGGCCTCTTTGAAAGGCGTGTGGGGGGGGGGGCGGTCTAAGGAAGAGAATTTAGCTTTGCTTATCTCTGCATGTTTTCTCCCTTTTATGTTCTAATGCTCACGACGTTTTTAAGGAAGGGTTTTACTTGGGTGGGAAAATGCGTTGTGAAGCAAAAAATATGCGTTCTGAAGCATCCCCCTGCCCCCACGGGTATCGCTCTGATTTGGAAGCCCCCGCTGTCCTAAGCAGTCGCCTATTCATGCGCCTCCATGTGCTTGGAGCTCTCAAGAAACACAAGCGGATCTGCCCACATCCCTGAGTAGGGGAGATGTGTACGGATTCCAACAAGATGGCCAACCAGGGAGAATCCAGAAGTGATATCGCGGATTGGGAAGCCTATTTGTGATGGGTGAAAGCAGCTGGTATTTTGAGATGTCATTTGGTTGTCTGTGTAAATACTCCCAAGGGTGTTTTCTCAGCAATCCCCACAGTTCTTAGAAGGGCCTCGGGGGATGACAGCCTTGGGGTCATGTGATAAGTACCCGACACCTGTGGCCATTCCAACTGTGATGATGGTAGAGGGCGGGCCTCTTAGAGGAATTTCAGGGAAGAAAATGGGGGAAACACTAAGTAAAACCTAGACACAAAATCTGTAGACAAACGGTGAAATAAATAAGCCATTTAAGACTTTATAGTTTTTCCACTAAAAACCAGGCTCTTTGGTACCAGAGGCCGACTGTATTAGTTTTACTGGTGTTGCCAGATGTGAAATCACACCAACTGAATAAAATGGGAAAAATCAGGGCGCCTGGGTGGCTGGTTGGTTAAGCCTCTGCCTTTGGCTCAGGTCATGATCCCAGGGTCCTGGGATGGAGTCCCACATAGGGCTCCCTGCTCGGTGGGGAGCCTGCTTCTCCCTCTGCCTACTGCTCCCCCTACCTGTGCTCTCTCTCTCTTTCTTTCTCTTCCCTTCTCTTGCAAAAATAAATAAATAAAATCTTAAAATAAAATAAAATGAGAAAAACCAGACCATGATAAAACAGCTTGGCCTTAGTCCTAACTTCTCTCGGGATTTCCTTCTTGATCCATGAAGAATTGGAGAATCACTATTTAAAATAGTTTCCAAACATACAGGGGTAGTTTGGGCTGGGTTTATTTTTTTGTTTTTTATTTTATTTTTTTGGGAGTGGTCAGGAGGGCAGAATTGAGTTCAGAGAATATAGTCCATGTGCTTTATCAAATGATATTTTGATATCATTTGAAATGTCCTTTATAGCCTAGCATCTGCTCGACTTTTGGAAGTATGCCCTGAAAACTTGCAAAGAATGTAGATTATTTAGGAGTCAGGACACTCCTAAACATGCGGATTTTATAAAGTATCTAAATCATGCTCTTCAAATATCCAAAATCATTATTAATCTTTTGATCACTTGATTCGTTTGTAACAGATGATGTTAAAAATCATACATTAAAAAGTTCAAATTTTCCTAATTCTGTTGACTTTTATGAAATCACTGCTTTTATAGGTCAATCAAATATAGACAGTTTCATGCAACTGAACTTAATATTTTGAGGCAATGTTGCTGAGGTTCACTGTCTCTGCCTGCTTATATTTTTCTGGCTTATTATGTGATAACCTTCCTTGTCCTTAAATAATATCTTTTCAAGGCTATTCCGTCTGACATTTCTATGGTTAGAGCATCTTTATTTTGATCAGTACTTTTCTAGGGTAATCCATGTGTCTTTATTCTGATTAAGCTCTATTTGGCCTAATGTCTGGCATACCTGTTTTTTCTATTTATTACACTTTTTCTTTGCTCTCTGCCCCTTCTGCCTGCCTTTTTTTTGAACTTTTAGTTTAGTAAATTTTCTTTAATGTGTTTATTCCCTGCCTCCAAGTCTTTGGAAGTTATACATTCTATTTCTATGATAATCTTACCAAGAGACTCAACTTTGATGACTTCATTAATCCCCCGCCCAGGTAAACCCTTGAGCTCCAGGGTATGTTCAGGGTTAAAATACACCACACGTGGATAAACCCACCAGTTTCTCCAGAAACCAGGATACTTTTATCTGGTCACTTATCAGTCAGCCTAACACATATAACCAATGGAAAGGAGCATAACACGCCCCTGAGTTTAGTGGAGAACCAAGAGCCCTAAGGCACATATCCTCTGATGACAAAATTTAATAAACCGAGTTCCATGAAATTGCCAGTGTTCAGTTGGTTTTGACTCACAAAAATGGCAGTTTAACAGAGTCCAGGTCAATATTTTACTTCGTCACCATGTTATTTTTATATTATTATTTTATTTTTTGCTTTTTTTACATTGTTTTTTCCTTGCACCCTTTTTCTGTTTCCTACTACAAATCTGTGTCTCTCTCTTACACTTCCCTCCTTAGCTCTTGCCTTGTTTCTCTTCCTTGTTTCCAAAACTCTAGGAGAGAAAAGAGGAGAACTTGAGTGCTGAGTGGCTACAATGTAGCAGTTACGGGCTCCATCCCTACTGAACATTCGCCCTCTGAGTGACTCTGTGTAATTTACTTGCCCTTTCTGTGCCTTGGTTTCTCAGTTACGAAATCCGATTCATAATGGCTCCTGCCTCCTGTCGTTGGGAAGTTTAAATCAGCTCATGTAGGTAAGGGCTATAGAAAAACACAAGTTGGACGTTCCAGTAACTCTGAGCTAACATCCCTGGATCAAAGTTTCCTTTTCTTTAGTTTGACAGGATGAGACATTGAAAGATGCTCATCATACATTATTGAGTGAAAAGAGGTCATGAAACAATAACTACGATATAATTTCATGTTGTAAAACAGTATCTATATTTACACATGCAAAGGAAATACAGAGAATTTTTTAGATTGTGGCTTATTTATCTCTTCCTTCGTGCTTTCTAATTTTTCTAAAGTGAACATATATTTTGTGTAATAAACTACACTTAAAAAAAAAAAAACACCCTGACTCGGCTTATTTATATGGATGTTCTATGCAGCGTTTCAATTAGTGAGTTAGGATGCAGAGACTGTGTCTATAAGCGGGAGGACCGTAGGTCGATGTGGTCATTTTGGTGGGGTTCAGACTGTTGGCAGATGGCTAAATTCGAAGGGTAAACTCGGAGAGACTGAGAACTTGGAAATGGAGGCACAGAAGCTAAAGCCGGGAGCCCTGGTGAGGGGAACTGGACGGTCACGTGCTGTAGCTAGATAGTGACGGTACCAGTCACGGATGCCCCACGAGTGAATGAATGAGCTCAGGAGTTGGAGCCAGTGGAGAACAGATAGTAAGGGGGACCCACAGCAGAGACGAGAAAACCTGCGGCCCCAGACAGAAGGGTGCGGAGAGAAGCTGCCTGAGCTCCTGGTGACACCCCAGCCTTCAGTTCCAGGGCCCCCAAGGCGGGGGGAGGGGCTCCGGTGTAACCCGTTGCAAGCAATGTTTCTGTGCAACCTCAAAATCCATCTCCCGCTTGGGAAGTGAGCTGGAGTGAGTTCCTGTTTCTTGCCCACCGATGTCCAGGGAATTTCCACGGGCTGCTTACCGACACCCCGCAGCACCCATTCTTACCAGCCACTCCTCAAATGCACACGATCACTTCTGTCTGCTGGCTTCTGTCCCATTTTACAGTCGTGGAGCGAGGGAGAAGAGCCTTGCGGTGGTAGCTGGAGGGTCAGCTCTAGCTTCCCGCTGCCGTTACCAAGAACCAGTGGTCCCCGTCCATCAACATAATTACCGAATCTTAAGCTCTGCAGATGGGAGCAAACTTCTCACCGGGAATCTCAGTTTTGCAGAAAGAAGCAAAGTCAGGATATGTTCCTTCTAGACAGGGCACGAGGGCTCCGAGCAGTGAAATAATGAGGCCAGGCCTGTCTCCTGTCATTTTCCTTCATCTGTCAGCGTCAGACGATTCAAACAGGAGATTTCAACCCAAGAAACCTAAACTGATTGCACGAGGCCTTGGTGATTCCCTCTGAGTCATACAGGATGATATTGGAGGTCACTTAAAACCCGGAGGTTATAAGATTTTTTTTTTTAGTACAGAAGAGGAAGATTTTTGCTTAATGATAGAACCAGAGCTAGCATTTCGGACTCTTAATTCCAAATTTACCATTCCAGCTACAGATGTAAAGGCCACCCATATCCTCTTCCCGCCACCCCAGGGCACCCTTGTGACTTGGGGCCATGGTTATCTTGAACTGTGCCCCTCTCCCCCCACCCCAAAGATACTCCAGCAGTGGAGAAACCCTGAACTGGGGCTTTGTGGGACTGATTGCAGCGTTCTTCAGGGAGGAATAGGCAGACGGATGCTGGAGAAGCATCGCTTTTCCATGGGACGCCATGTGGCGAGACTGCAGCAGGATGCCCGGGAATAGGTTTAAGGAACACTCGTTGCTCGGCAAGGAATACAGTTGAGAGCTCCATCTACGGGAGCTTGCATATCATTCTGCAAGGTGATGCACTTTGCCCGTGACCTGGTCTTCTCAGTGAAAGTTGGGGGTCATTTGTTCTTCTTATCTCAGCTTCTTATCTGGGGACGGAAATGGATTCCAGTTTAAACATAAAGCATTAGACGCAAGGCAGCTTTATGTAATTCACTAACTCAGAGTTGTAATTATGTACATGGAGAAAGGCTGATGTTTGCCTTCATACTCTTTATTTTTAAAAAGAGAGAGTAAGGAGAGAGAATGAGAGTCACTTAACTAAAATAGTAGATTTTTCTTCTACTTAAAAAACACCGAGTTGTATACAATGATGAATGTGTGGATTCAGTATTATTACTCTCTGCGGATTAAAATGGGTTTCCGAAGTGTTAGTACTTGAAAAAAATATTAGCTCCAGTGGCAATGACTTCACATATGTGTCAAAAAGAATCCTCATGAATTTTTTGAAAATGTAATAATTCATTTACTTTGCTAGATGCTTAGATAATCTCATTTATTCATTCAGCCATGCATCAAAAATATACTGAATCCAGCTCTGTACCAGGCATTGTGCCAAGTCCAACGTAGGTAAGTTTCATTATGTAATAGAACAACTGGGACGCTTTCTGTGCAAGGGGGCCACGGAGAACCGGAGAAGTAAACAATTTGGGGGGAAGAATACAAGCATCCAGGGACTCTGGTGAGTGTCTTCATGCTGGAAAGGTTTGCGGAGATTTGGAAGTCCTGCAGGTGACTACTGAACAATCAGGGGACTTTTTTCTTCTGATTGCTCCTATCAAGGAGGGGCAAGAGAACTTACATTTAATGGGCACCTGCTACAGGATAGTCACGGTATTGGATCACACACACACACACACACACACATGCACGAGCACTTACTTCCATATGTGTATATATTGGTTACATACATATATACTAGATGACATATGTTATGTACATATTTATAATATTTTGAATAATGTAATAATTAACAGTGTAATAATTTAAAATGTAATAATGTAATTATTTAAAATGTAATTATCGCAACAAATCTGTGATGTAAGTCTCACTTGCCCATTTGAATGAGGAGGGGTTGAAGGTCAGAGTCACCTGTGTAAGGTCGTACATAAGAGGAAGAATGAAGATTTGTACTGAAATCTACCAAATTTTAGAATCCCCTGCTTTTCCATTTATATTGATATCAAGAGAATAAATCAACCAAAAATCTTAAAATTCAAATTTTATTTTGATATCTGACGTCATTTATGAGGTCTGTGAATTTGGGCGGGTTCTGCAAGCTCTCTGGGCTTTGTCTGACTATTTTTTTTTTTCTTTTTAAGAAGCAGACTCCCCGTGGAGCTGGGAGCCCGATGTGGGACTCGATCCTGGAACTCAAGGATCATGACCTGAGCTGAAGGCAGTTGCTCAACCAACTGAGCCACCCAGGCGCCCTGTCTGATTATTTTTAAGATGGGATCATAACCATCTCACTGCCTGTCTTAAAAGGTTGCTGAAAAATTCAATGAAGTAAGTCCGGGTACTCAACTGTACCAAGCAATGTACATGATGGCGTCATGAAAATATTGCACAAAACAAGGACCTGCCATTTTATCTTTTTGACAGAGCAAGAAAACCAAAGGCAATTACTTAAATTCAGCCAACAAGGTAAATAAGATCAAAAAGAAGGACAACTTTTTTTTATTACAACTTAAGGAAAATACAGATTAAAAAGTCTTTTTGTTTGGAACAGTGGAAAGTTGATAACTGTTTAAGCTGAGTGCTAGGGTGCAAAGGATTCTTACTATTTTTATGGATAAAATTTCCGTTTTAACAGAAGTATAACAAATAGTTTCTTGCTTGACTACTATAGGCTAGATAGGATGGCGGTTAAGAACAAAGATTCAGAAGCCAGGATGCCTGGCTTCGAATCCTGTCTCTGCCGCTAACTGGCTGTGTGACCTTGAGCAAGTTACTTGACCTCTCTGTGCCTTGATGGCCGCATCTATAAAATGAGGCTAATATAGTACTGACATCATGGACTTGTTCAGAGAATTAAATAAGTTGATATTTGGTAAATCATTAGTAAATTATGTATAAGTACTTAATAAAAAATCTTTTGGGTTCTGAGTAACAAGGAAAATGAGGCTCAGAAAGGTCGAGTAACCTACTCAGAGTCCCAGAGTCAGTAAGTGGCTGTGCCCAGGTTTGGTTCTGGGTCGGTCTGACTCCAAACCTTGACTCTGTGTGCCGCGCTGTCTCCCAGCAGGGACCTCCTGTAATTCGGCCAGGTCCTAATTTGGCAAACGACACTGTATTTACCGTATACTGAAGGGTGTATCCGAAGTCTGGAGGGCTGCTGGGTGCGTCGGTTTGGAGGAGGCCTGAGAAACGTGTCCTTCGTAGAGGCTGAGACACTTACTAGGGGTGCAGCAGAAAACACATTCTGAGGAGCCCTAAGCTTTCTGGAAGGCTTTGCAAGTCAGAGTCCCGGGGTGCTAGTTTCTGTACCCCTCCCTCCACACAGATCACGTAAAAGCGACCTGTGTCCACGATGCTTCCTCTGGTCCGGGCATTGTTCTAAGTGCTTCAGACAGTGTGCATTCGGTGCACAGGTATTAATCTGGATTCTCTCCGATGACCCCATAAGTGCTAGAAGATTGCGTCTTCCTGCAGATTTACTACCATTATTTTTCACCATCTTTTGCTAATAGAATTGCCACTGAACTGATTGTATTAGCTCTCGGGTGAAATAAGAAGCACAACTAGGCAGATCGTGTGGGCTACCCTGTCCTGTATAAGCAGCGATACCGTCCTCTCTCCCAGAGCGATGTTCTCGTTCTTTCTGAACCAGGGGTACTGGGCCCGTCCTACGCGGATGTCGAAGTGCCGACCTCACACGAGGTCGGAAGGAGAAATGAACTTGGGAGTGGATGACAACTCACCCTTATTCCTTAAGGAAGAGTTTTTTTTTGTGTGTGTGTGTTTTTAAAGATTTTATTTATTTATTTGACAGAGAGAGAACACAAGCAGGCAGAGAAGCAGGCAGAGGCAGAGAGAGGAGCAGGCTCCCTGCTGAGCAAGGAGCCAGATGTGGGACTTGATCCCAGGACGCTGGGATCATGACCTGAGCCGAAGCAGCTGCTTAACCAACTGAGCCACCCAGGCGTCCCAAGGAAGAGTTTTTTAAAAAAAGTTTAGCTACTTCGATACAGAGGGAAATGCTCATTAAAAGAACAACTGGCACGTATATTATCCAAGAATCTTTCATCCTTTTTGGTTTGACCAAAGTAGATTTCCGAGGTCCCAAGCTCAGTGGTCACATGCCATGGTCTGACATTTTGATGACAGCAGAGAGATCTTATTAGAGCCTCGATCTGGATTTTATGAGCCTCTCTAACCCGGTGGCCACAGTGATCTCCCTGTGATCACAGTGGGGGTAGAAACATGAGCAGCGGCGCCCTGCTGCACATCCATACGCTGCTTTCATCACAAGAGATCGTGGGCATTTTCCCCTTCGACCTCTTCAACGATTCTGTGCGGGAACTGTGTTTCCCTCCCTTCCCAAAGTGGGAGAAACTGAATTCCGGGAGCTGGTGAGACTCGTGTCCCACTGCATAACCTAGTGGTGGGCTAGTGGTGGGTCCAGGCTCTGTACGTAAATTATTGGGGATACTTCTATCCTATGGTTGCCAATCAAACAGTAACAAATCTCTGCTAGAAAAGTCTGATGATCTTCGGCCATCGGGCTGCCCTAACGACACCACAGACTGAATGGCTTATAAACGACAAACTATTTTTCCCAGTGCTGGAAGCTGGCAAGTCCAAGATCAAGGACGGCACTGGCAGATTCAGTGATATGTGAGGGTTCCCTTTCCCAGCCCTAGATGGTTGTCTTTTTGCTGTGTCCTGACATGACAGAGGGGACAAGGGAACTCTGTGGGGTCTTTTTTTTTTTTTACAAAGTACGACTCTCATTCACGAGGGCTCTGTCCTTACGGCCTCATCACCTCCCAAAGGCCCCACTTCCTAATACCATCACATCAGGCCTTAGGATCTAACATGAATTTGGGCATGGGGGCTCCAACATGCACTCTACAGACCCAATATTCATAAAAACCGACATAACACGATACTGAAAATATGAACTTACAAGTCAAGCTCCCCAACACTTTAATTCATGAAAGTTATTTAAAAACAGCCACCCTAGATCCTTAGGGGATTATACAGAGCTTTTGCAAAGCTGCTCAATGGAATGGTTTAATGCTTTAAGAACAGATTTTCCAGTTTTTGAGGGGCCATGCTGAAACGTTGCCAAGTTGTATCATCTGCGAATTCTTGGGGTAGGCAAATATAGAAGGGGAAGCCTGCTGCTTGGCCCAGTCCATGAAGATGACAATACCAGAAGAAGTTAATAAGAATCTTTCATATAAAATGACATTTCCTGAGATTTATGTAAAAATAGCAAATATAAATGATTATGGGGAAGATAGGTTATTAGCAGAAAGATTCCTTTTTCACCTAATCACCAATTATTGTAACTTGGGGGGGAGCCAGCATGGCATCTGCTAACCTTCCTTTGTCATTGAGTGTCTCTCTCTGAGAGGGACACCCACCGACTTTGTGAGGTAGCGACCGGCTAGCTGGGTCTCCGTGTTCCACACAAGGATGTCTCCTTGGTAGCAAGGAGCTCAAGAAGTGGACAGTCAGTCATCCACACCTAAGATATATTCTGTGTGGATCTGTTCTTCCTTCCAAGAAGAACAAGCAACCCCATGAATGTTCTAGAAAGAACCATAGAGGGAACCCCACGTGGGTTCCCAGAGAGGATAGACCGCCCTCGTGTGGTAGACTGGGGGCCATCGACATCCCTGTATTCCAGAGCGAGCTCTAACAAGTCCGGACCCCGGCTCTGCCGACCCCGGCCCTTCCCAGCAGCACACAATGTCGCTCCGAGGTCCACTCCAGACTGCTTGCTGAGGTTTTCTTCTCGGGGTACTAATAACTAGGTGAAGCAGAGACCCAACAACCATGTCTTCTCTCCCAGTGATCTTGCGGTTCGATTCTCCCACCTAACCCATTCATTCCTCCCCCTCGACATACTCTGGGAATTACTGTATTTTTCTCTGCATGTTTGGGCTGATTACATATTTGTTGGTCTTGTCTCCCGTACACCCTCTTTAAAGGGTGGGGACAGGCCCCTTCTCCACTATCCATTATCTGGAGTGTCTACTCTCAGGACTTCGTGCCCGGTGGTGGGGGGCGGGCGTGCGGTAAAGGCTTGTTTACCAGCTATTCAATGTTTCCGCGGGCCCTGTCTTCTACCCGGGGAGCTAGTTTGACCAAACCTTCATGGAGTCTGGTCAAGTCAGTCCAGGTCAATGCCAGTTCACAGATACTAAGTTTCTCCTGGGACTGGAGCACAGGGCGAGGCTCTTTCAGTCAATAAGACACAGTGTGTGGCTTCCAGAGCCCTCCAGAGTCCTCCAGAACCTTCCAGAGCCTTCTGGAGCCTTCCAGAGCCTTCCGGAGCCCTCCAGAGTCTTCCAGAACCTTCCAGAGTCTTCCAGACTCTTCCAGAGCCTTCCGGAGCCCTCCGGAGTCTTCCAGAACCTTCCAGACTCTTCCAGAACCTTCCAGACTCTTCCAGAGCCTTCCGGAGACTTCCAAAGCCTTCCAAAGCCTTCCGGAGCCCTCCAGAGTCTTCCAGAACCTTCCAGAGCCTTCCAGAGCCTTCCGGAGCCCTCCAGAGTCTTCCAGAACCTTCCAGACTCTTCCAGAACCTTCCAGAGCCTTCCAGAGCCTTCTGGAGCCTTCCAGACCAGAAGAGGCGTTAGTGTAACACTTTGCATTTTTGCTCTTAACACTCAATGCTGAGTCAGATTCATCCTGAAAGTTTTCATCAGTGAGTTGTTACCACTAATAAAGTATCGAATGGGGAAGAGTAATTTTAAAAAGTAAATTTCAATGGATTCAGACTTATTTTTCTCATAACCCTTCCTAATTTTTCTAGCATTAGTAATGAGTATGAAACTTTGGGGATTTACATCTTTTTTTTTCCCCCTGAGGCCCATGCCTCGCACACCCCAATGGACCAATAGAAGGATTGGCCGCTCCTGGAAGAACTATGAGGAAGATGGGTAGTGAAGCCCGTGCAGCACGCATCGTACCAGCTCTGACCTCCCCACCCCCATGCCTTTCTCACCCGTGCAAGAAAGCTCATCTGAATGCAAGTCGTGTTTACCGCAGATACCATATGGGGAGACGGATGTAAATTCTGATGGGGAAGGAAAGACAGCGGGTGAAGCTCTTGGATAGAACAGATCCAAGTGGGGTTTGTAAGGCAGCCCCAATGCGGGAGACACCCAGCAGTAAGATTTAGGCAAAGTTGCCAAAGGGGAAGTCTTGGCAAGTTCGGGGTCCTATGAGTGTGGGAGGAAAGGTGGTAAGGAGGGATCTAGACTAAGCTGGGGGAAAGTCTTGAAGGATTCTCCATGGAAGATGGGGGTGTCTAGACTTTACGAAGTATGTAGTGAGTATCACCCATGTTTTTCAAATTTGGCCCATTAGTGTGTGTATGTCTGTGTGCTGGGCACATAGAATCGTTCTTAAAGTGTCTTGGAAGGGTTTAGACGTAAACCTTTGGGGGGCTATGCTCTAAACATAGTATAGTAGTTAAGAGTCCTGGCTTGAGAGGCAGCTAATTTGGGTTCAAAAACTGGCTCTGTCACGTATGAACTGCGGCCCTAGGCTTGCTGTGCCCCAGATTCTTCATCTGTAAACTGGGGACGATAAAAGTGCTCATTTCATGGATTTGTTACTAAGTAAGTATTACTAATACTAAGTCATTCGTATTTGTTACTAATGTATTAAAATGTAAGTGCTTAGTGTTAAGTGGGTTAAAGTAGATCCTAGCCCAGAATAAGGGCTAAGTACCTGTCAACTGCTACTATGATTATTGTTACTATTATCTCTCCTGAGGGGCGTCTGGGTGGCTCAGTCGGGTAAGCATCTGCCTTCGGCTCAGGTCATGATCTTAGGGTCCTGGGATGGAGCCCCGCATCAGGCTCCTTGTGCAATGGAAAGCCTGTTTCTCCCTCTCTTCTCTGCTCATGCTCTCTCTCACTATCTCTGTCTCTCTCTCTCTCAAGTAAATAAATAAAATCTTAAAAAAAACCCCAAACTACTATCTTTCCTGAGTAAGTAGGTAGGTGTTTTCTGGTTATTCCCTGTTGATGTGGGTGAAATAAGACACATCTTAATGAATCAAACTGTATTTCTTTTTTTCCCTGATTTTATTCATTTAGTTATTTGAGAGAGAAAGAGAGAGAGAGCAGGGGGGAAGGAGCAGAGGGAGAGGGACAAGCGGGCTCTGCGCTGAGCACAGAGCCTGATGAGGGGCTTGACCTCACAACCCTGGGATCTTGATCTGAACCAAAATCAAGAGTCAGTCACACAACCCACTGAGCCACTGAGGCGCCCCTCAAACCGTATTTCTTGAGTGATCATTGCAATCACTGTGGTAGGTCCTGCGAGGGACAAGACCAAGTGTGGAAAAGCAAAGTTACCTCAGTTTACGCGATAGCGTATGAGGCACATTTCTCCAGGAGTTTGGAGAGGAGGTGAAAGCACATAGGTTGGAGGGCTTCGGGAAATCTTTAAGGATTGAGGAGGAATCTGACCCGGGGATTTAAGTTTGGGTAGGAATTATATGTTCAGGGAAGAGGAGGAGGAGGTGCGTCTGATGCCTTTTTGGGTGTTTATTTGCCACTTTCCACACTCTTTCAGTCATTCGTTGGTTGGTGGGTTAAGGTGTCCTTTAAATTTTCTCAAGTTCCACATGTCCATGCTTCTCTTGCCTTCTTTAGGACATCTTCCCGCTCCGCACTATTTAATACTGTGTAATACCCCATTCAAGAAATAATCCTTCTCCAGCTTTAGAACTTGCAATTGTGGCCATAAGATTTATCTCTTAGAGAGCAATTAGTCTTCACCGACAGATCTTTGCATGTTTTCTACTTTTGAGACACACTTTTTCCTCTGCCCCAAATCTCCTTTTCTGTTAATTGATCAGTAGCCGCTGGTGAGTAAATCCCCATCTACTCCACCATCTGCTTTAAAAAATGCCTGAAAAGCTTTGCATAAGAGGCTGCACTGACTTAGCCAAAAGAGGGGGAGGGACAGGGGGAAAGCAACCAAGAGGGGATAGATACCGGTGCTCAATTTTTTAAATCACAGAGACCAGGAAACCAAATATAAGAGAAATGGAACTCAGGAATATTTGAAACGAGTGACAGTCAAGAAAATGGTACATTCAATCTTTGCTATTTGTTGCTTGTGAATATTCTTATCTGTACACATCCTAATATCCTCTGAAGGGGCTAAATGCTGTGGAGGGAGGGACTGCACATAATGTGAGACGGGCGGCCTTACAGTGGGCATAAATGTCTGCTGGGCGTCTAAGCCGGCAGAACCAGGAGGAGTGGAGCTCAGTGAAGGACAAAAGGTCACTGGAACAACCACACAGCAGATTCCATGATGAGCGAGTATCTCTGGGAGATGCTTTTCCTTCAGCAGTGCAGATTCTTTGAATGACCAAGGGGCCCTGGCAGAGAAAAAGGGGGGAGGTATTTGGGAGAAATAAGAGTTACTGGTTCAAAATTCAGGGAAATGAGTGGGAGGGAACTCCGAATAAAGCAGGTTGCCCTCCGTAATGTGGGTGGGCCTTGTCCAATCAGGTGAAGGCCAGAAGAGAATCGAAGGCTGACTTCCCTGGAGCAAGAGGGAACTCTGCCGGCAGATGGCCTTTGGACTTCACCTGCAACATTGGCTCCTCGTGGTTCACTAGCTGACTGCTTTTGGATGTGAATGGGACTCGCCAAGCTTTCACAGATGTGTGGGCCAGTTCTTTAAAAGAAATAAGTCTGTCTCACAAGATTTCTGACAAGTTCAGTGGAGCAATAGGTATTTCACGCATATCTCATTCTCTTCCCCCCACCCCACTTTGTTCGTAACACTATTCAAGGTCACAGAGCTACTCAGTGGCAGAGACAATATTCAAATCCACTTCTGTCTGGCTTCAAATCCTGTATTCTGCTCATCAAAATACACTCCTTAAATCCAGGGAAGGGCTTTTGAAACAAAAAACAAAAAAACAAAAACACAACTAAAACTTGAATCCCTGCCTTTTGGTTGGTGTGAAGATTCAAACAGAACCTAACAGGAGACTTAATGGAGGCTCCAGTGACTGGGCTCCCTGACTCACTGGGCTGGCCTGGACAAAACACAGCCTCGGGTCCTTTCCAGCTTGGGTTGGCTGGAATCAGGGCGATCCGATCCTTCTGAGACCTTCAGCTTCAGTGGAAGGAGAGGTGATGTTTCTTTCCATCCCAGGTGCCTGGAAGTCCAGCCGGGAAGTCCATTATCCCATCAATGACTTGCCAAGAAGATGCTCTGCTTTTCTGCTCCTTCTCAATATTTCCTGGCAGCAGACTCCCCCTTTATTCCTGCCCCTCTCGGTCGAAATGGGGGACCTGGACCACACGGGGGGAAGGAAGTGAATTCAGGGTCTGTGGTCTAGAAGAGGGGCTATTGGACAGAGGCATGACTCTACTCTCCCTTATTAATCTGCCCGACTTGGGACCGAGAAGCCGAAGGCCTGAGATAAGGAGGCAATTTTCCCATGATTACTTTCTGTCTGTTGGCAGCGTGAGTGGCAGGGACTATAAAACCAGAGGAGATTTTTCCAATTGCTTTGCGCAGCAGAGTGAGTCCCCATTGTCACATGCCTGAATTCTCCACTTCTGGAAATTAGGGCCAGCTGCTCGCCAGCCAGCAGCTGAGAAATATGGGGGCGCCCCTTAGCGTACGGGGAGCACGCAATCCCACCACTCTAAATGGCTCTGGGCTCCTTTGAACGTTGGGAAAAGAAAGGAGGAAGGGAAGCATAATTTTTTTCTCCCGTGATTTTCTTTCAGGAGATTCTGTGAGGTATTTGCAAATAAATGAGAATGATCTTTAAAATATTCAGCATTCTGAAAGGTCTACACTTCTAGGACTGCTGTGCACATTAAACCCTATCAGTGCAGCCATCCTGACATCTTGACTACATGCTCGTTCCGAATCTTTGCTGGGGCATCTGTCTCTTCTGTAGGCGAGTCTTTGTCTCCCGAAGCTCAGACTTTGACCATCACAGAGGAAGCAGATTAATTATATATCGTGTTGCCAATAACCGTAAATGGGCTACATATCAAGATGTTAAAAATATGGCCGGATCACAAAGTACAACCCAACTACAAGCTGAGAAAAGGGATAGGTTCAAAATGAAGTGGCTCGTAGAAGTTGACCGTAAAGCCAGGGAAAAGGCACACCAGGCAAATGTACATTAAAAGAAAGTATGCCTCTTCACTTAGCAGTCAGACGACATTAAAGCCAAGGCAAAGAACATTAAATGAAACAAATACAATAGATGCTTTAGGGCATCTTTCCTTGAAGTACGGTGGGGGGCCGACAGCGGGGAGGAGAGGGAGGAGAGCCTACCCAGTCCCACGGACTGCCCTTTGACCCTATCGGCATGACAGTCCTTTATTCCCAGATCCTGGAGAGTGAGTTTTCAACATTCAAGAGGTAATTGGGCCAGAAAACATGCATGGTGTACTCAAGAGCTTCTTTTTCCCTTCTCGCTCAGAATAGACTCTTTGAGATGTTGGCTGTGCGGGGATTTCCTTGTCTCCATCCTTAGCACTCACTTCAGCCACTGGATGCTGTTTTCTATTTAGGAATCACAACTGAAGAAGTGTTTAAGCCACTTAGGCCTCCAGGAACTACTGTTGGGGGCACTTCCGATGAAGGCTAAGCTGAGAAGGGAGTCGAAAGTGGCTTAAGTGTTTACAAAGTAGGCATCTGTAGCAGATTGCCTGCCTCTGGCTTTTTCTGGACATTTCTGTAACAGTCTAGCCTGGTGATAACTGTGGTTCCACAAGACTCACCCAGCGGGGCTTAGTGCCGGTTGGCTCTTTGATGACCTTGAGCAGACCAGCAGACTACAGGAGACCAGAAGAAGGGGGGCAGGTTGCTGGACACACAGAAGGGGGCTTTCCCTTCTCTGGAGGGTGACCCAGGGAGATATAAGACTCCTTCAGCATCATAGTCTGCAGGTCTGTGTGTGAGAGAATGTTCTAGATCTTCATCACCTAAGAAAGAAGATACACCATCATTTTCATGGGGTTCTGGATCATGCTAACGTTAAAGCATCCCACAAAGGTCAGCCATTGTTAGGCAGATTGGGATGCTCATCTACCTTCCTCTGCTAATGGCTAGTGAAGATCCTAACTCACTTCTAAGAGGCTTATGTACCCACGAAGCTCTGAATGTTAAATTTGTAATAACGGTTTGACTGTGGTTCATTTCTGTGACAATCCTTTTAATTTGCCGGCCACAATATATGTGTGGAACTGGGATAACGTTCCAGAAACAGCCTTGGTTGATGCAGTGAAGGCGCAAAGGGAAGGCAGTTGCTTGTCTCTGGTTGTTGTCAGAGGCATGAATCAAGAAGGGATTTTTATTGTACCTTTGTCTGTATCATTTAGTGAGTATCGATGGAGTATTTACTAGGTTCTGGGGAATTTGAAGACAACTCTAACCTCAAGGAACACTCAATGTAGGTAGGAAGACAGACACGTAAACCAATGGTTAAGATGTCATGGGGTAGGGCTCATTAAATCAGGGAAAACATCGTGGTTTCTCTGGATGCAGAGATGTTGGAAGTGAGTCCAGTAAGATGAGTAGAGGAAACAGGAAGTGCAAAGGAGTGATCGGAAAGACCCAGATGGGTTTAGAGAAGTCATTAGATAAGGTCAGGCAATAAGAATGAGAGAGAGAGAGAGAGAGAGAGAGAGAGAGATCGCCTGTGTGCGTGTGGTGCTGGAGGGTAGGCTAAGAGAAGAGAACGGATTCTGAAGCTGGAAAGATATGTAGAAAGTCCGTGAAAACCATATTCTAGAGCACATTCAGAGCAAGCATGTGCACCTAGGAAGCTGGTTCTTGAGACCAAGAGCCGCTGTAAAACCACTGAGACCATAATTAGTTGCGGGATTGGTTGGTGACATTGGTGGTGCTTTGGGAATAAATGCTTGTGAAGGAGGGCAGCTCATCTAGCCAATACCCAGAGGTGCCAAGATTGTGCTTATTTGCCCAGCCATCAACCCTTCTATTCAAAGGCAATCCAAGAAGGTCAAAATTGTATTTTTTTCTTTGCCTCTTCAGGGTTTAAAGAAAGCCTTGGCTTACCCAGATACAGTTATTTTGTTTTTGTTTTTGTTTTAAGAAGTGAAGAGGGCCCCAAAGCTTACTATGTGACCTTGTGGAAATTGCTCAATCCCACTAAGCTTTTGTGTTTTCTCAGCTTTGAAGATAATAATGGTACCCCCACACCTCCCAAAGAGTTTCTGAGAAGATTTCATGAGAAAGTCTATATAAGGTACTAAGTATAGTGCATAGAACATAGCAAAATCGTGATCAATGATGAACTATGATGGGGGTTTCTTTAAAAAAAATCTTTATTAATTGATTGTGATTCTTGGATCCTTTACCCTTCACCTTCTCTAAAACATCCTATCGGCTTGATCTCATTTTCAAACCTTTTTCTTTCTCTTTTAGGGCGGTTACATCTAGAACATGGATGGGACCCTGAACTAGGATCTCTTCCATGTTTTGATAAAACTGATCCAACTGCAGTCCTGGTACGGGGGTGAATCGGGACGATGAGCGAAGAGCTTGGGAATCCTGGCCGGCGATCCGTGCGCAGGTGCTGCTGCTGGCCTAAAGCCCTGCGAATCCCCAGGTGATTTGCTAAGGCACCACACCCTAGTGGAGGGAGGTGTAGGGTTTCTCTGCCGAGGGAAGGTAGCTAACATTGTACTCTCTCTTGACGGTGGGAAGAGCATGTTCCATGGACATCAAGAGCCAGTGAAAAAGCAAAGCTCACCTTCTGCGGCCTTGGAACGGTTGGAGAACCCAACCTTGAGCTTCACAGATGGCGATTCCCAGAACGTCTAGGCAATGTCCCTGGAGAGTGGTGTTGGCTGATTGATGGCGGAGGGACTCCACAGCTGCACAGAGCCATGGGCCTCTCCCGGGGAAGCTCGGAGACTTGCAGGGGTCAAAGCACGTGACCCCTTGGAACGTGAGCAATAACACAAGGATTTGCAAATGAATAATACAGCCTAGAAGAACAGCTCTTTCCCACTGGCCTTTCACAGATGTTTCGGACCGATCTCAAAGTCGCCCTTTTAACATGCCTTTTGGAGTTTTTGTATTTCGGTCAATGTCTACGATTACTATGAATGTCTTGGATGCTGGCAGAGAACGAGATGATCCGGTCTCCGGCATGCAGGGTGTCGGGAATGGCTTCACAGCAGAGACGGGACATGTAGAGAGAGCTCAGAAGTTGGCTGTGCTTTTTTCTGTCTCGGTGGGGGGGTGGGCGGTGAGGAGAAGAAGACGAAGAGTAAATGCTGTTTTTTTGGGGAGTTTACAATCTGCGAGGTATTGCTCAACGTGTTTTGGATGTATTTTCTCCGTTAACCTTCACAACAAGATACAGACAAGGGCTATGATTTCCTCCATTTTGTGGACAAGGAAACCAAAATTTGAAGAGGTCAGATAAATGACAACAGGTCACAGAGCTAGTGTATAGGAGACCAGGGTCTTTGAACAAGATCAGATCCCAGAGGCTGGGCTCTTACCCACCAAGCTAAAGCATCATGACTTTCAACCTGATGTAGAGAAATATTGGCCTAAGCGCGTTTCTTCAAGAGCAGCACCTACATCTTTGATGAGTGTCCTTGACTCTGACTAAGCTTCCAAAGCACAAGGTCTGTGTCTTATTAGAATTTAGCGTCCCTGCACCCGGCTCTTGGGCCGTACTTGATAACCAATAAATGCTAGTCAGCTCAACTGACTAAAGTGATGAATTCTATACAACAATTTTGGAAAGCGCGCCTTGCAAAAGAAGAAATGTCACCCCCTTACCTTCTTGTGAGCAAACAAAAATCAAGAACCTCTCTCAAGACTAGAATCCAATTCAATTAAAAAACATGATCTATTTATTTCTGGCAAGAAGTCGAAGTTAGAAACATTGTCCTTCTCCCTATCTATTTGCCATAAATTATTAAGTTGCGTTAGCATGGAGCCTGATAGGAATTTGGATGGTGTTTTGTAGCCGTGGCTTAAAAATATTTGTGAAAACATCGATGTATTCTTTACAAGATTGGATTTTAACATGTCAGGAGACAGGACTGCTGGCCACCAAGGCAACATCGAGGGACCCTGTTTAATATGGGTTGTCATATTCGGGCAGTTCTCAAGCCCGGGAGTGGACTGGGACAAAACTCAGACCTTTATCTATAATTGTGTAAGCACCAGGGGCTCTGATCAAGATGAAAGTGTGTTTCTCCCAGGGGTGTGCCAGTAAACATCTATCAAAAAGCTCTCTTGAAATTTAAAAAAAAAAAGCCCTAGTGTGTAGCATTGGCTTGCTTATGTGATGTGACACTCACTGTGTGGTCGATTTTAATTCCATTGACGATGCAGTTGAAAAGAGATACACAGAATCACCTCTCTTGAAATGGTTTGAATGGACGCCAACAGATCACTTACTCCTCTAGAACTTCTACCCTGGTCTTCGTGGGCTTCTCAACTCACCATCCATGCATACAAATGGCCGCTGGGCTCGTTGTTTCATCATTGTGGCCTTTTGTCTACTGAATACTGGAACTTCATGGACCAGACGCTCAGTGCAGGCTCCAGATTCACAGGCTGTGCAGTTTCCTGTGATGTTTTACCCTGGACAGAGTAGTCTCTAGAAAGTCCCTGAGAGTCCACATGGCCCAAGACTTTCCAAATAAACAGTCATGAGGATGGTGGGAGGATGGTGGCTGTCTTCATGGTCGTCTCCCCAGCATAAGAATGAGTATTAGGGACTGATGGGTGGGGAAAGAGCTATGGCAACCATCAGATGCAGGTTAAGTAGGGAGGGCTCTGGGCAGCATCTGTCATCTCCCATCCTTGAATCCCCAGAATCCTTGACCTGGAAGTTTTAGCTTAGCTGAGTAAACCATTATGTGTTAGACCCCCAAAGGTGAGACCCCCAAGCCTGCCGAAGAGAGGGCATCATAACTCTGTGCTACACACACAGGTGAACGGAGAGCTGGCCCTCATACTGAGGACCCAGAGAGGAGCATGCCTACATCAGACTGAGCTGCATGGGGTGGTAGTCAGGGAGGGCTTCCTGAAGAAGGCAGTCCCGAATGAACTCTGAAGGGATGTGTTTCTTTCTCCATAGCTTGTCTAGATAGGGCATTCAGGTGAGCTGAACTCTCATTCCTTAAAATCTTCACAAAGGAGTCTCTTTCATGCTTTAGATCCCAGGCTTCAAGGAAGGAAGAAACACTTGGTAGGATTGTTTCTAGAAGGAGATGTTAATGGTCCTGTAAATATAATGAATTTTTGTTGGGGGAGTAGAGCTGGGGAATTTACTGGTTCTTAAAAGAATTTATCTAATCAACAAGGGGCTGAGGGCTGATCCTATAGGCTCCCCTTACCCTTTCAGACTCAGCAACTGTAACTGCTTAAAGAGGCACGAAGATTATTATTGTAAAGTGAAGGCCCACAAGAGCCACTAAGTGAAGACAAGTCTTCTCAAGACTCACAGAGAAGTCAGAGCAAATCACCCAGCATGGGACGACCACATTGCCGGCAGATTCATCCCTCTAGGCCAGCGTGTTTTTTGGAGATGAGCCTGGAAACTTCCCCAGAGTTTGAAAATATATGTGTGGCTGTGAGGTCGAAACATCACAGGAAGGACAAGCCTCAGCCCAGTTCCTGTGACTATGGACGATTGCCAGGGGCGACGTAGAAACTCGAGCGATGGTGCAAAGCTGCCCCCTCTTTTGAACAAATAAAAGGGGTGGTGAAGGGTTTGTTCTTCGAAAGGCTTAGGCAGGATGACTGCCTCAGGGTGAGGGTTCTGGTTTGGGGAAACCTGAAGAACTGAGCAGTTTTTTTAAGGAATATCTCAGTTACCAGTTTGTCTTTCCATTTGTCTTTCAAGGGACTGAGAATGGCCAAAGGACACTGTGGAAGGACCGGGCAGGGGAAGTCCCTACGGACACTAATGGTACAACAGCCGGAGGGGACTCAGGGTGGCCTTGAGTAGAGACGCCTGTGTGCTTTAAAGGGATGGGACAAGCCCATCAGAAGTAGGAGAGAACACTAGCTCTATTCCATAGAGCTACTCTCTATGTAATGTATGATCTACTCTCTATTCCATAATCTCAGGCTTGGAAAACTGCCATGGGACTTGGCTTTGTCAACCATTGAGATGCCCTGAGACACCCTGAAAATCCAACTAACTCTATGAAAACGAGTCCTGTGAACTTCAGCATTCCCCTCAGTGGGGGGCAGTGCCTACACCACCAACCCCACCCTGCAAAGAGATTCTAATTTTATTCACCATTTCCAAAAGGCCATTCTGGGGACTATTACTCTGACAATATTAAGGGAGGGACACTGTGGGAAAAGTCATCTATGTTTGAGCAAGTCTGGAAAATAGGTAGTTACATAGAGTTGAGATGTTTATTTTCTACAGCATTTTTCAGGGATTTTCAACTGCTCTCCTGAGCTGTGCACCTGTAAGAGGGAGACTGTGTGTATTTTAAAGTTCAGGTTCTAACGTAAAAGGTGGGCTGTGTTTCTACTTCTGGTTACGCTGGTAACACATCGTTGGCACATGCCTCACACCTGCAGAAACACAGGCGTGGATCCTAAGGCGTCCTTAGGTGAATGTGTGTCCTTTAAATAAGAACCAAACAAATACCAGAAGCCCGAGGAAAGGATGGGTGGGGGCAGAGAGACTTTGGCTGCAGACAGACATTTAGAAGCCAGCCACCCCTGACTGAAGGTCAAGTGCCCATGGTTCGAATTCTGAATTACCAGGTGACCTTTGCAGGATCACTCATCCTACCTGGTTCGATTTCCCCACATGCAAAGCCGAAATCGAAAAAGCAAAGCCATCTCCAACTTTTCTTACGGAATTTTGCAAGGATTTAACAAGCCTATGCCGTGAACCTGTTCTGAGCTCTGTGGTCAAGGACGTGGGCTAATGCTGGGTACGGGGCTGACCTCCAGCGGACTAACCCAGGGGACTGCAGGGGAGGCTCAGACAGAGTCTCCTGCCCCGACTCGGGGTCGCTGACGTCCTGGGCTCCGGCCGAGACAAGCCCGGGTTGCAGGGACACGAAGTCGGTAGGCGCTCTGCACTCTTGGGTGATGGCGGCTTCCACCACCAAAGGACAACCCTTTAGACGTGAAAAGACAGAAAACGTAGAACAATCAACAGGTGAGCTGTCTTCTGCAGCAGGCCGGATGGCCGAACGGCCAGCCAACCTCCAGCCAGCTCTGTAGTCTTCTTTTCTAGTAGCCCTGGGGCTTCCTTATTCACTGGGCGTTTCCTGGGACTTGCCCAAGGGGCTATTTGCTTAGAGCCCGCTAAATCCTACCAAAGGATGGGACTTCCAAGAAAGGGCACCTCTAAGAATTGTTTTCTTGTTGTTTTTTTAGTTGGTGTTGATGGCAAGCTCGTGCACACTGGGCACGAAGGCGGTATCCTTTGTCGGAATTTTATGATTCCTCTGTTCCCATTGCTGAGTCATTGGGTTGCTTTGGAATCCGAGGGGAAAAAAAACCTGTGAGGCTGGGCCGGCCACAGGGAAGCCTGAGCTTTTTGGGTAGAGCACGAGCGCCACCTTGAGTTGGACGTGAGCACTGCAGGCCTTGCCTGTGTGATTAACAATTGGGAGATGGGACAAAGGGAGGGGGGCTGGTTCCCTTTGGCAACAAGCAGAACAGTAGGGCCTGGGCTACCTCTAGGACATCCTGAATTCTTTTTAACAAAACGTAGTGTATTTGTCGTGCTTGTTCAGAAGAACATAACCAATAGTATGTATATTATTAGGAGATTTTGAGGAATTGGCTCACACCGTTGGGGAGGCTAACTTTGAAACATGTAGGAAATGCCAGCAGGCTGCAAACTCAGGCAGGAGCTGATGTTACAGTCTTGAAGCAAAATTTCTTCATCTCTGGGAAACCTTGGTTTTTGTTCTTAAGGCCTTCAACTGATTGGACAAGGCCCACCCACACTAACCAGGGTGATCTCCTTTACCTAAAAAGTCAACTGATTATGGATATTAACCACATCTCAAAATACCTTCACAGCAACCCCTAGGTCAGGGTTTGATTAAGTAACTTTGTAAAAAAGATTTTATTTATTTATTTGACAGAGAGAGAGACAGCGAGAGGGAACACAAGCAAAAGGAGACAGAGAGATAAGTAGGCTTCTCGCCGATCAGGGAGCTCGATGTGGGTCTCGATCCCAGGACCCTGGGATCATGACCTGAGCCAAAGGCAAACGCTTAACAACTGAGCCACCCAGATGCCCCATAACTTTTTTTTTTTTTTTTAAGATTTTATTTATTTGACAAAGCGAGAGAGTGAGAGAGCACAGATAGAGCTGCAGAGGGAGAGAGAGAAGCAAGCTTCCCACTGAGCAGGGAGCCCGACATGGGGCTCAATCCCAGGACCCTGCCAGGATCATGATCTGAGCTGAAGGCAGACGCTTAACTGACTGAGCCACCTAGGTGCCCCTCAAAAGAATCTTTATGCCCATGTGGCCCATCTTGGAGCAACCTGTCCTCTGCCCCTCCAGCAACATTAGCCCAGGTGGAAGATCTATTTTTAACATCAACAGTATGAATTATTCTTCACCTGTTTCATGGTTATGTGACTCTGGCAACACTTGGGTTAGTATTATTGTATTGTCGTGGCTAGTTCTTCCTTGTAACATTGTATTCAATTCTGATGTGTTGCTCTCTGAAATTTGTATTTCGTGACTTCCTCCCATGCCATCCTCACAAGGATATGTGGGTTGTGAGTACATTTCGTTACAAATAGAGTCTTTCCCCAGGCCTGATATTTACAGGTCTGGGCGCATGAGCAATTCCCTTGCCAGAATTCTTTGCCCTGCAGGATAAGGCAAAGTTCAAAGGGCGGGTGCGGCTTCTCAGGAGTGGCACCGTTGGTGCTTAGAGGCTGGCGACTTCTGTCCAGTACTCGTGGCAGAAGCGAAAAGTAGAGTTTTCTTCCCTGGGGAGCATCCCACAGGGTGAGATGGTTACTCTGGGTAGTCTCCCATTTGGCTTAAACAAACAAACAAACAAACAAACAAAACAAAAAACAAACAAAAAAACCTTCCACTTTGATGGCTTTTTACCTCATATTGATGTAGGAAAGATGTTAGGGTTCGAAGCCAACATCCAAGAAAGAAGTCTTTAGATGTCGTATTTGCTGCAAAAAAAGTGGTTGTATTAAAGCACAGGGACAGGACTGGGGGGCAGAAAGCTGCACGGGGGTCAAGAGGAGCCGCCCATTATATATTTTCAAGTTGGGAGGGGGTTAGGGACAGCGTAAGTCTCTAAGGACCTTTGGAAGCAAGGGTTTCTGCACCTTGAGGGGGGCAGGCTATTTTTGGGAAAGGGTCAGTTAGGACCGGCTAATAAAACCTGAGTCATGAAACTCTTCAGATGTATATCAGTGGGTCATATGCTTGGGGGATGATGGCCAACATGTGCCTTGGGGCCCTAGAGATAAGGAAGTTTCCAAAGGCATTTTTATATGTTAGCATAGACTCACAGGGTCCTGGGGTTTGGGCTAAGATTGCCTTGTACCCTTAGCAAAGTGTTAATAGGAGGCCCTTGAGTCCCTAAAGGAAGGTCGCTCTGCCTGTTTCAAGGACTTGTCAATGGGCTGTGGGTAGTAAGGAAATTTAATATTTTTTCTTCTGCCTTTGTTTCCCGCATCCATATGATGTTTGAAGGAGGCATGTGCAGCCCCAAAGACTGAGAATCCCTCCTGTGCAAACCCTTGGAAAACATGGAGGAGGAGGACAGGAGATCGTCACATATCTCATTAATGTGGGAACAAAGGGAGAAAAAAAATTATTCACTGTCCTAACTACCTGCCGCCCACTGACAAGTCCTTGAGGTGGACAGAGTGACCTTCCTCTAGGGACTCAACTGCCTGGATGTTGACACTTACCTAAGGGCAAAAGGCAACCCTAGCCCAACCCCCGGGGTCCTGTAGGTCTTCTTTAACATCTAAGAATTCCTTTGGACACTTCCTTTATCTCTACCCCTCCCCACCCCCAGCACCCCCAGTTGGTAATCATCCCCAAGTATATGACCCACCATATACATCTGAAGGGTCTCATTGGCTAAGGGACAGGTGGGGCTAGGTAGGGAGAGATAGATAGGGGCTAGAATCAGGCTCACGGAAATCCCAGGAATGCTGAGGCACAAGGAAACCAGAGATAAGGGAACAAACCAGACCACCATGCTCTGAGCACCAGAAGTGGGGTCTTAGGGTCTTTTTATGACAGTACCCTTGTGGCCAACAAAGAGTGACCAGACCCCAAAGAAGAAGTAAGCCACTACAGATGGGATCAGTGGTCCTTACTCAAACCAAGACGTCACAAGCCACGAGCTCCCTGGTCAGTTCTAAATAAAGGACTGTGGGTAGAGGCTCATGTTGGCAACACTGTCAGGACCCCTCTCTCTCCTGAGAACTTTTTTTTCCTGTATCCTTGTGTAATAAAATTCTATCACCTTACTCACTCTCCTTTGTCTATGAGATTCATTCCTTGACTCTGTGAGACAAGAACCTAGCTCTCCCACTTCATCATGGTTGGTTCTTGCTGGAAAGAGAAAAAGAAGACATTGGATCTTAATTTGGACTCTCTGGCCAGAGGGCAGAAGCAGGAAAATCCCACAGAATCAGCTAAGAGAGAGGTGGAAGGTATAACATCTCTGTAGATCATACTTATTGGTATGTAACTCTAGTTTCTAAACTCGTCTCTGAAATGTGTGTCCCCCTCAAATTCTTATGTTGTAACTGTATGGAGATAAGGCCTTTGATGAAGTGGTTGGGTTGCGGTGAGGTCATTAGGACCTAAATTAGGTCCTAATTTAATGACTGGTGTCCTTCCAAGAAGAAGAGGTTAGGATACAGACAGCCCCGGGGGAAAGACCCAAGAGAAGAAGACATCAAAGGAAGCCAAGGAGAGAGGCATCAGAAGAAGCCACACCTGCTGCCATCTTGATCTCCAACTTCCGGCCTCCAGAACGTCGAGCGAATACACTTCAGTTGCTTAAGATCCCCACTTTGTGGAACTTTGTTATGGCGGCCCTTGCAAAGTGATAAACCAGACATTTCATTATTTCCTAAGCCTTCGCTGTTCATTATCTGCTTTCAGTGTGTGGACCCGAAGAGTTGATGAGAATTTTAATCATTTGACAGTTAAAAATTCTCTTTTCTCTTCAGTTTCCATGATGGTGGAGTTTAATCGTCATGCAATAGGTTTGAATGTCCGTGACCAGCAGGCAAAGGCTTCTTTGCCTTAGGGTCCTGGCTTTCAAGCTTTTTGAGTTGCCTGTGACACAAATATCTATATTGTCACTAATACACACACATCCCCAGAGGTAACAGGAGTGGACGTTTCATTAAGCAACACTTTTCCGTATTAAGGACTGATACCAGTTTGAAAAGAGTGTGCTCATGGTTACTATGCTCGTAAAGTTGATGCTACTGATGTAGTTTCTAAATGTAGGTGGGGGGTGTCGGTGGGGTGGGGTCCGGGGCCGACGGCCGAGAAAGAATTCGTGAGACATCTTCGGTGCAAAATGGTGGCTTTCTTAAGGCACACGGACAGGACCCGTGGGCAGAGAGAGTTGCACTGGGGTTGCGAGGGGTGACTGATTATACACTGAGAGTTGGGGGTAAGGGAAAAGGGAGGTTTTCAAAGGAATTTCTGAGCTAAAGAGGACCTACAAGATACTGGAAGCCTTGCCACTGTCAAGCTAAGGTGGTTTTTCCCTCTAATAAGGCATTAACGTTAAGACAGTTGGGATCTTCCTTCTGGAAGTCGGGTATTGATAAGAATGCTTTTTTTCTTGTGAGTCACTAAGACATTAATGAACTAAGGGAGACTCCCGTCTTGCAGGACTGGAATCTCTTTAAGTTAACCCTTTGCTTTCCCTTCCCTTAGCTTTAGAGCAGCCCAGTGCATTAGGAATGTTGCCCCTTGGGGGTGGGGGCGGGCAGTGGGGTGTCAGCTTCTGCTTTGTCCTCAGCCTGCCTCGGTTTGCTCATCACCCACCATGAACCAAGGGCTTGCTTTAGGTCTGAATGGCTCCCAGAGCTCCCCTTGGGTTACTAAGCGGCTAAGATACAGCCCTCTTAATCTGTTCGGATTGCTTCTATAGACCCCACAGACTGGGAGTCTCCTACCCATCAGTAGGAGTCTAGTTCTACCCGAGTAGACATCTACCCGAGTCTAGTTCTCCTCGTTCTGGAGGGTGGGAAACCAAAGATCAGGGTGCCGGCAGAGTCTGTGTTGGGCGAGGGTCCTCTGTGCACAGATGGCTGGGGGTCTCCTCGCTGGGTGTCGGCAAATGGCAGGAGGGGCGCGGGAGCCCTCCGTGGTTCTCTTTTGTCACAGCACTAGTTCCTCATACCGGGGCTGCACCCTCATGACCTAAGGGCCTCCCAGAGGCCCCACCCGCTCCTGCCATTGTGGCAAGCATCAGGATTTCACATATGACTTTTGGGAGGACATAAACAGTCTATATAGCAACTAAAGAATAAGCCATGGAGTTTTTAAAAATACAAACAATAAATATAACAGAGGCAATTATTGATATTTACTAGGTATGTTTTATTTTTAAAGAATTTTTAAAGATTTTATTTATTTGAGAGAGAGAGAGAGAGGGAGCACAAGCAGAGGGAGCGGCAGGCAGAGGGAGAAGCAGACTCCCCACCGAGCAGGGAGCCTGATGCAGGGCTCGATCCCAGGACCCTGAGGTCATGACCTGAGCCAAAGGCAGACGTTTAACTGACTGAGCCACCCAGGTGCCCCATTTGGTATGTTTTAAAGAAAGAATAAACCTTACAAAAAGCAATAGTGTATTTTATTGTCGCAGTTATTAGCATAACTCTGGTCTGGCCTGAGCGGAGGACCCAGACTGACCATCAGAGACGCAGCGAATAAACCTATGCCTCCCTTGGCCCTTGTTTTGATACTGGGGATTGTCCATAGCTTTCCCCCCAAACCCTTTTATTAGTGCTATTCCTAGCCCGTCTCTATTTGCCAGACTGCCCCATTTTGTTCTCTGTTCATAACTTACCTTTAACACTGTTGTTTTTCTTTCAGAGAGAAAACCGTCTCCCTCCCCAACTCCATGCCTTCCTTTTCCAACTCTCTGGATCCTCTTGGACCGTTTCCATCGTGAAAAGACTACCATGCAGAACTGTCTTCAGGAGTCCTCCTTGGGGTTTCCCGACCCCCTGCCTTTTTGTTACAGCAGCTAGAAGCAGCATCTGTACCCAACCAAGCTGGGTCTTCACTAAGAGCTGCGGGCTGTGTGTGCAAAATGCCTGCCTTGCCTGCCTGGTCTTTTCCCTCTAAAACTGCCCTGTCTCCCGGGCCCTGGCCGGGGAAGCGCGTGAACCAGGATGAGATTTCTGGAATGCCTTCCTAAAGCGTTTCCCTTCACGAGCTCATTGATCGGCTTTCTGCAGGCCTGGCAGGTGTTGGCTACAGGTGAGGAGTAAGGAAGGTAAGGAAGGAATGCAGAAGAGGAGGACGTGATGGAGAGGCTCTCCCATCTGATGGGGGGAAATAATGAAAAGAAATCCGGTCTCCGGAAGCTGAGGTCAAAACCTGAGGCATGGGGCTATTGTGTGTGTTGCACGTTTCCCTGCTTAAAAAAAAAAAAAAAAAAAAAAAGGCAGGGAGGGATAAGATAACTAGCCTAATAATGGAGCTCGAGGTTCCCATGCTTCCCCCATAATACCGAGGGGCCCCGAACATCTTCATGCGTACCTGATCCAGGAAACTGGGTTGGATCTTTTTTTCCCCCCAAAAAAGAAAGGAACTTTAAATATATTTCTTAGCATTGTCTCTCCTTTTCTAATTGAGCAAAAAATGTGTGCAGAAGTCACTCTAGTCAATAAAATTGTCATTGACTGTATTAGCTCAGCTTAAAAGTCAAAGAAGACAAGAGTGAACAATCCCTAAGAGAGGAATGCTCCCAGCTCCCCAGTGTAGCCCGGGAGATGCTGAGATTCCCAAGCCCTGTAGAGGGCAGCATTTCTCCCTCCCTAAAATGTCTACACTATTTCAAACACATCAATGAGGCCAAGTAGTTACATCCAAGGAAATTCAGGAAATCATTTGGGGTCAGGAATGACCACAAACGCCCCCTGGAAGGGAGAAATCATTGATGACCCCCTTGATTATTGCTAGAATTGGTTCCTTCAGCTTCCTCGGCCAGAGTTGAGGGTTGCATTAAGGAAGAAAGGGATAGAATGAAAGCAGACGGAGGATGGGAGGATGAGAAACCCTAGATGCCCCTTACAAAGAAGGGTTCATAGCGACAGCTGGGAATTCACACTCTCATAAGACCAAGTGACGACCGCAATCTCTATTTGGGGTTAAGGATGGTGCCGTCCTCTCCCTGGACCAGAGTTCTCTTACCTTCCGCAGGAGGCCTGCCCCATACTCCATGCCCCAAAGGCTTAGATTTTAAATCTTGGGGAGAATGAATACCTTATTTCAAGGTACTTCAAGCCCGGGAAGTGAGATAGAGCCTTCTGGAACTCTTGAAGAGTCAAAATTCTGAGGGGATGAGGTGGTAAATTTGTTTGGGGGAATCTTGTCCCAGAGCCTCGCCTTAGCTTTCGAATCCTGGGGTCGTTTGTTTGTTTTGTGTTTTTCAGAACCCTAAAGAGCACAGCAAGCAGTGCCTCCACACCCTGCAAATGACAGATGCCAACTGCTCTGAGGCTTTTCAAAACCTTAATCACGGCTAAATGAAGACAAACACTAGCGAGGGTATCGTCAGTGAGATGATCACACCTACCCTCTAGAATATTCCTAATTGCACAGGGCCTTGGAGACAGGTGGGGACTCAAAGGGATTGGCAGGAACTTCTTTGGAAAAGCCCAACAGTATCTTCAAAATACACAACAGTATAGGACTTACTAAGTGACAGATGGCAGTAAATCTTCTTGATAGAGAGTCCGAGATAGGTCTTTGAATTTTATCTTGGCCTCTTGACTTACCCCTCTGCCCCACAAGCCCCGGTCTCAAATTTCTTATTTTGTCTTGCTTCATGGTAGTAGCAATTCGAGATCAGAAATCACCCGATCCGGGGTGCCAGGATGGCTCAGTGGGTTAAAGCCTTTGCCTTCAGCTCAGGTCATGATCTCAGGGTCCTGGGATCGAGCCCCGCATCAGGCTCTCTGCTCAGCGAGGAGCCTGCTTCCTCTATCTCTCTGCCTACTTGTGATCTCTCTCTCTCTGTCAAATAAATAAATAAAATCTTTAAAAAAAAAAGAGAGAAATTAAAAAAAAAATACCCAGTGCTCATTACATCAAATGCCCTCCTTAAAAAAAAAAAAAAAAAAAAGTACTTCCATCTAGTATGGAAAACGTACAAAAAGTTTCTGTACAAGTTTAAACTTAAATTTAAAATTAAAATTTATAGGACCACATGATGGATTTCTTTTTTACTGTTCATGAGGTTACGCACTCTTAAAGTCTTTGCAAACTGCCGCAAACCATGTGTTCTCATTTGGCACAGAAGAATCGAGGTCCAAGCATTTTTGGAAGCGTGATCTCAGGTGCGAGAATTCTAGGAGATTTAGTGGAGGCAGAATGATACCGTACCTGCGTTAGAATCCAGCTTTTTACATACCACTTGGCTGATTCGTGTCCTAAATTATTTATAGGGAAGCTGATTTTGTTGTCATAATTGCACACTGTATTGTCATTTCCTGGAACACGGAGAGTCGTTACAGGCTGAGCTTTGTGGAATACTAGAGATGCATCTTCAGCAACTCGAGGACCTATTGGTTCAGTCTCTTACTGCTCTCAGGTCATGGAGTTGTTTTCATTGTCGCACAGCAATGGCACAGCGGTCCCCGTATTGAGGGCCATCCCTCCTGCTTCTAGGAAATCATCATCGCCACCAACAAAACCCTCACATACCTGCTTGTTTTATGAGCAAAGTTTCTTATGGTCCGTTCCTTAGGGCACTGGATCCTAGACATCTTATTGGATGTTCCTTATAAGAGTATTTCTTGGCCCATGGAGTTTGAATATTTTGATGCGAAACAAATTTAATCTGTTAAAAGTTTTTTTTTTCAATAAAATTTCATCTGTTAAAAAAATGTTCTTTAACCTCCAAATTTTTCGTTCTTCATGAGCTTATGCACATCATGAATCTCTTAAAGGCAGATATGACATAGAGTATTTCTCCAACTTGTTGAATGCAGACGCTGTCTTGGCCAAGCATCTTGAGGGAACAGTGATGCCCCAAGGAACTAACCCTGGGAGATGCTGAATTACTCCAACCTGTACCTTATATGTTCCTGAAAAAAAAACCTCACAAACTGAAGTTTTCATATAAATTTTTGGTATAAATTTTAGATAATTTCATATATTTTATAAATTTATATATATTGTATATTATAAATTATATAAATTTTATATAAATTTTTTTTGGCAAGCAGTACAAAGCCGTACTCCAAAGATCTACCTTATGACAAATCAGGTTCTTATTTAAGCCTATGTATAAATATGTTTTCATATTATGCTATTGCTGAAAGCATCTATGGTGATATGCTTCATGGAGAAGAACTCATTCCTACTGCTATTTTCTGAAATATTTGTTTTCCTCAAACAACCTTTGTCAGCATTCATACCATTATTTTCTGGAATAGTTGTTTTCTTCAAAAGACCTTGTTCTCAGGTCTCTGCTGGAAGATCCCAACAGGTGGCCATGTGCCAGCTCTCTGAAAACCCTCACATACCTGCTTGTGTCGCGGGCAGAGTTTCTTAGGGTCTGTTCCTTAGGGCACTGGATCCTGGACATCTTAAACACCGCTTTCTGGTCAGTGCCCTTTACAAGTCCTACCTATTTTGGATTCAAAAAACGCTCTGACTTTTCTTCTGGTGAAAGCAGCCGGTCCCACGATGCTCATTCGAAGAGCATCCTTCTTCCCTTCTCTCTTTCTTCAAGAGCGGCACTGAAGAGGGCGTTTGGGGAGTATCCCAGGGTTCAGAGCTGGTTTGAACGTGCTACGGAGACAGCCCCAGGGGTGGGAGTCTTCGTGCGGTGTCTCATGATGCCAAGCTTCGGGTTTGCTTCCTTACGGCTCTGGTCTTCATGAAGCTTAAGTACCTGGTGGCCATGGAGCTGTGTCCCTCCTGGGTAAGCTGCCTTCCTTCTCTGCCATGTCATAACAAGGCTGGGATGGATGAATTTGTCTAGATTTTTTTGAGCTTCATGAAGAAACCTTGTTATTTGGGGGACCCTTTCACCGGGGTCCATTTTTCCTTGCCTTCTTTCCACACACATGGGCTTAGATTAAGATGCAGGTCTAAGGAGGTCGCTCTGTCTTCTGACTTTTGGGCTCAGGGCAGAGGCACAAATGGAAGCTGGGGGATTTGGATGTAGAAAAAGTTTTATTGAAGGGTTTAGACCCAAAGCTTGTCGTGCTAAGATGATGGAGTTTTTCTAGAATGGCTCCTTTGCCTGTATCTTGGGCCAACCTTCGATCATAATGGCAATCACAGTAAAGGGAGGCAAGTGGATATTTCGGTTTCTCAGTGCAGAGAAAATTTATGTTGGCACGACACTGTGGCCTATTAAGTGTGAATAGCATTATCTCTAAAAATATATTTTAAAAAAGATTTTATTTATTTGTTTGACAGAGAGAGAGAGATCACAAGTAGTCAGAGAGGTAGGCAGAGAGAGTGAGAGAGGGGGAAGCAGGCTCTCTGCTGAGCAGAGATCCTGATGTGGGGCTGGATCTCAGGACCCTGAGATCATGACCTGAGCTGAAGGCAGAGGCTTTAACCCACTGAGCCATCCAGGCACCCCTAAAAAAATATACATTTTGATTAAAAAGTGCTATGTTGCCAAAAATTGCTGACCGGTTATCTGAGCTTGCAGTCGGCTGTAATCCCTCATCACACATACAATAGTGATGCACAAGTTCAGGATATTGCGAGAATTACCAAGATGTGACACAGAGACACGAAGTGAATGAATGCTATCAGAGAAATGTCACTAATAAACTTGCCCAATGCATGGTTGCCACAAACTTTCAATTTGTAAAAAAATGCAGTATCTGTAAAACGCCATAAACTGAAGTATAAGAAAGCAAGGTATGCCCATAAGTAGATGGGGAATTTCAGATCCTGGATCCCAGTTCTCTGACTCTCTCTCTCTCATAATCTTTTCTTATCAGAGACACAAAAGTAGTTTTGAGTGCGTTCAGACAACTAAAAACAAACGGCTTATGCATCTGATGACATTGGCGGCTGAGAGCATTTTGGAAAGGTCCCCATTCAATTTCCCTTCCCAGAGGTGGAATCTACCTCTGAGCATAATGGGTAATTATTCTTAAGAAGGCACATGGACTTCCAAATAAATAAGCACTGAACTTTTGAAACTGTTTCCCATGGCTTACTTTGAATGCAGTTCAAGCTGTCACCACCCAGGAGGCCTGGATTAAATTCTAGGAGAGAAGCCCTTCCTGTCCAGCTTCCCCGATGGCATAGGCTTGCTGCTGTGTGGAAAAACAAGCAAGGCATCCGCCATGTTGGTTTCCATATTTGACCAGGAGGTGGCACAATCTGAAAACCTATTTTGGAATCTCACTCAAAACAAGGAGTTTCTATGCTGGGAAAATTGGACAGCTATATATAGAAGATGAAACTTGAACATTCTCTTATACCATACACAAAGGTAAACTCGAAATGCATAAAAGACCTCAACATGAGGCAGGGGTCTATCAAAATCTTAGAAGAGAACATAGGCAGTAACTTCTTCGACATTGGCAACAGCAACTTCTTTCAAGATATATCTCCAAAGGCAAAGGAAACACAAGTGAAAATGAACTTTTGGGACTTCATCAAGATAAAAAGCTTCTGCACAGCAAAGGAAACAGTCAACAAAACAAACAGGCAACCCACGGAATGGGAGAAGATATTTGCAAATGACACTACAGACAAAGGTCTGATATCTAAGATCTATAAAGAACTCCTCAAACTCAACACTCAAAAAACAGATAATCATGTCAAAAAATGGGCAGAAGACATGAACAGACACTTCTCCAAAGAAGACATACAGAGGGCTAACAGACACGTGAAAAAATGTTCATCATCATTAGTCATCAGGGTCATTCAAACCAAAACCACACTGAGATACTACCTTACACTAGTTAGAATGGCCAAATCAACAAGACAGTAAACAACAAATGCTGGAGAGGATGTGGAGAAAAGGGAATCCTCCTACACTGTTGGTGGGAATGCAAGTTTGTGCAACCACTTTGGAAAACAGTGTGGAGATTCCTGAAGAAATTAAAAATAGAGCTACCCTATGACCTGGCAATTGCACTACTGGGTATTTGCCCCAAAGATACAATACAGTGAAAAGAAGGGCTGTTTGTACCCCAGTGTTCATAGCAGCAATGGCCACAATCGCCAAACTGTGGAAAGAACCAAAATGCCCTTCAACAGATGAATGAGATAAAGAAGATATGGTCCACACGTACAAAGGAATATTATGCCTCCATCAGAAAGGATGAATACCCAACTTTTGTATCAACATGGACGGGACTGGAGGAGATTATGCCGGGTGAAATAAGTCAAACAGAGAAAGTCAATTATCATATGGTTTCACTTACTTGTAGAGCATAAAGAATAACATGGAGGACATTAGGGGAAGGAAAGGAAAAGTGAATTGGGAGAAATCGAATGGGTAGGCAAACCATGAGAGACTGTGGACTCTGAGAAACAAACTGAGGGTTTGGGAGGGGAGGAGGAGGGGGGATGGGTGCGCCTGGTGGTGGGTACTGAAGAGGGCACGTATTGCATGGAGCACTGTGTGTGGTGCATAAACAATGAATCTTGGAGCACTGAAAAAATAAAAACAAACAAACAACAACAACAAAAAACCAAGGAGTTTCTACTTTTCACAGTGAGGTCAAAGATCCAAAGCAGAACTGGAAGAAGACCAAATACTGTCAAAGATCATAATTCATATCTTGAAGATTCTTGCAGTCCCTGGGTGTATTTCTTGGGGAGGGCCCAGATGGGGGGGAAAAAAAAACACAAAAAAACAGGCAATAAGAAATCTCCTGTGTATATTCTGGGAATTGTAGAGACGGCTTCCCATGTTCTTTTAGAGAAAGATACCAAAACAAGGCGCTCTTATGTTGTAAATAATAAATGGGAGAAAGAAGTGGGAGAAGGACTTTTCATTCCTTTTCTAGAAAAACAGCTTCGTGATTCCAGTTCCATGACCTTTCCTATTGCCCTGGAGGAATAGAAACTTCCTGACTTCTACAATTAGACCATTTGACATTTCTTACTCTTGTGGTATTTAAGAACTGGGAAGGATTTTAGAGAACTTTTGGTCCAAGGATTACCCAGCACAGGAATGGATCTTACGAGTAGACAGTAGACACATTGTCTCTTTGCAAAGGTCTTAGGGTCAGTGGTCCATTCACACATCTTTCCATTCATCCTTGGACCTGCACATGAGATTTTTGTTTTAGTTGAGCTACTAATACTTCTAATGCTGCTTATTCAACACTTTTTCATTCATGACCCATTCACTAAATGGGTATCCACTTATGTAATCAGTGTAGACCCATGGCGTCCCGTGTACCAGGCACTGAACGAAACAGGTTATGTGTGTTACCTTACTAAACGCTAGAACCAGCCCCTAAGACAGATACTATTATTTCCCATCTGCAGGTAAAGCAACTGACACTCAGAAAGATTAGGTAATTTGTCCACAGGAAGCACCGGTCCAAGGGACCCCAGCTAGCAAGTGGCCATGGTGGTGGTGGGAAGCTTGCATTGAGAGGTCTGACTAACCCAGAGCTCACATACTGAACTACAATGTTCTCGCTGACCCAAAGAGCACGTGGACGGCCCCGTGGGGATCCTGTCTTCTCCCCCTGCCCCCCGAGCATTTTCATCTTGACCCTGCTGGGCACACCTGCCTTAAAGGCCACCTGGACCTGTCTTCATCCTCTCAGTCCAGTGCCCCTTCAACCGCACCCTAACCCTTCAAATATTTGAGCGCTATGAGCATATCCTGGCACTCACCCCATCCATGTTTTGTAGGCTATGCAGACTCAGTTTTCTAACTGTTCCCTAAAAGACATGGCTTGTGCCTTCTTACCACCCTGTTGGCTCTCTCTGTAACCAACTCATTTGTCAATGTTTCTCTTTAAAAAAGTGACCGCACTAGAAACCAGTATGCGTGATTGCTTTCCTTGGACACCAGCTGTCCTGTCCAGAGTGGGAGGATATGGGTTAGGATGATATTGCTAAAACCAAACCAATTAGCACTTGACCCTGGGTAAACCACTTAATCCCTTTGGGATTCTATTTCCTTATTTGTAGGTCTCTTTGTCCCCGCCGTAACCTTCTGAGACTTGCCATTGCTCGTTCATAGGACACCTGCCTCCCTGAGAGTCCCACGTGGTTATTTTGTTGGCAAAATAATAGATCAACCACATGGGAATAACTATACCTTCTCTTCCTCCTTCATGGGATGGTGGTGCAAGACCAATGAGAAAATATAAGTAAAAGCCCTCTTCTAAAAATAACGCCGACCCATCACCCACAGACTCCGTTGCTTACCCTTTTTTTTTAAAAAGGGTATTTTTTGTATTATTTTTTATTATTGCTGCCTGTGGAATACAATCCTCCCTGAGTAGTTGATCCTTACTTTATTCAGTTCTTCATTGAGTCTTTATTTTTTACAAACCTGCTATGGGCTCAGATAACAATATTTTAGTTTAGAGGACTATTTGTAAGCTCAGCAAATTCCTCTCACCTGCTCAGGTTGCACTATTTTCCTCGTCTGATCCTGGCATTCTTTCTTTTGTTCCATCTACTTCTATCACTTACGTGTGTATGGTCTAAGCCTATTACTTTTACTTCAGTGTGCAGGGACTGAGCTGGGTTTCGACTGCATTCGTTAGACATAAAATCCACGTGTTTGTTTTTTTATTTGTTTGCCAGAAAAATCATATGGGGAGAATGGGCTCTAGGCGCTGTTTCAAATATAGGAAGGGGCTGATGTGTTTTAATCTATTTCTCCTGATGGAATAAGAACAAGAAAGCATGCCTTAAAGTGGTTTAATCACACCAGGGAAAATTTTTTATCGTGATTGAAAGTTATCAATCCCTACAGTAACTTGCCATTTTAGGCTGGAAGGAGTCTAAAAAGTAAGGGTCTCAAGAGAAATTGATACTGGTGGTGATGGTATATATTTCTTTTCCATTCAAAGTCTTTCAAAGTAGGTGAAATGCTTTTTTTACTTCCTAATGTTTCCTACGAATGTGTTCCATGGAACTTTATGTAATTAGATTCCTTACAAAAGACTTGTCTATTATGTGCCCTTCCGGGAGATTTAGAATGTACCCAGAAGAAACCAATATAACTTTGTTTAACCCAATGTGGTCCAATCTTGACTTTAGAATCTTTTATTCATAGAACATCTGTTTATCATCTTGGGAAATGCATGCATGGAATAATGTGGGACAGATTCAGCTCTAGAAGCCAAGGGGTCCCACTCAAACTCCAGTGGTCTCTGCCTTCTAGACAGTCTTCTTCATTCTTAGACATACGCTATTTGCAAAACCCTCTAGCAAACACAAAAGAGTCTAAAAATGTCCTTCCTATAATTTGAGTTTGAGGTGCAAATATCAGATGAGGTCTCAGAATTCTCGATGAACATAATTTATAAAGGTCAATGTAAGCCCTGGCCAGACTCCAAGACTTTTGGTGCCTCGCGATATTCCAAGCACATTTCATGGGGCTGTCTTCCAGCCACAGTGGGCCCTCTCCTTTAAGTCTGGCCAACAGAGTTAAGGAAGTTTTGGGGAAAGCCAGCTGAGCAGAGGGAAGTGTTCCTTCCATCCCAATCATTCTGCTTTGGTCCTCCTGCAGAAGATGGGGCGAGGCACCGGGCCCCAGGGAGCTCACTCTATCAGGCGCCCATTACATTTTACCCAATACATCTGGCCCAGAGTCATGCCGAAGGGAAAGTGGACTTGCCCTCGCAGTCTGCGCCATCTTTGCTATGGAGAACTCTATTGTTCTGCCCTGCTTCTCCCTTGAGGGATCTCACTAGTAGGCCTTGTAGTCCTTTTATCTGTCTTACAGAGAGAAGACACTGCCGCAGCGTCATGATTTTGAGACTCAGTGTACTTTGCAGATCTCTGCTTCCCAGATCTTAATCCCTGCCTGTTGGGTCATAGTCCCAGGACCACAGCCTCACTCCCTAACCCCTCTAGGATCAGAGCCCAAGTTTACCCAGTCGCAGGGATTTTGCAACATTGAGTACTGGAACTGAAGATAGATAATGTGATGATAGAGTCAGTTCATGGCCCAATTTCAGGGAAGTCAGAGGGATTTTTTCTAGGGTGTTACTCTTTTTTTCGGCATGCCATGGGCTCTTAAAAACATGAGACATTACCAGACCCATAAAAATGCTAATAATCCAGCCCTTTCCACAGAGGAGATTAGGAGACTAAAATGAATGTCATCAAGAATTTGTATTCCTGCTCAGGAATGGATGAGCTAGTTTTTTTTCACCCTTGATGAAAAAGTCAGGCTCTGTAGAGCTTTCATGGGGGTAGGGGGCCTCATTTTTTGAACCATCTCTCCACTCTTCAATTTGATTAATATTAAGTGTTCAAAACTTTAACTAAGATCAAAACTTGTGACAAATGCCCTCCATCTCTCCCAACAAAAACTTGTCACTGGAGCGAATTTAAAATGTGAGGCTGCCTTGACCTTAGGTTCAAGAGAAAAGGTCCCATACAGACAGATCCTTTGACTAGGTTAAGGGGTTATTCGTAGCTCTGAGTTGTTGCATTTTTTATGAAACAAGCATGAATTGTCCGGCCCGTGTGGAGAGTCTAGAATGGAACGTTGTGTCACCCCACAGGGTGATAGGACTTGGGTTTCCTCATCATGAAGATTGCCCATCTTTGACCAAATGCCAGTTCTCAGGATGTAAACTTCCTAGAGAAGGGATCCCTTGTTCCCTTGGCATGAATCAAGCTCATGCTGTTTTTTGTGTCACATTGTGTGTGAATTTCCAGCCACGCAGAGGAGACTAGATCAGACCACCATAAGACAGTGTCCAAGACATTGCCGGTCAGCGTCGTGGGACCATTCTGTGAGTGCAATGGCTTTAAACACTGGGTAGAAAGGGGATAACAGAATGAAGAGCAAAGGATTTTTTTTTTTCACATAAAGCAAAGGAAGCCCCTCTCACTCTAAAAACTTGTCCCTTTGGTGTGAAAACTTTTTTCCATTCTATTTGTCTCACTTATTTATTTGCTCCTTGTAGGTAGTTTAAGCACAGTCAACATCTGAGTGGAATTGATTCTAATTACAGTTTTGAATTCCTGGTGGAAAACACAGAATTATGGCTTCGAGAAACCCCTGTTATGAAATAGCTTTCGGTGTCCATGAGTGGCCATGAACTGTTCTTCAGATTTGGGGTGATGAGGAGGAGGAGGATGGTGATGCTTTCGCTAACATTTACTACTTATTATCAGGATGCAAATATATGTTTGTAAGAGGCTTTCTGGTCATCATCTCACTTAATCATCGTGATTTAATTATAAGGTGGGTACTCTGACCGATCATATATTCCAACACGAGGAGACCAAGGTGGGACAGACTACAGGACCTTGATCCAAACTGCGAGTCAGGTCCTTCATCTGTGAAGGACAAGCTCTCACCTGCTCCCCCGGCAGCTCAGAGGCGAAATACAAAGGTCCATGCTGACAGCCAGGGACAATTCTAGTTCAGTCTTGCATATGGGTTTCAAGTGTTTGAAAGCAAAGGATAAACGACCGGCAGAGTTCATATTCAAAGACGAGAATAAGTTTGAAGTGATACAGACTGGAAATGGGACTGGGGTGTCAGACGCAGTGAACCACCACATGGTACAGACGGAGCCACTCACTGTGGATTGAGTCAGGAAAGACGTCTCCGTGTGCCTTTCATCATAAACTCCCTGTGTCCTGGGAATCTTGTAGCTCAAAAAGAGACCCCAGCCTGTAGAACACTGGCACATGGGCCACGGAACTCTACACTGCAAAGTGGATAAGGAAGGAATGAGAGGAAATATTTTTTGGCTCTTTATCTCTAAGGTCTAAAAATGTATCAGCAGCTGCATGAAATCAGCAACTAATACCAAACGTCACATTTACTTAAAATGTCCAAGCTACAAGAACTAGTGTCCAAACCCTCGTGTTCCAAGCTTGATGTAGAGATCCTTGCGACAAGATACAAAGAAAAGGGACTCAGTTGTAGTTGCTGGGCAGTTTCTTGAGCTGGTCCTCAGATGATAAGTAAGGAATGTCATTTGCTATTTGTGATTAATATTCCTGAGACTCAAATCAGGCATTGAACAATACTGAATGTTCTGTGAAGCAAGAGGAAAGCCAACAGCTTTTGACTTTTTTCTATCCATTCTCCTACATTTCAAAATGAATACGTTAATATTACTCCAAGATTTTTAGCATATGATTGGAGTATGTGAGACAAGGGGGGGGTAGGAATAGAGTAATATCAAGAAGCATTCATGATAAGGTGATGCATTGAGGGGCAAAGTGATTGAGACAAGTAATGGAGCCCAACATGCGGAGGGTTTTATAATTTACAAACAGTGTTCATATTTTTCTCGCAAAGTCATATGGAGAAAGGCAGAAAAGCAGTTGGAGTACAGGTCAAAGCAGAGAGAAAGAGACTCAGTAAAACATCCAATGCCTCGTCTACCTGAAACTCACATGCACAGCAGTTGGAACAGTCAGGATCCAAGGAAGACTAAGAAGCAGGAAAAAGGCTTTTCCCATATACTGGCCTAGTAAGTGGCTAATTCCGTATTGTTATTTTCACGAACACCGTAAACAGAAGACTTTCGTTGTGAATAGGAGGCTTGGAGGATTCGGTATTTCCCTTTTATTTGGTGGTTCCATAGACCATGGGACAAATTTATCCTTAGGATAGATCTTGACACATTTGAACGGGAATCAGAATGTTAGCCATCACCCTCTGCTGTCTTTCTTTCCTCTCACAAACGAGAGTTGACAAAATTTTGACAATGTGCACGTTAGGTCTTCTACATACTGATTCCTGGGCTTGGGGTCCAAGATTTTGTGCTGTAAACATGGGCTATGTATCCCATTTCTCCTTCCTGCCTAGATTTTCCCTACAACAGTCCCGCTGAGGAAAACATAATACATTGAAGTTATAAAGGACAATTACTCTCTGAGTCTAGTGTCATGGTGGTCAGACCACACTTGCTCGGAAAACCACCTTTTGACGTCTTTACCACGGTTCACCCAAACCATAAACATCAGGTGACACTTGTAGGTCCCCAGAGCCGTAACCTTTTTGTGGGTTCTGTCGCAGGTAGGGTTAACCACATTCTGCCTTCTTACAACGAAATATCCTACCGTTCTAATTTATAGTAACTGACTAACGAATGCTAGTTTTCAAGAGGAATTCAAAGTCAGCCTTCAAATTCCAGGCTTAAGGAAGAAATTTAATTCTGGAGTTATTGCCAGAAATAAAGCTTCCTTTTGGTAATCTTGAGTTATCTCAGGGTTTCTGAAGAGTAATGATTGGAGGAAAGAGTGTATCAAAATAGTATTCCTAAATTTAAGAACAAGTGATTGGATTAAAAGTGGATTAAAGATCATTTTTTTAATAAAAAATTGTTTTTAAAGATTTTATTTATTTGAGAGGCAGAGAAAGTGAGAAAGAGCATGAGAGGAGAGAAGGTCAGAGGAAGAAGCAGACTCCCCATGGAGCTGGGAACCCGATGTGGGACTTGATCCCGGAACTCAAGGATCATGACCTGAGCTGAAGGCAGTTGCTCAACCAACTGAGCCACCCAGGCGCCCTAAAATTTTTTTAATTTAATTTAATTTTTTTAGTATTTCAAGATTCATCATGTATGCACCACACAAGGCAGGCAAATAAGTAACTTCCACAACTCTCTTTCCACAGTCAGACATGTTAACATTTAGAGTGCTTTAAAAAAAAAAAATAAAACTTTTCTCCCTCTGAGCATGAAATTTAAGCACTTGCATGATTGATTTATTTTTTAGAAGATGAGCATATCTGATATGAAGAATTTGAGAGGCGGGGCAGGGGGTTATGGGGGGGTGGGGAAGAGAAATGAAATGAGATGGGATGGGGAAGGAGACAAACCATAAGAGACTCCTAAACTCACGAAACAAACTAAGGGTTGCTGGGAGGTGGGGGGGTAGGGATATGGACATTGGGGAGGGTATGTGCTATGGCAAATGCCGTGAAATGTGTATGCCTGATGATTCACAGATATGTACCCTGGGGTAAATAATACATTATATGTTAATAAAAAATTAAAAAAAAAGAAGACGAGTATATATCCGTGCCCAAGGGGATAGAATTTAGTGATTCTGAGGCTTCTTCTTCCCTCAGATGGAAATTCTCTTTCTCCTGAGTATTTCTCGAGTGCAATGTGGGTCATTATAGATTCTTGCTGCAAAATGGGTCAGAGCATCCCAGGGAGAACTTGTTTTAAAAAATGTATCAACAACCACCATAATCATCCCTATTTCTTGTTTGCAAATCACTCAGCTTGACCAGAAAGCCAGAGCCTGGGCTCTGCCCAATAAGTCATCTGACTTCCAGATGAGATCCTGATGTTGGAAGCTTGTAGTGCTTAGCCAAAGAAGGAAGACCCCACCAATGTGCTTGGGAAAGTTTGGAAGCAAAAATGCTGCTTGGCGTTAAAAACAAACAACAACAACAGCAACAACAAAGAACAAGGAAAAGGAAAAAAAGAAAGAATCAAGTGAAAAATGCAGCAGGAACCAGAAACAGTTCATTCTCATGCACTTGTCTTTGGGTGGATTTGGGTCAGGGTCACAGAGTGGTGGGCCAGCCTTGGGTTGTTTGAATGAGACGTTTCGGGGCTTTGCAAACAAAGCATCAAAGAAGCATGACTCTTTGAAGTGTCTGTTCATGTCTTCTGCCCATTTTTTGAGAAGACATACAAATGGCTAACAGACACATGAAAAAATGTTCATCATCTTTAGCCATCAGAGAGATTCAAATCAAAACCACAATGAGATACCACCTTACATTGGTTAGAATGGCCAAAATCAACAAGACAGTTAACAACAAATGCTGGAGAGGATGTGGAGAAAGGGGAACCCTCCTCCACTGTTGGTGGGAATGCAAGTTGGTGCAGCCGCTTTGGAAAACAGTATGGAGATTCCTCAGGAAATTAAAAATAGAGCTACCCGGGCGCCTGGGTGGTGCAGTTGGTTGGGCGACTGCCTTCGGCTCGGGTCGTGATCCCGGAGTCCTGGGATCGAGTCCCACATCGGGCTCCCAGCTCCATGGGGAGTCCGTGTCTCACTCTGACCTTCTCCCTTCTCATGCTCTCTCTCACTCTTTCTCTTTCCTAATAAATAAATAAATAAAATCTTTAAAAAAAAATAGAACTACCCTATGACCCTGCAATTGCACTACTCAGTGTTTACCCCAAAGAAGCAGATGCAGTACAAAGAAGGGCCACATGTACCCCAATGTTCATAGCCGCAATGGCCACAATAGCCAAACTGTGGAAAGAACCAAAATGCCCTTCAACATGAATGGATAAGGAAGATGTGGTACATCTGTACAATGGA
>CM052804.1:9332577-9436338 GCA_028533885.1 Nasua narica | reverse complement strand
GGGGAGGGGGTGGGGGGGTGGGCGAGCCTGGTGGTGGGTATTGAGAAGGGCACGTTTTGCATTGAGCACTGGGTGTGGTGCATGAACAATCAATCTTGTAACACTGAAAAATTAAAATAAACATATTTGGGGAGAAAAAAAAAAGCATGACTCAATGCCCAGGGAATCAACTGAGACCATCAGAGCTGGAGCTGAACCCCCATGAAACTGGCCCGTGTTTGCAGAAGGTGCCCGGGCCCTCCCAATAGCACAGAACCACAGCCTCCACGGCCACCGGGGGACATTCCGTTTAGTACAGGCGGTCACTACCCCGGGAATGTTCCATTGTTTTCCAGAATTCTTTCCCACGGCTTCCATAATTCAAGCTTCCACGGGTGAAGAACTTTATTCTGTATCATTTTACTGTTTAAATTGAGGACTTGTTCTTGAAAGTGCGGGGTAGCCCAACGAGAGCCCAAAGGCTAAAGGCTGAGGGAAGAGGGAGCACTTGTAGCTTGGAAATAACAAAAACCATGGTTTCCCCTTTAAATAGTAGAGCTTTGTTTATTTATTTATTTATTTATTTTGTAAAAAAACAGCTCTTTCTACAGCTGCACCCAGCACCAGATGTTCTCGCTTTGAGGTTCGGGCACAGAAAACCCTCGGGGGCCCCACACTCACGTTTGTTTCTGGAACACCCACTACTCTCTCCCTTTCCATATTGTTTACCAGAAAAATCCATTCTTCTTACTTCCAGGGCACTTGGAAGGCCGTGGAATCCCTTAAGGGTAGAAAAAATAAACACGAGCAAGCTAGTGCTTGGGAATGGTGGAATAAAGGTGAGAAGCTGGTAAATCCTAAGTCAGGAGAAGAAGCAAAACTGGGGAAGAATCTGGAAAACAAGGTAGAGGAAATGAAGACAGTTGGCTAAAAAGTGAATACAACAAAACAGAAAAAACCCCAACTCTCCCAAACCCTAACCATTATGCCTTTTGTTTCCAATATGCAAAATGTGAAGTTTGATGGGCTTTGTTTTTCCAAAAAGACAATTTATTTTCATGCTACAGATGCAAACAGAAAGGGGAGATAATAGGACAATGGGGAACCCAGGAGTCAGGGCACATGGCTTCACTATTAGGTCCAGCCACAGAGATCGCCAATATTCAACTTCTTGATCTACTGAACTGATAATTTCATATAGTTCATTTTTTTCTAAATGGGTCTTGGGTTTTTTTTTAATTTTTATTTTAAATTCAATTTAGTTAACATATAGGGTATTATTAGTTTCAGGGATAGAATTTAGTGATTCATCAGTTGCATAGAACACCCACCCAGTGCTCATTCCTTCAGGTGCCCTCCTTAATGCCCATCCCCCAGTCACCCATTCCCCCCACCCCCCTCCCCTCCAGCAACCCTAGTTCACATATTTGTGAATGAGACAAGACTAGGTATACAGAGTGCGTACCGATGTAGGAAAGACGGTGTTAGGGTTCGAAGCTGATGGCCAAGAAAGAATTCTTGAGACGTCTTTGGTGCAAAAAGGTGATTTTATTAAAGCACAGGGACAGGACCCGTGGACAGAAAAAGCTGCACTGGGGTCATGAGGAGCGACCCATTATATACTTTAAAGTTGGGAGGGGGTCTGGGGTAGCGTAAGTCTCTAAAGAATTTTGGAAGCAAGGTTTCCAGGACCTTGAGGGGGCTAGCTGTTGTTGGGAAAAGGTCATTAATACCATCTAATAAAACCTTAGTCATGAGACCCTTCAGATGATTGGTGGGCCATATATTTGGGGGATGATTCCCAACATGTATCTTGGGGGTTTAGAGATAAAGGAAGTTTCCAAAGGAATTTTTATACATTAAAGTAGACTTACAGGATCTTGGGGGTGGGGTAGGGGGCGGTCAGGCTAGGATTGCCTTGCGCCCTTAGCAAAGTGTTAACAGCAGGCAGTTGAGTCCCTAGAGGAAGGACATTGCCTGTTTCAAGGACTTGTCAAAGGATTATAGGTAGTAAGGAAATTTAATCATTTTTCTTCTGTCTTTGTTTCCCACATCACGTACAGTGGCCACATATGTGGTCACAAAACGATCTTAACCAGTTTGGTTATTACAGTGATTAACTTCCTTCTGGTAACTATCGTAGTAAAGATATTGTCTTGGCCCTTGCTAGATCTGGCTTGTTTTTGTATAGCCCATGAGCTAAGAGTGATTTTTTACATTTTTAAAGGATTATAGAGGGGAAAAAAAAGAATATGCAACGGAGACCACAGGTAGCCTGCAAAACCTAAAATATTTACGATCTGACCCTTTACAGAAAAAATGGGTGACCAACAGAATCCCCAGGAGCACCCAGCACCCACACTGTTTTTTCTTGCCTTATCTTGGCTTGTTTTATTTTTTGCTCTTACTGTGATAATCACAACCTAGTATCCATTGAGAACTAACCATGTGTCAAGCATCGTTCTAAAAATGTACATGTGATCTATGTTAACAAAACAGTCGAAGTAGGTACTATTTTTATCCCTGTATATGAAACTGGGAAGAGCTGGAACAGGGATTCGAGCCCAGGGACACGACTTTTGCCAACATAAGGTGTAATATGATTTCCTTCTCGTGTGATTTCGGACTTTTTGTCACCTATATTCTGGCAAATTCCTGTAGGGGCCAAGGGCAGACTGCCCAAGATGGGCTACTTTGGCATAAAGTTCAGGTTCAAAGTAATCAAAACCCAAGCAGATGCAGGAAAAGCTCTTTGCTTCCCCCTCAACTGCCAAAGTTTGCACTGGAAAGGAGAGCCTGTCCAGGAAGAGAGGTATTAACACAGACTCCCCTTTACCTAAGAAACTTATCGGCATCATAGGGCAACCTTGTTTTCCCAAACATCTCCTTTCTCCTTCTTGTTAATGACCTTCCTCCCCTTTGTATCCTCAGACCCTACCCCTCTCCTAGAAGCTTCTTGATGCCTCATTGTCTTTGGAATTTCCAGTCTGTGTGGATTCCACCGATATGCCTATTACATCTGATTTTCTCCTGCTGGTCATTTGACATGACAAGTTTCATGTCCATTTGATTCTAAGTCCAGCTAGAAGGACCACAGAGCCAAGGAAGGTCTTCCTCCCTGACAGTACAAACTACTGGTTTGTAAAGTGGGAGCTGAGGAAGGGAGAGAAATTAACTTTCTAAAGCAAATTGAGTATGTTATTCATTTGCATCTCAGTTGTCAGGCCAAAGTATTTTCCTTAATGTTTAACTTAGCAGTTGAACAAATATTCACTAGGTGATGATTTTGTCTTTGGTCTTTGAGAGCTGTAGGGTGTTCTCACCACAGAAAAAGAAAAGAACAAAATGAAATAATGAAGAAATCCAGAGCCCAGCACAGTGGTTATCTTAGGTCAACTCTGACCCCCAGAATATGATTGGTTGTCTTCTCAACAATATTCTGGTAATTAATGGTGCACTTAATGTTTTTAGGTAGCACCGACCTGCATTTGGTCTCCTTGTTACGAAACCTGGACTGGATGGCCCAACGGAAGAACCAAGCGGCGCTTGGAGATCTTGGAGGATAGGAGGTTTGTTTGAAACAGGCGTGCTCCGAGGAGAATGATCTCCAAAGATCTGAGCCCTGAGCACAGGCAAGGGGGTTAATTTATACACTTCTACTTCTGCATACGCAGCGCACTTTTGGCGCACAGGGCAATTCGGGCAGGAAGAAGAACCCGGAAGGGCCCTGGGGCAGGGACTGGGATTCCCTGCTGGCTTGGTTGGCCATCTTAGAACACAGATTTTCCTTATCACCCTCTTCATGGCTTCCAAAAAAAAAAAAAAAGAAAGAAAGAAAAAATAGAAAAAATAGAAAAAATAAGCATGGGACACATCTGAAGAACTACTGGATGAGATCAGGGTGGATTAAGCAATGATGGTCGGGAGCCTCTCCTATAACTTGTGCTGAAGCCATAGTCAGCCATATTGAGACTTGTAGGTAGAAGGAACAGCTATGTTTGGAACATGATCAAAATATTATATCTTCTCTTAATAGGCTAATCATTTGTGGGTTTTTCTTTTGTTTTGTTTTTTGGGGTTTTTTGATGTGTGTCTAGCTTTGTAAAGCATCTGGGGTTTTTATTCTTTTTTAAAAAAGATTTTTTTTTTAATTTATTTTTTATTAGAGAGTGAGAGACTGAGAATGAGAGGGGAGAAGGTCAGAGGGAGAAGCAGACTTCCCGCAGAGCCGGGAGTCCGATATGGGACTCGATCCCGGGACTCCGGGATCATGACCTGAGCCGAAGGCAGTTGCTCAACCAATTGAGCCACCGAGGCGCCCAAAAAAGATTTTTATTTATTTATTTGAGAAAGACTGAGCAAGAGAGCAGCGTAGGGGTACGGGCAAGAGGAGAGGGAGAGAACGCAGATTCCCTCCTGAGCAGGGAGCCCCATACAGGGCTCTATTCCAGGACCCCGGGATCATGACCTGAGCTGAAGGCAGACGCTTAACCACTGAGCCACCCAGGCGCCCCACGGGGATTTTATTCTGAAAAATAGGAGGTAGAGGTCTATTTTTACTTTCTCAACGATTTTTGAAATGAAACTCTGGTTCCAGACAATTTCTCCAGCACTGTTTACCAATCATTTTATCTTGTCTGCACGAGGAAAATACTCCTAGCTGTGCAGAAATGTGTAAGAGAGAATTCACAATTGCCCTTCCAGCAATAAAATAAAGAACTTAATTCAAAACTCCCTCATGACTTAGATGTGTTTTAATGGTATTTGAGCTGCTTTGGCTTCAGTTTCCTGAGTCTGTAGCCTAATACTTGAGTCGGTTTGGGAGAATTCTCTGTCTTTGTCCAAATACTGCTTCTGCCCCATCCAGCCTCTCCTTGGCTTCTGAGAATTCTTGTTACATGCATGGTAAACCAGTTGACTACATTACACGTATTTCTTGCACTCTGTTCCGTCTTTCTTCTCTTTCTGTGCTTTCGTTTGAGTATTTTCTTATGACTCGTCTGTGAGCCCACTAATTCACTAACAGAGGTGTTTACAAACCCCTCTGACGCGTCCGACTTTGCAAGGATAGCTCAGCTGCTGAAATGCATTAGCAACTCAGTCTGCCTTTGTTGCTTCCCACTAGATTTCTTGAAGGGTCAGTCTACACAGCCGTTGAGGTAGACACCAACTATTTCAGGACTATTTGTGTATAGAAACAGGGGCTCACACCTTGTGGTTCCTTCCTCGCCAGGATTAATTTCCAGTCACTTATCAAAGGCATGAATTCTGAACTCTGTCTCCTAAATTCAGTATGACTGTTAACTTTCTGCTTAGGCTCTATTCCCAGATTGGGAAAGTATTTCCCTTCGGGGAAGAGCTGGATAAATATGGAGCTTGTCTAATATGTGCCCCTTCTTCCAAGTGTCACAGCCTATCCTGTTTTTGTATGCTTTAGCTGTCCTCCACTGCCTTCGAATATCACCCCCCCCCCCAAGTTTCATAACTGTTATCATCAGGAAGGTTATTTTGACAAAACTATCTTGTCATGATCACAACTGGCCTACGTTGATAAGGATTTGTACATTGCACTCAGAAGAGCAAGATAGGACTTTAAAAATTGACATGATAATGATGACTCAAATAAATAAGTGGAAGGACAGTATTTTGTGTTGGTATTAGCTTCAGATCTCAGGATTGATGCCATTTTGAATATGTATGAGAGGCTGGAAAGCACATGACTTGTGGATTTCTGGTTCCTTTGGCAGGAAAGAGCACTACGGGACAGCAACCTGTCTCCAGTGCAGAGACTAAGTGAATTCGTGGAACATATGTTGACACTTAAAAGTTGCCTCTAAATCTACAGGCGTTGCACTCTTGCAATCTTCCTCTGTTGGGACACATTTCCAGCCAGGGGCTGCCAAAAAGCTTGGGTCAGATTCTTGGAAGGCAGAGACTGTTGATGCCACCCAGGTGGCTGGAAATAGAAAGCAAGTATTTATTCATGCAGTGCCAAGGAATAGTAGCTTCTAGAAGCATACTGGAATTGGGAGTCCGTGGATATTTTGAAATCAGACCAAAAGATGGCACCCTTTGAAAATTTAGCTTGGTAAACGAAAAGAAAAAAAAATACAGAAAGATGTTCTCTATGACGATTTCAGAAGTGTAAGGCAGAGAAAAGAACAACACTGTATTAATGACCCTACAGAACATCTTCATGGTGGTTGGAGGGACTTTGGTTGTTCTTAAGCTGTTTTCAGTTTTGAAAAAATTGGCAAAGGAATCTCATGTATTTTTCTGGGAAAGATGGAGACTTTTTGCAACATTCTCGAGAAAGCTGCAAACAAAAGCTTTTTTGCTGATGTACATAACAGGATGGAGTCTGAGGCTTTTCTTTTTTCACTCGTTCTTTCCTAGGTAGTAATAGCTACTGGCTAAAGAGGCAGGAAGTAAAATAAGGCTCTAAACCATGAGATTTTCCGCCCCAATGTTACATGTAGGTGTAGTGAGTTGATTTTCTAATACCTAGCATTAAGGTTAATTATTTCTTCCCATCATGAACCAAGAAGGCCCCCTGTAGGAATTCAATTAAAATCCTGCTATTCCTAGAAGTTGTAATGCATGGAAATGTTTTTTCCTCTGTCCTTTTTTATGATGCTTTCCCCAAAAGTAGTGATGTTACTCTAAGTAGAAGTGGGGTTTAGTTCGGGGGATAGAAGAAGAGGAAAAAAAAATGTAACCCTAGGTTTTTTAGCTTTTTGTTAGCAAGAAAGTACTATATGGAGGCATCAAGCACTGAGCACCTTATGGGAGATGTACAGGGGGAAATATTCGGAGGCAGACAGGCATTTGCCAAGAGATAATAATATTGCCTATCTTGCAACTTTTCTTAGGGCCGTTGTGTTTCCTTAATTCCTAGAGTTGAGGTTTGTGCTACTCGATTCTTAACTGTGGGAAATACTCTCGGTACCATTTATTCTCTGTACAGTATGTGTGCACAACAGAAGACGTTGATATGGACGTCTTCTTGATATGGACGTCTACCCCATATTGAGCAACAACCTACTGTTTATTTCATGTGATGTTGGAAGGCGCCTCTGCCCTCCAGGCAAACTACTGTTGCGTCAGACGACAGAAGCTCTTGAATTTGCCTTGTGCGTTTCTGCCTCCGCATCTTCATTCCATCGATCTCCACGCAGCCATTATTCCGCCTGGGAGCGTGGGTTTCCCAGCCAATGAGGATGTGCCCGTTTAATTACTACAACACCTTATCCTAGTCTCTGGTTATTGTCTAATAATTTCAAACTCCTGTTGCTCAGATCTCAGAGGAATTCCGTGGTCCATCCTGACACTTACACTTAGGTCCAGTCTACACACAGCGAGAGTACCCCTTCCAGAACTGGGGACAAACCCGAGCGCATGCGCAGGCCTGCCTCCTGCTGTGACTGTCTCCTCCCTCTGCCTCCCAGCCCCGCCCACTCCCTTCTGTTCCTGGCACCTGCCAGGCAGCCTCCCACCCCGGCACCCTTGCTCTGCCCTTGTTTCTTCTGCCTGGAAGACTTTTCCGCGTGCTTGACTTCCTCACCTTCTCCAAGTCTTGGCCCAGATCACGCCTGATCAAATCGACTCGAACCTCTCCACGAAAGAGCGACTTGCTATGGACTGGCCCTCGACGTGCCCTTCATTCTCGATCGCCCTTCCTCTGCTTCGTGGTTTCCCTGCATGAACATCAACAGGGAGTTGGCCTGTGCTTACTGCGCTTGTTGTGAATTGACTGAAAATCATTCGAAATTGCTAGCAGTAATTATTGTTTATTCTATTGGAAGGAATACCTTTAGGTGCTGGGATAGCCGGTTTTGAGGTTCATTCTTTTCGAGTATTTACAGGAAGGTACAAGGGAAGAGTTGTTTCCCACCGCACAGAAAAGGCGGTTTCCCGAGCGGCCAGAATCTGCTTGTCACGGAAAATGGAACTGAGCCGTGGGAGCTGCAGGGAACCGCGACTCCCGGGGTTATGCAAGGGAATGTGTTTTGGCCCCAGATCCAAAATCAGCATCTAGTTTTGAACTGAAACTGAACTTAGAGATAACGCTGTGATACCTTAATTTGTAAAAATTAAAGCATCAACATGCTCCATCTTCTGTGATGTGTGGTCTGTCCAAACAGCGGGAGGGTCCTGCCGGGGCTGGAATCCTGGCTCCGCTCTTCTAAACCGCGTGTAGCCGCTGCTGTGGGGACCCACCTCGTTCTTTCTCTCTGGGATGGGGCTTCGTTCGCTGCTGGTTCACAGCCGCCCTTTCCTCCCACAAATTGCCTTTGGCCACATGGCAGCCACCTCACCATCCCCTCCGGGGTGGCGGGCCATCAACAGGCACCGGGCACACTCGCCTCCAGTGCACCAAGGCTGGAGCAATTCATTCTCCAGGGCTCCTCATGGAAGAGGCTGGAAATATTCTCCAGTCCAGACCACTCCTTGCTTAGTTTTCTCTTCTCTTCTCTTCTCTTTTCTTCTCTTCTTCTCCTCTCCTCTCCTCTCCTCTTCCTTTTCCTTTTCCTCTCCTCTCCTTTTCCTTTCCTTTCCTTTCCTTTCCTTTCCTTTCCTTTCCTTTCCTTTCCTTTCTTTTCCTTCCTCCCTCCCTCCCTCCCTTCCTTCCTTCTTTTTCTCTTTTAAAAGATTTTTTTATTGATTTATTTCTGCAAGAGAGAGAAAGAGTGAGCACATGAGTGGGAGGAGGGGCAGAGGGAGAAGCAGACCCCCTCACCCTCAGGGAAGTTGGGTCTCCCCTCTCCCCAGCCAAGTAAGGAGCCTTCAGGACTCTATCCCATGACCAGAACCAGAGGCAGATGTTTAACTGACTGAGCTACCCAGGCGTCCTGAGAGATATCTCTTCTCATAAGGCCACCACTAGTCCTATCTGTTACGACCTCATTTAACCTCATTTAACCTTAATTATATCCTGAAAGGCCCATCTCTAAATATAGTTGCACTGGGGGTGAGAACTTCCACATATGAATTTGGGAGGAAGACACAATTCAGCCCACAGCATCATCTTTTATAATGCATGTGTGTTGGGATATAATAGAGACAGAAAACATCTTTAAAAATAATACTCTATTAATTTTCTGAACTTCTCTTAAACCGTGGTATAAATCTGCCAAGTGTCATTAGTTTTAAATTTGTCACATTTTGTACGGAACTGTGTTTGTTCTCAGAGTATAACTTCAGTTTTGGTCGAGGTTACTTAAAATTTGGAACAGTAAAACTATGCCATTGGCAGAGAGAAGAATGCTTCTCTTTGTATCTGCTCGGACAGAGGTCACAGTTTACAAGTTGCAACATCTCCAAATCCCAGGAAATGTGGAGGGATTTGAAATGAAAGCATACACAAGTGTGGTTGTTACTTAGCTTTTGAGCATGGGGAAACTTGAGTGAAAACTTGTGGAGCCGAGCCTCAGTTTACTCATCTTTAAAGGATGGACGGTTATGCTTGCTCATTGGGTGAGGTTGATAATCAAGTTCTTAATGGTATGGACGTCCTTAATGTCATTATTTTACATACCAGGTGGTAGGAGTAGGAATCATATTGAGTGTATCAAGAGAAACTAAAGAAAGTCTTCTTCTTGTGTTGCCTTCCTTCATGTTTATAAGAATTTTGTCCCTCTCCAAATCCCAATACAGAGGCTATTCTGTTCCTTGTTAGAGACTTGCCATTCAGAGGGTTTAATGACTAAGTTTCTGGGAACCAGGCCAATAGCCCAGGACAACCCTCTTGTATCATCCTAGCTTTCTGAGTATTCCCTCAAAGTTTTAGAAATGAAGCAAGGGATCTTTTTAGGCAGTGAATTTAAATCTAATTTTTCAAAAAATAAAACTAAATATTTCTTCACCGAAGTTGGATCTCACAGAATCTCAGCTCTGCGGTACGTTCAGAGGAATGAGTATCACAATCAGGAAAAAAACGTAGCAAGTAGCTATCCTGGAGCACAGACTATGAGTGTTCCAGACATTCTAGATGCACACTTAAATGTTTAAAGCATGGCAAAATACACGTAACATAAAATTTGCCATCTTAACTGTTTTTACATACCCAGGTCAGCGATACCCATGATGCAGTGCAGCCATCATCCCCTTCCGATGCCACAACTCACTTTTCATCTGGCAAAACTGAAACTCTGTATCCCTTAAAGACTCACCTGCCATTCCTCCTCTGCCCTCTTGAAGCGGAAGGGATTTGGAGACCAGGCAATCTGAGAGTGGCTTCTTTCTAGCTTTGTGACCCCACAACCTCGCCAAACCTTGGTTTTCTCTTCCATCCCACTCATCTGCTGGGCTGCTCGGAACTCAAAGAGCTGCAGTAAGCACTCTCCTGAATCCTAATATTCTTTTAAAGATCTTTATTTATTTATTTGACAAAGAGAGAGAGAGAGAGAGAGAGAGAGAGAGAGAGAGAGAGAGAGAGATCACAAGGAGGCAGAGAGGCAGGCAGAGAGAGAGGAGGAGATGGCTTCCTGCCGAACAGAGAGCCTGATGCGGGGCTCGATCCCAGGACCCTGAGATCAGGACATGAGCCGAAGGCAGAGGCTTTAACCCACTGAGCTACTCAGGCGCCCCAAATCCTAATATTCTTTACACACAGTCAGTAGAAGCAGGAGGTGTATTCAGCTGTGTGCAATGTTTGAAATGAACCAAACTAAAGGTCCAGTCTAATAGAATCTAAACGTCACTGTCAGGTCACAGCTTACTGAGTAGCTATTCTAGCCTTCCTGCTGCAGGCATTTCAGACTCTGACGGATGGGTGGATTTAATGATGTTTTCCAGGATCGTAAATCAATGCTCAGAGAAGATTAATACATTGACCATGACCATACAACTACTGATGAGCCCTGCCAGGGTTAAAACCCAGATTGGCCTAGCATCAAGCTGGGGGTCTCCTCACCTCTCTGAGTGTACAGCAAATCTGGAGCAGAACCTGGTTCCTACGCTAATGAGGTTTTAATCCGGGTGAGGAAAGAAAGAATGATCTTTAAGAAGCAATTCAAGACCCCATTACATCACTCAAAAGCTAAGTAAGGCATTTCTTGGACATAAAGAAGTCCATTACTTAGTCACCATTCTGAAGAAAAGGCAGTTCCGATCCTAGAACTACCTTCTAAATGTAACTATGGCAATAATAAATCCTCTCCAAGATGGATGACCCATTTCCCCCTTTCCTACCTCCATCTTTCCACCACAGCCACTTGGAAGACACTTTGAGTTTCAAATAAGGAAGGGCTTTGAAAATGTCTCTGGTTCACTGAGGTAAAAAGCCCATGTTCTGCATAAGGAAAGGACAGTCAGAACTTGAGTGTGGTCTGGGGCAGGCCTTGAAGCATCAGAACCAGCAAGCTGCCACGCAACAATCAATATGGCGGAATTGGGAAGGATCTCTTTAATCCGTTTTATATTGTTGTTTTTTTGTTTTTTTTGTGTTTTTTTTTTTTTTTTGTAGTCTTTTTGCCTATATGTCTTCCTCGTGTGGATCCTTCAAGTGAGTTGTGATGGTAGTGACCGCTCAATCAAGGGTCTTCTCCAATAGTATTTCATATTCAGCAACATTTGCTTGAGACAAGGACAAACAAGCCACATCTACAATCTCAGTTATGATACATTCAGGCTGCACATGTTTCAAGGAGTCAATGAATGAGGTTCATTACTGAAAAGATTCATGATTGCCACATTTGGAAGAACATTGAACTGTCAGAGGTAGGTAGGTGGTAAGTTCAGAGGATGCTGATACCAGGAATTTTGGTCACATACATTTTAGAACAAGGAGTAGCAAGCAGCAAATGAAATGCCTTTCCTTAAGATATGCTCCAATGAAACTTGGTCGCATAACCTGAGGGCTCAACTAAGACCTAGTTGTATTACTACCCTCACACCTTTTAATATTGTTCTTATATTCCTTGATAAGAGAATGGCCTGATAGGTCATATTTCTCATTCGCAAAGCCAAACTTTCTTAAAGTTAATTTTGAAGCAAAACGGGATGGTTGTTTTGTTCAACTCCCTGTTTAATGAGAGTGACATAAATTTGGATTTGCAAACTTTCAAATTGCCCTAATCAGCTGGAGATGTGGATTTACTTATCAATTCTATGCAACACTGTGAAGTAAGATATTCATAAGAAGAGAAGACCTCTGATGTTTCTAGCTGATGTCAGTTAGAGATTTTTCAATAGCTGCAGAGAAGTCAACAACTTAATGAGAAACATCATGAATATTTAATCTTTCCAGGGTGAGTGCAACAGTAATTCCCACAGAAGCAGAGAGATGAACAAAATGTTTTCTGATTCAAGCAACAGGCATCATAGCAGGAGGCAGCCCCTTCCTTTCAAAGAGAGTTCAGAAAGTTAGGGTTGCCTCTCGCTTTGGTCAGGTGTCGAAGGCCACGTAGTTCATTTACTTCTTGTAAGATGGAGACAATATTAAACCATAATTGATTTCTGAATCCAACAAGAGAACCACAGAGTCTTGGACTCTTCATGTTCCTTCATCTTCTGAGCGAGCAGTTGATCATACTCCAAATGATTCAAATATATTTTCTAAGATTTTATTTATTTATTTGAGGGGGGGGAGACGTAGGCTCCCCGCTGAGCATAGAGTGATGTGGGGCTGGATCCCAGGACCCTGGGTTTATGACCTGAGTCCAAGGCAGACGCTTAATCCACTGAGACACCCAGGGGCCCTTGGATTCAAATTTTGCCAGGGAATCTTAACTATGGATTGAGTAAGTGGTAGGTATTTTCTGTGCAACAAAGTAGCAGGTGGGATTGGCTTAGAGATACAAAGGAGAAAGACTGTATTAATAAGAAAGAAAATTTATAAAACTGATAATTAACTATCTCATAATAATTGAAGCAACTATATTTTATGGATGCTGGCAGGTAACTTATCAGGCAAAAACTAGAGGTAAAGCTTAAGACAGATCATATCTGGTAGTAAAATTATTTTACTTATCTGCCCCAAATGCTGGGGGCATTTAGGTTGAGAATTCAAGAATTATATTTAATAAGATAGCGTGTAAGATCTATACTCTCCTTCAGTCTTATGGCCTGTTAGGGGAGAAAGTTGATGGTGGGCAAAGGGGAGAGGCATCCTCTGAAAACCAGCTATTAAAATTATTCTTTGTCTAACTACAAAGTAGGACAGAGTATACTTATTGTGAACTCCAGACTGAGGTAATTCTAATCTATGTTTAAAATGTGATCATTACACAAATGTAGTGATCTGAAGGGGCACGTGCACCCCAATGTTTATAGCAGCAATGTCCACAATAGCCAAACTATGGAAAGAGCCTAGATGTCCATCAACAGATGAATGGATAAAGAAGATGTGATATATATATATATATCTATATATCTATATATCTATATATATATTGATATATTGATATATATATGATGTGATATATATTTTATATATATATATATATAATGGAATATTATGCAGCCATCAAAAAGCTGAAATCTTGCCATTAGCAACAACGTGGATGAAACTAGAGGGTATTATGCTAAGCAAAATAAGCCAATCAGAGAAATACAATTATCATATGATCTCACTGATATGAGGAATTTGAGAAATAAGACAGAAGATTGTAGGGGAAGGGAAGGAAAAATGAAACAAGATCAAACCAGAGAGGGAGACAAACCGTAAGAGGCACTTAATCTCCAGAAACAAACTGAGGGTTGCTGGAGGGGAGGGGGGTGGAGGGAAGGGGTGGCCGGGTGGTGGACACTGGGGAGGGTATGTGCTATGGGGAGTGCTGTGAATTGTGTAAGGCAGATGAATCACAGACCTGCGCCCCTGAAACAAATAATACATTACATGTTAATAAAAAATAAAAATAAAAAAAAGAAAGTTTATGCTGGAAGAAAGTAAAAAAATATATAAAATGTGATCATTGACATACTAACCAATGTGACTATATTTGATGGAACTATTATGTCTCATATCAGGTGTTTTTGTTTTGTACAAACAGCTTTCAAATCTATTGCTGCAGTTAACAGGAAACACCCACACTGGTCTTTCTGGCTCATGTCTCTCCTGTCTGTATATCCCAGCAGAAGTTATGTTTAAATCTGTGCCCTTGTATTGTGTCGCTTAGGAAAGGAAGAATTCCAGTAACAGGGAATTCCTTGGGAATCTGCACTTTTGGAGTAGAAGGCAGAGGTAGACACATCACAGAGAGAGTGAGCCCCTGGGGATGCCAAAGCCAGAGATATTCAGAGGCAAAGAAGGTGGGTAACACGCCTCGTCAATACGCCCAGGTCCAGAGGTGATGAATCCTGAGCTGCTCCTTCAGAGAAATTGAGAAATCAGAGACCAAACTACCCTCCACAGAACAAGCCTGTTTTTGCTAGAAGGAGAGAAAATCAAGCCAGGGAGAGAATTAAGGACAAAGCTTAATGACTTCAGTGGGGAAGAATTGATCTCGAATGTAGCATAAACAACCCGTTCATCTGGCGAACAGATGTTGCTTCATTGAGTAAGCACCAAATGAGGCGAAGTGCTCGCCGGCAGATGGAACCAGGACCCGTCTCTCAGAAAGGCAGCATTAGTCCCAACACATCCCGGCACCTCAGTCTTGTTTGGTCCCCACTGACCTCTTCTCTCTGATGTTCAGCAGCCTTGTGGCATGACCAGTCCTGGCCCAAACAGGGGGTGCTGTGCAGGGTCAATCTTTCCAAAAAGTCATCTGCTCTTTGGCCTTGGGTTCCTTCTAGTCTTCGTATCACCTCTGAGGCTGAGGGCCCTCACTTTTTCTTGTAGCCCTCTCTGATCGCATGTTGGGCTAAGTCTCCTTTTTTTCAATGTACTTTTGGTAGCTTTTATTTTTTTCAGGATTTCTTACATGTTCTTTTCTTTTTTCTTTTTTCCAAAGACTTTATTTATCTATTTTACAGAGAGAGAGAGAGAGAGATCACAAGTAGGCAGAGGGCAGTCAGAGAGAGAGAGGGGGATTTTTCAGGATTTCTCCACCATTCCCAGTTTACCAATTGTTTCTGTTTTTTTTCTCATACTCCCTATTCATTTGTTTTTGCATCATTTTCATGATCTCTGAGGAGTTTGGGTGGGAGGGAAGAATGTAGTTATTTATCTTGAAACAGAAATCTTCCGTTTAAGATTGAGATAGCAAATAACAAGGATACCAAACATCAACCTCTTTCCTTTCTCCCCCGCTCCCCCAACAAAAGACTCTCCACCTTCTAGTATATTTGAGAAAGAATGGGAAAATTGCTCTACATAAAATCTTGACCAAACAATTAGAGTAGTCAAGGAAAGAAGTGTGAGACTCCACTCTTCTCTTGTTTAAGCAAAATCTTGAGTCTGTGTGTGTGAGGAGTGAGTTCTTCCAAGTCATTGCAAGATGGGATATTGAAAACTAGATTTACTCTGCGGCGGTCTCAAGAACAAGCCAAAGGATAAAATGGACTTGGTTTTAATTAATTTTTTTAAAAGATAAGTTATGTAAGAGCCCCTGTGGTTTGTTTTCCTTCCAGCATTTATCAGTGATACAAAGGTTCAGATCTATTTTGCTAATCGTAAAAGGCACAAAATCAGTCAGACTCCATTTTTAATAACCCAATGACAGTTTCTCAGTGAGTTTAAAGCAAAAACAGCATTGTAAAGATTTTCTTTTATTGGTTTTATATAACCCAAAGTTTGTGAAATGTTGGATTTCCCTCTTGACCTTGAGTAGCTTTCATTTGGCAAACCATCCAAATTGGAGAATATCCCTCGATGAAGGAAGATCTCAATGTTTGGCTCAAAAATGTACAGACACTGCAAGTTTGGATTTCAGGAAAGAAGGGAGGGAAGGCCCCAGAGTATAATTTAAATAGAAAGTCGGAATCCAATAAAATTTTTGGTGATTCTGGAAGGTCTCAACTGTGTTATCACGGTGTCATTAAAGAGTGAGTCAGAACTCGAACCAAGTGGTCATCAATCTTGTCAACATGCAGGAAGTTATTTGAAATCCTGAGGAGGCTTCAAAAGCAACCAGCATCGTGGTTTACAAGCACAACAAAGTAGACAGAAGCAACTCTTCACGGAGGTCCTATGGTCATCATGTAGGCAATTATCAATTAATCTAAAGAATCAACCATCACACCCTTTTGCTATTCTTTTCTCCATTATACAAAAACATACCTAAAAGCACCTAACTGAGTAAGTTTTCTGAGATGAAGAACCTCTGTTTAGTGAATTTTGGGGGTTTCAGGGTATTTTATTTGGGTATGGAAGAAAATCTCATAGGAAGTCCAAATATATAAAATCTTTAAACTGAGGATAGCTAGTAATTGATGAGTTATTCAGAAGAGTGTGGAGATCCCGGAGCGGCAACAAACCACAGACCACAAGAAAGAATAGAACGAGAACGTCCTGTGATAAATCCGATATTTTTCTGCACGCCATCAAGTGATCTTTATCCTCTCCTACTTTCACAGCTGCTGATCTTCCAGATGTTCTCTTGTACGAAGCTTTGTCTTTTACGAGGCACGTGTTCCTTCCACGACAAGTCTGTCTTTTCCATTCCCTGAAGTGTTGCTTGCTCAAAGGAAGCCCTTCTTCTCATCCTCATGCAAACTTTCTTAAATTTAGTACACCTCTTTCAAGCATTACAATGAGCAAAACTGATGATGGTTAAGACTTGGCGGAAGGCAGGATTCGGCTGCCTACCATGGAAGCCAAATGGACCCATCTTCTCTCTCAATCCATCCAGCAAAATCCTCCAGCTTAAGTCTTGGAACCCAGGGGAAATGAGGTAGAGGAGTAAGGGTAGTCGAGACAGTCTTCGTGGTGGCAGTGCTGGGAGTCCGGCAGCAGTGACATTGAGAATCCAGTAGCCGCGGCCATTGCAGCTGATGTCAACAGTCTTGCAGTGATGGTGCTGGTACTATGACCTTGAACCAGACGGCCCCTGAGGTGTGGCATTGGCTGGGATTTTCCTCCCGCCTAACCTCTGGTTCCTGACCACTTTCTGAGACCAGGTGTTTAGCTTTTCCAGAGTTTCTGTGAGTTCCCAGTATCTTTACAATAAAGGCTTTTACAGCTGCCAGATTTGATTTCTATTATCTCAACCAAGACTGTTAGATAACCTACAGCACAGTTCCTTGACTGAAGCTTGGGCTTGTGAGTGGGACCCTTCTTGAGCTTCTAGGGGTGGTGCCAAACTAGGGATGTCCTTATCCGTGAGTCATTGTAGAGGTTAGTTAGCTTCTCTCTGCAGAAAGATGACGGCGTGTCGGTGGGATTCATCACCTTAATCCACATCTTTTTTTCTATGAACTTCACTCTTTTGGCTAAAAGGCATTCGGGAAGGCAAAGGGGTGTGCGTCTGCTGACTCGTGCTGGCCCCTGAGCCCACCCAGGAACTCCTCAGCTTTAGATGCTCCCGTGCCTTTTCCCTCCCAGTGAGTCCGTTTCCACATCACACACACACTTACGAAGTCCTCTCTAGAGGGTGAAAAGCGTGTCCTGCCTTGCTCTGTATGTCTGTATGACTGCTGCGTGTATTTCATATGGTGCACACCTGTCTCTACCTTACCCACAGCCCCTGCTGGGCAGGTAGCCATGATTTATAATAAAAGATCCTACCCCTTGTCCCCAAGCACCCCTAAACCACCGGAAAACCAGGATTGTGTGAGCAAAAGAGGGAGCAGTGGGTCACAGGATCGGGGAAGCGCACGTGTAGACCGTTGTTGGCTTCTTAGGGCTCTCCCCGGCAGCCGTGCACTTTGGAGGTCAGGCAATGATTGGTGCAGAAATTCTGCTCCAGGCACTTGGAGCCTGAGCGGTGTCCTCCTTCTGCTGCCTGAGCTGTGTGTGAGTTCAGGGCTGCATTCGAGGTCCCAGCAAGCTCTCCGCTTCCGTCAGACTCTCGTGTCTGCCAGGCCACCCCAGCCTTCATGGGTGTGACATGGGACAGTCACCCACACGCGGTGAGTTTATCTTCCCCCCTTCCTGTGGCTTGCTGACTTCAAGAATCTCTCCGTTACAATTCTAGCTGCCCTGAATTCAGTTCCCTGCTTCCGGCAGTAGAATTGTGGGTCCTTGCGGCCAGCTTGAAGCTGAGCTCCCTGCCCCCTCCCTTCAAGGGCAATCCTGCAGGTTCTGCTGTCAAGTGTATGCAGGAGGGATGACAAGAACGCCACGCAGTCGGCGCCTGGGTGGCTCAGTGGGTTAAAGCCTCTGCCTTCGGCTCAGGTCATGATCTCAGGGTCCTGGGATGGAGCCCCGCATCGGGGGGGGGGCGGGTCTCTGCTCAGCAGGGAGCCTGCTTCCTCCTCTTTCTCTGCCTACCCCTCTGCCTCCTTGTGATCTCTCTCTCTCTCTCTCTCTCTGTCAAATAAATAAATAAAGTCTTTAAAAAAAATGCCACACAGTCACCACTGTCCTGCCAGGTCCAAGGGCACTTTTTCAGGAGGGAAATCGTCACAATTTGTTACCTTCCACCGATCATTTCCAATGGTACTTGCAAACGGTTGTTCCCAACCATTTTGTCCAGTTTTGAACTGGTTTTCTATGAAGGAAAGTGATCTGCTCCATGATGCTTTTACTTGGCTTATGAAACTAGACAAATGACTTTCCACATGACCTCAAGTTCTCACATATCAACCAGTGTTTATGCTTTTGTCAGAAAAAATAAACTTTTTCTTAATAGAATGTCACCATTATGGAAGTATGTTCTTACCTACCTACAAGGGCAGTTTATTTCCCCTTTGTTTTGTGGAACGTTCCAGGCTGATATGGCTCACCCTCCCAGAGCTCTTGTGCAGCTGCAGTATTTCCAAGTGTTCATTTATTGTGAAATCTGGCTGGCCAGATTAGATGAATTCCTTTGAGATACAGCTGCAGCCATTTCTAATGGTGAAAGATTATTCCATTCCCTCTTAAGCCCATTTGCAGACATGGTGTATCATTCTACATGTGCCTAGATTTTTATCCACCCATTTTTCTCCTCCTCCTGGGTGTTTTCTTGGTGGTTGTTTTAGTTTTTCTGTTCTTTTATCCTTGTCCTAATAGTCGGATTGTATTTTGTTTGGTGCAAGCTATCTCAATTCTTTTCATCAGTGTGAGATGGTATGAATAATAAGTAGAAATAAACGAGAGTATTATATTCAATAATTCAATCATTTTCTTCTAAAATTCTTGTACATTTAAGCTAAGAGGCACAATCATTGTATGAACAACTGCGATCTGTGATTTCTGCATCTAATGCTTACAAAAATCTCAAGAGCATAAATCATTGATTCCTTGTACCTTAACAAGTAAACACCTCAACCTGTATTTCTGAGTCTTTTAAAACCAAGTTCCCTTTACTTCCCAAGTTCACTCTCACTGGGTTATTGATGTTAGGTGAAATGTAAAACAAACAAACTATAATCCATAATCTATAGATTATACAAACTATACTATTACAGCTAAACTATTAAACTAAACTATCACAATCTATAATCATCCATAATCTATAATCCCCATGTGCCCCCAAACCACCAGAAAACCAGGATTTTATGAGAAAAGAGGGAGCAGTGGGTCATATAGGCATTAGGCAATCTGTAATCTTGCCTAATTTGAGGACACCTCGACCTATCAGTTCAATCTCTTTGAACCCCAGCGGAGTAGGTAGAGTTCTAATATCCTGTTAGAACCCTTCTCAACTTCGATTTTAATTCACAAATGTCATTAGAGGCTCTGAGAAAAGAAGTGAGCTCCTTGACTAGGTAGCATCACAGACTTGAATGCAACATGGATCCAGTGGGAAGGGCAGACAGCTTGGATCCCCACTTGCTCAAGAGGCCTGTGACATTACCACTAACTCTACAGTTACTCGTTACCGCAACCGAAAGCTAGGGAACCAGTATTCCACTAAGTCCTTACGAAAGTCCTGCCCAGAAGTTTAGAGCATACACTTGGGCAGCATGGTTTAATAAAAATAAAAACAAAAGCAGTGTTATTTTTGAAGTCTTGGTCATCAGAGGTAACTTGCACTGTGGTTTTGAGTGCAGAAACGATGCTAACATAGTTTTACCTTGAATTGAGGTATTTGTACTAATTGTTCTTTCTCATTAGTCTTAAAGGCTTCAGTAGCTTAACAGACCTGCCCTGGTTCCTTGTATCCAAACTTTGCAAAGATTCGTCCTTCCAGAACTCTGGCAAAGTCTTCCTTAGTGCACAAAATGGCAGATCAGCGCCCTCCCTCTCTAGTCCAGGCTCCCTTGGCACATCCATTTGATCCCACAGCTCGTTGTCCTCCTTCTCTGTGTTCTTTACCAACATCTTCTTTCTGCTCTGCTGGGATTTCTTGAAGGATCCAGACTCTTCACCTTTCTGAAGCACAGAACACAGGTTCTTCATGACACCCCATTTTTTTCAAGAGCAGATATACAGCATAGAGGATCTGAAATTGGTGTTCGTACAGAAATAGCCATCTCCCTGTATTTGTTTTTTAAGCCTCTCTGCTCTTTAAAATCCCTCTTCAGAGAAAACAAAGGAAATGGCCGTTTACAAAGGGACCCACAGAGTGTCCAACAAGCACAGACTTGATGTGTCACTGTTTAGACAGCTGCAGCTGAAGGACCAGCTGCTGTGGTTTGTAGAACGGCCACAAACCATGGCCGTGGCCATTATACCAAAAAATGGGCAAATAATCTTGGGTTCCAGGCTCAGCTCAGAGAAAAGTGGCTCTGGGAACTTTTGGGGTCTCCCCTTCCCGATCCCCTTCCTTCAGTTCTCTAGGCAGTAAAATAATGATCTTAGAGTTTATTGGTTTGGGTCTTATCCAGGGTGGAATGGGCACTGGGTTAGTCAGTTTCATGACTCCCTACCACTCCACCTGCTTTTTCTTTCTCCACCTTGATGACTTGCTACATACCTCCTTCATCCTGTGGGACCTCACTTCAAGGACCCCTTCAAATTTTTTCTGCTTCAAACTTTATGCTCACCAGCTGCCAGAAAGAGCCAAGAGTCAATTGCATTCCTCTACTCCCATTGTGGTTTTAGGAATTATGTTTGCACGGCCTTTACCATATTCTATTTTCATTCTAGATATATTGGAATAATCATGGGGGCTTTGGAACCAGATAAACTTGGGTTCGAATTCCGGCTCCGACAAACCATGGGATTATAGGTGAGTTACTCCAACTGCCAATCAGTTCTCTTACTGTGAAGTGGTAATAATCATACTTTTGAGATTGTAGCCTGAACGTCTTGTATAGAAAATATTATTAATTAACAGAAGACCTCTTCCCTCTCCTTCCTGATGGTGTTTGACTTATTTTGCCATTCCTGTAAGTGTGTTGGTATTTGGCACAGAAAGAGTTCCTAAATACCTAGTTATTGAAGAAATAATAAGAAGACCTCTTCAGGGGCACCTGGGTGGCTCAGTGGGTTAAAGCCTCTGCCTTCAGCTCAGGTCACGATCTCAGGGTCCTGGGATCGAGCCCCGCATCGGGCTCTCTGCTCAGCAGGGAGCCTGCTTCCCCCTCTCTCTGCCTGCCTCTCTGCCTACTTGTGACCTCTCTCTCTCTCTCTGTCAAATAAATAAATAAAATCTTAAAAAAAAAAAAAAGACCTCTCTAGGAGAGTAGATGACATGTCATGTTCTTTTTCATCTTGAAAGAAACAAACCACCTTTCTCAACTTTGATCTATATTCCCAGCCATTAATTTTGTGATTTTCATTTGCAATTTTTTTTTCAGTTTCAATTTAATTTTCAAATTTTTTGGGGGGGGTTTCAGAAGCTCACGGATTGTAATTAGAAGAATCAGTCACTGTTACTCAAATGCCCATAGCCCTTTGGTCCAGCAATGTTCAGGTTATTTTCAGCCACGTACCTTATTTTGAAGTAACAACAATTTGTCTTAGATAATTTCCCCCTTACTCTCTCAGATATTCTCTACTTCTCGGAATGTTCACCTGACATTTCCTGAGTGTGTAGTATGTATTGGGAGCTGGAGATACAAAGACAAATGAGACATGGCCCTTCCCTTTGGGCCATGTTGGGGAGCAAAATAAACCACTCCACAATCTGTCTCTTTGGCATAGGGATTATTTTGAGCTGCTTATTTTTAAGAAACAGCAGACACAGGAGAAGCTCTGAAAACCAAGGAAAAGTTACCTTTTAGTAAGGGAAATTTACATTTATAAGGGCAATCTCCCTGTGTAAGGGTGTCTCCTTGACTCTACCAGGGAGGGTGGGGGGGATGACGAATCTCTAGAAACTGTTATCAGGGGAGAAGACAGGCTTAAACAACAACCTCACCTTACCTTTCTTTACTGTGCTTTCCTGAAAACCTCCCATACCTGGCTCTCCCCCACCATCCAACATCTGTCTTTAGCTGGAAATGGCACTTGGAGTGATGGCTTGGACCATTTTGGGGAGTTACTCAGTTTTCCTGGGTATCTCTTGATCTCTCTCTCTTTTTTTTTAATCCACCACTGCACTAAAATAAAATTCAAGCTCCCTGCTTGGGCTTACATATCTTCCTGTGATGTGGCATCTGCACACCACTCTGAGACTCCAGAAACATGGAGTCTTTCTGTTCCTTAAACACATCAAGATTGTGAGGGGGTTCAGGAGAGGCCCACCCCCTTCTCCGAATGGGCCACTTTGGCATGTGTATTCTTTTGAGTTGAAGGCACTTGAAACCCTGTGGGCATGAGAGAAACTTCTGTCTTCCCTTAATCACACAGAAGAATCTATTGGCGGGGGCAGGGGGGGGTGTCTTTGCCAGAATAAGATTTATTAACAGAAATAAGTTTTATCTGAGTGGCCCATCGGCATGGTGGGCCAAACATTTAATAGCCAAACATCTGCCCTTCTTGCCACCGTGTGGAGTGCATTCTTGTCCTCTGAAATCCCAGATCTGTTGCCCTTTCTCCTTACCTCAGAAGGATGTAGAGACCTCATTTTGCCTCACTGTCTTTGGAATTTCCATGTCTACGTGGATTCCCCATATGTATGCCTATTAAACTTGATTTTCTCCTGTGACTCTGTCTCATGTCAATTTGATTCTTAGTCCAGCTAGAAGGACCTTTGAAGGGACAGGAATTCCCAACAACTGTTCCTACCTCAGGACCTTTGCATCTACTTTTCCCTCTGCTAAAACTTCCTTCCCTCAGTTTATATGCTTTGATCCTGAATGCCCTTCAGGACTCAGCTCAAATGCCTCCTCTTCTAAAATATCACCCTCACCACCCAATCCACAGTAGCTCCCAGTCACTCTCACTCAGTATTTGCCCTGCTTTCTTGGAGAATTTCCTTGCATTTGGTAAATTAAACCCCAACATCTATTCTACCCTCCTTCCAGGGCACTTTCTAGTATTGTAGAGGCTGGAAATTTCTCCTCTCCTTTATTTCAGGGCAACCCTAACCAGTCCAGGAAGTCAGATTTCAACTCACCAGGATAATAAGAATTCTTGGCATTTTTCATGGTCTGTCCTCATGAGTGCTCTGACTGGTGGAAGCAGAGCACCACCAGCACCAGCACCCAGCAACCTGGGTACGAGCTACCTCTCAGTCCCCAATGTGAGACTTAGATCACTCAAACTTCCAGGGGTTAAGACCTCAACTCTAGAATCTCTACTTAAGTTAGATGTGGGGTGTGTGTGTGTGTGTGTGTGTGTGTGTGTGTGTTTTCTTGGATGTGAAGAGCAGGAAGAAGACATGAGTTTTCAATCACCAGAAGATCATAAGGACGTTCTGGAATTTATAAAGAGAATATTAAGCCTCCCTCCTTCAAAACATTGCATTTCCTCTATGTGACGTGATTGGTACTGCTTTAGTTAGCCCTTCAATTCTTGCACAGCTGTGCATGTTCTTCTTGGATGAAGTAGACAAAGGATGTCTCCTGAGACACTTGGTTCCCACCATCTTAAAGTCATTGCATAATTTTCCTGATGCCTTTAGCATTTGTTATTCGACATAATGTAATACTTGACCTCTCTGGGATCTCAGAAGACTGTGCTTTTCTTTTTTTTTATTGTGGGAAAAACTCTCCCCCACAGTTTTACTTCAACATTTTAGGAAAGGCTCTGAAAATGATGTCGATCTGGATAGAAGGAGGTGAAACCAACAAGTGAGCTGGAAAGGAGTCAAACACGGAGATTGGATTAAGACACAGAGTTGGGGACAAGGAGCCACAAACCATGTCTCCTTGAAGTTGCACTTTGGTTGGAAACTAAAGATATTGGTCCATTAGCTAGAGTATTGTTTCTATGAAGCCAATGAATTTACTTTAATTGAATGTTTCCCTTGAATACTATTTTGTTGGCTCTCTCCACAACCAAAGGAAAGGCCAAGCAAACAAACCAAGAACCAAAGGAAGTTAGAAGAATATTATAGGCTACCAGTGAGATGAGGAGGAAAGGGTTGGATAGAGTAAGATTGACCATAGGAGCAAAAAGTGTTATTTCTAGCACAGCAACACTCCCTCTCTTCTGTGGCCTGCAGATGTAATTAGCTGTTCCAGGTTGGGGATAAAATCCACAGAGCTAGTCTGTGCTTTTAGTTTCTGGTTTTCCCACTGGCCTCAGAAGTGTCAGCATCTGCCACGGGGTCACCATCATTTCATACCTCACCATGCTCTGTGTGGCCATGAAACAGCGGATGTGCCCTGCGGGTGTATCCGGTGAAGACAACCCCAAATGCTGGTCTCACACGAAGCCACATGAAGAGCCAGCAGCCTTCTCCTGGCAAAAGAGAAAGTACAAATCTTAAGCTCAGGTTTGACACAATTGTCCCTGTCATTTGTCCACAGCCCTGGTTGTCTATAAGGTCAAGGCTGGATGGATCTACAGGTTGAGTAAAAAGCCGCTTAGTGCTGAAATTCCTTCAGGAATTTCTCTCTCCATCCTTCAGGAATTTCTCTCCTCCATCCTTCAGGAATTTCTCTCCTCCATCCTTCAGGAATTTCTCTCCTCCATCCTTCAGGAATTTCTCTCCTCCATCCTTCAGGAATTTCTCTCCTCCATCCTTCAGGAATTTCTCTCCTCTATCCTTCAGGAGGTCTCTCCCACTGACCTCCCAGATAACTTCCAAGAAGAAAATGGAGCTAGTTTGTATGATTTCTTTGGGCTGTGATGTGAGGTCTTCTATGAGTTGTTAGTTTGTTTTGCTTTTCCTTTGGTTGTGGAGAGAGCCAACAAAATAAAATTGAGGGGAAACATTCAATTAAAGCAAATTCATTGACTTCGTAGAAACAATACCCCTGCGAATGGACCAATATCTTTATTTTTCAACCAGGTGTAGGACGTCGAGGAGACATGGCTTGTGTCTGAAAAGAAGTCTGTTCGGTGTTGTCATTTAGAGATACCTTAGCTGGCCCTTAGAAAAGGTGGTGAAACAGGTCCAAGATGATGCTTCTTTGAGAACCGGGGGCCTATGGGAGTGAGACGGGGCCATCCGGGGTGGGGGGGAGCTTCTTGGAGTCACCGATGCTGGTTAACAGTTGACAGCACTGGGGCTGTCACTGCGTTTGTCGCTTTGGATGTCGCAGTAACCCTCTCAGGTGGGTACCAGTAGCTCCGTCCTGGGGACAGTAAATGAGGTGTGCACGAGTAGTAAATGGGAGACCCCAGACTGAATTTAGGCCAACCTCTAAACCACCGTGCCACCCAGCAGCAGTCACTGAAGGCAGGAACTGAGTTTTACTCGTGTTCTTGTTCTTAGCTGTGTCCCCCAAACATCCAGACTCTAAGCCGAGCGTGGGCGACGGTCCAGGGAGACTGAAGAAATGACCCAAGAAGGCGATGGAGAAGCTGGTTTATGGGGGTTGAACTTACGCATTGGACGTCCAGGAGCAGCAGGGATCCGCCAGCAGCGGCGCTGTTGAGCATAGCGACCAGCTTCGCAGCTACGGACTTGGAGCTTCTCCCCTTCCGTGCACTGGCAGGGTTCCCAGGAGGGCAAAGCCTGCCAAGTGGATATTCATCATTACAAAGGAGCCCCTCCAGGTTACCCCCCACCCCGGAGTTCCTGACCTCGTTGAAGGCTGAACAGCATGTTCTTTTGCATGTTCTGCTTGATGTGAATACAGGGGGAGGACCGGATCCCTACCTTCTCAAGAGAGTGAGGGAAGGGAAGGGGCAGTCAGGATTCCCTTGCACAAACCAGCCTGCTGGAACCTACCACATGCCAGCACGAGATGAGCAAAGGGACCTTGGCAAGGGAGCGTGGGAGGCGTGCTCTCCAGAAGAGAATTTTCTGAACCGCAAAAAATTACCTGAGTCTGAGAGGGTCAGGGATTCCCAAGGGAAGAAAGGACATGCAAAGTCAGAACTGGAGGAGAAATCTGCTCAAGGAATCATCTCCACCACTCAGAAAATAGTGTTTACATTTTATGCATGGTAAGCACACCCTGTATTTTTTTGGGGAAAAAAACAAAACAAAACAAAAAACAACACTGTTCTAGGAAATGTCTGTTTGCCACCACCTTTAACTTCATTAATCATGGTGCGGTGTTCTTGCTTTCTTTCTTTACATTTGGCAACGTGTTAATGAAAGCAGTGAACTAGCTCATGTATTAGAACTTTTCAATTTGATTTCAGTGAATTTGTAATTAGAGAGGCCACGTAGTCAAGATAACGACACGTGAAAATACTTGAAATGGAAAATGTATTTTAAAACTGTACATATGAGATTTATATTTCCCACCAACTTGGTCATTTGACTTGTTTGTTACTATCTGGATCAATATTCTTAGACCAAGTGGAAAATATCCACAAAAGATCAGTTATAAAAACAGGCAACTCTAAAGCCTCGATTTTAAAATACAATGAAAGTGGGACTTCATTAATTCACAGAAATTTAAAAAGTACAATAAATTCCTAATAGCAAGTATCAGACTATGTCTATACTATTGGTAGTGTTACCGACAGATATGTTTTCAAATATATTGATATCAGCTATTATAGCCAATGATGGTTTAATATATTTAACCATAAGAATATACGTGAAAATCTACTTTAAAAAGTGTGATGCTTTTGACATGGCCCTTTAAATTCTTACTAAAATATTAGCTTCACAAAGTATGAAACTTGTAGAAGAATAAATGTATGGACTTCTCAGCCTAGGTTAGGAGAAAGTATTCTAAGGTTTTGATAAAAAATTAAACAAAATGTGTTTATGGCACTCAGAAAATGAAACAATCACATAAAAGTAAATTTTTTTATTGAGTATTGTACAGAAAAGTGGAATCAGGGAGACCCGCAAGAGACACAGAGGCAGTGACTGGGAGGTGGGCTAAGCCACATACCTCTGTCCACATCATTGCTGCAACTGCCCAGCCCTTGCTCCTCCTCTCCACCACAGGAAGAACCATGTCAGTATTTGTAATATAGTTTCTAAAAATATGAGATTGATGCTATAAAAATAAATGTCTTCAAAAACAATCACGGGGTTGAATGGAAACATAAGGTGTTTGCTTCACGGGTCTTCCTGTGGGAGGAGCTTCCACTTCACGGAAGGGTCCAGTTCTTCATCAAAGTCGTGCAGCTCCTGCTCCTTGGAGAGCTCCAGGAAAACCTGAGATGTACCAGAGATGAAGAGAGAGAGATGTCACGCTCCTTCTGTATCTCCCAGGGCAAAGCGTAGGGACGCGCTGCACGCGGATAGCGCACGGATGAAACAGAGTCCCTCGCACCCACCCACCTGCTCCAGGGTGGACTGAGAGAGGCTGTACTCCTCCAGGTCGAAGCTCTGTTTAACTGCAGAAGGAGGGACAGACGTTAGGAGTGCATCTATTTTTATACCCCGATGGTCTTAGAAGTCAGCATACTGCACAAATAGCAATTTTTAAAAACATCTTAAATAAAAAAGCTTAGGTAAAAACGTTCCTGATGTAAGTATGGCAATGCGGTTAAAAGCACACCCATGCACGCACTTGGGTTCGGGGAGGAAAGTACGTATGTTATGCTCATTTAGCAGTGTTGGGGATTTCTATTTACGGAGAAGACAGGGCTGAAAAGGTTTCCTTGCCGGTGTACGTGGGCCAGTTCTGCGCATTCAGCACCGGAAGAGGTGGAGGGAAGACACATTTTGCAAAGGGAAGCCTCAGAAGATTATGGAGAAAGATGTCTGGGGTTTCCTGGGGAGCGGATATCCTTTGTGACCCTGCTGCCACTGTGACCACTTGCTCCTTTCTCCTTGGCCAGAATAGATGGGAAGGGTAGTTACAGCCCTGATAGGAGGCAGCAGCCTGGACATGTCACCAACAGTGCCAGGCCAGGACTGGTCACAGTGCCAATCTGTGCCAATCTGGCATGACCCCATGGTCCAGAAAGTTGGGGTGCTCGGCACAGAGAATGGCAACGGGGTGTCACTGTGACCGTGAATGCTATCGGCAGGAGTACAAAGAGTCTTCTAGAACCAGGAAACTTGAATCTCTTCCCCAGGGTGAGGTGACAAGGTGACAAGCAAGCAGAAAGATTGCTGAGCCAAGACAATGGAAAGAGCCTAGAGGGAGGGAGTTCCAGCTCCGGGAGTTCAGCCACAAAGTGCAACAGACCCCGGAAGATGGTTTTAAGGACCAGACAGGAGGCCAGTTTTTTCATCCACAGCCTAAAGCCATAAAATCATATGCAAATTCCTATAAAATTAAATTGTAAATAGGCATCATGCATCAATGTTCCCAAAGAAAGGATCCTCCGTGAAAGCAGATACAACTGAATTTTGACTTAGGTTTTCCATATGTATATATAGAAACACATAGAAAACCCCCACAAAGCAAAAGTAAAACCACTCCCAAACCCCTCTTCCCCAACACCCCAACACACACAGAATACCCCCACTTCTTTGGTTTTGTGCCCCCCCTAAAATTCAATTGGAGATTTTTAACTTTACAAAGTAACACCTCAGAGGTGCCTGGGCGGCTCAGCCAGTTAAGCATCCGACTCTTGATTTCAGCTGGGGTCAGGGTCTCAGGGTCGTGAGATGGAGCCCCGTGTCGCTCCGTGCTCAGCAGGGAATCTGCTTGAGATTCTCTCCCTCTCCCTCTGCCCCTCTGCCCGCTCGTGCTCGCTCTCGCTCTCTTAAAATAAATAAGTAAATAAATAAAATCTTTCAAGTTAACACCTTAGCTCACATTCCATTTCTGTCTGGCTGATGGATTAGTCAAAGATCTGGAATGACCCACTTTCCGGGATCTTACATCCAAGTTTATTGCTCTTACCCTTCTCTAGTGTGAAGAAAGCTTGTGCTAACGGTTGCACGTCTTCCACAGGCAGTTTATAGACCATCACAGAAAAGTACCTGCAGGGAGAGGGCGGGGCTGAGGCTGATCCCGCCAGGGGAAGGGGCAGGGGGACTACCATCCTGTCTCTGGTCGTTATCCCCGGCAGGCGAAAGGGCCAGGGTGAGGCTGTTCACAAGGAGAACCCGGCGACGGGAGAGGCTCGTGTCCTTGGCCCCTGGGATGCGGGGGAGCAGGTGCAGTGCAGGTGACATGTGGACACTCGCCAAAGTCGCCTGCCACCTTCTCTTTTCAGCTGAACGCTGGCTTCTCCAGCTTCATCTTCCACCAGGGACCGATGCCCCGTTGTTTCTTAAAGTCGCTCTACTTAGGTCTCAGGTGGGGGTCTAAGTCTTTTCTCTACAGAACTCTTACCTTTCCAACCTTACCCCATGCTACTCAAACGACTTTCCTAATTTAGGATGATATCGTTGAGTCTCCCTTTATGACCTATTTCTATTCGGTCATGGGCTACTTATTCGTACCCTTACGACTTACTACTCTTTTCTGTTTTCTCCCCTAACTCCTCCATCATACGTCTTCTGCAGTAAATTCTAGGTGTTAAAAAATGATCCTCAAGTTGATCTTTGATTTTTATTGTTTGATTTTCCTGAGAACTGTCCCATGACCAGACTGTATATAAAACTGGAAGTGTTATAGATTTGGAAGAAAATAATTAGCTTTCTATCCTACCTATGCCACTGGTTAGCTCTGTCATGCGACCTAATTCTCAGTTTCCTACACTTAAAGATAACCATCAATTCCATTTATTAAGGTCCTTGTAGTGGCCCATAATGCTCCCATAATGCTTTTTTTTTTTTTGAAATCATCTCATTTTTCACTGCAAAAAACAGCGTCCACCTTGGAAAGCCAGTGAGGATTAAACAAGATAGCATGAGATCAGGACGGTGCCTGGTACCTAGTAGGACCACAACACACGCTACCTCTGATTTTCCATCAGCTCCCCTCTTCTCTAATTTAGTTTCTGCAGTGTCCAACAGATGCTTTCTTTTAGGTTTCCTTCTGGGCTAAATGTGGACTCTACCGAGGACAAATGCATGAAACCCGCAAGGAAAAGCTGACATTAGGTATCAGATCTAACCCAGGATCCTCCTTTACCTTTCCTGCCGGGCAGCCTGGGGGAAAACCCTCAGAATTTCCTCATGGAGGCTCTCCCTCTGCTCGAGGGTCTTCACCTTCATCTCCAGCAGGTAATTCTTGCCAAATTTACTCTTCAGGTGTTGGATGGAACCGATACATCTGAAGGTCGAGGAGGATGAAGTTGTCACCGAAAGGGGAAAGAAACGGGGCACACAATGTTTGGCAGACTCTTGATTTGCTGCGAGGGTTGTCTCCAGGACATCGCTGTTAGACCCAGATGCAGTGGCTGCAGCCGCCCTGGGCACAAACTCCTCCCACCGTGCACCTATGCAGGTTGGGGGTGGGGGGAGGGAGCGGAGTGTGAGCGGGGACGGGCACCCACCTCAGCTTCCCCGACACCATGATGGCCACGCGGTCACACACGGCCTCGGCCTCTGCCATGTAGTGGGTCGTCAGGAGGGCTCCCCTCTCTGTGCCTTTAACGGTGGCCCGGATCGCCTGCCTAAATCATCAAAAGACCATTCGCAATTAAGAAAGACTTCTAATTAATCATACATGGGTGGAGAAAAGGATTTTTAACCGGCGTGCATGTGAGTAATGAGCAAAAGGAGCTCAAGCAAAGGGGGACCCTTGAGCGGGCATGTGGGATGAGGAAGGGTGAGCCAGGGGAGAGCCGGTGAAGGGAAGGAAGGCGCCAGAGAGCAGTCACAGAACACGGAGTTTATCACGAGGTCATGTTGAAAGAGAAATGCTGAGCAAGAGAATGATAATGAAAGGGCTGTGCCAAGGAATGGAGAGACAGAATTTAACAAAAGAGGTGTCACAACCTAGTGGGAGAAAATAAATGCAGAACCTGCATAATGGGAATTACCATTCCCCTCTGGAGCACCAGCCACAGTGATGGTGGCCCAGAGATGTGCCACCCCTCCCTAAAAGATCAGTGGGGCAACAGTCCTACTGACAGTGAGTGTGTCTGGGTCCTGCCGATGCTTATTTTTAGATCAATGATGAAAATATTACCAGGGAGGGGGTTTGGGTTTGTTTTGCAAAATATTGGTGTTACTAATGATACTGAGAGGTGTTCTCCCTGCCACCCTCCCCCATTAAGAAACAGTTTAAGGGACTATTTTTACACATGTACAATTCACAAATTTCCTGCAAGGCACTGGAGCCAGCCCTGACTGGGTAGAGCTGCTCACCACATTTGCTGCTGCCCCTCGGGGTCCATGCCCGTGGACGGCTCGTCCAGAAGCACCACCGATGGATTTCCCAGGATGCTCAGTGCAAAGCACAGCTGGAATGAGAGGAACAGCAAGTCTGGCACCGACCGGTGGGGTGCGCAGAGTAACCCTGAGGCCCCCCTCTTACCTTCCTCTTTATTCCCTCGGATAAAGCCTTCACGGGCTGCTTCAGCTGGTCCTGCAGCTTGAGCACATCCACCAACCTGAAGCAAACACAGTGGAACTTTACAGCAAGGGAGGGTCACACAGCACAGGGATGGGAGCAGGGCTCAGAAATGCAGTTCGGAAAATCGATGCCAGGCAATTTTTTAAAAAGATTTTATTTAATTGTTTGAGAGAGAGAGAGAGAGAGAGAGAGAGAGAGAGAGTGCAGAAGCAGAGGGGAGGAGCAAAGGAAGAGGGAGAAGCAGACTCCCGGCTGAGTAGGGAGCCCAACATGGGGCTGGATCCCAGATCATGACCACAGAGAAAGGCAGATGCTTAACCGACTGAGCCACCCAGGTGCCCCAATGTCAGGCAGTCTAAAACAGGCTTCTCTGATCCCTCCAGATAGATAGTTTTCCCTTTTAAAAGACTCTAAGCCTATTTAATGATTTCTCAATAGTTCTATGATAAATACTTTCTACTTAAATTTTAGTATTTTTCATAAATTTCCCCAATGGTTACTATTTTTATATTTACTACGAGAAGAAAATTAACACTTTGAAATCCGGGAAGCCAGTTTCTAGTGGGGAATCTACACAGTGCGACCTGAGTCAGCGTTCAGAGTCCCCTGACCTGGACCGCAGAGAAGCTCCTGTTCTCTGTTCTCCTCCTGTTCTCTGTCCCAACCATCTCCTGCCCCCAAAGGCAGAGAACAGGTGCGCCTCCCACCCACCTCGAGATGGTGACTGCTGCATCCGCTTTCCTCAGCCCTTTGATGGCAGCAAACACCTCCAGGTGCTCCTTCACGGTCAGATTGGGCCACAGCACGTTCTCCTGGGGACAGTACCCTAGGAAACCCAGGGAGCTCTCCCCGCTGCTCCCTTTCAGTAGCACCTGCAGAGAAAGGTTCACTCTCAGAGCCTGCCCTCTGGATTTGTTTTCCCTGCATTTCTCAATGGCCTCTTTCTCCTCACAAACCTACAAAAATTAGAGACTCTCTAAGTCCCAATTGGACTGAATAATCTATCATGATTCTGCGCTGGAGAGAGTTTGTCAGAATAAACGCATGAAAACCAGTGTGTGCACCCCCAATCTAAGCCGAAAAACCAAGTATCTCACAAATATCTCTTGCCATCACAGCCAACAGGTTATATCCATTTTTTTCAATCACAATCAGGAAACAAGTCTATAATTTTATGAACGTAATTCCTCACTATTGAACGCACTCAGTGAGAACATGTTTTTTGAGCCCGTAACAAATGTTGTGCTGCTTTGGATACAGTGGGGAATGGAATAGCCAGCAGCCTTGTTACTTGCGAGTTTTCATTCTGCTGAGCAAAATGGGCAATAAACAAGAAGAAAAATAAGCGGCTGGCATACAGACAGCTCCTAAGTGATGCTGTAAGGGAAGTAGCAGGATGGTGGGGGCGGGGACACAGGATCCTGGGGGCGGGGACTAACCGGATGCTGGGGGCGGAGACTAACAGGATCCTGGGGGCGGTGACTAACATCACTAGGTAAAAGGGTCAGAGAGGGCCCTTCTGCTCAGGGACCACTGGGGCGGAAGAGAGACAGGGCACCTGCCATGGAAAAAGCCCAGATGAAAGGAATTTGGAGCAGAGCAAAGCCCTGTGCGGTGACGAAGCTTGATCTGTTCTTAGACCCAAGGCAAAGCTGGGGGCCTGGCACAGCGTAAGGAGGGGTTTTGACAATCGGCCCCTTGGGACGAGCCAGCAGGGTGCGGAGAGGGGTGTCCTTCAGCTTTAGTACAGTAAAAGGTTGTTGAAAATATTGAAGTAGGACAATGGCATTGTTCATAAAGATCACAAACTGCTGATCTGATTAGAGCTAATTTCATGACACCCAAAGAGTTCACATTGTTAACTCAGATCTTACCTTTTAAAATAGTTCGTTCTCATATATCTAGGAACAGTTACACCTCCTTTTTTCCCCATGCTTCATGAGAAATAAAATAATGACTTAGGGTGCGGACGGTGACTGAATTAGAGCGTGGTTTCCGGTGAGCTGAGGAGTCCATTTAAGGCTGAGCGAGCCACCAACATCCCTGAATGTCCCCGTTCACCATCGCGTGCTCTCATCTCAGCTTCGGAGGGATTGTGAAGATTTACTTTCCCCTCCCTCTTTGGTGGGATATTTGTCAATCACATTCCTGGAGGACTTTCCCCTTCTGGGTTTGAACACCGCCCCATCCCCCCTGGTGTGGTTCCACAGACCTCTGCCTTATTCCAATCTCCGCAATCCCTGGACACCCTTTCCAAAGGAGCTCTTCAAGTCGTCTATTTTCTGCCATAGAATTTGGGGGGAAATATGTTCTCTATACCTGATATTGTCTCTCTCTTTACTAAATCTGAGCTCTTTTCTTGGTGTCTGACCATCTTACACCAGTCAAGTGCATGTAGCCCTCAAGTTGACTTCATATATATCCCTGTTGCTCAATTTTGAATGGTTCCTTGAAAACACTCTCAGGAAAGAGTGTATTTTTACAAAAATATATGTCTCAGTATCCACGCACTTTGTGAAGGACAATGAATACAGTTGCTTAATAAAAGTTTTCTTTAAATTTTTTAATTAAATTAATTTTTAAATTTTTAATTAATTTAAAATTAATTAACTTATTTATTTTAATTACTTTTAAATTAAAATTTAAAGCCCAATTTAAAACTGGGAAGACAATGCCCATTGAAAGTCCAAATCCTGTAGGTCAACTCTAATGTTGTTAAAAAAAAAATCAAAACCAAAAATGTAATGTGTTACACTGCATGGAAGCAGATAGTTTGCCAAGAAAAAAAGAAAAGCACAAATCTGTGTGTTTTGTGGTGCGATAACTAAGGCTTCTATAGATTCTCATGTTGATTTCTAGTCAGATACCGGACATTTCCTCTAGAGTCTTTGAAGGCATAAGTAGTTATTCCCTGCCAGTGATTAATTTTTCCATGTATGAATATGTTCATTTTGTGACTGTGTTACTCTGCGGCTTTAACTGCTTCTGTCGTCTAACCATTAAACGAGATTTGCTCTTTACAAAGTTTTTACATCTCACAGGTTTATTCTGAGCACCACGGGCTAGCCCATTGTCCACACCACTCACCCACCTGTCCAGCACTCGGTTTCGTGTCCCCAGTTATCACCTTAATGGATGTGCTTTTACCAGCGCCATTGTGTCCTAATAATCCTAAAACCTCACCTGAAAAAGAAAAATTGGTTACAATTCCCATGAATTGACTTCAGTAGTAAAACTAAGAATAAAACATTGTCTGAAGTCTTGCTATGTGGCAGGTGCTGTGCTCTGTGCTATGTATACGGTATCTCATTGACTCGTCGAGCCTGGGACGTTGTCGTCATAAGCCCTGCGTACATATCCGGGGGGACAGCTCTCAGAGACAAGGTTGGCTGCCCGAGGTCCCACTGGCGGGAACAGGTGAGGCCCCTCTTGGAAGCCAGTGTGTCAGACTCTGTCTCCTGCGACCCTAAGCACTGTGGGATAACGACACAGAATGAGGTCATCTCGCAGCTGCTGGTCAAGCCTTCTGACTGCATCGGCACAACCCCAGTTCAGTCTCTTGTGAAATATAACAAACACGAGGAAATCAGTCATGCTCATGAAATAGGAATGTCATGACTTCAGTGGCTTGTTTTAATAGAGTGCTTATGGTTTCCATGTAGATGTGACTCTGCCCCATCCATGGGGCGAGTTGATTAATTCTACTCAGAAATGGGATGTGTAGGGGCACCTGGGTGGCTCAGTCGGCTAAGCATCTGCCTTTGGCTCAGGCCATGATGCCAGGTCCTAGGATCGAGCCCCACATTGGGCTCCTTGTTCAGTGGGGAGCCTGGTTCTCCCTCTGCCTGCGGCTCCCCCTGCTTGTGCTCTCTCTCTTTCTCTCTGTCAAATAAATAAATAAAATATTAAAAAAAAAAAAAAAGAAAGAAAGAAAGAAATGGGACACTTAAAGGGAGCTGTTGACTGGGTCCGTGTGTGAAACTACGAGGTGATGTACGGAGTGAGTCTCCTCAAGACATAAAGATCATGAGGGCCCCAATGGGGGAAGGGCCACAGGGGTCAAACCTTTTCTAACACAGAAAGAGACATTTCTTGTGGCGATTTTCTTCTTCCTCTTGGAAAGGCAGCATTTCCTCTTCCCTGCATACTCTTTCCGCAGGCAGCTGGCGATGATGACAGGTTTCTGTGAGTGATGAGAAAATCACATCAGATCTTAATTCTCTCCATGAACTCTGAAGCTCTGTCTTCCCACTGGCGTGGCCCCTCATGGCACAAGCCGTGCCGTCACAGAAGACCTTCCACGAGGGGACATATTTCCTGGCCATTCTCCAGTCCTGGTCCTCAGTCTGGGACAGAGGAAATGGTCATTTCCCCCTCCTACCAAGGCAGTGACTCAAAAGCACGGTATTCTATGCAGAACAGGAGCAAAGAGACTTGGAGAGGTACTGAGTCCCACTCTAAGGACAAGCCAAGAGGCTGCCCATCAGACCTTGCCGCGGAGTCCATACAGTGCCATTCCCCAAGGAGCGGTGCTCATGTGTCACTTTGTTCCCATTCTAAAATTCTCAAGCTCTGGGGCACCTGGCTGGCTCAGTCAGTGAAGCCTCTGCCTTTGGCTCGGGTCATGATCTCAGGGTCCTGGGATCGAGCCCCGCCTCAGACTCCCTGCTCAGCAGAGAGTCTGCTTCTCGCCCTCCCTCTGCTCTGACCTCCCCTTCCCTGACCCCAACCCCGCCCCCCGCTCCTGCATGTGCACTCTCTGTCTCAAATAAATAAATACAATCTTTGAAAAATAAAATAAAACTCGTTCGTGGCTTTTGCAACTTCAGTGGTACTCCACTTCTTGGTTTTCATTCCAAGAACGACAAACTGAGGTGACAGGACTTTTAATCTGTTTGTTTCGATGTAAACAAGATGACCACTGCCTAAAAGGAAGTCGTGATCTGTGCTTGTATGGACTGGAGGAACTCAGGACTATCTGAGGATCAGACTCGTAGACTGACCACGTTCACTGACTAACGATGTGTTATTTGATGAAATGAGTACTTCACAGGTGTTACCTCATCAAAGTTTGTGGAATTCAAGGCATCTGCTGTTCTCATTCTTTCTATTTGAACATCTTCATCTTCCCCTTCTGGAGCTTCTGGATTTTGACAAACATCGTTGCTTCTTGGAGAGATTCTGGAGTCAAGAGCCATCCATGAATCACTGATACGAGGTTTTCACCCTAGTATTAAGAATACTGCATTCTTGGGGCACCTGAGTGGCTCAGTCGGTCAAGCCTCTGCCTTCGGCTCAGGTCATGATCCCAGGTCCTGGGATCGAGCCCCTCGTCGGGATCCCTACTCAGCAGGGAGTCTGCTTCTCCCTCTCTCTCTGCCCCCCACCCCTGCTTGTGCTCTGTCTCTGTCTCTCCCTCAAATAAATAAATAAAATCTAAAAAACAAAAAAAGAATCCTGCATTCTTTAAATCTTGTGCTTTGAGTAGATTAGGTCATTAATAAACTATCGTAACCTCCTTTCAGTGAGGTGACTCTTCCTTCCCAACCTAGTTCCTATCAAGGATACTGCTATTTTTAGTGACCCTTGCTTCATACATACTTTTCATCATACTTCCCTGTGGAACATTATTTTTCAACAATCACTGGGCAACTTAGTATCTGTTATCTAACAGAGGATTTTAATAGCATAGATTAATGATGTGATTTTTCTGAAAACCTTAGCTTTAACACCACTGCCCTGTTGGTGTTATTACATTCCCATGGGGATAATGAGTCAGAGTATTTGAAGTCAGGATGGTCTCAGAAAATATAAGTTATGTGCTTGGTCTCCTGTGAAACCTGGCCGTTTCTTGGAAATGTGTGTCAGGTTCACTTTCTCCTCCACTTTAAGTCTGGTCCTTCATATCCCTATTCTATTCTCTCTTACCTCAAACTAATCCCCCATAATGACCTTGGATTTTTTAAAGGTCATCTTTCACCTTGCTCGCTCAACTGTCTGTAATAGTTAAAGGTGAATAGATAAATAGTTAAAGGTCATCTTGGAAGTTGCCCACTCAACTGTCTATAGTAGGTAAAGATGAAACCAATGGGAGACACAAAGGGAATAAGATGCTTATGGCTGTGTCCTTGCACAGTGCAGAAAGACAGTCTCAGCTTTTACGTCCCATTAATAACTGGACCAGTCTGTGATCCACCAGTTGGGCTTAACTACCACAGGCAAAGAACACAATTATTGCTGTTTTTGGCCTATTGATCATTCCGTTCTTCCTTCCTAGATTGGCAGCATTCCTTCAACTGCCAATCTACTTAAATGGATTGCTTTTGAAGCAATAGCTTGATATTTGCTTGATATTGATAATAGCTTTTGCTATTGAAGCAAAAATTGATTGCTAATTGAAGTCGTGGCATGTAGCTTTTCCCACCCTTCTACTGCACATGGTGTCTGAACGCTTAATAGTCAATGTCTCAGGTCTGTTTCCCCCTCTATTTAAAATCCTCTATGATTTCGGTACTTAGATCTCTATTTTTGGTATTGGCACATGTACTACCTCAGTCTATCCCAGGACTTGGCAGTTCTTTACTGATTGGTTAACTTATGTGTGAAAAAATTTTAAGTATTAATGATTGAAATAAAAGAAGTAAATTTGATTTCTCCCAACCTAAAGAAGGGATCCTTCCTCATTGATTTCTTTCCAAACTTCCATTCCAGACATCGAAGAATAAAAAGGAAGATGATAAAATGAAGGAAAGGCTAGGAAGAAAGAGAGAGAGAGAGATGCATGGTTAGAAGCACTCAAGGAAAAATGTTTCAGATCAGAAGTGAATTAGAAGTAGTCAGACTTCTCCAAAGATACAGTTGGAAAAACCATTATGAATTTCCAATGATCTATTGGTCAAATTGTGAAACTATCAAATTCGTTTTCAATCTTGTTTACAGAACAATGGAAACAAATATAATTACAGAATACCATTACTTTATGTCACTTCCTGTAATACTGGTGCAGTGTTTTCAAAATTTGGGAACCATATTATCTGGTCAGTCAATGTTTAGAGAAAAATTTGTTCCATATTTTACAAATACTTCATCTCCATGGGCGACTAATACCTATATATCTACCTTAATAAAAAAAAAAAGTTTCACTGTGTGTACAGAATTAAAAAGGCTCAGGGTAGTAAAAGACACAAATACTGTTAAAAACAAGCATGTTCTTACAATTAAGACTATCAGAAATGACTCTATACTTCCTGATTCTTCATCCAAGAAATAAAATACGGTCACCTGCAAAAGGAAAAGAATGGTTAAATAGGAAGTTTTTTGGTTTCATGAATTTTATCTATATGAATGTGAACAATCCTACTAACACACATCCTGATTTCACCCTGGGTATTGGTAGATGCCCATTCCAAAACATGTAGCAAGAGGTGGTGTTCCTTCCTCCCAAGGTCTATGAGGCACTGTGCTTTTATTTGAAGCAACAGGATTCAGTGATTAGTCCTTACCTGGTGAGACAATCTTGGGCATCTCTGTTGGCCTCCCCAAATAATGAGAGAGAAACGGGGCTTTTCCTTATTCCCCAGAGTTTCATATACCTTCCTGTGACCATTGATCCTTCAGAAGGCCCCTTCCTTTTTGTCCCCCCCTCCTTTTCCTGATCTTCACTCACGCACTGTATCTTTGTTCCTTTTGTAGACGTCTATACTTTTATATCTCTATCTCTATATTTGCAGAAGTTGATACTTCTCTATCAATCAGCTAGGAAAAAGAAGGGGGGAGGGATTTTATTCTTATCAAATACCTCTCTAGAATCTTGAGATCCCAAACATTAGGGATATTTCATCTGCCTTCTCCTAAAACCGAACATGCCCAGGAGTGTAGAAAAGCTGCCCTATTACTCACCACCTATTACCCTGTCTCCCCCCCATACAGGCCAGGGCCTGGTTTTCTCACTGGAGCCCACTGCCCTATCTGGAAGGGATTCAACTGGAATCCATGAGGTAGACGTCTTTAACTGTCATGTATATTCAGCAGGGAGGAGAGCCCCAACCTGGAGCACAGCTTCCACAACTGGTTAAGAGCTTCCGGGACACTGGGGAAGACAGGGGCATTACTTACCTGAAAATATAAGAACATACACCCAATTAACGTGGCGTGTGGTACCAGAAAGGTGATGCAGTACAGGACGACAGGACCAGAGGCCTCAAACAGCAACAAAAATACAGAGAAGCTGCTGATCTAGAGAAGAAACGAACGTGCTTGTTAACCACTCTGATTTTCCACAAATTCTCCAAATTGAGATGGTACATCTTGAGGATATTCCTAAGTTCAACTCCCATCTCAGAAATGCAAGGGAAATTAACGTTATCTCCATCCACAGGTTCTCTCAGGGACTTAGCCCAATTCCTTTAACTTGGGGGGGGGGGAGGGTCATGAATGAGAGACATGACAGCATAAATCTAGGATCTAATAGCTAGCTTACTTTCATTACAGAAAAGGAAGACAGTTGGTATCATATTGGCTTTGGAGGTAAAATTAGTAGACATACAATAATCTGAGGGAACACAAAGGGACATCTCCTGGGAATGACACAACAACAATATTGAGAGAAGACTTCTGTTTCGGACACCAGTGGGGAGAAAGAAGCATGGGACAGTCTAGAGTGGCTTCAGTGGAAGTACTCAGATTCAAAATTCAGGGATAAGAGACAGTTACAGGGAAAACAGGAGCTCTCAGACCTTTTCTTTTAAAACGTTGCAATGATAAAAGATTCCTAAAAGTTTTTGTACTTCTTTGTGTTACAAATTACCGTTTTTATGGCATTCAGCATATTCTTCCTAAAAGTATATTTCTTTCCTTCCTTCCTTCCTCCTTCCTTCCTTCCTTCCTTCCTTCCTTCCTTCCTTCCTTCCTTCCTCCTTCCTTCCTTCCTTCCTTCCTTCTTCCTTCCTTCCAGATTTATTTATTTGAGAGAAAGAGAGCCAGGATCGGGGACGGGGAGTGCATAGAAAGAGAGAATCTCAAGCAGACTCCCCCCTCAAGCAGAGACCTGCACCCAGCTCCCCCTGATCGTGGGTGCAGGGCTCTATCTCGCGACCCTGAGATCACGAGCTGAGCTGCAATCGAGAGTCTGCTGCTTAATCAACTGAGCCACCCAGGCGCCCCTAAAAGTATATTTCTGATCGTATTTCTGTTCTGCACTATAAGCTTCCACGGCTTCTCACAGCCTATAGAATAAATTCTTGAGTGCATCATTAAAGGCCAATGTGGTTCCAACCAATATTTTTACCATAACTAGGACCATGTCCATGCTGCATGTTTTTCTCTTCCCTGATCTGTGCCAGATTATTACCAGTTCCCAGGATAAACCTGGACTTCTCCCCTAAGTTTCTGTTCATTCACAGAATCATTAGTCTTTTCCAGCTACTAAACTCTTACTCTTCAGGTTTAAATTCCTCAAGGAAATCTGTGCTCTCATTTTCATGAGTTAATCTTCCACTTTTCTTGTTGTCAGAGAAACAATCTTTTAAAAAGAGATAATCTTTTCCTTACTACTTTGTTTTAGTAAGTGGCTGTTTACTTCTCTGTTTAGCCTCTGAGTGCCCTCTCAGGGTTGAAACTGTCTATTTTCTCTGCATTATCAGTCTTAGTTTGTGAGACATTGTTGGAAGCCTACTAATATTTGTTGAGATGATAATTTACTTTTTGGCAGCTGAAATGACAGGAAATTAGAATATATACTGAGAGATAACATATTTTTTCCTTCCTAATTTAGATAAAGTAAGGGTTGCTTTTATGGAATTAATTCTAGTAGAATATGGAGAAGTAGTTTCTAGTTTCAACTACGCTAGCAACAATATTTGTAATCCGGTATGGCTTTGTGGAGATCTTGGGGCTTATTTCTTTTTCAGTAAAAAGAAGATACAAATGGTTTCCAGGTTTCCTTCTAACAAATACTTTATGATTGTAGAAATAATTTAGCAACTTTTAGAAGAGGCAAGGGTAGAAATTAGGAAGAGGAAAAAGATGCATATTTTGAAAAGGATCCTATGTAAGGAAAACAGAATATTTTAGACTGTAACACTGATTTTTCATTCTTCTGAGGGCACATTTTAAAGTACTGGCTCAAAATTGTTTATTTAAATACATAAAATGAATGTTCACAAGAAATATACTTACCATGAGAAAGCAAAAAGACCAAATGCCACTATTTCTTTTTCCCTTGCGGAAAATAAATGAAATCACATATGTCAAGAAGATAAGGGAGGTGGCATAGCCAAAAGAACACAGGATCTGAAATCAACAGGAATGTTTAGTTAAAGAAATTTGCAATCTAAGAAAATGTTAGGGTCCAAAAAATTGTCAGAGCCCAGGGTTCTACAGCTATTTCATTTATGATAATGTAAATATCAAGGCAAACAGCTTGCCCCTTCAAATGTTTTCATTAAATCATACAATGATATTTGTTCCATGAAGATGGTCACTTACTTGTATAATCTGATTTATAACTTCAAATAAAGTGCCTTGGCCATTTAAGCTGTAGTCCACCAAATACATAAGAAGGAAGATGAAACAATACATTGGAACGTCCACCAGTGCCTGCCCACACCAGTATGCAGAAGGGAAGAGTCCCGAAATCCGTAGCTGGGACTGAGTTTTGCTCTGATTAAAAAACGGCAAAGATACAAAGTAGTATTTCAACTTGAGGCTTAAGAAAATGTGGCTTATGGAAGGAAATATTCAAACAAAATTTTCATTTGTAATAATTCTGCATCATGCTATAAGCATCTGGACCAAGGGATACGGATAGTTCCAAACATAAATGATCAGGTTGCTGCTTTGATTAACAAGACAGATGTTCATTACACACCTGATAGAAATAATGTGAAGGAAGACCTAAGTGTAATCAAGGTATTAACGCTGCAGTAAACAATAGAGAGATGATGAATGGGAGCGTAAATCAAATTAAATCTCAGATAGGAGCCTCCTTTGGCTAATCAGAGACTATCAGCAAATTTACTATTTTTTGAAAGACTTTATTTGTTTATTTGAGAGACTGAGAGAGTAGGGGAGGGACAGAGGGAAAAGCAGCCTCTCCACTGATCAGGGAGCCCCATGTGGGGCTTGATCCCAGGACCCCGCGATCGTGACCTGAGCTGAAGGCATATGTTTAACCAACTGAGCTACCCAGGCGCCCCTGAATTTAACTATTTTTCAAAGAAAAAGTATATTCAAAATTGTTCAATTGTCTATTATAATTGTTTAACTTTGCCAAACCCCACATGACTTGATAAGTAATTTTAAAATATGGGGTTTGGTATGTTTATTCAGAGAATGACAAGGACTACAAAATACATGATATTTATGCATGTAATAATATTGATGTACATGTGCATAAATATTTGGATGGGTAGTAAATATTTGAATGTGTGTTATGCCAAAACTACCCTAGTGCATCATTTGCTTATAATTAAAAGAATAAAGTAATTTTATATTATATAAGAATACATATTATATTACATATTTATGTAGAATACAGTCATAAGTATAGTATTTTATATATATTATATATATATCATCTTTGGGGAGAGACTTGTGCTCTCTCTTTGTATGTAATAATATATATATAGAATAGTATTACATTCATACATATTGTGTATTTGTCATTCTCTGAATAACTGTCTTAAATTTTTAAAAACTACTCATCAACTACTTAAAAATGCTCCTGAGTTACTTATAAATAGTTAAATTCATTTGCTGGTGGTCTCTGATTAGCTCAATGAGGCTCCTGTCTTAGGCAATCGGACCTAAGGGTACCTATCAAAACCTCCCAGCACAGGCTTGTTCAGTTCGCACAACTGACAAGGTTTTGGTGCTGGACTGATCTGGGCGAAGCCATGAGAGGGACGAATTGTGACGTTAGGCTCCTGATAGAGCCCCTGGGTGCCTGGGACTGCCGACTATGGAGGCAGGAAATATGGAAGGGGGTACACGTTCAAGAATATCATAAATTCAGCTTGGGAGATGTGAAGCTTGAGTGTGTGATGCTGCTCCCAGTGGGGACCCCGAGAAGGGAGTTCCGACCCCGGCCCTGGAGGGAATGTTCGAAATTAGAGATCTGGGCTAGAGTCAAAGCTGTGAGTGATGGGTTAGGTCAAGGGGGTTTGAAGCCCCTGGGTGCAATGAGCGTGCTGAGGAGAAAATAACATCTAGCATGAGAGAGAGCTAAGGGCTGAGATCTGGGGAGTTCCAGAATTTAGAAACAATGGGAAAGAATTAGAAGTTCCACCGGAGGGAGGAATTGTGGATGGAATTATGGGGTCACATAGGCCAGAGAAAGAAAGTGGGTGCGCTTCCTATGGGAGATCTTTTTTTTTTTTTTTTTTTAAGATCTTATTTATTTATTTTCCAGAGAGAGTGAGTGAGAGTATGAGCAAGGGGTGCGGCAGGCAGAGGGAGAAGCAGGCTCCCCGTGGAGCAAGGAGCCTGATGTGGGACTCGATCCCAGGACCCTGGGATCACGACCTAAGCTGAAGGCAGACATTTAACCGACGGAGCCATCCAGGCATCCCCTATGGGAGACATTTTTAAATTAGGACTATGTTAACCCCAGGATGAGTGACAGTTACATCAGGCCAGCAAATGGCCTTCCCCAAGATTCCTGGAGGTTCTACACTAGGAAGAGAAGAGGACATTATCCCAATAGCACTCCCTTCCTTTGGACAACCGAATTACATTGAAGAGGGAGGAAGTTTAAAACAGATAAAGATGGCTAGGCAAGGTAATTTTGTGTAGAAGTTACAAAAATGGAACCATTAAAGGATATTCTATTAAGATCTGTAAATAAAGCTAATGCAAGTTGGCCTCGGTTGATTAGTCATAAATTCACCGCCCTAAGACTGCGGCTGAAAATTGGTCTCCACCCAGAACTACTGAATCAGAATCTTCACCTTACAAGATGTAGACACATTAAAAATTCATTGGGATTAATGAAAGAGTGTCTGTGAATGAAAATGTATAAACAGATTGTCAGTTAAACAGGTGAAGTTTATTTTCTATCCGAGTTCTCCAATTTTCAAAATATCATCTTTTAATTTCAGTTATCTTTTTTCATTAAAATTTTTGCAATGTAATTTTGAAACAATATAAAATATCCCTGTTAAGTATACAATTGCATGGGATTTGACAAATGCATATATTCCTGTATCACACTCATAACCAAAGTACGGAGCATTTTCATCACCTGCTACCCCCCAATTTCCCATGCTCCTTTGCAGTCAATGACTTCTATCCTGGTTGCAAGAAACCACAGGTCTGCTTTCTGTCATTACGAGTTTATTTTACCTTTCTGAGAATATCCTATAAATGAAATTATTCAGGATTTACTCTTTTCTGTCTTCATTCCCTCAGTATAATGGCTGTGAGTCATACCCATGCTGATGTATTTTTAGTTGTTCCTTCTTTTGTATTATTCAGTAGTATTCCACGGTATGGCCACACAAGAATTGATTTATCAATTCACAGCTTGATGGAAATTAGGGCTGTTTCAGATTGTTGGCTATTATGAATGGTAATGTACCAGTCTGTATGTGGAAAGATGTTTTCTTTTCTCCCAGGTAAATACTTAGGAGAGAAATTCTGGGCCATACGATAAATGTATTTTTAACTTTGTAAGACAGAGCCAAATTGCTTAGCAAAGTGACTGTGCATTTTACATTCTTGCTGACAATGCATAAGAGTTCCAGTGCCTCCATATCCTCACAAACTTGATATTTTCAGTCATGTTAATGTTTTTCATTTTATTTAATGAGCAGAGGGACTTCATTGGGGCTATTTTCCTGATTACGCATGATATCAGCCATCTTTTTATGGGAGCATTTTCCTTCTATATGTCTTCTTTGGTTAAGTGTTCAAATATTTGCCCATCTTTAAAATTAGGCTACCTTTTATTACTCAGGCTATATTTTATTAAAATTAGGCTATCTTTAAAATTAGGCTATCTTTTATTGCCCATCTTTAAAATTAGGCTATTTTCAGGGCACGTGGGTGGTTCAGTGTTAAAACCTCTGCCCTAGGCTCAGGTCATGATCTCAGGGTCCTGGGATCGAGCCCCACATCAGGCTCTCTGCTCAGCAGGGAGCCTGCTTCCCCCCTCTCTCTGCCTGCCTCTCTGCCTACTTGTGATCTCTCTCTCTGTCAAATAAATAGACAAAATCCTAAAAACAAATAAAATAAATTAGGCTATCTTCTATTATTAAGAGTTCTTTATATTCTTGACACATTTTTTTTAATATGTCACAATTTTTTGTGACATTGTGTAGGGACCCTGTTACTCTTCTGCATATCTTCCCAATTTTAGTTTATGTGCTGTCAACACAAGCATGGTACAAGGATTTTGTTAGACGTAGGAGTATTGTGAATATTTTTCTCCCGGCCGAAAGTTTTTTTTATTTTATACTGGTGTTTTACAAAGAGAAAAAGCTTTTAACTTTGATGAGTTTCAAGTTCTCATTTTCTTTGGAGGTATATGCTTATTCTGTCCCATTTAGGAAATAACTGCCTACCACAAAACCTATGATTTATTTCAAAATAATTTTGTGTATGGCATGAGGCGAGTGTTGAGAACATTTTTCTTTTCTCACACCAATATCAGGTTGTTCTGGTAAAATTTGCTGAATTCTCTGGCAGTTTTACTGAAAAATCACCTGGTAATATCCGAATGGTCTATTTCATTTCATATGCCCATATGACTCTCCTAATTAAATACAACATATTCTTCATTTCTATAACTTTGTAGTAAGCCTTGAAGTCAGAAGCATAACTCACCCAACATTGTTTTTTCTTTTTCAAAGTTATTTTATCTGTTCCAGGCTCTGCCTATCCATGTAAATTTTAGAATCATTATCTGTAATCTATTTATTTATCCCTATATTTATAAAGACTTTAAAAATGTTATATCTTAGGACTCACTGCTGAGTTGGCTGCTTTATTAAAAGCATATAAATAGCCCTAAGGAAAATCCTGTAATTATATTACCTTTAGCTTCTATTTGTACAAAGTAATGAAGATTTGATTATTACCTTATAATCATCAATGCTGCTCATGGCAATATAAGGAGTACATGAGGATATCAAAATCAACCAGAATACGGTATATGCTTGGAATTCATACAGAGAACTCTCTCTGTCCTGAAAATGTAAAAAATACAAGGAGCTGAATAACAAATTCAAAATTTGTTTCCTGGAATAAATTTTTAAAAATATTAAACTGATGATATATACTCCTGCCTTAGGTCTCTGTGGACATTCCCAAACTCATCCATTACCCATCCAATTTTGAAGCTTAACTCTTGGCTTTCTATCCAAATTCATGGATAAGGAAAATGACTCAAAGAAGGTGAATGAATTGATAATATGACACAGTTGGAAAATAAAAAAGGAGTAAGATTTGTCATTTTCTTATGTTATGCTTCTAAAATTTATTCTGATGTTAAATAATAAATAATGATCATTCACCATTGAAACATTCCATTTTTAACTCCTATTTAATTATTTCAAATGTGATAGCTCGAGTCAAAAAAATCCTATCAGATAGTTTTATGGGCACAGTGATGATAAGTATCTTTCTAGGTATACCTCAAAATCAGATAAATACTGGTTGAGGGTTCAAAAGTAGAGATAAAGTACAGTATGAGAAGGGAAAGTAAAATCTCCAAGAAAAACCTTTCAATATGGCTACACACATTGTTACTCTTGTTTGGAAAAATCTTGGAGGAGAGAAGATTCACAGACTGTCCTGAAAGCAGTTCCCATGTTACTTTCATGATCCACACAGGTGTTTTTGATTACACACATAACTGAAAAAAGTTATAAGCAGAATCTGGTCGTCTTCAGCCTGGCCCTAAGAGACACACTTGCTAGCTACAGAAAGGTGAGATTTAAGCTTATTGACATGATCTTTTCAGAACACCTCACAAGCTGGGTGGGTTCAGGACTCAGTGGTAAGTCCGTGACTTTGAGCAGAACACACACACAAGGTCTGAAACCACAGAGAACTATTACTTGAGCAATGACTAGGTAAATTCAAATAGAACAGGAAATGAGTTGCTGGAGATGTCGAAGTTCAGATGTTGGGCACATAAATACATGGTCAAATAAAGTGGTTCGTGTCAAACCTCTCGTAGCTAAAACAGAATGTTTTCATAGAGGGAAACTCAAAGCAATTTGCTCAATTTGTATCTTCCCTCGGAAACCAGAAAATTGACAGGAGGTTAATTAAATGAACCATAGCATAAGCTCTAAAATTAATTAATACTTGATGGAGAATTAGAATTTTTGCTTTAATGATTCAGCTTCTTACATTCTCAATGAAAGGGATTTTTATTTTCTGAACACACCATGAGGTATGTTGTGAGAAGTTAACTCAAGATCTTGCAGGAATGTATAAAAACAATGATGGGTTCATTTTATATACACATGGGTAGCTGGTCCTGAGCCATATATATTATTGTAAAACCCTATAGTGGAATGGAATATAGATAATTTGCTGACCTTACATTCATTTATGCATTTAACAAATAAATTAATTAGTGCTTATCATGTTCTAGGCCCTATCTCAGGTACAAAATACTTTGCAGTGTTAAAAATACATGGTCTCTGTGTTCAAAGAACTCTCTAAGAGGAAGAAATATATTTAGGAAATAATAAAAAAGGAATAATTACAAACTCTAATAGGTATTCTGGTTTCCAAACTTAAAAGACTGTATACAGTCTAATCACCTGGGCTTTGTTTTTAGAAATAAGGAATTTTTTTCTCCCCAGGTATGAAAAAGTTGGTTTGGTAGGTCTAGGGTTGGCTCATCTAATTTGTATTTATTACATGGAACTGGAGTAATTCTAAGGCAACCAGTCTGCAATTTTGGCCTGAACTTTGTCCTAAATTTTTTCCTTTTGTAGCATTTCTAAAAGTACTAATAAGACTTCAGTTTCTTTTCTTTTCCTCTCTCTTCCCCTCCTACCTCCCCTCCTTCCTTTCCTTTCCTTCTTTCGATTTTTTGTTATTTTTGTGCTAGTTTCAGTGCTGCATGAATTCATTCTCGTTACCTCACGTTCTCTTTGAAAAATACTTTGGTAGTTCTGTTTTGCATTTTAAAAATTGAAGCTCTAGGGGCACTTGGCTGGCTTAGTTGGTGGAGCATGTGACTCTTCATCTTGGCATTGTGAGTTTAAGTCCCACGTTGGGTGTAGAGATTACTTAAAAAATTAAAGCTCTGAAAAGTGTATTGACTTTTCAAAACCAGGAGCGAACGTGAATCCAAATGGTAATTTATTATGCAGTAGTTTACTCAAAAGAACAAGATCACAGCACTTAAAAGAGTGATTTGGGAGATCCCTAATGGAGAAGAGTCCAAATCCTGATGGAGGAGAGTCAATATACTTACCATTAAAAAGGTACTTCTGTCAGTTTGGATATGTGCTGATGGTGTAATCATTCCAAGTAGCGCATTACTAATAATATCCATAAGAACTGGGAAGCAATTTAATCTTTTGGTATTGCATGCTAATGAAAAGCTGTAATTCTAAAATATAAAAAGCAAGGTTATAAATTCTCAAAGATCTTCTTTTTTTTTTTTCCGAAGTGGTCAAAATTCAAAACATATATATTTTTAAGATTTTATTCATTTATTTGACAGAGAGAGAGAGAGAGAGAGACAGTGAGAGAAGGAACACGAGCAGGGGCAGTGGGAGAGGAAGAAGCAGGCCTCCTACAAAGCAGGGAGCCTGATGCGGGGCTCAATCCCAGGATCCTGGGATTATGGCAGCTGAAGGCAGATACTTAACGACTGAGCCACCTGGGTGCCCCAGAATTCAATATTTTAATGAAAAGATCTTGTTTTTAAAATGATGTCAAATAATCAAAGCAAAAAAACAAACGCTGTGTAAGTAAAACAAAACATATATGTAGGCTATATCTAATTTTCAGGACACCAGATGTCTGCCTAAGGCTAGAATCAAGTATTACTGTTGAAGAATAGAACATAGGTTTCAGAATATATGGATCATAAAATCGCTGAGAGGAAATCTGAGTTCTTTGGACTCAAATATGCACTTGACAGTAGGTATTATATAGTATTTATTTTGCTAATGCACACAGTTTGTATTGGTAGACAATGACTGATATATGAATTACTCATCATATTAATGACTACCATTCACTAAGTAATAAAAGCAGTATTTGTTCTTCATTTCCCTTCCTAAAGGGGAGAACTCAGTACACTGATATTATATTAGCTTTTCCACATCTTTGGGAAACAGTAGGAAACAGAGACCAGCATACCTTTGTATCACCAGATACAATGATGGCTCCATTGTAAGATGGGTCATCAAGGCCATTTTTAGTTCCAAATACATCCACTTCCAAAGCTATGTTCTGATGCTCCACAGAATGTATAAAGTCATCAATGCTTTCCCCTAAGTTGTAGTTAGGTATATCACAAAACTTAGAAAATCAATATCGGGTTGTACAGGAAAATTATAATTAATGTCATTATGTGATCCTTACTGCAATATGGACTGTCAGGATATTTTTCCACATAAGAATATACTTGCTACTTTGAATTAAGTCTATCCGGGTGTCATGTAGTTTACTTTATAATATATTTATTTGCTTCTGATTACTGCTAATGTGAAAGGTAAAAGTCTTTTTTACCACCATATGGCATTTGGAATAGATGTTTTCCCCTAGAATATTGCAATGAGTGCTCGTAACAATTAAGGTTTTAGTGACACAGATAATCTCCAGTAATTAATCCCCAAAATTGCTAAATATCACTTCACTACTGCTAGTAGTGTCTTGAAATAGGAAGACAATTTGTTGGATGAAGGCATGGAGAGGTTTGTGGACCTTCCGCTAGAAAAGCAACCATAACTTGTAAAACATCACTTAAAATCCAATGAGCTAAAATCTCTTGACTCTCTTAAGGGCATATAGAAAACGAAAAAAAAAAAAAAAACCCCACATTTATTTAAGAAAATCTAATAAATCTGGGTAAGAACATTAAGAAACTGGCATTTGAGTCAAAAACCTATACCTTCACTCCCTGTTGTCGATTAGTATGACAGAAGCTCCACTCTGACTGGATCTAGCCAAGAACTTGTGCCTAGGATAGAGCTTCCATCTTATGAGTAAGGGATGGACGGAAGAAGAGAACTCGAGATCTCTCACTGCCTGGGATGGAGTTTCTGTAGCACAGGACTGGAAGGAATGAGAAAAGTTGGGGGCTAGCCCCTCCTAGGAAGATAACTGGATAGCCATTGAAGTTGGCTTCATTCCTTCCTTCATTCCTTCCTCACACCATACACAAAAAATTAATTCAAAATGGATCACAGACCTATATATAAGAACTAAGAGTATAAAAACCTTAGAAGAAAATATAGAAGTAAATCTTTGTGATCTTGAGTTAGGTAAAGCTAACTTAGATATGACACCAAAAGCCCAAGCAAGGGAAAAAAAAATAAGTTAGACCTCATAAGAATTCAAACATTATGTATTAATGGACACCAATGAGAAAATGCAAAGGTGAAATATACAGGATGAGGGGAAATATTCGCAAAACATTTGACATTGATTCTTATTGTTCATGGTATATATATTCTCTAACATCACCACAAACATGGAATTAGTGAATTCTCAATTATGAAACTAACACAAGGTTAGGTTTCTATGAGCCTCTGATCACAACAGTTTCTTTGATCAATCAATATATCACCATATTTTATACATGTTTTGGTGTATATATTGTTGATTCATTAATACTGATCTCACAGCCAACAGCATTATAACTCATGCCTGAACAAAGTTTATTTAACACACATATTTTCTCTGTAAGTTACCTCAAAGCTTTCCCTACTTAGGGACACTGGAAAGCACTTCCATGCTATTCTTGGGGCCATTTCCAACAGCAAAATCACCCCAAAAAGCAAGAAAATGTGAAAAATATGGCCCTAAATAGACTACAGAAAGGATATTTATGTATAGTATGAGAGCTGAAACAAGAAGGCAGAGTATCACCTTGTTCTACCTCAGCTGGAAATTGTGTATCAGGTGACTCCAATTTTTCACTTCTCTGAGCGTGTCTATGAATGACTATGAAAGAGCCACGAGCACTGGTTTTGGGGTCACAAATAAATTTTCCTGACTAGACAAGTTTGCAAATACAGAATCTGCAAATAGTGAGGCTCTATTGTATCTAAGAAGAGACGAGTGTCTAGAATATATAAAGAACACTTGGATTCAATAAAAAGGACATACGACCCATTTTTTTTTAAAAAAGACATTTCTTCAAAGATAGATACACAACTGGTAAGTAAGCACATGAAAAGATGCCTAAGGTCACTAGCTATTAGCAAAATGCAAATCTAACCACAAGATACCACTTGGTTCACACTAAGAGGGGTATTGACAAAAAAAAAGAAAAGAACAAGTTTAGGTGAAAATGTGCAGAAACTGGAATACTCACAAATTGCTAGCATAACAATAAATTGGGGTAGTCACTTTAAAAGAGTTTGGCTGTTCCTCAAAAGGTTAAATATAGTCACCATATGACCTCACAGTTCCACTCCTGGGTTTTATACCCCAAAGAGATGAAAAAAATATATATGTTCATATAAAAATTTGTACATAGGCCTTTATAGCAGCATTATTCATAATAGCCCATTATTGGGGGAATATACCTATCATCTGATGAATAATAAACAAAATGTAGCATAGTCCCACAAAAGAATATTATTCCACAATTAAAAATTAAATATTGAAACATGCTACTACATAGGTGAACCTTGAAAACATCATGCTACATGAGAAAAGCCAGTCATAGAAGATGATACATTGTATAATTCTACTAATATTAAATGTCCAGTGTAGCAGATGCACAGAAACAGAAAGAAAACTTGTGGTTTCTCAGAGCTGGAGATAGAGTGAATGGGAGTGAGTACTCATAAGTACAGGATATCTTCTTGAGATGAAGTTCTTTTTTTATTTTATTTTAATATTTTTTATTTTTTTATTAACATATAATGTATTATTTGCCCTAGGGGTACATGTCTTTGAATCATCAGGCTTACACATTTCACAGCACTCACCATCACACATACCCTCCCCAGTGTCCATAACCCAGCCATCCTATTCTTACCTCCCAACCCCCCGGCAACTCTCAGTTTGTTTTGTGAGTTTAGGAGTCTCTTATGGTTTGTCTCCCTCCTGATCCCATCTTGTTTCATTTCCCCCTCCACCCCTCATGACCCCCCACCCTGCCTCTCAAATTCTTCATATCAGAGAGATCATATGATAATTGTCTTTCTCTGATTGACTTATTTCGCTTAGCATAATACCCTCTAGTTCCATCCATGTCGTTGCAAATGGCAAGATTTCGTTTCTCTTGATGGCTGCATAGTATTCCACTGTATATATATATACCACATCTTCTTGATCCATTCATCTGTTGATGGACATCTAGATTCTTTCCATAGTTTGGCTATTGTGGACATTGCTGCTATAAACATTTGGGTGCAAGTGCCCTTCAGGTCCCTACATTTGTATCTTGAGGGTAAACGCCCAGTAGTGAGATTGCTGGGTCATAGGGTAGCTCTATTTTCAACTTTTTGAGGAACCTCCATACTGTTTTCCAGAGTGGCTGCACCAGCTTGCATTCCCACCAGCAATGTAGGAGGGTTCCCCTTTCTCTGCATCCTCACTAATATCTGTCATTTCCTGACTTGTTAATTTTAACCATTCTGACTGGTGTGAGGTGAGATGAAGTTCTAAAATAAGTTGTAACTACGGTCACACAAGTCTGTGAAATACACTCGAACCCACTGAATTGTACACTTGGAATACATGGAATAGCACAAGAATTATAGCTTGAGCTGTTACAATTTTTTTTTTTTTTTTGATACAAATGCTTTCATTTTGCACACAGTCACCATAAAATTTATTTCTCCTTGGCAAATCCTCACCCAGTTCCTTCTCCATTTGGGGCTTTTACATACCACCCTCAAGCTTCATGAGCAGTTTTATGCTGAAGGAGCCCAAAGCTCATCTTTTTCTTTCATGTTTTATGTTTTCTAAGTAATACTTGCAACAGTGAATGCATTTAGGAATGGAGTATGTACCCCATCATTACCTGTTTTATTGATGATCAATAACTGAGTGAGAGGATCGTGTGGTTGTTGTCCAGGAGCAAGGAAGTATAAATGAGGAGAAAGGTCCCAAGTATAACTCTTTGCATACATTTTCATGATGATAGTCCTCAAAAGAAGAGGGCAAATTCCAATTCCTAGAATCAAGAGCCTACACAGAAGAAAAGGGCGAGTGTGAATGCACTGTCATTTCTTTTTTTTTTTTAAATATTTTATTTATTTATTAGAGAGAGAGCATGAGAAGGGAGAAGGTCAGAGTGAGAAGCAGACTCCCTGTCATCGGAGCTGGGAGCCCGATGTGGGACTCGATCCCGGGATGCTGGGATCATGACCTGAGCCGAAGGCAGTCGCCCAACCAACTGAGCCACCCAGGCGCCCCTAAAGAAATAAATTTTATTTATTTATTTGACAGAGAGAGAGAGATCACAAGTAGGCAAAGAGAGGGGGAAGCAGGCTCCCTGCTGAGCAGAGAGCCTGATGTGGGGCTCGATCCCAGGACCCTGAGACCATGACCTGAGCCAAAGGCAGAGGCTTAATCCACTGAACCACCCAGGTGTCCCTGCACTGTCATTTTTTTTTTTTTTTTGCATTGTCATTTCTGAACCTTTCAGAACTGTCTGAGCAGATAAGATGATGATGTGATGAGATCAAGAGATTATGAAAATTAAACCTAGAGCTCTCTGACTCATTTCTTATTTTGCCCTTTTCCTACCTCTTAATTAAAGATGACAAAATGGGGACTTATCCTTTGTTCACATCTCTTCTTACCCTGTGGTTATTGCATATCCCACATAGTTTCAAAGAGCAGATGTCCTTTAACTGTGTCTGCAGATTAGCTTCTCTCCTGAGACTCCAGTTCTTTATTCTCCCTTCCTGCTAGTTAATCCATCAATGCTCTGTACTCAATTTTCTTCACAACTCCTCCTCTTCAGATAGTCCCTGTCTGTTAGTGACAGCAGGATTTCTTTAGTCTCCGGGCTCAAATTTTCAATTATTCTTTACTCTTTATTTTCCTATATTCTCCATTTCAAGTAAGTTGAATTTTTTTTTAATTTGAGAAAGAGAGAGAGAGAGAGAGAGCATGAGTGGGGTGGGGAAGGGCAGAAGGAAAGGGAGAGCCAGAATCCCCAAGCAGACTCCTTCCTGAACATGGAGCCCAACACAGGACTTGATCTCATGACCCTGAGACCATGACCTGAGCCGAAACCAAGAGTCTGATGCTTTACCAACTGAGCCATCCAGTTACCCCCAGTTGAAAATGTTTATTGTTCCTTCATTATATCTTGCTTCAAAACTTTTCTCTGTTCTTAATTTCTAATTTTACAATATTACATCTTGTTTGAATTCTTGTGAAATGCCCAGCATCTCTCCAGACTCTGTTACACAAGGTTGCCAAATAAATAATAAAGGTTTTCTTAAATCATGCTATCTCCTTGTCAAAGGTTCTCCATGAATTCCCATTACTTATTTATTTTGCGAGTATTTATGAAGACTCTGTTATGTGCTAACAAGCCTCCTATCTTTTTGATACTTAATCGAAGTATTCATAGACAAGGTACTGATTGGTAGCCAAAGTGCCATAGACAGAAAAGTGTCAATGAGAAGGGATATGACTCGGAGGAGCAGGGATGGTGCCCATTGTGCATACAGAAAGTATGGAGAATGAGGGCCCCCGGGTGGCTCAGTCAGTTAGGAAGCTGCCTTCAGCTCAGGTCATGATCTCAGGGTCCTGGGATCGAATCCTTCATTGGGCTCCTTGTTCAGTGGGGAGCCTGCTTCTCCCTCTCCCTCTGTCTGCTGCTCCCTCTGCTTGTGCTCTGTCTCTCTGATATATAAATAGATAAAATCTTAAAAAAAAAAAAAAAGGAAGTATGGAGAGTGAACCAGCATTACTTAAGAGAGCTGGCGGAAAGTCATGACATTTAGGTAAGAGCAAGTAGAACCCAGTGGGAGAGTCAGGAGCATTACTGTAAAATATCCAGAATAAGGCATGGGCATATGGATATGTTGGGGGTAAAAAATTCACATCCCAATGTTTCAATCACCTACCCAGTGAAAAATTTAAAAGAGATGGAATAACACAGGAAAACTATGTCCTTCAACTTTTTCCTGAAAATTGCCTCCAAAAACATAAATTTCTCCTGCTAGAATGCCAGTAGATAGCCACTAAAACCATTAACTAAACTGGGTATTATTCTTTATCCAGTTTTGTAGGCGCAGACATTTATTTTTATTTTTTGATTATCTTCTCTGATATTATATCTTAGATTTGTTTTTTAGTGTATTGACTGTAATTAAAAAAAAAAAAACCACCTGTGGCCCTCTGACACTCACACAGAGAAGAGAGCTTTTCTTTCATGCTTTAACTTCAAGAAGCGAACCCGGGCAATCGTGCAGATTTGCTGTCTCCAGAGAGCCAGGCCCCCTATTGTCTTTGTGGTCTCATTCAGTGAACTGAGAACTTGTTCCATCTCAATAAGCCTCTCTGTGTCTCCAGTTCTTTCTGCCTGTGCTTCTCCCAACATGGCAATATCTGCAAAATACAAAAAAAAAAAAAAAAAAAAGCAATTCACAAATCCCACTTCCCATGGACCTTATGGACTTATTGGAGGAGATATTTCAGCAATGATATCACAGTCTTCTGTAAAACCATAGGCATTATGTGGTGCTATGGGCTGCTGCTATGAGCTAGAAACATCAGTGAAAGTTTCATTTCTTAAAAAAAAAAAAAGAAAGTTTCATTTCTTGAACAAAAGGAGTAGAAAGGGATCTTAGATCATTTGGATACAGACAATACATAAAGAGGTTACAATAAATATGCAAGATCACATAGTGACCCCCAGGCACCCCAGAGACTGTCACCTCTCTTCCCAAGAGAATAATACCCACTATTTTTAACTTACCAGATAAATGAGAGCACAAAGAAAGCAAAATAATGAAAATTTTCATAAAGGGAAGAGCTATTGGGAGATGATACAGATGGGTGTTTTCATGTTAGGAGCACAGTAGAAGAAGGAAAGAACAACTTTAGATGTAAATGAGGAGGAAGCATTAAACAAACTCTTATGGTCACAAGCTGAGTTTACACCTTTTACCAATTCTTTCCCATGAGAACTTCACCAAATACATGGGAACAAAGGCTGGAGACAGGAAAGAAAAGCTAAGAAAGATACACACTGGGGCACCTGAGTGGCTCAGTGGGTTAAGAGTCTGCCTTCATTAAAAATAGAGCTACCCTATGACCCTGCAATTGCACTACTGGGTATTTACCCCAAAGAAGCAGATGCAGTACAAAGAAGGGCCACATGTACCCCAATGTTCATAGCAGCAATGGCCACAATCACCAAACTGTGGAAAGAACCAAGATGCCCTTCAACAGATGAATGGATAAAGAAGGTATGTTACATATATACAATGGACTATTATGGCTCCATCAGAAAGGATGAATACTTAACCTTTGTATCAACATGGACAGGACTGGAAGAGATTATGTGAAGTGAAATAAGTCAAGCGGAGAGAGTCAATTATCTTATGGTCTCACGTGTGGAGCATAAGGAAAAACATGGAGGGCATTGTGAGAAGGAAAGGAAGAGTGAATGGGGGGAAATCGGAGTGGGAGATGAACCATGAGAGACTGTGGACTCTGAGCAACAAACCGAGGGTTTTGGAGGGGAGGGGATGGGGGATTGGGCGAGCCTGGTGGTGGGTATTGAGGAGGGCACATATTGCATGGAGCACTGGGTGTGGTGTATGAACAATTAATCTTGTAACATGAAAAAATAAAAGTATTTGGGGGGGGGAAAGAGCCTGCCTTCAGCTCAGGTCATGATCTCAGGGTTCTGGGGTTGAGCCCCGCATTGGGCTCTCTGCTCAGCGGGGAGCCTGCTTCCCCCTCTCCCTCTGCCTGCCTCTCTGCCTACTTGTGATCTCTCTCTCTCTCTGTCAAATAAATAAATAAAATCTTTTTTTTTTTTTTAAAGAAAGATACACACTGATTTACATAGTCTTGTGCAAGATATTATCAAGGTACATGGGGCTTTCCTTTGTGAAGGAAATCCACCAGGGGTTAGCTACTGGACAAATGAGCAGAGAGAGATAGACTGAGGTAGAATACAATGACATAGAATACAATGACAGACTAATTTAGAGTGTGGGGTGGTAAAGTGGAGAGATCTCCCAAAACATGGTGAGCTATGGTGAAGAGTGGAGAGTCAGGTTACCTCCCCAGGAGTAGAAAAACTGAAACTCCCCAAAAAACAAGTAAACAAAAACGTGACAGCAAACTGAAAATCAGGGAGATAACTCTTATCATTGAGAAGCTGGGCAGTGGGGCTGTATTACATAGAGAGAGGTCTAGAATTTTGCCTGTGCTGGAATATGATTTTAACATCAATAACAATATCTTGGAAATCCATAAGTATTTGTACACTGAATGACACATTTAGAAATCACCAAGTATTACAATACTCTCTCATCAAATAGGGTATATAATGAAAAGTATAAAATTATTTTAAATAACCAACTGGGAATTTTAGAGTTGAAATGTATAATTACTGATTTTAAAGATTCACCAAAAAAAATAGAAGCTCAACAGATGTCTTCTGGGGGAAGAAAGAAATCAGTGAACATGACAATAGATAAATTGAGATTATTAAGTTTAAAGAACAGAAAGAAAAAGGAATGAAAGAAAAAATGAAGTCTCAGAGAACTGTGAGACATTATCAAGCATACTAACATAACACTACCATCCATGTACATTAATGGAAGTTCCAGGAGAGTTGAGAAAGAGTCGGAAAGTATAGTTGAAAAATTAATGGCTAAAAACTCCCCAAATTTGATGAAAAACATGCACCACGCATACAAAAAGCTCACCGAACTCCCAGCAGGATAAATGCAAGGAGAGCAACACCTAACACATCAGAGTCAAGCTGTCAGACACCAAGGACAAAAACAGAATCTGGAGAGCAGCAAGAGAGAAACAATGCATCATACACAAGAGATGCTCAATAAGATCTAAAGCTGACTTCTCATCAGAAACCGAGGAGGCCAGCGGGCAGCAAGAGGACATAATCAGAATGCTGGAAGAGAGAGACTGAAAATCCATGTTTTGTCTCGAATTGCTCTTGGGAAGCGGGATGAAGGGAGGGAGCCCTAGTTAGAAGAAAATGGGTCATCTCTAATAACAAGGCAATATTGGCAGGAAAGGTAACAGAAGTCACAGGGATGCCCTTCGGCTTTATTCCCCTCTGTCTAGGAAAGGACTTGTGTCTTGTGGAAATTTATACTGCACGAGGTGTTACGAATACTGTTTCATGATCGCGCTCGTGCGTTTCATTCACCTGATTCATCAGTAGGTGATTTTCCTTCCAGTTTCAGGAACACTTCGTTCAAGGTGGTCATGGAAACACCGTAATTCTCAATTCCCAGGCCAGGACATCTATCCAAATCGTCATAAAGTGCTGCAGAACACACACGATAGCAAATCAAAACAACAAAGATCACAAGTGAGTTGAGGACTGCTTTTCAAACTAAAAAGCACAAATATATGAAATCATACTTGTGGTAGGTCAGACAATTTAAAACTCACATTTCCTAATCAGGAAACTTATTCTTCAAATTCTCTACGTTATTTTTAATTGTATATTGTGTTATAGCCCATATATTAATTAACTCGAATTAACTGAAGACTCTCTCCCAGAACCATCTGTTTTTTAACCGACCCGAGGGAAAGAACTAATTTTTTGAGAATTAGGTGCAGGAGCTTTTTCAGTCCAGAATATCTCTGTTAAAGGAAGGACAAAGCTTATAAATCATGTTTATTTTTTTTATTTCAGCTTTTGACTATGGAAGAAAAGATTCACAAGATCTCAGAGTGAATGCACAGCCGACTCAGGGCATCTTGGAATAGTAGGAAAGGGGCAGCCAGTCTCCCCGAGAAATTCTGTATCCACTCATTCCTCGGTTTGCTCACTAAAGATACTTTGGGTATTCTTACAACAATGAAAAATGTCCCTGACTACATGGATCTGAATAATAATAGTTAATTCAATGAAGCTTAAATAAAAACCTAATTTTATATCCTAGTATGATTATAGACATCCTGAGGATTCCACCTGTTAGCTTCTCATTGGGCAAAAGGATAAATTAAAGGCTTTCCATCCTGGTGAGAGCAGCATATACAGAAAAGCAGAAAAGAAGCAAGATTCAAACTGCTAATGAGCATTTTGTGTCGTTTTCCATTCTGCCTACAATTTTACAAACCTCCTCTAAATTAGAACTAGTATGAAAAACACATTAATTAGGGTTCAATTAACATTTTCCCTGATGGCTCTAAGGAATACTTGTGCTGTCACCATAAAATGTATATTTGAATGACTTTTTGGGGTAATTTACGTGTTTGTTAACCACACTTATGGCCTGGCTAATTGCTTCAACCACCCAATGCAGCCCTCATCATGCCCCATGACCAGAGAACAAATCTTCTGAATAACATACATAAGTAAACTTTTTCTTTCTTTCTTAATTAAACTTTTTGGAGATTATTTTATTTTATGTTATTTTATTTTTAGAGAGAGAGTGCAAGCAGGGGGAAGGGCAGAGGGAGAGAGAGAGAGAATCCCAAGCAAGCCCCCCATTCAGACCAGAGCCCAACATGGGGCTTGATCTCACGACCCTGAGATCATGACTTGAGCCAAAATCAAGAGTCGGATGCTTATCCAACTACCACTCTTGATCCCCTGAGATAATTTTAGATTCAGATGTGGTTATAAAAAATAATAGAGAGATCTGTACACTTCACTCAGTTTCCCCTGATGGTAATATCTTAAAAAGCCACAGTAGGATATCACAACCATCCTACTGACATTAATACAATCAGAGATATAGAGCATTTCCATCACCACGAAGATCATGCTACCCATAGACAGCTACACCTGTCACTCCTGATCTCATCTTCTCCCAGTCCATGACCACTATTAATCTGCCCTCCATTTCTAGAATTCTGTTATTTCAAGAATGTTATATAAATAGAGTCCTACAGTATATAATCTTTTAGAATTGACTATTTCCACTGAGAACAGCTCTCTGACTATTCATCAAGTTTGTTGCATATGGCAGTCAGTAGTAGCCTATTCCTTTTTATTGTCGAGTGGCATTACATGTCATGAATGTACCATAATTTAACCATTTACTTGTTAAAGGGCATCTGGGTCCTTTCAGCTGTTGTCTATTCCAAATGAAGCTGCTACAAGCAAACGTGTGCTGGGTTTTGTGTGAATATGTTTTCATCTCTCTAGGATAAACGTCCAGTAGTGAAATGATTCAGTTGTATGGAAGTTGCAGGTTTAGTGTTTCAAAGGAACTGCAAGCTTTTCCCAGAGTGGCTGTGCCATTTGACAGTCTGATCAGCAAGGTAGGAGTGATCCATTTTGTTCACATCCTAGCCAGCGTTGGATATGATCATGGTGTAAAAAAAATTTTTTTAGCCATTCTGCTAAATATGTAGTGAGATCTCGCGTCTCATAGTGGTTTTAATTTGCAGTTCCCTACTGACATATGATACTGCACACCTTTTCATGTGCTTCTCTGCCACCTGCACATCTTCAGTGAACTGTCTGTTCTTATCTTTTGCCCATTTTCCAATCAGGTTGTTTGTTTTTTACGGTTGAGTTTTCAGAGTTCTTTATATGTTCAGATACCAGTCCTTTGTGAGACACATAGTTTGTGAATACTTTCTCCCAGTCTATAGCTCATTCTACCATCTCCTTAACAAGATCTTTCACAAAGCAATTTTTAAATTTTGATGGAGGACAACTTATGATTTTCTTCCTTTCATAGACTGTGATTTTGGTGTACAGTCTAAGAACTCTGCCTAGTAGTAGAGCCTGCAGATTTTCCCTTATTCATTGAAAAAAAAATTATGGCTTTACATTTTACATTTAAGTCCATGATTTACATTAAGTTAATTTCTGTATAAGGTGGGAGATTTTGGTAAAGGTTCATTTTTATGCCTGCAGATCTACTTGCTCCATTTGTTGGAAAGATTCTCCTTCATCTATTGAATTGCTTTTCCTCCTTTGTCAAAATCAGTGAGGTGTAGGTTTATTTCTGGGTTCCTGAGTCTGTTCTATTTATCTTTGTGTTGACCACTCTGCCAAAAGCATCTTATCTTGAGTACTCTAGTTTGCATAATGCTATAACTCACTCCCCTAACTCTCCACAGAGAACCCTGACCAAAACCACAGCTTCCTTCTTCAAAAGAGTTGATGGGGATGCTCAGAATCTCTGACCAGGCTGATTGCTGGCTGTCTTCTCCTGCAGAAAGTCAGTCTCTGAAGACTGGAAGAGGTGTCTTCTTTATCTATTACCTAGGCATCAACACAGAGTGTCAAGGAAAATGAAAAAGTGGAAGATGTTCCCAAAAAGGGAACAAGATAAATCTCCAGAAATAGACCCTCATGAAATGAAGATACATGATTTACCTGACAAAGAATTCAAAATAGTGTCATTTAAAAAAAAAAGAAGAAGAAATAAAGAAAGAAGGAAAAGAAAAAAAAAAAGCTGTCATAAAGTAAACTTTTATGCATTGGCCTAAACCTCCAAAGTCGTCACAAAATTCTTATGAAGAGAAGAATCATGGGGCTGTTTGTAATGGTTAAGCCAGAGGTTTTTAATCATTTGTATTTATTCACAGTTACGAACACTAGAATATTTTGCTATGTACTACAAAGGGAATGAACGACTAAAAAAGCTCCCTAAAATACCCAGACATTGTAATGCAACTATTAGAATATAATATTTCCCACTGTAGATAAAATCATCCAGTTACTGTATTATTCTTTGCATCATGTTTCAAATAGCTGAACACATTGTAAACTCTCAATATATTAAGAATTATCATTATTACTATGAATATTATTTATGTATTTCATTTCATAGTGTTCTTGTACATTACCTGGAAATCTACTTGTTCTTTCTAAGGGCAATGTGTAGACAAGTTTTCCTTCACTTTCTGCTGATAATTTGGCATCAGGGATGTGCTGTTTAATAAGTGAGGTTATACTTTCCTGAGCATGCATTTCATTCAACTGCAAACTGGTATTTGAAAAAAGGAAAAAAAAAAAGATCTGTTATTTGACATAATCTCCAGTGGCATGAGGAAAATTACTAGCTTCTAGGGGACCAAAAAAAAAAATCAATTAAAATCTAAATCTAATGCAAGGGATAAGCCATTTAAACATGAAAAGAGAGGTCAAAAAAAAATCAGATCATATAAATGTAATGGGAGAAAGCAGAGGGAGCTAATCAGAACTATTGGTCAGGCATTCAGGTTCTAATGCCCAGACAAGGTTGACACTCACTCAAGTCCTTAAAAGGAAAACAGTGGTAGAGTACAGATACCAGGGACACAACCAAGACTATAGAAAATGGAAAATGGTGTAATTTTTTGAAAGACTTTAAGTTGGCTTAATAGGATTGTTGTATTGGGCAAGAAGAAGGGGTTTTGACAGGCAAAGACATAAAGCCGGTTCAGTTATTCAACTTACTCTCTCATACAGATTCGTTAAGTTATTAGTCTGTGACGAAAATACCCCTAAATGCTGAGCGTACAATGGTGAATAAAAGAGTATTGCCCTGTTCTTATGGAGTTGACGGTCTTGTGGGAGACAGGGAGAAAACAAATAAACAAACATAAAGAAATGATTAACAATAGTAGTAAGTGCTATGAAGGAAATGGGTTATAGATAGAAATTAAGTGTGGATAAATGTTGGTATGGGTTATTGAAAACACCAATTTTTGCTTTCTTTGTATGCTAACCTCAGAACTTTGACTAAGAAAAAATATAAAGAAAACCAGTCTATCCATTTAAAAATACCATGGATAACTCCTCAGTGCAGGGAAACAAATAAAAATGTATTAATCAAGTTTATAAAGTATGTAGTGGACAATACATCAGTAGTGGCTTGGCTTCTAACCTTGGTTTTGTCATTTGAAATGTGTTACTCAACCTATCTGGGTAGTTTGCTCATTAGCAAAAATGGAATAATGATTCCTAGCACCTAAGCTTGTCCTGAGAACTGAATAATAGTGATGTTTGCACTTAGCAAGTCCTTTAAAAATGCCTATTTTATTTGATCAAACGTTCATATTGAAATTATGCTATTTACACAAGTATTAAGAACATCTGAGCATACATGCTATTTTTAGAAGCTGTGAAACCCACTGAGGGAATAAAGAAAACCTCCCCCAAAATCAGTTGTTCTCCATGATGTTGCTGCCCCCTGGAATAAGGACAATTTAAGAAAGATTTCTTGGTCACTTACGAGAACTTGTGTGGGGCACCAGAGAGGATGAGAGGACAGCATGAGCAGTTCATGTATCCTCTCTGAGGAGTGTATGGCTTAGAAATGGAGGCCAGCCAACTTTTTCTGAAAATGACTACATTGTAAATATTTTAGGCTTTGCAGGCCCGTAGATCACTACTGCATTTATTCAACACTGCTGTTGCAACATGGAAGCAGTCATATGCAAGCAATTTCTAAACACATGAGTATGGCTGTGTTCCAGCCAAACATATTTACAAGAGGAAATGGGCTAGATTTGGCCCACGGATCATAGTTGGCTGACCCTGATTTAGAAGAAGAAATAAGGCAATTATGCAAAGTATCGTCCAGGAGCCCACGAAGAGACTTGTGAATCGGGCAGGGATCCTGATGAGCGTTCTTTATTTTGAGGATGCGGTCCTTTTTGCCATGCTATGCACTAGGCACCATGTCATTTACTTTTCTATAAACTTTACTTGCACCTAGGAATTGTTATTCCCACTTCATAAGTCAGAAAACTGAGTTTCAGAGAGTTTAATTAATTTCCAAGAGGCAGTCCAAACAATGTAGCTTAGGAAATGAAATATTGGAACAATACACAGAACTGGAAGGTTAATAAAGACTACATGAGGTGGCATTCAAATAATGCTTTAGGACTTGAACAGGTGGTAATGGGTCCAAGAAAACTGCCAAGGTCAGTAGATAACCTCAAACAAGAGGAAAGGTAGGTCAGGGTAGGACGTGTGCAATGAACAATGAACATTTTATTTTTGACGAAAGGATATTAAATTGGCTAAAGGCAAATAATAAGGAAATCATGATAGGGTGGGCCACACCCACATCACATGACATTAAATTTGGATTCCAGTAGGTAAAATGGAACCATTAAAGTTTTTTTGCTTGCTTTGTCTTCTTGTTGTTGTATTTTTTCTTTTTAACGTATAGATGGTCTAAATCGGAACTGTGCTTTAGATAAACTGACCAATTCATGAGTAAATTAAAAATTCATTTAAAATATGGATATGGATATTAGTCTTCAAAGTGAAAAATATCCAGGTTCAATTTCTGGCTCTTTCACTAATGAACCTAGGGAGACCAAATGTTTATCTGTAGAGTAGAAGTAACAAGAGTTTCTATCTCAAAAGACAAAAGATTTAAATAAAATAATGTTAAGTATCTTATCTCTGAGTGACTTAATAACAGCTAGAATATCCTACTGTTAAAATTAATGATAAAAATAAAATGAAGAGAATGGAAAGAAGAGGAAGCACAAGAACAGGACAGCTGGGAGGAGGAGGAGAAGCAAGGAGCCTACTTAAAAAATGATGTTAACAGGTGGGGGAGAGAGGAGAAAGGTGTATGAAACAACGTGTCAATTGTGAAAGTTCCCTTAATACCAACCCTTCCTTAACACAAAATGTGTCGTAGATATATTTTCTACCACATTTATCTCAATTTTTTTTGTTAAGTTATCATATTTTCTTGTTTTCTTTTTCTTTCTTTTTTTTTTTAGAGAGTGCTCACGTGTGTTGGGGGGAGGGGCTGGAGGGGCAGCGGGAAAGGGAAAGAGAATCTTAAGTAGGCTCCACACTCTCACAACCCTGAGATCATGACCTGAGCCAAAATCAAGAGATGGACCTTAACCGACTAAGCCACCCAGACAGGCTCCCCAAGTTATCTTATATTTTCAATCTCTCAAATCTACCAATCAGTGTCTCTCATATATAAACAGCAATTCCATATATGTACACAAGTATCTCCACATATGTATATGTAAGCATCTGTGTGCAACAAATCAGGAGTTTCTCGTGTGTTGTAATGTCCTGCGTCAAGCATCATATCTCCTGTAGCTAATTTCTTATTTTCCCAGCCTCCTTACATGGCTCTACCTTAAGTGATATCCAATGCCCCATTTCTTCTTTAGGAACAGAGAAGAACCTGCACACTTCAGCTTCCCTTTGGAAAGAAACACTTTCCTATCTGAAAAGGAAGACGCAAAGAAGAAAGTTTGTTAAAAAGTTGCCCATTCTTTCCCAAGAAAAAGACAGGTACTCGTGATCTAACTTGAATTTAGGAACTTCTGCATGTTTAAATCCAGGGCTTAATAAAGACTCATCGAAACAGGCATCCCTTAATCTTATTTGTACACTTCAGGCTCTTGTTTTGCCAGCCAGCCAGCCATGGAGGCTATGGGTATATGTCTTCTAATATAGACTACCATTACATTATGTATTTTAATGGATCAAACACCAGAATCATTTGAATATTTCAAGTTGATTCACCGTAATTTTGTGTAAAAAGATTAATGTATTAGAATACAGACTCTCACTTCAGAAGAATTGACTTTCCTAGTGGGTCATGCCCATGTGTAATCAAATGATACAAAATTCAAGGAGACACATGGAAAGGGTTGGAAGTGAGACTCTTTGGGCCCAGTTCACATCATTACCCGCGGTCCAGATTGCCAGGTACAGCTAGGTGACCACAGTATTACATACAGCTGCTCAGAATACTAATTCATATTTCTCAAGTCTCCTAAAGACCTCATCCGGGGAAGTCAACGGTTACCAGCCAGGATGTCAGCCTCATCCATGAACTGCGTACTGAAGAGGATCACATGGTCTGCTTTCCGCTCCTTCAGGAGGTTCCAAACCTGGTGCCTTGAAAAGGGATCCAATCCAGCAGTTGGTTCATCCAATAGGAAAACCTACCAGGGATGGGTGTATATGAAGGGCGTTTTCAGGAAAGTGCAGTTCTTCCAGAAAACATGCAGAAACCATATTACTGTACTGTTATTGCACTTAGGACCTGGTTATTATAGTTAATGTTCTATCATAACTATTTTATCACAGATGTCCTCTGCAAATAAAAGATTTGGACTACTACTTTTTTTTTTAAGTAGTTTCATTTTTAAAAATTGGAATTCTTCTCTAAATTTAGTCTGACTTACCTGAGGATCTCCTAAAATGGCACTGGCAAAGCTGAGTTTTCTTTTCTGCCCACCACTTAAGTTTTGAGCCAGGACGTCTTGAATATTTTTCATTTCCAATTCCAGCAAGACCCTTTGTATCTAGCCAAATGACAACATTTATGTCACAAACCAAGATTTCTTTTCTTTTTTTTTTTTTTTTTTTTGAAGATTTTATTTACTCATCTGACAGAGAAAGAGAGCACACAAGCAGGGGAAGTGGGAGAGGGAGAATCAGGCTCTCCACCAAGAAGGGAACCCGATGTGGGGCTCGATCCCAGGACCCTGAGCCAAAGGCAGAGGCTTAACTGACTGAGCCATTCAAGCAACCTTTCCTTTCTCTTTCCTTTCCCTTTCCCTTTTCCTTTCCCTTCCCTCTTCCTTCCTTTTCCCTTCCCTCTCCCTTCTCTTCCCTTCCCTTCCCTTCCCCCTTCCTCCTTCTCTCTTCCCCATGACCCCTTCCCCTTCCCTTTCCTTTTAAATTTGGAAATACAAGGCTATAAAGTGTAATGGTTAAAGCGTGTATCCCGAGGCAGACTACCTGGATTTGGAAACCATACCACTTTAACTAGCTGTGTAATCTTGGGCAAGTAACTTGCTTTTGAACTTCAGTTTTCACATGTGTGAAATGAGGATGATAATAGTACCTATTTCAGAGAGTTGCTGTGAGGAATAAGTCAATTATTATATTTGAAATGAAGGATAATGCTTGACACATTATAAATCATACATAAATGTTAGCCGTTATCTAAATTATATTTTTTGGCTCAACATTTACACATGATTTGGCAGAAATATAATTTAATGCAAGCTTAAAGAATTCCATGCAAGTAGAGTTAACGATCTCATTTTGACCAGTCCATTAGTTCTATTTAGTACCTCTTTGTCCAGTTCATGTGACTGAATTCCTTTTATTTTAGCAAAGAGCCTGAGATTTTCTTTCACAGTGAGGAAGTCAAACTGCACATTGGATTGTGGACAAATTCCTGTGAGCTTGATGATATTCTCTAGGTCAGTCATTTCTGAAAGTTTATTGTTATAAATGGTGACCGAACCTGTTACAAAGATTAAAAGTCAGTTTCAGGGTAATGCTTGAATTAAGATCTTTCTAGATAGACTCCTAACTATAGAGAACACACTGATGGTTAACAGAGCGGGGGGGCCAGGGGGGATGGTGGAAATGGGTGATGGGGCTTAAGGAGGGTGCTCGTTATGATCACTGGGTATTGTATGAAGTGTTGAATCACTATAGTGTACACTTGAAACTAATATTTCACTGTATGTTAACTAACCAGAATTGAAATAAACACTTAAAAAAAGATCTTTCTAGATGAAAAATCACTATATATTTATTAATTACAGTTTAGGCACATAATTTTCTCTTCAAGGTTTTTACAATTCAGGCATTATGAGCTTCCATTATAGTTGTGTGGTATACTGGAAAGGAAAAAAAAAAGTTCCTTCTGCAGCATTTCCCATCAAGATGTCGTCTATTTATCTACCCTTTCCATTTAGGTTTGGTTATGTAACAAACAGAATCCTAGCAAATAGGATGCAAGCAGAGGCTGTGAAGTTGCCTCTGCCCTGGGAAGAGCCTTCTCTTTGCTTCTGGGATCACAGACCCCTGGGTGAACAATCCCAGCCAGATTCTTGGAAGACAGAAGTCCATGTAAGCAGAGAGGAGCAGCAGTCCTAACTGAAGCCCCATATACATGAGTGAGGACACCCCAAAACATTCAGCACTAGCCAATTAAGTCCAGAGAGAAACATTGCCAGTCAACCCACAGAATCATGAGAAACAATAAAACATTTTTATATTAAGCCAGTTAATTTGGGAGATGCTTGTTATGCAGCAAAAGCTAACAGGTACAAGTTCAAATGTCAATAGTAACTAACAAGCATGACAATGTTTCTCATGAACAACTCAAATTTCATATATACTAATTAAATATTACAGACCTCTCTAGATGAAGACTATACATTAACATCCATTTTTCCATAGTTGTCTGTGTTTGTATTGATAATCAGAAGGACTTTATATTAACAGCTGATTTATATGTTGACCTGACTTTGGGGGAAAAAATCTCTTACCTTTGGTGGGAACAGATAGCCCACTAAGAATATTTAACAGTGTTGATTTTCCAGCTCCACTGTGACCAAGTATTGCAGTGATTTGGCCTTCATATATGTCAAATACCAGATCTAAGAAGAAAAAGAAAAGGAAAAAAGATGGGAGAAGGGAAGGAACAGAAAGTAGTAGGGAGACAGGAAGGAAAACAATATCACAAATAAAACTGTATTATGGAGCTAATTGACTGCCTTTTTAAATCCCGTTTTGGCCTTGTTTTCTGAATATGAATACACTGGGTTGTTAAATTCAAAGTAAAAATAATAAAATATGCTTTTATCAGTTTATATGTCTATCCTGTTTTGAAATTTTGAAATTATGTGGTTTCACAGCAGATAACATATCTAATACTCCCAGGTTCATTGACATTGCCTGGTATACAGTAGGTGGATGTTAATATTTATGGACTAAGTAACAGATTAATGGTTCAGTAAATTATTATGTGGCTAAAAATCCCTTGAGATAAATTGCTCTTTTTGCACAAAAGAAAAATATACAATATCTATAATAGCTTTGAAATGACAGAAGAAAAATTTGAATTTGTAGAAACCAACCCCCTAAGAAAATCCTTAGACTACCTCACTATTATACATCTTTCGAGTACACCTAATACTAAAACATAATCAATTTTTTCTAACTTTTATGCAGTCAAAGCATGTGTTAGAAGGGAAATTTTATAATGCGGCTCAAAATAACTCATTTCAAATCTGAAATACCACCAGTATTCACTCACCAAGAGCAAAAAATATTGAATTAAAAAAATATTGAATTAAAATCACAAAACAATATCAATATAATAACTAAATCTTATTTTCCCTTACCTTTCAAAGCTTCTATTTTATCAGGCTTTCCTTTATATTCTTTTGTAACATTTCTGATTCTGAAAAGAAAGAAAAGATACTTCAAGGTATGACAATTTTCTTCAGTTTGTAATTCTAGGTTTGGCGGAGAGGAGTGAATAAATCTTATCCTCAGGGTACAGGAAGATCTGGGATTTCACTCTCATGAAGTCATGGTTGTGTGAGAGAATCTGCTGGAATACTACTTCCCAGTAGTATTACTAGCTGCACAGTACTAGCTGCACATGAGCATCACCTGAGGAGTTTTATAAATTTACCTATGCTTAGATCCCATCACCAGATCCGATTCCCAAGATTAGGGTATGGCCTGGCATTAGTATTGAGGACCAGGATCTTCTCTAAACTGCAAAGCCAAAGAAACTAGACCAACAGGTAACATGGCATCCAATACTGAAATGCTCATTATGAACTACTGGCTCAGGTTGAAGGTATCTTTGGTTATCTTGAGTCAAGGTCTCCAGAAATTGGTTAAGGAGTACAAGGGTGGAGTAAGGAAGAAACGCAAAGATGATAACAGTGACAGCATGAGTTTTTCAGTCTTATCTAATTGACCTCATACTACCTATATCATTTAGTAGCTGTTACCTTAACCAATGTACTTATTCCAGGTAAGTTTCAGCTCTGCAACCTGAAACTTTTGGGTGTTTTAGGGTTGTGTTGAAGGACAAGTGAAATCTTTCATCTTGCATGCATAGTGCTTGGTACATGATAAATATTCAATAAACATAAAATGGTATCAGTTAGATTATGTTGATTATGATAATAGAAAGGAATAGAATTAACATATGCCTGGTGCTATTACAGATCTGGAATCCTAGGCACTTTATTGGTTTTATTTTATCTGGGAAATATATAGTCAATAAACTAAATCAAATTTACGTTTCTTATATTGTCATCTACTAAGGATTCAGGTTCCATTCATATTGGACTGTTTGATTAGCTTATTCACTCTATTTTAATCCCATTTACTATCACTCCATAGCACTTGTAGTTGAGTGAGATGCTAAAGAGACAGAAGAAATATATAAGAAACACAGAAACATTAAATAAAGCCATTTCTTTGCTCCCTCTCAGCTGTTATGCTGAAAGTTAAATCTAGCTCAGGTCACAGGACAAATGTAAGGATAGAGATAAATATGGAACAGGCTAAAATAAAAAACTAATATGGGCTTTAGAAGCTCTGTAGGCTAGGGTAATCTGAGACCATTCACAGAGGGCTGACAGGTGGGGAATCACTGACAGACAAGGAAGATGTGAACAGTCAGGGAACTTGAAGATTTTCTTCCTATTTTCTTTTTTTTTTTTTTTAAGATTTTATTTATTTATTTGACAGAAATAGAGAGATCACAAGTAGGTAGAGAGGCAGGCAGGGAGGGGAGAAGCAGGCTCCCTGCTGAGCAGAGAGCCCAATGGGGGGTTCGATCCCAGGACCCTGAGCTGAAGGCAGATGCTTAACCCGCTGAGCCACCCAGGCACCCCCTTCCTATTTTCTTATCTGGAAAGAAAAGTTGCCAGCCCTAAATGAAACACACACATGGAAACGAACATGTGCATGACACTCTAAGGCAGATCTTCCTTAATTCCCTTTGGGTCTGTCTCCAGATCCTTTCTCCTTTCCTCTCCCCTACTCTTTCATTCTCTTTGAAAAGGCAATCAGTAGAAGAGGAAAGGGAAGTTTAAAAACCTGTGAGAAAACAATAGGGAGTATGATAAAGGAGGAGGGGCAAGGTGTGAATAAATGAGACCAGGCAAAGAAATGAGAGAAGTCAAGGATGGAGAAGAGAAACAGCAGAGAAAAGATTGAGAATCCAGACAAAGTTTTCTTTGGATTATTTTTGTTGGTGAAATCTCAGTTTGCATTTAATGTAAATATCAACGATTTGAGATAAAACAGGTTAAAGGAATTTTTCTCTAAAGGTGAAGTGGGAAATGATGAAGGTAGCATGGAGGGCGTTAGGCGGGAGCTGTCTGTAAGGCACAGAAGAATGGTGCTGGCCTGGGGGTGGGGGGAGGGGGGCTGTTAGCTTCGCAGTCTTTCGCCTGCTCTCTGTCTGCATACCTGATGGCTTCTTTCCCATGGAATTCTGGAGGCATTGGTTCAAAGGAGTCATTAGATGAAGGATTGGAGTCAATTTCATCTTCGAGAACCACATGATCAGCTTTTTGTTGCCGTGACCAAAAGGAGGACTTCAGAAAAAACAAGGGGGGATAGCCATGTCCATATTCATCTACACGACCAGGAGACAAATACTGGGTCAGTCACCAGCTTAAGGGAAGGAGTCACCCTAATAAAGCAGAGCAATGTCACCTCTTTGACCAGAGACCTGAATACATCATCAACACAGAAAATGCACACATTTTCCTTGGTAGGTGTAGTCATACAAAGGAAAAAAAAATCACTAAGATGTCTCTATTATAACAATTGTTCCTACAGAAAGAAAAGCAACTGGAATTTTAAAAAAAATCCAGGAGGGGCTTTAATGTTAAGATTTTCCTCGACCCCAAGAAAGCCAGCTATTGGAATACAAAGGCAAGACAGGCGGGGCATGCCAAATGCTATCCTGGAGTCCCGCTGTCATGCCTCCGGCAAAGGAAGAAGAAATTGAGCAATTGAGAATTTGTATCCAGTGGTAACATTGGATACAGATATTCCAAGAGGAAACAGAACAGGATTTAACGAAAATGAGGGATACACTGTAAGAAAGGAGAGAAAGGGGTAAAATAATTTACCGAAATTTAACAGAGAGGAATTTTTTTAAAAAGCTCCTTTGGATTTGTTTTATCCCATGCCCAAATAATAACTTTCCTCTGAAGCAAATTTACTCTTCACGATCCCCTTTCTGGAAATTAATCCGCAGTGTATTGGCATTTAATTGGCATTTCTATTTCCCTACATGTTGAGAGACATTATGAAACAAAAAAAATTAAATGTCACTAATATTCTGCAACGATTTCCAGTGTAATAATGAGGCATTTTCAAACTTAAGTGTACTTTTCATGTGTTTAGTCATTCATTCATGCAATATTGATCAAACACTCTCTAAACACGTGCCATTTGGTATATTATTAGTTAGGACGTATCTCTTTCCTTTCATGAGGAAATCTAGCGAATTTTAGCCAGTTAATCTTCCTTTCTCTCATTCATATTGCTTGTCTTTCACAGAATTTTGAACAAAGTCACCTTGTTTGAATTCAGGCTTGCATTCAGGCATAATGAATGGATGATACAAATAATACTAAGTGTATCATAAATGTTCTAGCCAAAATCATAGATTCTGGCTCTATTATTCTGGACTCTTCGGAAAGGCAGAGACAGTTACTACCGTTCTTAAGGCATTATCTGAAAACAACACGATCAATTCACTGTTCCTAGAGATTTCTCTGCACCTTCGTCCTCACTTTCTCCTTTGTTCCTTTGACCAAGTGTTGAATCCTTGACTTAAAAAAAAAATATGCTCCCTGTGTTTATTTCATTAGTAACTTCCATAATTTTTACAGCTTGATTGAAGTATGACTGACAAATAAAACTGTGTACATGGAAAGTGTATAATGTGATGGTCTGATACAGGCATTTATTGTGGCACCATGTGGCACAGGCACCATGCAGCTAATTTATGTATCATCACCTCACATGGTTATCATTTTCCTGTGTATGTGGTGAAAACACCTAAGAACTACTATAAAAGTAAAAATGTATGATCTATTGACTTTCCTATTGTGGAACTCTGGGGAGACTTTTAAAAATGTAGATGTCCTGGTCCCACTACTAATGAAATGAATCATAATCTCTTGGGGTTAAATTGTGCTTGTTTGTTTTTTTTTGTTTTTTTGCTTTTTTTACATTCCCGAGGTGGTTCTGAAATACAGCCAGAACTAAGAACCACTGAGCAAAATAGGCAAAAGCAACCGTAAATTTCCATGATTAAGTACCAAGCCAGATGCATTTAGGAAATAGCTTTCTAAGCATCTCTTTAAAAAGAAACAAACTACATTTAGAGGACAGTGAAGTTCAAAGATCAGTGATCCTATAAACAAAATTTAAGCTATAGTTCTGACCAGTCAAGTAGCAAGAAATAAAGAACTAATGTGGCCATTGGCAATGACCTTGTTCATTGCCTTCCTTTTGATGCACAAAGTAATTTTTAAAATATAAATAACACATGTGTTAGGAGATTCATCTTTAGGAAAATAATATTCGATTTTAATCATATCAGTACTCACTTGGCAAAATTTTCTCAAAATAAATCGTCAATGCCACATAGAAGAAAAGATCAAAAGCCAACATGAAATTTGTTGCTATTATCAGATGTGAGTAGTCCGACGGATTAGGAAATGCATTAGAATTCCAATCGTAGTCCACGTGCAAAAGCTGAAAATTAGGACATAATTAATGAAAGGATGTGAGGTTTGTGATAAATTGTAAACAATTAGGTTTAGCATAACTGTGTAAGAGCTACTTTCTGCCTCCTACTGGGAACACAAAGTTAAACGAAACTGCCTTCTTTACAATTCTCAAATCTTTTGGAAGGCCTAGGTGTGTGACCAACTATAATGAAATTTAGTAATTGTTGTGGTTAAAGTATGTTCCAAATGAAACTGGAGCATTAGGAGTGTTATAGCATTTTTGTTCCCTTAGTGCCTGTGGTTCTTGGTCACATAGTTTCAGAGAATGAAGAGGTAGACCAGACGAAGAGTGCTGGGCAGCAAGGCAAAGTTTATTGAGCGAGAGTACAAAGCTCCTGGAAAGGGGGGGGACCCGAGAGGGTTGCTATTTTGGTGTTCAAATCTAGGGGTTTTTCTAAGCTCTTTTGCAGATGTATCTTGAGCATCCTGAGCATGGGACCCCGTGGACTGGTCTCTAAGGTGTGCCAATCAGGGCTTTGATCACATACCTGTCTGCCTATTGGGTTATTGCTCATGCACTGATGGTCTTTTTAGCTGACATTTGGATATGAACTGCCTCAACTTGTGGTAGTGACACATGTTTTATAGTTAATTGTTTTGTTTCAGGATGTTTTGCAAAAGTCACTTCTGCAGAGGCTGCTAGACAGAATGCCACTGTGGTCTTCTCTAGCCCATAAAACAGGATGCTAGTGTGGCTTCATCTTAGCTGTCCCAACTCTCTCTTTTCTTGTTGGGGACTGTGACTGACTACCTAAGTGTCCACTGAACTCCTAACAGTAAAAGGCAGGGAAGTATGGGGAAAGATGACATTTGACCTCAACCTTAGATAAATTTTTACCAAAGAGGATACAGGACAAAGGTGTGGTCCTTGAAAATGGCTAGATGAGAGAGAATTCAAGCTCTTAGAAAAACAAAGCAAAACAAAACTGATATGTTTAAGGATAACCTGTGGGAAAAGTGGGCTTGTCTATAATGTTCAAGTTAATGGATCTTTTATAATTAATAATCCTTTCATTAAGAACTAAATAACAGATACGTATGTAATGAGCAACACTGCCATTTAATTGGAGGGATCTCAAAGTGAGTTCAATGTGAGAATCAGATAAAGAGAAATGACATTCGATGAGCAGAAATTAATTTGCTTGTCAATTAATGTGTTCTTAACTTTTGATTTTCTTTTCTTTTATACGGTGGTTTATACATTCATGTGTGTTGTTCAATTATAAAGTCAAACTAAGAGCTAGAACAATTAGAATTTGATTTGTAATATCAAATCCATATTTAATTAATAGCCAAAGAAAATGCTTTAGATCGTCTCTGAAGAATGATATGCTGACCTTCCATTTTTTTTTCACTCTCCAAATGGCTTATTTGGCTGAGCTCAGTATGCCCAAAGCTTTTAAAAGTTCATCTTTGAGAGGTGTCTGCGCAGCTTAGTCAGTTAAGCCACTGACTCTTGGTTTTGGTTCAGGTCATAATTTCAGGGTCCTGGGATTGAGTTCTGTGTTGAACTCTGCACTTAGCACAGAGCCCACTTGGGATTTTCTCTCCCTATCCCTCTGTCCCTCTCCCCTACTCTCTCTCTCTCAAATAAATGAATAAATCTTTTTTTAAAAAAGTTCATCTCTGCAATGTAACAGTAGTCTGCACTGAGGCTTTGAATCTGACAATGCTAATCACAGAAAAGACTATAAACAACTGAATTCCAGACAGGAAAGATGTTTCTGAAATGCCATCAATCAACAATTGGGTTGTTTCTCACCTGGACCATTCCAAGCATGAAGGCAAAGGGGCTAAGAAAGCTTAAAATCCACTCCAAGGATGTAGGAAGGTGCCTGTATAATGCTGTAAATCCCAAACTTCCCCAAAAGACTGTGAGAAGGAACACGACCAGACCAGTGAGGAATGATTTCTTTACCAAGACGCTCATTAGAAAAGCCAAAGCTATCTGAAATGAGAGAAGATCCAGTTGGTTTATATTTCTTTAAGGATTATTCTTAGCACAACACAATAAGGGATTGTATATACAGAATTATAGTTACACTTTTTTGTCTATAATTTAAAACTGTGCTCTACAAATTGTACTATAAGTTGGCATTACAAAACATTACAAATCCTAAAAAAAACCACTACAAATCAAATACATGGATAGTCTCAGTCAAATAGCAGATAGTGAAGAAAAGAGATATGGAGAATAATTACCTATTTAGAAACCAACAGCTGATCCTTAGGGTAAGAGTTGAATGGAAAGTAATTTAACTCATCAACTCACCAAAGACAATCCATAGAGGAAGAAGAGGGTGAAGATCGCCATGAAGCCAGTCAGAATGACAAACTGGGCAGATTTTATAATAAGTGTCAAGAAAAGTGCCATAATGAAGATGAAAACACCATAGAGCAGACCCCAGGAGAGCCTAGGATGGAAACAAGAGGTTATTTTAGAATTTCATGTTCCACTGAACGGAGGACCCAGAATGGATTCTGACATTATTCATTGACACATTCATTCTTCCAGTAGATACTTATTGAGTTTCAGGATAAGTAAATACAAAGTAAATGTTTTGGGAAGAATTCTTTAGGAATGAGGGGTATTTTTTGTCCTAAAATTAATTCCAGAAATACACACACACATACATGTACACACAGACATATCACTGTGGGGAAAAGGAGAAAATAGTCTTTCAGTCTATTTGATTTTGGTTCAAACATTTTTCTCTGCTGCATTCATACTCTGTGACCTTGAGCAAACTCTATAATCCCTCACCTTTTTTTTTTTATTATTGCTCTGGACACTAGGAATAATCCCACAGTATTAGCTCAATGAAGTTATGTCTATGTGGGACACTGTCTTGGTACATGGTAACTCCTCAGTGAATCTCAGATCCTTTTCTCCTCTTTCAGGCCTCTCTCGAGGTGAGGAGTTTCATGGATTTCCTCAGAGATATAGGATAGTTCATCTTCTTTTCTTTAACTCTCTTATCACGTTGATTAACATTCTTTGCAGGGTATAATGAAATAATGAAAACAAACAGCCGCAAAACCAACAAAATAATAGCTTACGTGTACAGCAATTACTTTGTGCCAGAAAGTGTTTTACGAACTTAGCAAACAGAAAATCATTTTATTTTCACAAAGACCCTATGCAGAAGCATCATTATTTTCTTCATTTTCTAGACAAAGAACCTACTGAACAAAGATGTTAAGTAACTGTGATTTCAAGTCCAGGCATTTTGGCTCTAGAGCCCTTAGATTTCATTCCTCTGTCATACTTCCCTCCAATATTGATTCAATAAGCAGTTCAATATTGACTTATACCATTTTCTTCCAGACTCCAAATTCATTGCTATTTGCATATTCCACGTGGCTTCCTAGCCTCTGTGTTATTTTACTTCCTCTTCACTACGAACATCACTTCTATGTTTTTTAGTCATTCTCAAGTTCTCTCTCACGCAGGGCCTTGTCCATCCTTGGAATTACACAGCTTCTTACATTTTAAATTCAAACTACCCAGCCCCTATTCACAAGCCTGTTTGCCAGCTTGTTCCATCAAATATATCCATCATACCAGATCTTTAGTCTCAAGAGAGCTCCTGGTCTTTGACCTCTTTTTTTCCCTTTTCAGTCCCATGCTGGCTTGAATTCCACTTCCATCCAGCTTTGACATCCAAATCTACCATTTCTACCACACTCTTACCAGTAGACTCAATGGCCATCCCTCATTATCCTTACCTCACAACCAGTAGACTCACTGGCCATCCCTCATTATCCCTACCTCACAACCAGTAGACTCACCGGCCATCCCTCATTATCCCTACCTCACAACCACTATGCAAACCCGAACCTGTTCTTCTTCTTCTTTTTTTTTTTTTTTAAAGGGGAAGCAGGCTCTCCGCTGAGCAGAAAGCCCGATGCGGGGCTTGATCCCAGGACCCTGGGAGATCATGACCTGAGCCGAAGGCAGAGGCTTTAACCCACTGAGCCACCCAGGTGCCCCCCGAACCTGCTATTCTTTCTTCAGTCTGAGAAGCACAGTAACCCACAGCCTTAACTTGGCAAGAATTACATCAAAAACAATTTATCCCATTCATAAGGAAGAGTTAGAAAATCATTAGGTTTGAATACTTATGCTTTCAAGAGGCCCACTTTCCCTAAATCCCTACATTTATTTATTTGTGCTATGATTTACTCACCAGAATGCTGAATCCCGAAGACCCATCATCCTCATCAAGCCCTTCATCTTTTTCCTCTCTCTTGTAATGTTAAGAGATGCATAATAAGTGAATGAGGAAAAGGAAATAATACAGAAGAAAATGAAGAAATCAGTGACAATGCCCTCTTGACTGACAAAGGGATGTATCTTCATATTTTTTCCAGTAACAGACATCAGTTCCTCCATCACTGAATGATTTGTGGCAGTCTGAGGAAATACATTAATAAACAAATTTTGTATATTGATGGATGGCATGTTCTGTTTTCTTCCAGTCATCTGTTTTCCTCTGAACACAAAACTGATCAGTCTGGATCTGATGCTAGCCTAAATTTTCACTTCTGTGTTCCACCACTGGACCACTCCAGGCATTCTGAGCTTCTCACAGTTCTCAAAATTTACTACTGTGTTTTATCTCCTCTCTGCCTAATCCTGCCTTATAATGTGCCTGACATACATTTATGACCTTATATTCTTGGCAAATCTTACCTCAAGCTTCGGTTTTAACTATTACTTCAATTAGGAATTCTTCCATGGCATTTTAGGCTGAGAAGTTAGGCTTGTTTACTTACAGACACTTTATACCTCCCTGATACCCCACTTCTCCCTTTCTAACAACTGTTTTTAAAATTCTTTAAATATTTTTATTTAAATTCTAGTTAGTTAACATATAGTGTAATATTGGTTTCAGGAGTAGAATTTAGTGATTCATCACTTACATACAACACCCAGTGCTCATCACAAGTGCCCTCCTTAATCCCCATCACCTCTCTTCCAGCAAATCTTAGTTTGTTCTCTAGAGTTAAAAGTCTCTCATGGTTTGTCTTCCTTTTTCTTTTTTTTTCCTTCCCCTGTGTTCATCTGTTTTGTTTCTTAAATTCCACATATGAGTGAAATCATATGGTGTTTGTCTTTCTCTGACTGACTTATTTTGCTTAGCATAATACACTCTAGCTCCACCTGTGTCATTCCAAATGACAAGATTTCATTCTTTTTGATGGGTAATATTCCATTATATATCTATATCTATATATCACAACTACATTATTCATTCATCAGTTGATGGACATTTGGCCTCTAATAATGTTCCTGTTATATGCTTGGCTTCCTAACAAGGTTGAAATCTTGGGAGAGAAAATTTCTCTATTATTTTTGTCTGTAGTACCCATGGCATATAGAAACTTAAATAAACTTTGTTCTAAAGAAACCAGTGATTAAGTGAAAGAACAAGGCTACCCATTTATATTTTATTTAATGAACATTTTGAGGCCTCTAATACCACTAGTCTGTGTGCAACATCAGTTAGCATGGAACATTTTTTTTAAAAGATTTTATTTATTTATTTATTTGACAGAGAGAGAGGGATCACAAGGAGGCAGAGAAGCAGGCAGAGAGAGAGGGGGAAGCAGGTTCCCCACTGAGCAGAGAGCCTGATGCGGGGCTCGATCCCACGACCCTGAGATCATGACCTGAGCCGAAGGCAGAGGCTTTAACCCACTGAGCCACCCAGGCGCCCCAGCATGGAACATTTGTACTTACTTCTATAATAGCAGCATTGATAGCAGCTTGAAGAGCCACGAAACCTCTCTTCCAGTATTGTGAAACTTGGCAGTAAACATCTTCACTCATTTTAGAACAATGAGCTTTAAAAAAAAAAAAAGCCATAAATATCATTATGGATTATTTCAATCCTTATTATAGGAAATAGTGGACTCCACAATGGTAGCACATTCCAAATATTATTTTGACTCAAAGCCTGTGAAAACATAAACTAGAGTAATGATTCTCAAAGCAGGGCAGACAGAGCACTTATAGGGGAAGTTCTTCATTAAATTAGAATATACTATGTTTTCTCACACTACCTTCCCTGCTTCTTCATCCATCAAGAATTTCGTGGAGCTTTTCTCTTCTATAATTTTTATATTGTCAAAACAATCTTTTTATGTTTTTCAAAAGTTAGTAGGTCTCATATGAATTGAGAAGCATATGGATTGAGAACTAGAGTTTTGCCTAACACGACATACAATATAGGCAGTAATGAGCAACTGAGAGTTCAGAGGAGATAACTTACTATGTTTAAATCATGCCACTCAGAACATCTTTTGAAGAAAAAAAACTTACCAAAAAAAAAAAAAAAAAAGCTTACCAGTCCATTGAGTATTAAATTGCATTAAAGAGATGGTGATATTTAAATGAAAAATTAAAATTGAGTATTGGAATTAAATGCATGTTTCATTAACATTTTAAATATTTAAAAATCATTTGGAAATAGTTCAGGCCCACAAATAATGCTATAATGAACACATACGTACCCATAGCCAAATTTTAAAAATGAATAAATGATTACGAATACAATTGGAATCCCCTGTATATTATCTATAATCTTATTGCTTTTCCTAGCAGCAAGCTCCTGACTGGCTAACTGCTTTCCTGAACTTTGTGTTTATATATGTCATTAAGCTTCTATAATGTATCCCTAAACTACATATGTAATATAAAATTGTTGAACTTTATACCTTCTGTCTTATTATAGTCATCATTCTGCATTTTGTTTCATCTGTTCTATATTATGATTTTAAAATTTATATAAATGGCTCTATTTTTTCTTTTTCTTATGATTGTATAGAACCACTTTGCAGGAATGAAATTCAATGTATTTATCCATTCTCTCATTGATGATAATTTGGTTAATTTCTTTTTTCTTTTTGCTATTAAAAAAAAAGCCATGGCTATGAAAGTCCTTATATATGTTGTCTCATGAATATGTGTGTACAAGTAAGGATAGCCTATGATATGCCTAGTAACAAACAACCTTCCAAATCTTAATGTCTTATCATTAAGACATTATTGATTTCTTAAATGTATTGATTATCCTGCTGACATCATATTGCAGATAAGGATTTTTAAATTTGTTGAATTAACATCCATTCTTATATACAATTTATGTCATAATTGTTGTGGAGAGTCCTAGAATTACATAGCTGGAAAGTTACCTTCATGGTCCCCATGTTCCTTCTTCGTTGGGATTCTGTATCCCAGCAAAAATTTCAAATGATATGAGAATGTATTGGTAAAGATGACTTGTATTACTTCCTCAGGATAAGCTGACATTAATTCTTTCATATTTTCTTCTTTGGATATCCCCAAAACATTTTTACCTGCCATTACAAGAAGGGAATATATTTGTTAGTAAATTACTAGGAGACCAACTTCTGGATGTCATGATAAATTACTTTTACTAAAATTCTTTATAGAAATAAAACAAAATCAAATATTAACTTTGAGTAGGTCAGACAGAGTAAAGTTTGGGAAGAGACAGTGCTCTTCAGAAGAACTACATGAAAATCAGTTATTTTATTTTCATTTGTAGTTCTTGAACCAATTTCAACCACATATAATATCATTCCATAGCAATTAAACTATTCACAGGAGAATTAGCATTATAATAAATCTACAATGGTAGTAAAAAAAATGGTCATGAATGGTAGGTCATTGTGTTTAAATCACAATTAGTCTTTGGTCCACAGCAGATAGAAATAATTATAAAAATTCATTTTCCTTTAACGATTCTGACAGTATGATAAATATACTTTAAAAAAAAAGAAGAAAAAATTTAAAAAATGTGTCGATTGACTATATTGACATCACTAAAATAATCACTCTTTTCAGCAGATATTGTGTTATATACCAGACAGATGTCTCATAAAGATTGAAAGAATGAGAAGAAAAGCAAAGAAAGCCCTGGATTGGGGTGGGGGTGTTGAAGATGCAAGTGGAGGAAAAAGGCAGCATGTATTTTTTTTTTTTAAGATTTTATTTATTTATTTGACAGAGAGAGACATCACAAGTAGGCAGAGAGGCAGGCAGAGAGAGAGGGGGAAGCAGGTTCCCTGCTAAGCAGAGAGCCTGATGCAGGGCTCCATCCCAGGACCCTGAGATCATGACCTGAGCCGAAGGCAGAAGCTTAACCCACTGAGCCACCCAGGCACCCCAGCATGTATTTTGATAGAACTATTTTTTTTTCTGGAATCTTCCTTAAATCTATGTGATCTTGAGTAAGTCATGTAAGCTTTATCACTCAATTTCCATTTTTTGTAAAATAAACAATAATATCTATTATTAGTAGTACAGAATATTACTAGAGTACAGAAAAATATAATACAGAATAATATTCTATTATTCCAGAATAAAATCTCTATTAAATCTAGCTCATGAGAGCATTAGTGAATATTTATCATAATTGCAGTTACATTATTTATGAAACAAAGTTAACAACACATTCATTGTAAAGATAAACTTGATGTAAGGACCTTGCACACAGTAGTCATTTAATGAATATTTGTTAACCCAGTTGCATAAGACCTTAAACCAGGGTGTTGTTGAGAGGCACAAATTTATGGCATTGTGAATACTCCTGCCCCAGGAGGACATCTGTGAGCCAGAGGATGAGGGAAAACACACCTTGAGATAAACAGGGAGACCACACCTTATGTGGACAGTGCAGATAAGACTTTGATCTTGAATCAGAAGTGGAGTCAGGGTTTGTAGGTAAGAGAACAGTGTAGACATTACAATTCAGGTGGAAGTAAGGGGGTGGTGATTGGTAAGGAAGATGGAGAAGCAAGTTTGGATGTAAACACAATGTCCTGGCATTGTGAAGTGAAGCATGGACAAGAAGGAGAAGTCCAACATAATTTGGGAACTGTGGCCATAGAGACTCCTAATAGTGAGAGACTAAATGCAGATTACACAGAGGTGGACTTCTGGATACTGAATACAGTTAGCGGGTCAGGATCCAAGCACAAGGGGCACCTGGGTGGCTCAGTGGGTTAAAGCCTCTGCCTTCGGCTCAGGTCATGATCTCAGGGTGCTGGGATCGAGCCCTGCATCGGGCTCTCTGCTCAGCATGGAGCCTGCTTCCCCCTCTCTCTCTGCCTCTGTGCCTACTTGTGATCTCTCTCTCTCTCTCTGTCAAATAAATAAATAAAAATCTTTTAAAAAAAAAAAAAGGATCCAAGCACAAAATTAATGGTTACATAAGTTGTAGTAGAATCATGGACATAGGCTAGCAAAGAGAAGAGACCTTATATAGATTGGGTGGAGAAAGATCTAAAAGTTCCCCTCACAGGAATACTCTTGGGGAATTATGGTGTTCAAAATTGATACTGAATACCTTCCAAGTCACTGTATGTATGTATGTATGTATTGAGTGTTGGGAGGGGCAAAAAGAGAGGGAGAGAGAATCTCAAGCAGGCTCCATGCTTAGCACAGAGCCCAACGCAGGGCTCAAGCCCACGGCCCTGAGATCATGACCTGAGCTAAAACCAAGAGTCAGATGCTTAACTGACTGAGCCACTTAGGCCCTCCCAAGTCACATTTTTATGTTCTTTTTTTAATTGACATATAATTCATATAACATAAAATTGATCCTTTTAAACTACACAATTTCATGATTTCTAGTCTATTCACAAAGTTGTGCAAGTTCTAAACTGTTTTTAAATTAGAACTCAACTCACATTGATGGGCCAGTCATTGTAGATTTCCCTTTGAGGTATGCATTCATTTTTGCAAAGAAGAATTGTTTTTATTTGCCTGACATTCAGTCCTCCTTCTAGTAAACACTCTAAAATTCATTTGGGATACTGCCACTCTTCCACTCACATACCATGTGGTTTGGATATGGTCTGCAACATGACCTAGGAACCCAACCAATGGCAGTGACAATGCCGTATTCTTCTATCCAGTGAGATTTGTTCTTGGTGGATCAAGACCAACACTAACCCAAAGTAGACCATCATTCTAATGGGTCTAATTTCTGAAATTATTCTGAACTGTTGGGAAAGGTCTGTACACTTTTCACTGAAGTTGTTTGTGGTAGGGCTTAACTTGGGAGATTCTGCAGACTAAGTCTGCTTCTATTTGGGGAGAGCCAACCTGAGAATGAGGCTAGCACACAACACTATTGACCTGACAACTGGAGACATATTTCTTCCTCTACTGTTCACCCATCTCTATCCATACTCATTTCCTTAAAGTTATACAAAAGATGCCCCCCTTTCTTTGAGACAAGTTGAATTGGGATTCTCCCATTCTCAACTGAATTATTCACAAAAAATATAGTACTGTTAATCTTATTTTGAATACAGTGACAATGTGGCCCAGAGAAGTTGATGACTTGTAAAACGCACTGCAGACCCAGTCACAGAAGTACTTGTAGTCAAATGTCCTTTGACTCTAAGACTAGTTCTCTTGCCTTTTCGCTAGGCTGTTTTTCCTGATTTCAGAAAATTATTTTTCAGGAAAGTGACCTTGACAGGCATAATGCTCTTCTTCTTTTTCATTGGTAAGTATCTTAACACTGAAGGGTAGAAATTTGAAATACAGAATACTCATCAATAGAATCTTCAAATTAATAAGACATTTTTTGGGGTAGTAAAAACTGGAGATAGAATTACCATAATCAAATTCAAGAAAAGACTCGTTTTTGTCTCTAATAATAAGCAAATGCTAGAGTGACAATCTCATTCTAGTAATAATGCTTCCACAGCCAAATGTCAACCATTTGACATTCCTGCTTTTCAAAGTCTCCCAGAGTCTATATTCCATGCTTCCCCAAACCCTATGTAAGATCAAGATTTCTTTGCTGAAAAGCTGCACCCAATTTCACATAATCTATAAATTCCAACAATTAACATAGTTTATCAACTGAAATGGAAATTAAATGCATGCATCTGTAGTCAAATCAACCAAAAATTGACATCAGAAATTCCTCTTGGTTGCTAGAGAACTCACCTTTCATGAAGGAGGCTAAGGCTACTTTATTCATTATCTGTTGGGTTGTATTGGTGACAGGTGTGTATATAATAGAAAATGTAGAATCTTGAAATGAGTCTACTGGTCCCAGGTCCGCGACAGGCAGTGAAGAAAAATCATTAAATTCATGACTAGTAGGATACACAGACAAACAAAGTAGAAGGAGCAACGGGGTCAACCATTCCTACACAATCCAAGAGAAAGAATAAAGAAAATTATGATTGTGAATTAGTTATCCACAATTATTTGGTCATACAGTTTGTCTCGTGCACTTTTCTGCTTTCAATGTATGCCACCTAATGAACTACCGAAAATATGTACAGTGCAAAATTCCGCAGTCCGACTAATTCTAATGAGCTCTTAATAGGTATTCAAACGTATTGATCCACAGTACCAGTCTAAAGCATGCACAGACCATGAAAGTATGAGAGGCAAGAATGGCAAGCTATTACAAATTATTACCGGCTGGTATGACCTACTCATGCTGCATCCGGTTCTACTGAGAGTCTAGTGTTACATGAAATAGTTCCAAGGCACTGCTAACTTGGTCGTAATATACTGGCCACATGCCAAGATCCTGGTATTGGAAACTCAGCACAATTCAGGTAACCGGAGAAACATGTCTTTTTAGTTAACATTATTGGTCACCTGCAAACTTCTAATAAGACATCACTTTATTTCCTAAATGGATGATGACAGAAAAAATTCACAATTAGATACACAGCAAAGTTCTAATTTAGTTAGAAATGCTACTAATTTATATCTGATTTTCAGAAGAGATTGGAGTTCAACCAGGATTTTTGTTATGTGGTAAAATGATAGGAACTAACGCTAATTTTCTTCTTGGCACTAATGACATCTCCAAGTGTTCTACTCTTTTGAAGAGAATGATTTATTTTTAAAAAGAGAAAGAGATTCAAAAGAGAATATACCAGTTCCCAACTTTGGTGGGCTGATTAACCATGCCTTCAGAATCTCAGTATCTAAACCTGACTATCCACGAGTAGAAATATTAGCAAACGTGTGACCACTGACTTTTAAAACATTTATTGGATTTTCTGTTGCTGGGCCAGATTCAGTGCCTTTAGACCTCAACTTGGGGTCTGTGTTAACTGAAATGTCTGCAGATAGATTGTGGTTTGAGGAATGGCTCCTTCTCTCGTCAGAAAGGTTTCCTGCCTTGGTTTGGTTTTTGGAAAGAGAGATAAACAAAGTACAGTTACTTCCCAGGGAATATACATTTCCATATTGTAAATAAGAAGTAACAGAGATACTGAATCATACCATCAAGGACTCTCTTTTCAGTCTCCATTTTTTCAGAAGGTTCTTGCATAATAATGCCCATGTCTGTTGCCACACACTTATCTCTCTCTTCATCATTTTGCCCTGTTTAATAAGAAAGGAAAAAGGAGAAGGTAACGTAAATGTGATGATCTTCATGAGAAGAAATATCTGCAAACAGAGAAAGACCAAGCCTCATCATTGCAATCTATGAGTTCCAAAGTTAGCATGTTAGGGCTCCCCTGGCTGTCTTTTCTTTCTATTTTCAAACTCTTTACTCTCTTAATTTTTTTGTCATTCATTGTGTCAGTGATCAGTGTATGGTCTCAAAACTCATCGAGGGCATCGTGAGAAGGAAGGGAAGGGCAAATGGGGGGAAATCGGAGGGGGTGTTGAACCAGGAGAGACTATGGACTCTGAGCAACAAACTAAGGGTTTTGGAGGGGAGGGGGTGGGGGGGGTGAGCCTGGTGGTGGGTATCGAGAGGGGCACGTACTGCATGGAGCACTGGGTGTGGTGCATGAACCATCAATCTTGTAACACTGAAAAATTAAAATAAACAAATTTGGGGAGAAAAAAAAAACCTCATTCTTTGCAGCCTGCTCTATGAAAATAGATCTGGGCTTTTTGTTTATTTATTTTGTTGTTTTATTTTTTAAAAGATTTTATTTTATTTATTATTTGACAGAGAGAGAGAGAAAGAGATCACAAGTAGGCAGAGAGACAGGCAGAGAGAGAGGGGGAAGCAGGCTCCCCGCTGAGCAGAGAGCCCGATTCTATCGGGTTCTATCCCAGGACCCTATACTCCCTTACCTGGGGTTCTACCCCAGGACCCTGAGACCATGAGACCATGACCTGAGCCGAAGGCAGAGGCTTTAACCCACTGAGTCACCCAGGCGCCCTGGATCTGGGCTTTTTAAACAGTTTTCTTTGCCAGCCGGCATGATGTAAAGCTTTGTCAGTAGGAAGGACTGAAAAGACATTGCAGGAAGAAGAGGCTCTCCTCTTTGGTGTCAGAGTGGTTCATTTTCCCTGTTCCTAGAGACGGTATTTTTTTTCCCCACTGCTCAGACTAAATGATTTTCTCCAATGCAAAATGCCTGGGCGGCGAAAGTTTCACTGTGTGTTTTTCAATAGCTCTTGACTCAAGAGCAGGAATGTGGCAACACTAGAGTCTTTCCCCCAGAGTTTTGTTTCCTTTAGATCCCCTATTGCAAAGTCAGCACACTCCCTGTGCCTGTGGCTGGACTGTCAGTGGGCTGCAACAACACCTGTGCAAACACACCTTGGGCGATGCAACGTGACCTTGCATGGAGTAAAAAGCAATTGCCGTCTCCCACCACGGGTGGGTTGGAAACCTCCCTGACCTCGTTCTTAAGCAAAGGTGAGTTGCTGCTGAGGTTTGCTTGGGAACCCAGCACTGACACAAAGCAGAGATGAGAGAAGCAGCTCTCACATATCCAAGACCTCCCAACAGCCACAAAGATAGATTGTACAACAGGCCATAAAACAAGTCTTAGCAAGCAAGTCTTATACTAAGTATCTTTTCTGACCATGAGAATAGGAAACTAGAAATCAGCAACAAAAGAAAAGCTGGAAGGACATTGAATCAGTGATCAAAAACACCCCCCAACAAAGAAAAGCCCGGGACCAGATGGCTTCTCTGGTGAATTCTACCAAACATTTAAAAAAGAATAAAGGGCACCTGGGTGGCTCAGTTGGTTCAGCCTCGGCCTTTGGCTCAGGTCATGAACACAGGGTCCTGGGATTGAGCCCCACATCAGGGTGCCTGCTCAGTGGGGAGTCTCCTTCTCTTTCTCCCTCTGCCCCTACCCCCAGCTCATGCTGTCTTGCTCTGTCTCTTCCAAATAAACAAATAAAATCTTTTTTAAAAATAAAAAGAAAATTTTTAATGTGTGATTAATGTAAGAAAGTATGTTGCATAAACAATGAATCTTAGAACACTGAAAAAATAAAATAATAAAATAAAAATAAGATAAAATATGGAGTTTTTCTGTGTATTAAACCAGGGGAAAAAAGAAAGATTCATAATTTATTTTTAGAAATCCAAGCTGACAGATGCTATATTTTAAGAAGTGAATTTAGTCATGTATAAATTTTCATTTTGGATGATCTTTCACTGTGTTTTATTCTCACTTGAAGCCTGCTTTTCCTCTGCTTCTAGTTTTGTCCATATTACCTTCTATTGAAATTTATCAAGGTTCCCCCCATGTTTTCTTCCTGTCCCAAAGATACTTATAGGGGCACCTGGGTTGCTTAGTGGGTTAAAGCCTCTGCCTTCGACTCAGGTCATGATCTCAGGGCCTTGGGATCGAGCCCTGCATCGGGCTCTCTGCTCAGCAGGGAGCCTGCTTCCCCCCTCTCTCTCTGCCTGACTCTCTGCCTGCTTGTGATCCTTTTTTTTCTGTTAAATAAATAAATAAAATCTTTTTTTTAAAAGATACTTATAAAAGATATTCTTTTGACGATGGCTTTTAATTTGGGGCCTTTCTTGGAAAAATATCTTTCTTCTTTTAGTGTTCTGAACTGTCATTGGCCTCACATGAGCACACCCGGGATGTGACTTGGGAAGGTGGGTCGGGACCGGGGTGCACAGAGCCAGCAGCTCCCCCTGGACTGGCTCTTAAGTCCTGAATTTGAGGCGAGCATTCTCCTCCTCCCACATTTGTCCTGTTGGCCAAGGGTAGGAAACCACATGGTTGCCATGAACTTCCCCATCGTGATGAGGACTAGATGTGCCCTCGCCTGAAGCTGTCATTCCATTCATGCCTCCGGATGACACTGAAGGCTCTGCTATTTTCTAGAGACAACCCTCAAGGAAGATGTCCAGAAGCAGTTCCGATGGGAGGCTCATTAGCCAAGACAGCCTCAGAGAGCACTGCGCCAGGGAAAGATCAGCTGAGGAGGCTGAGAGGCACGTGTAGGAGGAAGCAGGTTGTGTGAAGAGGTTAGAAAGTCTAGGCAATAGCAGTTGGTGGAAGAAAGATAGTTCCCAGGGGGGAAGAAAAAAAAAAAGGCATTAGGTTAGGTATCCAGGGATATGGGATTGACAATCCCTATAGGCTGTTCCTAGTGCAGTGACTTCCGTGCGACATGTTTAAGGGGACTGTGTAAGGCTGGGCAGGAGAATCTCTCACTGATCTCTCACTGTGGAATCTGTCGCAGTCCAATACAGCACAGAAACTTCCATCTGGCTCCAGTCTCTTCCATTTTCCATCAGAAATTAGTATTGCCTACTTTATTTCCCCCCAGCTCATATATGTTCCGTAGTTTATCAAAAGACTAACAACAACTTGAACTGCTTACTATGCATGCAGTAGACAGTTTCAGGTTGTGAGGAGTCTGATTTTTCTCCTCTTAGACAGTTGTTAAATTCAGAGCAAAATGCTTGAAATCTCGGTTTATGGAAATAAAGTGCATTTGAAATAATATTGTGATAAGGAAACATGGCATTTTTCAATTCTGATTCCGTATAATCTGTGCACAGAGTAAAAGATCCTGGAGAGCATCTTACATTTCCCAAATTCTCAGAGCCCGAGAGTGAGAGCCAGAGACAAGACGAATATTTCTGTAAATGCTTCTGGTAAACAGTCCCAGAGTCATAGTACAGTTTATCCAAGATGCCCTCACATTATTGTGCAATAAAAGTGAATAACTACCACTTTGAAAACAACTCAGGTTTACAAATCAATTCTCCAAATACTTAGTTCTTCCCAAATTTTTAAAGCAAATTTTGGCTTATTTCCACACTCAGTTCCTGGTTCAAAATCATTTAACAGTTGCATAATGTTTCATAAAACACCGTATTTTAACTCCATGCTTCCACTTACATAATATTAAACACTGAGTATTCAAAAATATCAAAATAGCCTGTTAGTTTTCAAAATGATTTTCCCACAGAGGGTCAGCATTCAATTGCTAAGGGCTTATTTCTAATTTTGCAAGGGGGTGGAAAGCAAAAAAGAAAACCCCCAAACACAAATCACAACAGGGAAAAAACACAGTGAACTTACTTTTGAGACCTTTGATGCCAGGACTCCAGAGAAGCACTGTTGATCCACCGATCTTATTTGGAAGAAAACAATTCACATGTTTCCCCTGGTTTCTACCACATCTCTAGAATGTGCTTTAACTGTTTGGCTTCTGTGAAAAGTTGCTGCGAGGGCCGCCTTCAGGAGTTATAGCCTGTGTTCTGGGGTCCCTGCCCAGATCGCATTCACGTGATCCCTCTTGGACTGCTGATCTCATTTGCATTTGGCCAGTTGCTGCAGAGCCCCGTGATATTTACACTTGGTGGCCCGGCCCTTTCATATTATAAGGATCAATCTTAACAGGGAGATCCAGGATTCCTAAGCTTCTGTCTATTCTATCTCAGGAAACTGTTGGCTAATACCACCATTTAAAGCAGTGCCTTTGAAGAGAAAGTAAACGTTGAATGAGAGAAAAGCTCCTCTCTACCCAGAGCTCTCTCCGGCCTGATTGACATCATCACTTGGACAATCAGGGTTTTCATTTCTCATTTTTACGCAGCTCAGAATATTTCTTTTCTTTTCTTTTCTTTTTTTAAAGATTTTATTTATTTATTTGACACACAGAGAGAGATCACAAACAGGCAGAGAGGCAGGGAGAGGGGGAAGCAGGCTCCCTGCTGAGAAGAAAGCCCGATGCGGGGCTCGATCCCGGGACCCTGAGATCATGACCTGAGCTGAAGGCAGAGGCTTCAACCCACTGAGCCACCCAGGAGCCCCAGCTCAGACTATTTCTAATCTCCCTCATGACTTTGTCTTTGACCCATGAATTACTGCAACGTGGGTTAATTTCCAAGTGTCCGGAGATGTCCCCTGTTATCTTTTTGGTTGTTGATTTCTGGTTTAAGTGTAGGACGTTCAAAAAATTTATTTTGTATGTCAAATGTGTTAGGGCTTGTTTTGTGACCCAGGACACGATCTGTCTTGGTGACTATTCCACACGCACGTGAGAAGTGCATTCTGCTGAGTGTGTGGAGTATTACATAGATATCCGTTAGGTCTAGTTGGTCGATTGTGCTGTTCGGTTTTTCTATACTTTTGCTGGTTTTCTGTTTACTAGGTCTGCTGATTACTGAGAGAGGAGTATTGAAGATTTCAACAAAAATATGGATTTTTCTGTTTTCCTTCCAGATCTCCCTAGTCTTATCCAATCCACTTTGACGCTGTGGTGTTAGGTACATATGTAGTTCGAACTCGTATGTCTTCTTGGTGAATTGGCCTTTTTGTCACTATGTAATAATGCCCATCTCTGTTCCTAGGAACTTTCTAAGCTCTAAAGTCTACTTCGTCTGATTTTAATATAACCATTCCCACTTCCTTTTGATTGCTTCCATGGTATATTTTTTCCATCTTTTTATTTTCAACTATCTATATCATTCTATATGAAGTGAGCTTCCTTTAGATGGCCTACAGTGAGGTCATTGTTGTTCATTTGTTTGTTTAAATCCAATAGGATAGCACATGTCTTTTCATTGGTGTGTGTAGACCAGTTACATCTACCTTGACTATTGATATTTCAGGATTCAGGTCTGCCACGTTGTTATGTGTTTTCTCTGCTTTTCATTCTTCTGTTTCTCATTGCCTGCCTTCTTTTGTCTTATCTGAAAATTTTAAGTATTCCAATTTATCCACTGTGATGTCAAGCTACATGTATTTGTATAGTAATTTTAGCGATTGCTCTAGGGATTACAAGAGACGCACTTAACTGTACACGGTCTACTTAGAAGCAACATTTTACCACTTTAAGTAGAATGGGGAAGCCTCACCACCCTATAGGGGCAGAACACAAGGGCATCCAACAGGGTGCTGCTTAATAGCTACAACCAGAACGAGTCAAGAATGGAGAGTAAAAGGCATCACTGACTCCAATAAAAAGTTATTATTCCTTGTGTAGTTCCCAGTCCCGAGCTAATCTTCAGATCCAGAATGTTCTGTCTGAAGAAGGAGCCAGAAGGAAGGATCCCAAGATAAGTATATAGACTCTGATGGTTTCTCCCGGTCCTTACTCAAAGTGATCTATAGCCATTTACTTGGATGACCGTGCACTGGCCAAAGGAAAAAAGTCCTCAGACATTTCAAGCTATTGGGGACAGGGCCTAATGGACACTGATACCTAGAAAACCAAAATGTCACTATGGCCTCATTGTTAGAATGGGCACATGAAGTCAAGGTAATAAATGGAGTTATGGTCAAAGCCCAGCTTTATATAGTCTCACTGGGTCTATGAACACACCCAGTGGCCATTTCTCTAACACCAGGTATATCACTAGAATTAATATACTTGGGGACACCTGGGTAGCTCAGTTGGTTAAGCGTCTGTCTTTGGCTCACATCATGATCCCAGGATCCTGGGATTGAGTCCCACATTGGCCTCCCTCAGCAGGGAGCCTGCTTCTCCTTCTCCCTTCTGCCAGTACCGCTGCTTGTGCATGCGTGCTCTCTCTGATAAATAAAGAAATGAAATCTTAAAAAAACAAACACAATTAATATCCTTGGGATTGGGACTAACCCCCAAGCTGGGTCATGAGCCTATTGGGTAAGAAGTTTCACGTAATGGGGAAGGGAAAGTGGACACTTCTGACAATTCCCTCAACCCATCCCCAGCCAAGACACTGAATCAAGAACAATGCTGCATCTTGAGGAGAGGAAAAGTAGAGACCATGAATGATGTACAGGACACAAAGGAGGTGTATCTCCCACATTGTCATTTAATTTACCAGTCTCATCCTTCTAGAAACCAGATGGATCCTGAAGAACAACCAGATTATTGGAAGCTCAGTCAGCGACAGCTGCTTTGTTACACATGGTATCTATTCCTAGAACAGGTCTGTGATATTCCGTTAGTGATTCGTTTCTATTCCGATTAGATAAGAGTTCATATTCGGGTAAGTTGCACAGTAATAGTCCTTGCTAGTTTCGCCTCAGGGCTATGTTAACCTTCTGGCCTCTGTTATATTCTAAGAGATCTAGAGTGTCTCCCAGGATATCATTTTGATATATCGGTAACATCATGCTGATTTAACAGGACCAGGAGAGATGACTAGGGCACCACTGGTGACATAGGGAAGACACAAATGCTCCAGAGAGTAGAAGACAAATCCTCTGAGGATGAGGAACCAAAGACGTCACTGAAGGTGTTTTGGGTCCTGTGGTCAGGGATGCTCAACATATCTCCTCCAAAGTAAGGGATGAATTGCCACATCTTTCATCCTCTACCAATAGAAGACCAGTACCGATATGGCTTTGTGGATTGTGGAAGCAACACATTCAACGTTTGGCAATTCTGTGGAATACTTCCACGGGGAAGGCTGCCATCTTTGACTGAGGCTGCAGTAGGAACAGACTTTACTTCAGAGTGTTCTGCAAACACTTGCCGCTCCCGTCCTGTGATCTACAGGCCCTATGGTAAAAGAGAGGTCAACGGTGGGAAAATTCTGTTAAAATGAGAACGTTGTGTTCTGTGGGCTTCTTGCCCTTGGAAAATAGATCAGAGACTCACCAGTCTGCGACCTCTCTACCAGTGACGATTTTAGGAGTTAGTGGAAATCACTTTGCGTCTCAAGGTCACACATTGTGTGAATGTGCATTATGCTTCGGTAGAAAATTTGCATAAAGGGCTTTGCAGTTTTCAAAACCTTCCATCTGAGGCTTCTCATTTGAGTTCCATACAACTAGTGGATAAATAAGACTAAGAGGACATTAGACTCAGTAAGGTTATGGGCTTTAGGGCTTTAGTCTCAACCATGTAGCTAGAAAGAAGCCAATGCTGTCTCAGATATGGGATTCAAAATTCCAACCTCTTTCTCAAATTAGATGTTTAATCTGCATTAGCAAGTAGCTTGTTGAGGGCTATAGTCAAAACCAATCAACATTGATGGTTTTTTGGGGTTCTGTTTTTGTTTTTTACTTTTATCATAAACATAAAGGGGGTCCAGGAGATAACTGGAATTAGTATTTAGTTTTTATATTTAGCACATAGGATAACAATCAAGCTAAGATCCAACACTGACCTAAATGAGAGCTGCACGTTTTTATTTATTTTATTTTTATTTATTTATTTATTTTTAAAGATTTTATTTATTTATTTGACAGAGGGAGAGAGATCACAAGTAGGGAGAGAGGCAGGGAAGCAGGCTCCCCGCTGAGCAGAGAGCCTGATGTGGGGCTCGATCCCAGGACCCTCAGATCATGACCTGAGCTGAAGGCAGAGGCTTTAACCCACTGAGCTACTCAGGCGCCCCAGAGCTGCACGTTTTTAGAGTCGAGCCCTGGGCATTTGTCAGTTTGATTTGTTATCAAAGATAACTATCTATTATCTATCTATCCTCTCTCTGTCTCTCTCTTTCTCCCCCCCCCCCCACCCACCCATCTATCTCTATCCATCTACCTGCCTATCTTTGTTAAGACAGGGTGATCTTCTCAGTTGTCGTCACTGACTTTACCCTAGCCCTTGCCCTTCTTCGGGCATCAAGACTCATCTCAGCATCTCTCCATAAAATCATAACATGAGTTCCACGACAGTTGATACCAAATAATTGGTATAATCATTCGACATTAAGGCATCATATTAAAGCTACAAAAATAATTCTCTTACAAAACCACAGAGGCATAAACAGAACTGTAAAGTATTCAGGCTTCACAGGTCCTCCTGCAGGAGCTTCTATTTCACCAAGGAATCTGTTTTCTCATCAAAATCAGCCAAGCCCTGCTCCTTATAGAGCTCTGGGACCACTATCCTCCTCCAGATGGAATTTCTAACTCCAATACAATGGAACTATTGTGAAGAGTGCATACATTTTTCACAAAGTAATGTAATATTGTATGTCAACTCTGTTTCAATTAAAAAAAATTCATATGTTTTTGTATCCAGATGATCTGAAAAAGCAACAAAGTATCAACATTAAGGAACAAGATAAAGTAACAAAATTTCGTGGACTGAGTTTGTCACAGGGTTAAAATACATCATGCATTTGCTTCTGTTTGAGAAAACAAAAATGCTTAGATTCGGCATCTGAACTTAAAGGTTCCTTCTTGCACATGAGCCAGTGTTTTAACTTTCAGCACAGTAGCAGGAAATGGTGGGAGGAAGGAACACTTGAAAAAGAAAGCCTCGGAAGATTATACAGTTGGTTATCTGTGGTTTTTTGGAGCAGATATCCTTCCGTGTCTCTTTCCAGAAACCACAGCAGCTGGTCCTTAATTGGGTTGAACGCCCTTGCTGCTGACCAAAATAGTCTAGGAAGGGCAGTGAGAACCCAAAGAGGAGCTCAGCAGATTGAAAATACACCACCAACAGTGCTGGGTCCATGCTGGCCACAGTGCCAATTGGAGAACAGTGACCAAAACCATGTCGCTGAGCTAGTCGAGGTGCTTAGCTTACCCAAAGAATGGATAGAAGATGTGTCCCTGTCACTACAGCTGCTCTGAAAAGGAGTCAGAAGTCTTCCAGGACCAGAAAACCTAAATGACTGCCTTAGACTAGGTGACAAGCAACCAAAGATACCACTGACCAATAGCAAGGCAAATAGCACAACCAGGAAGTTCTGGCTAGAGAACTTCTAGTCTATATGAGACTATATGGTCTCTATGGTCTATATGAGACCGTGAGCTCATATAGCAAGAAAAACAAACAAAAAACTACAAGACTGAGCTGGAGGGGATGCTCAAGGATGCTCAGTTGTAAAGTGCAACCAACCAAAGGAGAATGTATTATTGGCGTCTAGATGAGTGGCCTGTTTCTTAATCCATGATGTAAACCAATAAAAGAATATCAATTATAAAGGGCTGTATCTTATATTTTGTGCTTAACGCGTGTGTCTATGCTCTAAAAAATTGTCTCCTTTGATGAATATACATAACTGGGTATGCAATTAATTAGGTTTTGTCTTATCTTGTGCCAACATACATGCAAAACAGCGAAACAAAGAGCAAGAGATGAAACCATCCCAACAACAATATACATGCCCATAAACAGAATACCCTAGTCTCTTGGTTGCATGCTCTTGAATTTCAGTTGGAGGTTTTCACATTTTCCATATGATGGTCAAATTCAATGGATCACATATATGGATTATTTTAATATTTGAAATTATCTGCTTCCCAGAGTCTCATTTCAATCTTATATCTCTTACCTATTTTTAATTTGAAGAAAATTTGGGCTAAATGTTGCATATCCCCTCCCCGCCCCCGGGGAAATGTATAGACGGCTGGGGAAGAACCCCTGGGAGACTAGGGGGAGGCTGGCCTCTGGGTTGCCAGGCCACCACCTATGGCAAATGCAAATCTGCGGAAAATTTCTTTCGAGTCTTGATATGGTAAATATGAATGAATTCGTTTGCTATAGGCACAAAGTCTAGAGTGAATTCACAGTGAAGAAAAGGTTCTGAATCGTGAGAAGGGTTTGGGGGGCAAATGGTAAATCCAGTCAGTTTAGCATCTCAGGGTCCTTGGAAGGAAGCAGGCAGCACCAATCCAAGTGCCTTTTTGACTTCTCCTACCCTACTTCCTAAGCTGCATACTTGCCCGGGGCACCACTACTCCAACCAAGACCTCAGTGAGCTGATGACACCTACGGTTTCCAGAAAGTTCCAATTGTGTCTGGAAATCCAGGTCTATTCTCTCTTCCGTCCATCTTTGCCAGTCAAACCATATTCCTAAGCATGGGGCAACATGAATGATTTTCTGATTAGGAGACTGAAAACACTTAAGAATTCAGCATGAAATTCTGTTCAGAAATGTTCAATATTCATAATCTGGTTACTTAGATAAATGGGCCACATTTGAAAATCAGAAAGCATGAGACTCCCTTTCCTAAGATTTGATTCCATGTTTCTGTGGGCCAATAAGCCTCACTGACAATGCTTATCTATGGTACCTCCGTGAGCTTCTCATATTAATGAGCTGTGCCCTGATTGAGTTATGATGCTGCTTTCATATGACTGTGGTAGACGTGAAGCCCTTTCATGGACTCCTCCATTCAAGGAAGAAATCGCTGCCTAGCTCTGGGGAGCAAGTTCGGTAGACAGCCTCCAGCTGTTAGTTCCTTCTGGATCCACCTTCCCTGCAGAAGCCCATCTGAGATAAGGTCACCTTCTTCCCAGGGCCGCTTGTACCCAATGTACCCAATGACTGAACAAAGCCCAGCTGCTCCAATCTGATTTGGACAACTTTGCCGGCAGAATTCATCTGGGGCCCTCTGCCAGGTTGCCTGAGGCTTTCGTGCTCTGTTATCACAATTCCACATCCCTTTTTCTCCCTTCCTCTTTCTTTTAAAAGACATGAATCCCTTATTGATGATCTTGCACTCAAAATGCCAATTTAGTGTCATGCACTAGAGAATCTAACATTTAATATCCGAAATGGTCCAAGAAAGTAGGCAAGGAGATGGGATTTTGAACCTGGATGGCTCACTTCCTCGCTGGAAATGGAAACCTCCCTTATTTGGGTAGTCTGGTGGTAGGAGAATGCAGACCCTCGCACAGGGGGGTGGTGGACCACGGGTTCAAACTTTCACCATTGGAGAGCGAGGAAATGCACTGGTGGAAAGGAATGCACTCGCACATACAAATCTCTAAGGCGTTTGAGACCATGATCTCAACAAGTAAATACAAGAGTGAAGATATTTGATGGCTACTGCTAAACACCATTAGCCCACTGTAGCTGAGGCCCAGTAATAGACACTCGAAACCCATGTGAAAACCACGAGGATGCTTCAATTGCATGCAAGAGCCCATGCTGGTAATAAAGTTCCCTCTGCTCTCACATATGCAGAGAAGTTTCCTTATTTGTAAAGCACGCAATGGACAGTATGATCTCCATGGACAATTTCCGGTCTGTACTCCATGATTATATTCTAATACTGGCTGAAATTCACACTTAACCCTCAGGTGAGGAGTCGTATTTAGTTAGGCTACCAAAATAAGGTGCATTATCCCACCACAAACACGTGGTAACTTTTCAATGATTTTTCTGGCTATGATATTGAAAGGGGAACCCTCTGCATCTGTTCCGTGGAGTAGTGCCAGCTGACCAGATGACTTCTCTATTCCTTCCACATTCTTTGCTCCAATTAAAATTTCAGAGCTCACATTAGTCAGTATATGCCACAATTCACTTGATTTGATTCTTTCTTTTCTCATGCATAAATGTTTTACAGATGATTGAACTGCTCAGTTCCGAGCCCTGTGCCCTTTTGCAAATATTCACAGACCCATGAACTTCAAGCAGAAGTTTGCTGATGCTTCGGATTTTAGACAAGAGGTAGCAGATGGTGTCAAATCACTGTTTCTACTTCAACTCTACAAAAAGCCAGGTTCACTACTTATCAGAGACCATGCACGCCAATAGCCAATGGAGCCACATTGTTAGAGCAGAGCGAAATAGTAATTTGCTTAGATTTCTAGGAAGACAAATAAATACTTTTCAGAAAAACAAAAAATTGCTGATAGAACTGAGCACACTGAAAAAAAAAAAAAATTAAAAGAAAAAAAGATATATAATCTCAGCCCTAGAGGAGCCACTGGAAATAAGAAAGAAAGAAAGCTAATAGGACCATAGCATAGATAAAGAATACTAAAAGTATAAAATCAGTTAAAAAAAAAAAAAGAAAGAAAGAAAAGAAAAAGAATAGTGGCAAAAGGAAAGAGTAAGCAGATGGGAAGTAAAAAAAATCATGGTAGCTTTAATCCAACTAATTTCAACGATGACACTAAATACAAATATCAAAACACTCCAATTAGAAGAGAGATTTCCAGACTTAATATTAAAAGTGTAACATAAATATATGCTACCAACAAAAAATGAAAGCCCACTTTAAATTTAAAGACCTGAAGATGAGAACTAAGACAATGGGAGAGGTACACTATGGACTTATCACAGGAAAACTGGAGTGGTTCCATTAATATAATACACACTGCATTTCAGGACAAGAACTACTGCCAGCAATGGAGGAATATTTCCTAATAATATGGGGGTTAATTCATTCAAATACGTGAAAAACCTAAATGTACAGGGATCTTAGAGTAGAGCTTGAAAACTCATGAATGAAAAAAATAGAACTCCTACCAGCCTTATTTATTTAATAAAAATGAGTGTAAAGAGAGGGGGAAGAAAAAAGGAAAAAACAGAACTGAAAATGGCCAATTAAAAGTCCACCGGTATAGTTGGAGATTTCAGTATCTATATCTCAGTAGTTGATAAAATCATTAGATTAAAAAGTCAGTAAGTATACAGGAAATTTGAACAACACAGTCGAGCTACTTGAACTAATTGACCCTTACTGAACAGTCCAGGCAATAAACAAAACAAAATAAAACAGATTTAAAAAAAAAATAAATAAACGTGGGGTGCCAGGGTGACTCAGTTGGTTATGCATCTGCCTTCAGCTCAGATCATGATCTCCTGGTCCTAGGACTGAGCCCCACATCCAGCTCCCTACTCAGTGGAGAGTCTGCTTCTCCCTTTCCCTCTGCTGGTCTTACCCCCCAACCCCTGCCCAGCTCGTGCTCGCTCTCTCTCTCAAATAAATACAATCCTTAAAAAAATATTTTTAAAATGCACATGAAATATTCATCACAGGAGACCTATATTAACCACAAAACAAATATCAATAAACTTAGAAAATTAAAAAGATTTTAAAAGTGCACTTGACAAAAAGGGAATGAAATTGAAATTAATCCTAGCAATATACCTCGAGATTTCCCAAACAGTTGGAAATTAAATAACATACTTATAATATTTGAAAGAATATATTTAAAGGAGAAATAAAATACTATAAAGTGATAAAAATAAAATGCAACGTTACCCAAATTCCTGAAAAGCAGCTAACGCAGCACTTCGAGGACAATTTATGGTTGCACGTGCAAGTATAAGAAAAAAGAATAGTCCAAAATTAACCTGGAGGCTAGAATAAATAGTGAAGGAAAAGAACAGAGAAATTCAATGAAACTAAAAGCAGGGTTCTAGTTTTGGAAGGACTGATAGTATTGATAACCGCTAGCTAACCTAATCATAAAACAAACAAAAAATGAACCCATAAATTGTCTGCAGCAGGAATGAAAGAAGATTGGCAAAAATACACCAGATAATTGGTAAGAAATCCTGTGTAGCAATACTGATATCAAGCTAAATATAACTTGAAGGAAAAAAAATTAAACATCACAGTTTATAACAATTATGATATTTATTCACCAAAAGTCCAGCAACCAATTGTATAAAACAAAAATTACCAAGAGATGCTAGGGAGACACAAAGAGGAACATCACAACACTGGTCTATTTTAATATATCACCCTTAGCATGAGATAGAGGGACCAGACAAAGCACAGTGAGAATCCAGAAGATCTGAACAACATACTTACGAAGGTACTGCAAAGAGCTATAGATACACATAAAGCTACAGTTACACGTACGTATCGTTCTATCTACCTATTTTTAAACATCACAGCAACGAGGTACTATGTGTGTGGCTGTGTGTATGTGTGCGCCTATGTATCCTGCAAGTGTGCAAGTATTCTTGCAACTTTTTTTTTTTTAAGATTTTATTTATTTATTTGAGAGAGAGAGAGAGAGAGCACACACAAGCCAGGGAGAAACAGGCTTCCTGATGCGGGGCTCAATCCCAGGGCCCTGGGATCATGACCTGAGCTGAAGGCAAACGCTTAACCCACTGAGCGACTCAGGCGCCCCTCTTGCAACTTTTCTTAAGTCTGAATTTATGTTACTATATCATCTATCAATATAAATAACTTGAGGCCTTGACCACAGGGCCCCTGACTTCCTATCCAGGGCGTGTGGACCTGTCAGAAATACTGACTCTCGGGGCGCCTGGGTGGCTCAGTCGTTGGGCTTCTGCCTTTGGCTCGGGTCATGGTCCCGGGGTCCTGGGATCAGGCCCCACATCGGGCTCCCTGCTCTGTGGAAAGCGTGCTTCTCCCTCTGCCCTGCTTGTGTTCCCCATCTCTCTCTCTCTCTCTGTTAAATGAATAAAATCTTTAAAAAAAAAACAAAAAGAAATACTGACTATCGGGTCACAAAATCAATCACTAAGGTCTACAGAAAATAGACATATTATAAACAATATTCTGAGAAAAACGACGTAATGAGGCTAAGAATTAGTAGTAGAACCTAAAAGGCAGTCAATGTGGAAACTGCACAACCTTCTACTAAACATCTCTTGAGTGGAAAGAGACATAAGGCAGAAGTTCTTGATTTTATAAAAGGTAGTGCTCATAAAATACTACAGGTTAGGGGTGCCTGGGTGGCCCAGTGGGTTAAAGGCTCTGCCTTTGGCTCAGGTTATGATCTTAGGGTCCTTGGATCAAGCCCCGCATCAGGCTCTCTGCTCAGCGGGGAGCCTGCTTCCCTCTCTCTCTGCCTACTTGTGATCTCTCTCTCTCTCTCTCTCTCTCTGTTAAATAAATAAATAAAATCTTAAAAAAAAAAAAAAAGAAGACACTACAGGTTGGAATCAGTGGCATATATTTAGGTAAGTGATTAAAGGAAACTTTCACAGCCTTAAATAGTGTTGGTTTGCACCCTCAAGTGCTCTCTGGCTGAAATCTGAAACTTGCTCTCTCCACCCCCCCGCACCTCCCACCAAGGTAGAGGGCCAGGAAACTCAGAAGACACAGGCAGGCCACTCCATAACCGGTGGCGGGTTTAAGAAGCAAGGGGACAGACTTACTTAGGAGGCTCGTCTCCCACGCCGCCCGACAAGGAGATCTCCACACCGGCCGCCAGAATCTTAATTGTTTACACAAAGCCCTTAACAGGGTTCAGTCGTGTATACCCTCCACACGGTCTCAACAGCACATTGCTCTCGGAAGGCTGAGACCTTCAAAATGGCTCTGGCATGGGCGAGGCCACACATTCCAGCGACAGGGGAGGAGTAAGCTGCTCGCCTCCTATTGCTGGGGCCATCCCTAGGGGCCTGGGGCAGTCCTGTCCTCCTCACGACCTCCTCCAATGTATACTCTTTTCGGAAAAAAAGAAAATAAAAGAGAGATTCAATTTCCAGCACAGAAAGCTAGTCAAATCACAACAAAATAAACTAGATAGAAAGCCAAAGCAAAGAGACAGAAAAAAAAAAAAGGAAGATTAATAAGTGGAGAACAGAAAACGGGAGATCTAACTAATTAACCAAAACTTTTTAGTAAATAAACATTTAAAAATATGTAAACCACTGGCTTACTTAATTATTTGGGGGCCCAAAAGGAAATATACATTAAAATAAAATATATTCTAGGGGGCCTGGGTGATTCAGTCAGTTAAGCATCTGCCTTTGGCTCAGGTCGTGATCCCAGCGCCTGGAATCCAGTCCCTCCACCGGCTTCCCACTCAGCAGGTACCTGCTTCTCCTTCTCCCTCTACCCCTCCTTCCTGCTCATGCTCTTGCTTGCTCTCTCTCTCTCTCAAATTAATAAATAAAAAATCTTTAAAAAACAAAATATTTTTGAAAATAGAATAATAATGAGTGCAGATGTATATACACATACATACAAGCATGTGTGTTTCCACAGATGTTTGGAAATTATGTGACGCAATTCTCAAAGTAAGAAATGAGACCCAGAAAAAAAAATGCCACAATGATATTTTTTTTTTTTTTTTTATCCACTGAAAGTTTTATTTCTTTAGAGTTTTATCCCAATCAGTCCTTTAAAAACCAAGTAACACAGATCTGGGGGTTAGGGCGTGGGGGCTGTGCCTCCTTCCTACCTAGCGCGGCCAGCAGTAGGAAAGAGGGAGGGGGCACGGACGGCAAAAGCCAGACAGCAGCAGCAGTAATGGGAGTGACGAGACGACGTCA
>CM052804.1:9270735-9332077 GCA_028533885.1 Nasua narica | reverse complement strand
GAGGGGCGAGGAAGCCACACCATCACACAGCATTTGGGGACATGAGGTGGGGTTTAAGGCTGTGGGGCCCCGAGGTGTGCAGGGCCGCAGGCCTCAGTCGAAGCCGTGCCAGTCGCTGTGCTCTGAGTCGTATTCTAGCTCAGCACCCACGCACTTGACCCCATCAAGCAGCATGGGTGTGCCGTGGTGTCGGTCCATGACGCGCGCCTGCACTGTTACTCGCACGCAGGTGCCGGTGCCTCCTTCACAGGCTAGCAGCATCTCCTCCTTGAGGACACCCTCCTTGTGCGCCGAGTACTCACACTTGACGCTGTAACCTTCTGGGATGGGCAGGACACTAAGGAGCTTGAGGAGCAATGATATTTTTAAAAAATATATCAAAATGAAAAATTAGAAAACATTATTTCTTATTGATAATGAAAATACAACGTATCGAACTCAGATTCTATTGAAAGTAATGATTAGAGGACAATTGATAGCTCTAAAGGCATAGATTAGAAAAGAAAAGAGGTTGAACATCAGTGAATGAAGCTTCCATCTTAAGAAGCTAGAAGTAGAACAGAAAATTTAACCCAACAGAGAAGTCTAGTTGCCCCAAAGAGAAAGACCAACAAAGCCAGAATTTGATTCTTGAAAAATAATAATAAAAATTGTTAATCTACTGGGAGGGCTGGGTAAGAAAATAAGAAAACAGAGAGAACAAATCACTCATATCAGGAATGCAAAGGAAGTTTATAAATCTCACTATTATCAAAAAGTAATGAGGTTATTATAAACTACTGTACCTTAATAAATTTGAAAATTCAGATTAAATGAGAAATCTTTTTTTTTAAATGAGAAATCTTTAGAAAAGCAACCTATGAAAAGTAACAGAAGAAACAGTAAAAAAAAAAAAAACAAAAAAAAAAACAAAAAAACACCTAATAATTCTATATCTATTTAAGTCATTGATTCATCACCACAAACCTTTCCTTGGCGGGGAGGAGGGAAATATCCAAGTCTAGATGGAAAATGTTTCTAAATACTTAAGGTAGAAATGGTATACTCTTACAGAAACATTTCAAAGAGTAGAAGGAATACATATGGAGTTACCTTACTGTTAGACTAGATGGGCCCATGTTATCTCCAGGGACACTGGAAGTTGGCTACAGACCCTTGGCTAAGAGTAGAAAGGCCAGCTAGTAATTTGCTTAAAATGAGAAATGCCACTGCCGGTACCTGGGGCTATCCTGTCTTCATTGTACGGAGATGTTAAGGTGATAGTTTACCTCTACTCTAACCAGTTACACAGCTTGGTTTGGATAAATCACCAGTGGGGGATAAACATACTGCTATAGACTTTTACCTGGGTTTTCCTGAAGCCAATGTTCCTCGCACTTACTTTGGTGGTTGCTAATTAAAATACAAAGAGTAACCTGTGTGACTGAAAAAGGACAGTGAGGATTTACTTCTGGAATTCTCTCAGGCCCCAGATACATTCCCTGACCTTTGTTTCCCCTCTTGTACCTTCCCAAAATACACCCAAAAAGTCTTGTGCGTTCTTTCAATTACCTGCCTCTATACAATTTATGGAATTGGCACTGTGTGCAAGATTTTTAAAAACATTCTTGGCACCGCAGTTTTAATAATGGCTTTAGCTTTGTTTGGGAGAGACAAATGGAAAAGATTGCTGAAGGAGAAGGTGTTCTAAAACCAGCGATGCCTCCTGGGTTTCGTGGCCATCCCTGGGGTGAAGTCGCTAAATCACCACAGTCATGGACACAAGGAAAATTTACCTGGGGCTTTGGTGTTAGGTATATCTAGGGCCAAAGATGAATCACAAGTACATCGTCAAAGAAATTCAAGCTGAAGTCAGCCAAGAAAATGGTATCTTGACTGCTCTAGGATAATTCACCAAGAATGAAAGTAGCTAAGAAACAGCCCGAGGCCACCAGAACTGCTAAGTTATGGCTGGTGATTCAGTCTATAAGGGGTAATTCAGTCTACATAACATCATAAAGGTGTTTGGGGAAATCTGTTTTGATGGGAGTATGGTCCCTATGGAATCAATGATCACCAAGATGATATAGGTAGTAGCAGGGGAGAATCGAGACTACCTAAACATGGGGAGATGTGGTCAAAGAGTTCGACTGCTTTGTGAGCAAGCTTAAGGAGCTCCCTCCCTCTTGAACATTATTGAAGTGGATTTTACACACGAATATCAAAGAACTCTTTTTCTTGCACCAGATATGCCCAAGTGGAAGGGAATGCTTGGTCTTACTCAGACCGTCGGGTGGCACCAGCTTTTGCAGGAATTTGTATAAAGGGACAAATTCCCAATCCCCAAGTTGGGGATTGTGGGTAACTAGGGTAAATGTGGAGGTTGTATAAAGGACGATGAGACAGGAATTGTGCAACTCCAGATATGAAGTGGAATATTCCTTCTGAGGCTGCTGAAATGTTGGGAATGAAAGCAACATTAGACTTGGTAACTGGTGAGTCTTCAATTTCTTTTTATTTTGTCTTTCCCTCAGTTCATGTGGGATGCTGTCATAAAAGGGCCTCCCACTGTTTGGTCCCTCATAGGCATTTATTGTCTGGGGGAATAGGCTGGTGGGGAGGAAGTAGTAAATCTCCTCACCCAGCTACCACAAATGTGCCTGAATAATGGGGAGGAAATGTCCGTCATTGAGAAGAAAGAAAATTGAATAAAAATGTGAAAAAACAAAACCAAAAAACCTTGGAATAATTAAGTCATGTAGACTGTGTAGAAGGTTAATTAAAAATGGAAGAAATAGAGTAATTACTAAAATTGGAATGAAGAGCTAAAGAGATTAGATAATCCAGATGTTCCACCAATACTTAGAGCTGCAAAAGGATAATGGCAGACGTGCGCCATTTATGCTGACATCAATGACTTTGAAATATTTGATGAACATTCAAAAGAGGAGTCTAGTCAATTCCAAACCGGTGTCAATTGAAATGGTGAAAGACACAAGACCAGAATTATGGTTCCGAGTGACAGGAGGGAGAGGGTCTCTTGACCCAACTCCTGAAGACAGGTTGGTGTCATGAGCAGTGAGGTATAGAAGATCTTGCTAAGAACTTTTTCCCAGACTTCCTTGATGTCAGATTTCTTACACATATCTTAGTAGATCCTAAGTCAAAGAAGCGCATTCTGTGTGACTAAGAAAGAAGCCTAGGGCACTATTCTCAGAGCCCACTGCTTGCCTGTTTTTCCCTGGTCTAGTATATCCTTTACCTTTAAAAGCTCATGTGAGGAGTCTGAGCGTCCCTTCAGACATCTGATCTTGTGTGATCCATGAAAGTTCTCAATATGTTTTAAGAGGCCAGCACTACCTTAATACCAACATCAAACAAGGGTATTATAAGAAATGAAAATTATAGACCAGTATGCCTTATAAGCATATAGATACAAAATCCTAAGCAAATGTTGCCAAATGAAATCCAGATAGTCGTGACCTAATTGGCCACTAACTGGTCCAAGAATGCAAGCCTGGTCAGTATTCAAAAATCAATCAACTTAATTAATCATATTAACCACTAATAATTAATGATTATTTTACCAGAAGAAAAAAAATCATTTGTAAAAATCTATACCCATACATGATAAAAACTATCAGCAGACTAAGAAGGGAATTCTTCAATATGATAAAGGATTTTTTAAAAAACACAACTGATATTACTCTGTGTGGAAGAAGTATGGAATGTTTTGCCCCCATGAGTAGGAAAAAGAAGGATGTCCACAATCAGGTGGGTGTTTTCAGCATTGTACTGGAGCTCTTAGCAGTGCCCAAATGGAGAAAAATGAACAAAAAGATGTAATAAGAAAGGAAAAACTGAGCCTTATTCAGAGGAATGTTTCACAACATTGGGAAAAACAAAGTATTTTTAAGGCAGAACTAGCCATAAATGAAATTCTGTTCATTACAAGGAAGTGTTATGAGCATGAAACTAAAAGTCACAAAATAAGTGTGTACATCCACTATAGATCTACACAAGTCAATAAACAAAAGGCATACAACTTGATTTTTTTTTACGGACAAGAGATCTCAATACAAAAAAATTCCCAAATGGCCAATAAATGTGAAAAGATATTTAACATCATTAGTCATCAATGCAATGTAAATTAAAATCATAGTAAGATATTTATGTAAACCCATCAGAATGCCTATTATTAAACAGATAATAACGTGGAAGGCTAAGAATTCTCACATACTATTGATATGATTCATGTGAATTTGTATGATTACTTTTCATAACTGTTTAGTAGTGTCCACTATGGGTAAGTAAGTGCCTATTCCATGACCAGCAATTGGACACAAGCCATCGATACACAGAAATGAATGCTTATTTCCACCAAAAGACCTATGAAAGGATGTCTGCAGCAGGTTTATTCATAATAGCCTGAGTGAATAAATAAATTATGGTAGATTTGTACAATGGAATACCACACGATGATAAATAAAGGTGATCTGTGGCCATGTAGATGGATTTCACACATAATGTTGAGTTAACAAAAAGAAAACTAGACGTGATCTGCAGAGACACAGAGGCTGTGACTTACGTGCCTCTGTTTATACAGTGGCTGCCACTGCCCAGCCCTTGCTCCTCCTCTCCACCACAGGAAGAACCATGTTGTGTTTCTCAGGAAATGTTTAACATTATAACTGTAATTTTACAACTTTATCATTCTCAAACATTTTTAGTAAGTTATAACATTATATTTCTTTTATAGAAACCCAAAAGGGTATTTGGGGCATCAAGGCTCTTTCCTGCAGAGGTGTACACTTCCCTGAGGGGTGAAGTTCCTCAGAAAAATTATCCAGTTCCTGCTCCTTGGAGAGGTCCAGGAAAACCTCTCCAGGAAAGAGGGGCAAGGAAGAGAGAGAGGGATGTCACCCTGCCTCCTGTAGCTCCAAGTGAGTGCAAGATCTATGCATGTTTTGTACATTGATAGTCCACGGATGATATAAAATCACTCACTGACCCCCCTGCTCTAGGCTGGGTGGCAAGAGGCTGAACTCCTCCAGGTTGAAGCTCTATTTAACTGCCAAAGGACAGCCATGGATTAGGGGTTCATCTATTTTCAATCTGGATGGTTTATGACATCACTTTAGGGTACAAACAGAAAATACAGGCAAATCTTAAATGGAGTGATGGACAGAGCCCTTCTTAAAGCTAACACACAAACATGTTTGCTTAGGCTTGAGTGGAAGAGTGTGTGGTATGCGTGCACGTTGTCCACCTTGTGAGATCTCTATTTGAGGGAGGATACATACTGAGAAGTTTTCCTTCCCTGCACGTGATTCAGTGCCTCAGTAGACTCAGCAAAACAACAGGAAGCTGTGCGCAGAAGAAACATGTGGAAGAGGCAAATGTCAGGAGATTTGAGTGAAAACAGCTCTGGTTGTCCAAGAAACAGATAGCCTCTTGGGCTTTTTTTTTTTTTTTTTTCCAAAAGCCATGACAGTTGCCCCTAATAGAGTTGAAAATCCTTCTGGTTCAACAAAATAGTCTGGGAAGGTACAGTTAGGGTCCCGATGGGAGCCCAGCAGATTGGAAATGTGCCACCACATGTCCCAGGCCAATAGCAGTCACTGTGTCGATCTGAATGACCAGAAAGTTGGGATACTTAGGTGGGAGAAGAGCAAGATGAGTTGCAGTGACCAAGGATGCTACCAACAGAGGGGAGAAGAATGTCTCTCTTCTTATTTGAGGAGATGCTGCCCAATTCATTAATTGCCTAATAAGGCCAGTTAGATCTTCAAACGGACTTTACCCTGGGTATTTTAGATTACATACTATTCATCTCATCTACCTACCCGTCCTGCACTTGGTTGTGTGTCTTTTATTGATTCCATTATGTCCTAATAACCCTGAAAGTTCACCTGGAAAAAATATATTAATTATAATAGAAAGATTATTAGAAATCTCAGGATGTGACTGGCTCAGTTGGTTAAGAATCTGACTCTTGATTTTGGTTCAGGTCACGGTCTCAGGGTCATGAGATCGAGCCCCACATCGGGCTCCACGCTCTGCACGGAGTCTGCTTGATATTCTCTCTTCCCTCTCCCTAGGCCCCTCCCCCCACTCACATGTGCTCTCTCTCTCTCAAAAAAAAAGTACATATCTCATGTTTCCATAAATACACATTAACATGTCTGCGATCTGGGATTTGCCATAATATTTAGCCATGTTAATACACTGGTAAATACCAATCTTCAAAAATTGATTTATCTAACACAAGTGAAGGAGTATTTTAATTCTCTGAGGTTATTTTATTGGCACTAAATTGATATGGGGAAATTCTCAGATTCTCTTTTCCCTGTGACAAAAACACAATCTTCGATTTGTTTGAAAATACTGCAGTGTTGAAAAAGAAAACTTACCAGAATTTTGAACCTGGATGCTTCTGTGCCTCTTGACAATGTAAGGCTTACACCAAGAATAACGTAGATCCTTAATGCATGTGTGAGAGAATATGTCTAGGGGAAGGACCTAGAAGAGAAATTGCAGAATTGCTGGGTGTGTGTGTGTGTGTGTGTGTGTGTGTGTGTGTGTGTGTGTCCATATCCCCATAACAAAGAAAATGTTCTCTCTTTTCCTACCTGAACTATGAGAATTTATTTTCCTATACCCACCAAAATGCTATTGCCCTCTCTGCCCATCTGATATGAGTATACAGTATTTCATTGCTCTCTGAAACTCTTCCCTTGCTTTCCAGAGAAGTCAAGTATCTTCTCAGTCAGCTTTCTTCTTTTGTGAATTGTCCTTTTGTATTATCTGCCCACCTTCCTATTTGACTTTTAAAACTAATGTATTTTGAGGGCGCCTGGGTGGCTCAGGTGGTTAAGCATCTGCCTTTGGCTCAGGTCATGACCTCAGGGTCCTGGGATCGAGTCCTGTCTTGGGCTCCCTGCTCAGCAGGGAGTCTCCTTCTCCCTCTCCCTTTGCCTGCCACTCCCCCTGCTTGTGTTCTCTCTCTCTCTCTCAATGAATAAATAAAATCTTTAAAAATAAATAAAGAAATAAAACTAATGTATTTTTAGGAGATCTTTATTCTGGATATTCTTTTTTCTGTTTTGTTTCAAACAACTTCTTTACATATTTGCCACCTCTTCAGTTTTCTTAACATTAATTTTGTTTATAATTTCTTTTGTGGGGCTCAATCTCACGATCCTGAGAGCGTGACCTGAACCAAAATCAAGAGTCAGATTCTTAACCAACTGAGCCAGTCACATACCGAAACTTCCAATAATTTTTCTATTATCATTAATATTTTTTTTTCAGGCGCCTGGAAAAAAATTGCCTCATTTAGCTTTCAATGCTCTTTGCCACACTTGCTTTTTCAGAGGTCCTACTGCTTTGGGACACAACGATTTGCGAGGTTCTTCATTTTCCCTCACGGAGATCATTCACAGACCCTCGTATAACACGTTCCTGGAGGCTTGTGCTCTCTTTAAGAGTTCAAAGAGACATGAACTTCAAGCAGAAGTTACTCCGATGCCTGCAAATTTTAAAATGTACTATTGGCCATTTTTATTGCAAGTTTTCTAGATTTCCTCAAAATGAACGATTTTCAGAGCTTAGTCCAGAGTATTTAATGCAAGACACCAAATCCCCCAAAGGAAAAACATCCACTGTCTTTAGTTCTTTTTTTACTTTGCTCCAAGATGATAAAATTACCAAGCAGTTGGTTTAAGGACATATAATTTGATTTGGACAATGTCTGGAGACGTTTTGGATCGTCCCATTCAGGTGACGATTGCTACTGGCATCTAGAGGGGACAGATCAGAATTGCCATGGAATGTTCTACAATCCACAGGAGAGCCTCTCCTTTCTCTGTCCCCCAACAAAAAATTATCTGGCACAAAATGTCAACAGCGCCATTGTTGAGAAAAGCACATCTAGTATGAGAAAAATAAACCCAGGCTCGTTAAAATTATTTCTTCATAACCACTGTGATGTGTTCATTCGTTGATCCCTTGGAATAAATTATTTTTCCTTTCTACTTCAAATTCTCCAAACATTCACTCAGTATGACTTTGTATATCTAAGGTAGGTCATCCCTTCTTGGCTTTTCACAATATAACGAAGGGTAGACTCACCCAAAGGCGTCCTATCTTGGGTTGGAAGTTACTGCTGTCTGGCTGTACTTTGAGGATGGTGTGGCACGAATGGGTTGAAAGTGACGGAAGGGTCACCCTTGAAGAGTTGATCCAGGGAGCTGGGGACAGGCAGCTTAGAATGGTCTTTGGCAATTGCATCGAGAAATACTTCCTCCAGGGTTTTGTCCCCGCCCATTTCCAGGCGTGATCTGTGTTGGGTAATGTAATTTTGACTGTCTGTTATAACAAACAACCCACAGTCTCAGTAACCGCAGTCGCTCAGTACCACAGTGTCTTGCAGGGGGTTTGTTTTTTGGTTTTGTGTTGCAGCGTGTGTAGGTGTGCGTTTCCTGCCTCAGTCCTGCACAGTCCATGGAGCTCCACAGGCAGCTCATGTCCAAATGGTGGCTCCCAGGCGAGGGGCTGGAAGACCTGGTTTCTGGTGACACCTCTCTTCCTGGGTTGTGGGTAGCCACCCTGCTGTGTCCCCATGTCCTCATATCTTTTTCTTGTGCGTGCACAGAGATATGGGGTCTCTTCCCCTTCTTTTTTTTTTTTTTTAAAGATTTTATTTATTTATTTATTAGGAAAGAGAGAGAGTGAGAGAGAGCATGAGAAGGGAGAAGGTCAGAGTGAGAAGCGGACTCCCCATGGAGCTGGGAGCCCGATGTGGGACTCGATCCCGGGACTCCGGGATCATGACCTGAGCCCAAGGCAGCTGCTCAACCAACTGCGCCACCCAGGGGCCCTCTTCCCCTTCTTGAAAAGAAACCAGTGCTATAGGATTAAGGCCCCAATCTTATGACCTCGCTGAACCTCTATCTCCCTAAAGGCCCTATCTCCAAATACAACCACACTGGAGTTCAGGGCTTTAATATATGAATTTGGGGGGAACACAGTTCAGTCCACGAGAGCTAACAACAACAACAAACTTACCTAAGTAAGGATATACAAGTATATTATTGCACAGATTTTAAGGTGTTTACAGGGTTACCAGTTAGAGAGGTCATAACATACATAAACACGAGAAATTAAGATCTGCGAGACCTTTGCATCATAAGAAAACATATAAAATCAGAAATATGTTTCAAAATTGTAAGATATGTCCTTTTTAAACTTTCATCAACTTGATTATTCACATTCTTACTGAAATTACTTATTTTTTTATAAATATCTTTTTTTAAGATTTTATTTATTTATTTGATACAGAGAGATCAGAAGTAGGCAGAGAGGCAGGCAGAGAGAGGGGGGAAGCAGGCTCCCCGCCAAGCAGAGATGCCGATGCGGGGCTTGATCCCAGGACCCTGAGATCATGACCTGAGCCGAAGGCAGAGGCCTTAACCCACTGAGCCACCCAGGCGCCCCTGAAATCACTTATTTTAACAGGTTTTCAAATGTCCTGGACGGTCATAACAGACAAAACATAGACTGTGCAATATAAAATGTGAAAAAACAACAGGAAAGGAAAATCTGTGTATTATGAAGAAGCAAAAAAAAAAAAAAAAAAGAACCAAACCAGCTCTGAATTACAAAAAGCAAATACTTGTTGGGATGAGCAGTAGATGTTGTATGAAAGGGCTGTGTCACCTTCTTGTACACCTGAAGTTAATATCACACTGCATGTTAACTACCTGGAATTTAAATAAAAACTTAAAAGAAAAAAAAAGCAAAGACCATGTTGTTCTGCAATCACCACCGCTCTCTCCCCTAAAAACAGGATCAGGTCTTACTTTGTCCTTATGCACTTCATTCAAAAGGATAAGAAAATATTTAATATATCGATGTTCAAACAAAGAAAACAAAGCAATCTCTGTATCATCTCAAGAAACCCCAACCTTCTGGAACAGATGCATTTTTAATTTACTTCCCTGTGACTTTTGGGATTGAGTTGCCGGTAGGGAGGCCTCACGGTCGGTCTCGAGACTGTTCACACTGCCTTTTCTCCTTCATCCTGGTATACATCATGTTATTGAGAAAAATGGTGACATGAGTTTCAAAAGCATTTTGTATCGTATCTGAGATAAGACATGTTAATGATATAAAATATTATATTTAAAAAGAGGCACAAGACTAAAAAAAAATAGGGTGTGTGGGGCTTCACGGGTCTTCCTGTGGGAGGAGCTTCCACTTCACGGAAGGGTCCAGTTCTTCATCAAAGTCGTGCAGCTCCTGCTCCTTGGAGAGCTCCAGGAAAACCTGAGACGGACCAGAGATGAAGAGAGAGAGACGTCACGCTCCTTCTGTATCTCCCAGGGCAAAGCGTAGGCACGCGCTGCACGCGGATAGCGCACGGATGAAACAGAGTCCCTCGCACCCACCCACCTGCTCCAGGGTGGACTGAGAGAGGCTGTACTTCTCCAGGTCGAAGCTCTGTTTAACTGCAGAAGGAGGGACAGACGTTAGGAGTGCATCTGTTCTTTATTTGGAGAGTTTTACCAAGTTACGCACAAAATCTACGTACAAATAGATTTTAAACATGAAAGATTAGAGAATAAATATCCTCAGACTAGTTATGGAAAGACATGTGCTTTCTTGGGCAGCACCTATGCTAAATACGGAGAGGTGAATTCGCCCTGTGGTCTTGTAACAGGACTGAAGTACTCTCTCATTGTCTTAGAGTTTGGGCGGGGGCACAACAGGCTGGAGAATAAGGTGCGAGGCCCCAGAGCGCCTATGCAAGCTGAGTGGGAGAGACGGTGCCCGCTGCTCTAGAATACTACCATGTGCCCCTCGATGTCTGCCTTCACCCTCTCTACTCTGCTCTTTGCTCCACCGGCTGACTTAAGAGGTTTTTTTCTGGTGGTTTCCACCAGTAGTAGCTCATGAGGAGGGACAGAGGAGAGGGGAGGTCAAGGCTTTTATTCCCTCACTCCCTCCCTGACATCAACTTTGTCCCTTGATTACAACTCACTGCTTCTCACAAGATCACAAATTCTAAATGATTCTACGCCTGGGTTCCAGCCACTGCTAGCTTTCTTAGTCCCTTTGGACCTGAGCACATCGACACCTCTGCTGGGTCTAGCCTTGGGTCACTGCACAGTGCCTTGCCCCTTGGCAAATGGTCCCTGCCTCAACCAAAAGTTGTCGAATTATCCTAGTTTGAGTTGACCATGTGTTATCAGTGTGGACTGTGATTAAGATCCCCAAACGTGCAGATACATAAAAGGAAGAAAATAATGAACTGAGAGGTAAGACTAGAAAGCAAAGGTTTCCTGTGGGCAGTTGTCACATGGCTGTGGCATTTCTTTTCTCCTCTCGGTAGACAGAGGATGTGGTGGGATCGACCTGCTATCTGGGAACATGGGATCGAGTCCTTGCCTCAAGTCTGGGAACATGTAAAAATTGTGGACAATGATGGCCCTGAACTTTCAGAGTGTGGAGAAGCCAAGCCTCTGCATCCAATGGGAGGTCCTCTAAGAGATCTCTTGGAAAGGGAAGGAGTCCAAGAAGTGGCCCTGGGGCTGCAAGAGATGAAGAGGCCAAGAGGAGAAGGCGTCACCCACCCCAGAGTAGAAGCTTTTGTCAGAGGTTACAGATGGGAGGGGAAGGGGAATCTTCAAGGAACACCTCTCTGCACAGGGGGCCCTCATGTCCTAGTCTAGCTCTAATGAACAAATGAAGCCTTGCTGTCATATTATCTCTCCTTCCCTCCCCTTACACTCCACACCGAAGAGGCTCAAAACGTCAGCGGATGAGGAGAGGAGGGAATAAGATAAGAAAGGAGATAAAACCAACCCTCCCATCTCCCTCGTTTGAAGTCTCCATATATTAAGCAACTGTGATCTGGAGTGGGCACGTGAGGGTAGAGTTGTGTTGCAGTTTGCAATACCCCAAAGTGATCTGATGCTAATGGGAGAATGAGTCTATGTAGCAGGACACAGGAAGAGTCACGGGGCATGCATTGTGCTCGCCCACTACGGGGCCTACCTCATTCAATAAATGTGCTGCAGCTGAGAGGGTAACTGTGTCTCACCTAACATCTGGAGGAAAAAAAAAAAAACGCTAACATATTTCCACCGCTCAGTGGGGCAGAAAACGGTGATAAAAAGTTAGGATTCCCCCAGCCCCCCAAAGCAGAACTTTAGTTTTAGCAAATGAAACACAGCAGAAGGAATCTGAGGTGGGAGGGAAAATGTTTAAAAGCAGAAACATATTTGGGGAGAAAAAAAAAAAAAGAACTAATGATGTACTATATACTGGCTAATGGAACACATTTAAATAAATAAGTAAATAAATAAACAGACATGTCATTTAAAAAAATAAATAAAAAATAAAAGCAGAAACATTAGAAGGCTCTGAAGAAAAGGCTCACTGTACTCTAGGGACACAGCCCTTTCGGGAATATCTCGCTCCCTGCTCCTAATTGGTCATAAAACACTTCATGTTGATCTGAATCTGTTGTGGGAATCCTTCCTACGAGAATGATGCAAAATTGGTCACGGGGCCAGAATGGCGACCGTGGAAAATGGTGACACGGACCCTACAGCAAAGGTGACCAGCAGGAAGAGGAAGTAAAAAGAAAAGCTCTCTGAGGCAATCGTAACCTTGTATCAGGGAGAAACACTTCTCTAAAAATTAGAATGTCTGGGGCTTCTAAAGATAGACAGGTGACAAGTAAGAAAGCACAGATCAAGAAGAGGGGGAGAGGGCACCTGGGTGGAGGGCCGAACTCTAGATTTCAGCCTAATGTCTCCATCTTAGGGTCATAAATTCAAACCCTGTTTTGGGCTCCAATCTGGGGGTGGATCCTACTTAAAAAAAATAGAGAGAGAGGGGGGTTCAGCTTTTTATCAAATTTCATACACTGGTGTGATAGGCAAAATCAGAGACCCTGATCGATCAATGCAGTATACAAAGATCACAATCCAAAAGTCTAGAAAAGAGTTATGACTGAGCCTACCTCAACAGAGAGGGACTTTACATCTAATGTTATCTAAGAGTACATACAGACAAAAACAAATGTCTTTTTTTTTTTTTTTTTTTTTTTTTATGAATTTGTGGACACTCCAGCCCCCAATGCCAATGATCTGTTCCCTCTGGAGTCTCATTCAATTAGGACAGGACTTCTCAACCTTGGCACTAATGACATTCTGGTCTGATCCTTCTTTGCTGTGGGAAGGAGCTGACCTGTGTGCATTGTAGGATGTTTAGCATCACCCCCGGCCTTGACCTACAAGACACCAGTCACACCCCCCAACTTCAGCCCCAGTTGTGAGAACCCAAGATAACCACAGACATTACCATATCACTCGTGGTTGAGAACCACTGGATTAAAAGTCTGAATACTTTTATTTCTGGTATAACAGCACAATTTCATGCCCGTGTACCTCTTACACTGGTTTTATGCAAGATTTGAATTTCTCTGTTTCCCGGAGTCCTATCTCCAAGCAGTCACTCTTACCTATCTCTAATTTGAAGAAAGCTTGCGATAAGGGGCACACATCCTCAACAGGCAACTTATAGACCATCAGGGAGGAGTACCTGCGAGGAATGGAGAGGGAGACAGAGCTCCGTTTCAAGAAGACAACCACGGATGGATGCATGTCTAAAAAGCAGCCACAATGTCACCGACAATTTGTTTCAATGTACGAATCCGAAAAGCCATGGACACAGTGGTAGTGGGACTGTTCTTTAATCAACAAGAAGTCACTTTACTCAAGCAGAAGCAGGAGGGGGGCTCTCACAGGAAGGCTCCCTTCTACTCTCGGGAGGAACGGGAGACAGAGGAGACCAGCGCACCTGCACCCCAAGAAGGGGAGAGGCGGGATTACTTATCATCCTTCTTCCTTAGTGAGAAGAGAATAGCATTTAAGTACAAAGAACTGAGATCAGCTCCTGGCTCCGCTGCTAGGATTCGACATGATCAAAACAACCTCCAGTGCCATTACCGATAATAATAAAAATGCTAAGAGCCACCACTCAGTGAGTTTCGGCTGATTCCTGGCACCGGGTCTTGGCTTTAGACAAGTGGTCACGTTTAACAGGGATGATTTTACCCTCTAGGAAGGATCCAGACGACCTAGGTCCACGCACACAGTAGGACCTGGCTCATGAAAGAGCCGCCAGTAATGTGAATTCCCTTACAACAAGGAGCTCCCCAACCAGTACTTTGATCTCTTATTTCCCTCCTGCGGAAGGAAATTCCCTTGGAATTGGGCCTTTCTCTATTAATTAATCAACACATAAAGTCACAATCAATGAATTAAATCACAATTAACATAAAGTTAATAACAACAAAAAAAGCATGATCAAGTACAGCTTTTTTTCTCTTCGCCATAACAGAAAAACCCAAAGATGCAACCAGCCAGCACCTTTGCTTACCTTTCCTGCCGAGCAGCCTGGGGGAAAAGTCTCAGAATTTCACAGTGGAGGGGCTCCACCTGGGCAAGGGTCTTCACCTTCATCTCCAGCAGATAATCTTTGCCAAATTTGCTTTTCAGGTGTTGTATGGAACCGATACACCTGGAGGTAGGAGGAGGACGAAGTCAAGAAAGAGAAGGAAAAGACAGATGGATTGCCATTGACTCTCAGCGGGAGCAGTGGGTCACTCTGGTCCCTGCCAGTGATACCCCTGGGCAGGGCAACGTCTTTGCTCAGCGCCCACTGGGGGGCCGAGGGTGGGTTTGGACGGGCACCCACCTCAGCCTTCCAGACTCCATGATGGCCACGCGGTCACACACGGCCTCAGCCTCTGCCATGTAGTGGGTCGTCAGGAGGGCTCCCCTTTCCGTGTTCCTAAAGGTGGCCCGGATCGCCTGCCTAAAGGGAGGTCAGGGCCAATGTCAGCTGGTGGGAGTGCTCAAGGTAGAATGAGAGGACTTTTAAACACCTTTCATCGGCACACAGGAAACAACTAGTGAGTTCGGCTTAGACAAAGACAGGATTTTTGGAGGGACAGCCGTCATGTAAATACCCAAACTATTGGGCAGAGTATCTAATTCAGAATATGACTGGGGCCGAAGGTAGAAGAGGATATTGGGTAAGAGTTTATTTAGAAAAATGCTCACTTCCAAGGATATGTATGCGAGGGCTGGGGGAAGAAAGAAAATGAGCACTTTTTTGAAAGCATGATAATAATAGGGGCGCCTGGGTGGCTCAGTGGGTTAAGGCCTCTGCCTTCAGCTCAGGTCATGATCTCAGGGTCCTGGGATCGAGCCCCGCATGGGGCTCTCTGCACAGCAGGGAGCCTGCTTCCTCCCCGCCCCCCCGCCCCCCGCCTGCCTTTCTGCCTACTTGTGATCTCTTTCTCTCTGTCAAATAAATAAATAAAATCTTAAATAAATAAATAAATAATGCATGATAATAATGATATAAACCCTAATGTACAGAGCAGCAGATTTCAGCATAGTCCTAAGAACTTGGGATTTTTTTTCCTCATAAGAACTGTGTATCGGATGATGCTGTAGAAATTGAAACTGAATAATAGATTGATGTGGTTCAGTATAAAAATGGGCCATGCATATCCCAAAGATCTACAATGAAAACAAGATTCTTAAAAGGATCAGGGTGTTAGAATTATCTTTTCCTCCTTAATAAAAATTGGCTGTGATAGGGCATCAGATTTTTTCCCCCTTTAATATTGCATTTCCTGATAATGGGTTGTCTTCTGCCTTATAAACAACGATTTTGAAGATCAGTTGTTATAGGGTTACTAAGTTCATTTAGGAATACTCATGACATCTCCTCACCACATTTGCTGCTGCCCCTCGGGGTCCATGCCCGTGGACGGCTCGTCCAGAAGCACCACCGATGGGTTTCCCAGGATGCTCAGCGCGAAGCACAGCTGGAATGAGAGGAACAGCGTGTCTGGCACCGACCGGTGGGGTGCGCAGAGTAACACCGAACCCTGCTCCTACCTTCCTCTTTATTCCCTCGGATAAAGCCTTCACGGGCTGCTTCAGCTGGTCCTGCAGCTTGAGCGCATCCACCAACCTGGAGGAAAAAGAGTCAATCAATCCACATTACCCCCACACTATGGGGAATGTGTGTGGGGGATGGGCAAATCGGAGCAAACACCACATTAGAGACATTTTTTTAAAAAGAGTATTCTGAATGATCATACAGTTGAAACTACCTAGGATACCTTAGGAGCCTTTCATAGTAGCCAAGCTCATATATTTCAATGACTAATATGGACTAATATTCCATATTAAGAATAATCAATAAAATTTTTCTCTCCAGGTTTAATGTGCAAAAGTACAACACTCCACTGGCTTCTTGATAACTATGTCTTCTCTCACAGGCATGGAGTCATGGGTTAGAATCTCCCTTCCTTAATTCTCTGTGAACATCATTCCTAGCATATCCCCCCAGGAGAGTATGGGTGGGTCTCCCCCAACGAACCGCGTGATGGTGACTGTGGCATCTCCTTTCTTCAACCCTTTGATGGCGGCGAAGACCTCCAGATGTTCCCTCACTGACAGGTTGGGCCAGAGCACGTTCTCTTGAGGACAGTATCCCAGGAACCCAAGAGAATCCCCCTCACTGCTCCCTTTCAAAATCACCTGCACAAAAAGTTCATTTCCACATTCAGTCCAGTATTGTGTATACACGTGCATGGGCACGTGTGCAATTCAGTGATGTCCTCCTCTTACACACATGGGTGCCAAGAGTGCAAATGTAAATAAGTGATCACTTAGCTGTAGGAGAAAGATGGTTAAAAAAAAAACTCAATAAATTGAAAGGAAGATATTCCACATTGTCATATCCCTCGATAGAGTTTATTTCCAAGTCCATTACCTTGGTTGGATTCAGGGTGGCTTACGTGGTTGTTCATTGTTTGACTTCCTTCACCGATCCAAACATTCAAAGGAGTAGATACTTGTTGAGGATTCTTTTTCCCCAAATTGCTATAATTATAGGACCTGGTGCACAAGTTTATTGTGAGTATTAAAAATGGCAGTGGTTCTTGGGACGCCTGGGTGGCTCAGTAGGTTGAGCGGCTGCCTTCGGCTCAGGTCATGATCCCAGCATCTTGGGATCGAGTCCCGCATCGGGCTCCTTGCTCCGCAGGGAGCCTGCTCCTCTCTCTGCCTCTGCCTGCCTCTCTGCCTGCTTGGGTTCTCTCTCTGTTAAATAAATAAATAAATAAAATCTTAAAAAAAAAAAAATGGCAGTGGTTCTTGATGAGGGGCGACCTTCCTTCCAGAGGACATTCGGTGATGTCTGGAGGTGTTCGTGCTTGTTTCACTTGGATACTGCTGGGACCACATGGCCAGAGGCCAGGCCACCCAGGATGGTCCCCACACACGCAAAAAATGCCTAGCCCAAAATGTTACCAGTGCCAAGCTTTAGAAATCCTGAACTAAGATAATAAATGAAAAGTTCCCGGCACTAGTCTAGGACATAGAAATCAATAAAAACTAATAAATAGCATTTATCATTTTATGAGCCAATCACTGTGCTACATGATAATATTCATAGGTAATATGTACCAGTGCTTACTGTGTGCTAGAATCTAAGCATTTTATGTGTTTTGAATGCCTTCATCCTTAGAAAAACCCTATATGACTCAGGCATCTGTTTTATCATCCCTGTTTCACATAGGAGAAAACTAACGTGCATAGATCTAGAAACTTGCAGAAGGGCACACAAGGGGTTAAAGTCGGACTCTGCATTCAGAATCCAAGCCCTGGACCTCAATGCTATGCTGTCTTTTCCAAATACAAAGGAGAAGAGAATGAGTTAATGTGGGCTCACAGAGCTTTCAATCTAGAGAGAAAAATGGAAGGTAAAAAACAAGTAGACACATGCGGGGATGAATTGTAGTCCCTGCTTAACGCTTTCAAGGCAATAAATGTGATAAAGAATAAAAAGGGAAGATCCAATGTAGCCATGAGTGTTGTCACGGAAAGTCTTTTTAGGGAGGTAAATTTTAAAGTGACGAGAAGGAGGTAACTAAGTACAAAGCCGAAGGTGGAGCAGTGTAGCCAATGGAAAGATAAACCCAAAGGTTCTACAGAGGGATGATGACCAAAGGCCAGGGGTGAGCAGAGCCTAGATCTCACAGGGCCTTCCTTGACCATGCTAAAGGTTTTGAATCAATCCTAACTGAAGGATGATAAGCAGGAGAGTCACATGATCTCAGCTGCATCTTTTATGTACCGTTCTGGCTGCTATGTGAGGCAAGAGCAGAAACGGAAAGACAATTTGGAAACCTCTGTTGCAATCCACATCACCAGACAACCTCTCTTCACGGCCACTCTGCCCTCAACCTTCCATCAAACGGCTCCTCCTCAGTATTGCGGTCCCTGCAGACATCTGGCCACCATTTTACCCAACTTGGCCCAGACACACTGCCAAGTGGCATTCACAAACCATTCTAATCATTGATTGGGAATTTAGACAGTCTTTTTTTTCCCCCCTCTAATCTATGATCTCTCTTTTCTGATGAAATCTCAGATCTTGGCAATTTAATTCAGCAAATTCTCAGGATCCGTAAGTCAAAAAATAAAAAAATAAAAAACCCAAAGATCTCTGACCTGAATAAGGCTAGTATTCAGCTTTACTTTTACCAAAACATTTCTTTTTAATGTCACTACTTTTCATCCAATAAAACGTATGGTGTAGATAACATGGAGTGCTTTTCGGCACCTAACTATTTTTGGAATTAAGGAGAGAAGTTTTTAATTTTTAATTAAATTAAATTAATTTAAATTAATTTAATTTAATAAAATTTAATTAAAGTTTTAATTAATCCTCTTTATTCTATACATAACTCAATGGATTCCCAAATTCCTCAAAAATGGATTTTTGAGACTATCATCAATGTTCACAGGTTACAGCTTGTTCGAGGCAGCATTAATGACCCTATTTCTGTGTGGTTTACTCACCTGTCCTGCAGTTGGATTTGTATCTCCAGTTATCATCTTAATAGTTGTACTTTTGCCAGCTCCATTGTGTCCTAAGAGCCCTATAACTTCACCTGAAAAGAAATAGGTATGTTTAGAATTAGAACTTCAAATAATTACAATAAACATAAAGGCAAATACTATTGGAGGGCTCACTATGTGTCAGGCTCTGTGTCGAGTGCATGAATATATTAATTCATCTACTCTTCACACACACACACACACACACACACACACACACACACACCCCTAGGTGCTGTTGCTGGCTTCATTCTATAGGCAAAGAAACTGAGGAGTAAGGAGGATACATAACTTGTCCGTGGTCATAGAGCCACTAAGATACTGAGTTTTTAAGGGTTCTGCACGTTTTAAGGGGGGGTTCTGCACGTGCCTGTGGGTGACAGGCTGCCTTTCATGATTATCAACAGATGGTCCCCCATTCAGGCACTATTATTCCCTCCCAAAGACCTCGTCTCAGGAGGTCCAGGTAGCTCCTCCAAACATTAAATCTAGTGTCTCCAACCTTTTTGAACACAGAAAGAGACATTTCTTATGGCCACTTTTTTCTTCCTCTTAGCAAAGCAGTTTCTCTTTTTGCCTGCGTATTCCTTCCGTAGACAGCTAGCAATGATGACGGGTTTCTGCAGAGACAAGTAAATAACAATGGGGCTTTATTCTTACCTTGAAATGAGTGAGTGCACCACATTTCCTCCAACTACATTTCCCCCGTTCAGAATCATGACTCACACAAGTCTTCCCCCAGAAACTGCCATGTTCAAGTGAACTCTCCCAATCTATATTCCTGCAGGGAAATAACACTTGCACTGTATTGCATGATCTGTGTTTAACCTTTCTCAGGAATAAAGACATCCCCCAAACCAAGAGGACTGTTCACACACACACACACACACACACACACACACCTGCACACACACAAACACATACACCTCAGATGGACTAGCTTGTATTGCAGTGAGCTTTACTTGGTTCATAAAACTCACAACGTCTTACTTAGGTTTTGTAATGTGCAGCTTTTCTTACCCAAACTACAACCCTGAAAAAGGAATTAATAAGCCTGTGTGTATGTGTGTGTATATATCCCTTGTTCTCCTATCTCTGTGGGCATTGCGTATTCAGTGACGTCAAGGAATGAGCTCTGTGTGTAAGGACAAAAGGACCACAGAGTGTTTTTCAAAATAGTCACATGAACGTTTTTAGTAGTTCTACCTCATCAAAGTCTGCAACAGTCCCAGCATTTGTGGTTCTCCTTCTTTCTATCTGAACATCCTCATCCTCTCCTTCGGGTTCTTCTGGGTTTGGAAAAATGCCACTGCTTCTTGGAGAAATTCTAAAATCAAAACAGTATGATAACAACTGGTCTCCAGTTGAAAAACTTGCAGCGAAAATAATGAGCTTGCTGTCGACTGCTCTCAATTATGTGAATACATTCACTGTGAGTACAACATAACCCCCATTTTTCGGCTCTGTGCCATCTGCCTTGCAAACAGCCTGGTTTCCATCAATGAGTCATATGATGCTACTCTTGCTTTTTCCCTAGTTTTACTTTTCCTTGTGGATTGTGACTTTAAAATAATAATAATAATAATAATAATAATAATAATAATAATAAAAACAGGACACATTCTCTGGCAAAAGATTTTGGGGCACAGTTGTGTGAAAAAGGCATCTGGGAACCGTAATTTTGGCCCAGGTATTTTGGAATTCTGAAGACTTTGAGAGAACTGTGGATCGAGAGGGGCACGTACTGCATGGAGCACTGGGTGTGGTGCATGAACAATAAATCTTGTGACACTGAAAAATTAAAATAAACAAATTTGGGGAGAAAAAAAAAACATTTGGAATTTGAGATGCATCCCAGAAAAATCCAGAAGATGTAATCACCAGGAAGTGAGCACTGTCATTTCTTAGAGATATGTTTCAGAATCACTCCTTCCTGACGACTATCCATCCAGTTCTTTCCTTCGTCACCCTCGACCACTGATTACTGCTGATTCTCATCTCCCTCCTTCGTGCCATGGCAAATTGCTGATGTCCGCCGATTTCCTAAAATATGGGGGTCAGCCTGTCATGCTCCTATCCTACCACCTCCTTTACATTGGAACTGGATTCATATTTTGTGAGTTAGACGAGGTTTCCAAAACATACCTGCATCGATTTCCCATTATGTAATTTGCAAAATCTTCCCTATGCTTCTCTATTCCAAAACTCTCCAAAATTTAGCTTTAATTTAATTTTCCATTACCTTCCAGTACCAACTTTTAAGTTCTTTCCGGCTGTCTTCTCAAATCTACAGGAAGGTGGCCTTTATATCAACTTCTGGTTTTTTCCTACCTTCCTGGACTGGATACACTTACCAATTGTTTATCTATATTTACCCATTATTTTAAAGATTTTATTTTCATATATAACTTTCTTTTAGTATGTCAGTGCAATTATGGTATTCCTTAATTTTTCAGTGTCTCATGTGTGTTAATATGGTTTCCCTCCGTAGATTGTAAGCTCATTAAAGTATCATGAATTATAATAATTTTGCACATGACACAATTCCTGAAAAAAATGCTGTGCAGTAATTTTTACTCAATTAACTTAGGCATATTGAAATATTTTTAAACAATGAATATTAAAATAAAACATGAAATTGTATTTGAATTTTCTCAACCTGAACACGGGATCTTTTCTCATTGATTTCTTTCTAAAGTTCACTTCCAGATACCGGAGAACAAAAACGAAAATGCAAAAATGAAGGTAAGGCTAAGGGGAGAAAAAAAAAACAATCAGTGTTAGAAATCACCATAAAAAAGAACAAGTTCAATATTGGAATTTATTTAAGGAGTTTGATCGTGTGTACAAAGGTAGATCTGATAACATTTTGACAAGTTTGAAAAGACAATCTCTTTAATGTCCAATGAAACTCTCAGAGCTAGCTTGCTTCCTTATTCTTCAGAGAAGCTGTAACAAACAAGATAATAGTAAGCTGGTACCAGGACCAATCACGTCATTGAGACTTTGGGCTCTACACTCCGTGTCAAATGATTGTTATAAAAATAGTGGTCCAAATTTTAAAGCCTCTGTGTGTGTGTGTGTGTGTGTGTGTGTGTGTGTGTGTGTGTGTGTGTGTTGGTTGCTTCAGATGCCTAAAATACCACAATTTCAAGTGCCAAAGATAAACTTTTTAACTTAATGCTAAGTAAACAAATGTGTCCCCTTCATGCAAGAACATTTAAATGGAAATGTATTCTTACTATCAGCAGTGCCAGGAACACAATTTGCTGTTCTGAAGCTCCTAAATAATCCATGGAGTCAGGAGAAATCTGTAAAACGAGGAAAGGTAGGTTTAGATGAACCTCTCTCTGTTCTCGAATCTCATCTCACGTAATATGCACTAATGTCCTTTAAAAGACCTTGCCAGCGTTCTCTCTCGTGCATCAGGTAAAAGTCAACTTCTGACCTCGCTATGTGTCTTCCTTGCTTCCAGAGTCACTCCGTGACCTCCTCTCCTGTGCTGGGCTGGAGGCTCAGATGCTCTTGGAACGCTGTGTGTCGGCAGGATTCGCCTTGCTAGGGGAATCCCAGGTGGTGTTAGCAGCACCCACTGACGCCATGGGCAAGACTTGTCTTAAGACAAACCCTCTCCCCTAACTTTTACCTGCCTTTCTCCCTATGTCTGTACTCCTTCCCTAAGAACCATCACATAGCTCGGTCCCTTGCTCCACCCACTCTTAAGAATAATCATGACAACTGCTCCTACTAAAGACAAAGCTCTTCACCTAGAGTTTTGCACGGTTTTCATTAGATTTACAATACATGCGTAATATACGTAATATACACGCATAATACGTAAGTTCATGATTTTCATCAGATTCACAATACATTTTGAAACATCCCCCGATTCCTTAGTAAATAAAGAGTAAAGAGCCAATTTTGCTTCTTGAGCTTTATTTCCCAGGACTTTTTTCTGAATAATGGTAAGCTGACTTAGTAAATCTCTATCACAGCCATCCACATGTATCAGAGCCATCTAGAAAAGATGATTACATTCTTCTCATTGAATGGTTTTCTGGGACCCTGGCATTATTTCAAATGATCTTATTCTCCTACATGACTTGGTAACCTGCTTCCAAACACTGTACCGCACCCCAAATCGACTTTAGGCCCCCTGATCTTTGCCCTATCCACCATGTTTTATTTTTTTTCCAGCTTCGTCACTCTACTCTCCTTAGTCCATAATTTGCATTTGGTGACCCTCCAACCCCACAACCCTACCACTGTCTCGCTGTTCATAAACCCCCTCATTTCCTTAACTTCGTCATTCCCAACTTAGAATCCATGATCTGTCACTACAATCCCTCCTTATAAAAAACCACCACTCCGTTATCCTTTTCTTTGTCAGACTCACTTGGCAAAACACTAACCCTCATTGAACCCAACTCTGCCTGCCCTGAAGTGTATCTGGGAAGGAGTCTTTGAGGAGAGAACTATCAGCTTTGCTGACTGTACTTGGAAAGTAGGGCAAGGAATCTTTTAACACTGCCTGTCAATTCTACTGACCTCCTTTCTGAAATAATTGTTCACATCCTTTCCTCTATCCTCAACGTCCCAACACCTCTGTTCACCTCACTCTAAGTTAAAAACTTCATCTCTTTCCCTAAGGAAGTAGGATCACTCAGAAGAGAATCATGCATTTTATTACCATCCAAGCCACTAAACTATTTGCCTGTGGCTATGGTCTTGATAAATAGAGGAATGTTCCTGCTTTGATGGGAAGGCAACCTCTCTGCTTGGGCACTATATGATATTTTTTCTTCTCGGCTCTTCAAGGAGTCAGACTTCTTAGGGAGTTCATGTCTCTCTTTTCATCAAAAATGTCTCTCTTATAAGCATGTTATCTTCCTTCTTAAACAGAAATGTATTCTCATTCATCTACTTTTCCATCTCTGTTATTCTTTTCAGCAAAACTAGAAGTAGGTGTCTCTAACCCTGCACTACTTTCTCATCTCACAGTATCTACTAAGCTCACTCTAGTTAGGTTTGTTGTTCACCCTTTCCTTGAATTCTAGCTGGTTAACATGGCCAATGACTTCCATGTGGTCTCCATCCAGTGGCCTCCTCTCAGTCATCAACTTTCTAGACCTCTTGTTTGATGGTTGAATCACTCTCTCCTTCCTAAAATGTTCTTTATTACCATCTGGCACATATCCACCCATACAGATGCTTCAAGGGTTTAAGGAGGGTTTCTGAGAAGAGATTCTGGAGCACGACCATCCCCTACTTTTTCTCCTACCTCGTGGTCTCTTCCTCAACTTGCTGACTCTTCTTATCAATCTTTAAATTTTGGAGTCAAGGCCAAATCTTTGGCCCACTTTTTATTCTAACTGTACTTATTCTGTAGGTTATGTTATCTAGTGCCACAGCTTTAGATATCATTTATATGCTGATGGATCTCAAGGAACCACAAGGTGGATTCTAGATTCATACATCCTACTGGCTCCTTGGCATTTCCCATTGTATGCCCTTTAGGAAATTTAAAACCAGTATGTCCAAAATTAACAGAAAAAGCACATCTCATTGGCCTCCCAGTAGGGTCATTTGTTCCCAGGAGAGAGGGTTATCATGAGAACTATAAATTCCACTACTGCAAAGCTGCCCTTGACCTTCATGAACCAAGGCAGAGCTTCTTACTGAATAACATGACTCTTGTCTGTGGTAAGAGAATGATCTTTCCAAAGACAGAGACTTCAAATTTTGTAGATAAGAACTCCATCTACATTTTTACAGTATTCCAGGCTATCTCCAGTGGCCACACGTTGTATGACCTAAGGACAGGCATGATATTACTTACCTCAGAGAAAATGAATAGAGAACCAATCAGTGAGAAAGGTGGTATTAATATAGTGCAGAGAAATAACCCTAGAAATCCATATTCATTTATATCCATAGCAACTATCGAGAAGATGGTGATCTAAAAGAAAAAAAAAAGTGCAGCTTAATTTCACTAAAGAGTAAAAAAATCTGAATTTTAGGATGTTTTCCAAGAGGGTGGGAATTCATCTTCTAAATGTTCTTATTTTCAGCTTTACTCTCACAAGGCAGTATTACCACCATTTTTTGCAATACGAGATTGTGTCAGAATTCCGTATTTGATTAACTATGACATTTTTAAGACACAACAGGGCTCTCAAATTCAATGTGCTCGCAAATCATTTGGGAGTTCTTACTGAAATTCAGATTCTGACAAGAGGGATCTTTATCACACAAAGCTCAGTCTTTTTCTTTTTTTTTCATTTCACAGGAGCTCATAGACATTTGTTTGGATTTAGACACACCAGTTATTCATTTTCACAGCCGCATAGTATTTCTTCGAATGGAGGTGCAAGAATTTCAACAATTTTGCATTCAGAAAACGTGCTGTTTCAACTTCTCTGCTCCTATAAATAACGGTCTACATAAATCCTTATCTATTGACACTCTTTATTTTGTTTTTAAGATTTATTTATTTTATTTTAGAGAGAAAGACAGAGCGTGAGCACGAGTGGGAGGGGCAGAGGGAGAGAGAATCTCAAGCAGACTCCACACTGAGCATAGAGCTGGACACGGGGCTTGATCTCACAACCCTGATGACCTGAGCTGAAACCAAGAGTCCAGTGCCTCACTGACTGTGCCACCCAGGTGCTCCAGGACGCTTAGCCTTTTAGGAAAGATTCTGAGAAGTGTAAATACAGGTTAAAATTTATGTGGATTCAGGGGGCCCCTGGGTGGCGCAGTTGGTTGAGCGACTGCCTTCGGCTCGGGTCATGATCCTGGAGTCCCGGGATCGAGTCCCACATCGGGCTCCCAGCTCCATGGGGAGTCTGCTTCTCTCTCTGACCTTCTCCCTTCTCATGCTCTCTCTCACTCTCTCTCTTTCCTAATAAATAAATAAATAAAATCTTTAAAAAAAAAATTTATGTGGATTCACATTTTCAGCAGTTACTAACAGATTATTTTTCAAAAAGATGGTGACAGTCTGTCCTCTTACAAACAGGGGTGGGTGTGTATGTTAGGCCACCTCACGGGCACTGGGTGCTTTAATTAATTAGTGTGGGTGTCCTTGTTTTATTACAGATATTAGGTGAATAGCTGCATAAGTTTACTATGTCCTATAATATTTGCCATTGGTTTTTAGTAATTTGTCCTTTCTGTACTTATGCTTTTTACTGGACATTTTTAAAGAAATTGTATGATGTTTTCTTAACTGAGTCAGTTTTCCTCTGTTAGTTTGATAGCTTCCAATAGTGAATCATCATCGCAATCTCAAATAAATCATACTGACTATTCTTCTTCTTCTTTTAATTTACTTCTGCTTTGTCATCTTTTTATTTAGAGAACTGTCTTTGATTTTCCAAATTAATTTATCAATGATTTCCTTTTTCACTCTATCTTTCTTAGGATTTTTACTAAAGTTATGCTCACTTTATAAAAGTAACTATTACACTTTGTGGATTATATATTTATATATATCTTAAATATATAAAAATATTTATATATTATATGTAAATAATATATTTTATATATATTTTATATATATTTATTATTCCCAAAGTTATTCAACTTTATGCATGTTTAACAGAATTCAGTGGTTCCCTACCAATGCTTTTATAGCATTTTTTTATTGTGTTATAGAGTTTTTATTTATTTCCCCCCAAATACGTTTATTTTATTTTTTCAGTGTTATAAGATTAACTGCTCATGCACCACCCCCAGTGCTCCATGCAGTACGTGCCTTCCTCAGTACCCACCACCAGGCTCGCCCAACCCCCACCCTCTCCCCTCCAAAACCCTCAATTTGTTGCTCAGAGTCCACAGCCTCTCATGGTTCATCTCCCCCTCCAATTTCCCCCCATTCACCCTTCCTTTCCTTCTCACAATGCCCTCCATGTTTTTCCTTATGCTCCACACATAAGTGAGACCATAGATAATTGACTTTCTCCACTTGACCTATTTCACTCTCTTCCAGTCCCATCCATGTTGATGCAAAAGTTAGATATTCATCCTTTCTGATGGAGGCATAATATTCCATTGTACATATGGACCATATCTTCTTTATCCATTCATCTGTTGAAGGGCATCTTGGTTCTTTCCACAGTTTGGCAATTATGCATTTTTAAATTTTCTTAAATTATTTTATTTCTCTGTTGGACTAATTTCATCCTTAAATGGTTCTCCTTCCCCCTACCCAGATTTATTGAGATATAATTGACATATAATATTGTGTAAGCTTAAGATGTACAATGTGATGATTTGATACACATATATACTGTGAAAGTAACACACTCCTAACCTTACATAGCTACCTTTTTTTGTTGTTGTTACAATGAGAACATTTAAGATCTACTCTCTTAGAAACTTGCAAGTGTGTAATACAGTATTGTTAACTATAATCATCGTGCTGTACATTAGATCCCAATAACTTATTCATCTACTAACAGTAAGTTCATACCCTTTGACCAATATCTCCCCATTTCCCTCACCCACAGCCCTTGGTAAACAGCATTCTTTTCTGTTCCTATAAGGATGGTGTTTTAGATTTCCACATATACCTGAGATCACATAGTATTTGCCTTTTTCTGTCTGATTTATTTCACTTAGCCTAATCTCAAAGTTAATCCTACAAGGGGCAACAGTTGCTTCTTTTTATGGCTGAATAATACTCCATTGTATGCATATACTACATTTTCTTTATCTATTCTTCTGTTAGTGGACTGTTAGATTGTTTCCAATAAACATGGGGTGCACATATCTCTACGAGATAGTGATTTCATTTCCTTCAGATAAATACCTAGAAGCAAAATTGCTGGATCATATAGTAATTCTATTTTTTTGAATTTTTGAGGAACCTCCATACTGTTTTGCATAGTGGCTGCACCACTTTACAATCCCAATAACATCGTAAAGTATTCCCTTTTCTTCACATCCTTGTGAGCATTTCTTGATGGCCTAACAGGTGTGAGGTGGCATCTCATTGTGGTTTTGATCTGGAGTTCCCTGATGATGAGTCATATTGAGCTTGTTTTCACATACTTGTTGGCCATTTGGATGTATTCTTTGGAAAAAATGTCTATCCAGATTCTTTACCCATTTTAAAGTTTTACTATTATTATTATTGTTATTATTATATTATATTATTTTGCTATTGAGTTATACAAGATCCTTACATATTAATCGATTTATAATGCGATTTATAAATATTTTCCCCATTCCATAGATTGCCCTGTCATTTTATTGATTGCTTTGTTTGCTATGCAGAAGCTTTTTAGTTTGACATTGTCCCTCTTGTTGATTGAGCCTTTAAAATATATATTCTTATATATATTCTTAAAGTGGTTTAAAAATGATTTAAAAATCAAATAATATGTACTGTCTGCATACTTACAATTAAGAAGAAAAATGACCAAACACCACTATTTTTCCTCCCATTGCGAAAAATGAATGAAATCACGTATGTCAAGAAAACCAGAGATGAGACATATCCAATACTACACAAGATCTGAAAATAGAAATATTAAGGTTGGAGAAGGTAAATCCCAACCTAGGAAAGCATTCATACTTAAACCTCAACTTTCCAAACTATGCTATAGCAAAGGTAATTTGAAATTTGAAATTCTTTAGGTTTTGTTTCCCCCAAATACGCTTATTTTATTTTTTCAGTGTTACAAGATTAATTGTTCATGCACTACACCCAGTGCTCCATGCAATACGTGCCCTCCTCAATACCCACCACCAGGCTCGTCCAAGCCCCCACCCTCACCTCTCCAAGACCCTCAGTTTGTTGCTCAGAGTCCACAGTCTCTCATGGTTCATCGCCCCCTCCGAGCTCCCCCCATTCACGCTTCCTTTCCTTCTCACAATGCCCTCCATGTTTTAGTTTAAGATTAATAATGTCATTGCATTCATGAAACATAGTCTAATAAAACTCTCTCATAATTTTTTGCCGCTTACCTGAACTAACAGGTTTTGAATTATAAATATAATCTCATCTGGGCTAAAAACATAATCCATTATTTGCATCAGAAAGAGGATCAAGAAGTAGAGTGGAATATCCACCAGGGCCTGGCCAAACCAGTAAGCAGAAGGATAGAGGCCTGAAATCCGTAGCTGGGAGTGAGCTTTTCTCTGGGAAAGAAAAGGAAGAAACATCAAAAGTCCTCAGTAGTGGAAGCTTGAGAAACTGCAAATGTGTGGTCACAAAATCATTTTTTTCTGTCTCCCTTTCATATATCATGCTCCTATAGTAAATGACACTGTTACCGGCCACATTTCTGCTTTGGGGGGATGGATGGTGCTCCAAACTGCATGGTGACCTCATTGTCCAAAGGAGAAATGCACTAATATAACCAGCCAACATTCCATCACGAAATGGACATTGCCTCAGTAAGATTCCTGTTCTTTTCTTTGCAAAACTACTCTTCCTTTTGACACTAATGGAGACTTGTAAATTGTACAAAGATTCCAAAGATGTAGGTCTACAAATTTCCTGAAGGATTCTTCACATCTATGCTAGGTGTAAACAGTCCTTTTATAATCAGCATTTTATTTTAGGTCTAAGAAATGATCTTCTAACAACTCAATTTTATTACCAGCTCTTTAGTTTGGCATAAGAAGATGTCTATTAAAACTAGACACTTATTGTCTTGAAGTAAACCACATTTTTCATTATTACGTATGAAAACTAGTTAAGTAGATTTTGATATCGTGACCCACTCTTAGTTATATGGTTGTGGGGACTGTCTTAACACAAGGCTTAACATATTACTTGAACTTTAACAGAAGCACAAAAGCAATGAAAATTTTAAACCTAAAATTGTGTCTACGTAAAGACATTCTTTAGGAAAAAAGTTAGAATGGAGATAAATATTCTGGAAAGGGGAGTGTACCTGGAAAAAAAGCAGGAAAGAGAATGATAGCTAGGATGCATTAAAGAGCTGGACATTTTCTGTTCATTAATATGTTCGATATCTGTTTACAGAGCACACCATGTGCTTTTGCAGGAGGCAAGAGAGATAAAGGCATTATGCAAATAAGTGTAGTGATAGCTACCTAATTAAAATTGTGGAAACTAAAATTGAAGATGTAAAATCAAAAGTGTTAAGATAAAGGTCCTAGGAGAGGTGAATTGTAATTAGGGGATCCGTCAGAGAAGGTTCCCTTGTGAAGGGCTTGAGTTAGGGTCTAAGTGGTGAGTAGGAGTTGCACAGGTACCAGGTAGGGAGCACAGGAGAGAAGACCTGCACAGGCAGAAGACCTGTCAAAAGTTGGCCCTCTCAAGAAACTGGAAAGAGTCCAGCATGGCTGGACATAGTTATCGAGGTGATCATGGCATCATATCAAAGTGGAGAGAGACATCTGGGTCCAGTTCATGCATGGATTTTCAGGCTACAGCAAGGATTTCATTCTTGCTTCATGGTTTGCCAAGAAACCACTGGAGGGACTTAGGTGGGTCTTCAACATGGTCAGACGTGTGATTTTTAGTACTTGTTCTGTCCCACTGGGTGGAGAATGGATAAGGAGAAGACTAATGAGGAGCCATTGTAAGCATTTAGGGAGGCCGATGTGTTCGTCCAGGAGAGAGATGACAGTGGCTTTGACCAAGGTGTTGTAGGAGATATGGTGGAACATGGAAAGATTCTAGATAGATTTCAGAAGCAAATTCCATGGCTTCACCATTAGCCGGCTATCAAGGTTAAGGAGAAAGAGGCATCAATATCATGGAATTGCCAATTACATTTGGATTTTAGACAAATATCCTTTAAAAAAAATTTAGTACAAATATGTTCCAACTGAATGAAGTTAAAATGAATCTTGAGAGGGGAAGTCTTTTTCAACAATAAGCCAAATGCTATGGTGAGGTAGTTCAGACTATTTAACTGAGTAACTTCACCACCATCTTTAAGCGAACACCATCGCTGTGTGAGGCATTATGATAATGTCAGAGGGTCACCGCTACCAATAAAAATCTAAGCGCTAAACCACATGAAAGCTGCCATTCCCTGTTAGCTGATGATATCTCCTTGGCTGTCCTTCCTGAGGTCTCACAGTTGTTTAAGAAAAATAGCATTTTCTTCATATTTGCCAACCTTTTATTAAAAGGCAGGATGATGCATTGTTTCAAGCACACAAATTTGGTGTGCCCCCTCCATATAAATGTACGGTCATAGGGTGGAGAAGGGGTCTCTGAGTAATAAGAACATGCGAGGACTTTGTTAAGTCTCCTTACTTTATAGTCGCTGATGCTGCTCATCGCAATGTAAGGTGTGAAACAGGCAGCCACAGGTATCCAGAAGAAGGAGTTACTCAGGTACTCATGCTCATAAAACATGTGCTCCTGAAATCATGCAGAACACATGAGCTGCTGGCAATTGCACCTATGGTTCATTTGTGCTTGATCTTAACTAAGTCATTCAAATATATGAATTGGTGCTGTAAAGAATGTGAGGCAGCCCCTACCTCACCCCAAATCCCTGTAGCTTTCCAACAGCATGCAAGAGGCTCTCAACAGTACTTATAACTCTTTCTGAAGAGGCACGGAGGTTAAAGCAGGGGCGGGAGTTCTTAACCACCTGCACGATGGCCACACCAAGCAATGCACAAGGGAAAAGGGAGAGGGCTTGACAGTGAGGGCATCTCCACAGCAACCAAAGGGAAATTCTGCTGGGCATCATCAAGTTCATCTTCATGTACACAAGGGACTGCAGTCAAAGATAAAAACTACCCAAGATAATCATGCAGGTCACCTAGGCTGTGGCGCCATGTACATAGAAGCTACAGGAAGCAGATACAACTAGAAAAAGCCGGATGTCTCCAGAGCACCATTTCTTCCTGTTTTAATCTCTCCATCTTTCCTCTCTGCTTCCAGCCCCAGCAATGGAGAAAAAAGGGAGTGGGGAGTCCAGCGCAAGGTCACTCTCTCCTTTCTACTCTAAGATGCTAGACTAGAAAAGGGGGAAAAGGGCAAAGCCCACCACTGCCCACCCACCCAGTCCACCCCCATTAGGACACAAATTGACCCTGCGGTGTTTGAACTGGATGGGAAATTGAAGTTTTGGACAGATTGGAATAATCCTTAATAACAACAAGTGACCAGGGAGCTGTAGAGTATGCCCATAGTGTTATTTCAAGAAGGCGAAGGGAGATTCAAGATGGCGCGATGATGGAACTGCACCCCCCCCAACCCCGCACTGCGGAGATTCTGACTCAGGATCTGAGCAGGCCTGGAAAACTATATTTTAAATAAGAACTGCTTCTAGGGGCGCCTGGGTGGCTCAGTGGGTTAAAGCCTCTGCCTTCAGCTCAGGTCATGATCTCAGGGTCCTGGGATCGAGCCCCCGAATCAGGCTCTCTGCTCAGCAGGGAGCCTGCTTCTCCCTCTCTCTCTCTGCCTGCCTCTCTGCCTAATTATGATCTCTCTCTGTGTCAAATCAATCAATCAATCAATCAATCTTTAAAAAAACAAAAAACTGCTTCTAGTTCAAATTCAGCCAATCTGCTGATCTAGTCAAAGTTGAACATTCTTTAGTGGAAACTCAGTGCACTCCAGAAAAATAATATGAACGGCAATAGTGATCATGAGAGCAATTTATCAAGTGTCTGTAGTTTTCTATGCTTATGTGTCCTACTGCTGGTCTTTAACTCACTCAACTGCACCTCGTGCTCACATTGCCTTCTTTACCTCTTAAGAAAACTGTGTGATGACATTTTTATCTGTATTTTTTTCCTGTGGATTGCTGAACCAAGGGCTACAGAAGGTCAAATTGTTAAGACAGCCACACTGTCTGGCCTTTAAGACTCTGGCTGTTTCAACGAGGTCCCATTACCTACTGCCACAGGTGGTGACAGATCTAAGAAGCTGTCAGTTCTTTTTCCCCAACTATATGTCTTTTCTGCTCTTCCACTGACCCCAAGTCATCCAATTCAGGTTATAATGTTACATAATCACAGCTAGATGATGTGTGTGTGTATATAAACCCGTAAATGTAAACAACATGTATGTAAAACACACACTTATTCAAGAACAAGTTCACAAAAACTTAACATGATGGTATTCCAGCATTTCAAGTGTCTTCTTGAAAACTCCTTAAAGTTCAGCATGAGTGAGATAATATAGATAATGATTACTATACTTACTTCAGGGGCACCTGGGTGGTACAGTCAGTTAAGCATCCAACTCTTGATTTCAGTTCAGGTCATGATCTCAGGGTTGTGGGGTCATGTCCCGCATCGGGCTCCAAGCTGGGCGTGGAACCTGTTTAAGATTCTCTCTATCCCTCTACTTCTGCCCCTCCCCCCTCTAAAAAATTATACTTACTTCAAAATACGTGCTTCTATCAGTCTGAATGTGTTCTGAAGAATTAAAAATTCCAAGTAGCCCATTGCTGATGATATCCATGAGGACAGGAAAGCAATTCAGCCTTTTGGTGTTACATGCTATTGAGAATCTGTGATCCTAAAATATAACAAATATGCATTCTAAGCCCTCAGGAAGCAAATACAAAATTTAATGAAAGAATATGGTAGAAAATCATTTGAATTTTTGACAAAACAGGGAAGCCAAGGCATTGAATGTGATTAATATCACCATCACTCATATTATTTCATTAATTCCCAATATACAGCAAAGAATTCAGTATTTTGTGCTTTACTGACCATAACATCAGCCAGGTGGCTATTTGTGCCTAAATGCTCACAAAATGAAATGCCTCAGATGACTTTTAGCAGCAATACCATAAACTCCACAAAGCAATGTCTCTTTAACATGGCTGTAGGCTTCCTTTCAAAATGCGATACATGCATTTTATAAATTAAGAATGTGTGGATTCTTAGAAGCAGAAGGCAGGCAGCTACTGTAATGAAAGCATGGGTTTTCAAAATACTGAGCTTGCAGTAACAATGCTGGATGTAAAAATCTCTTTTAAAATGGCATTTTAAAATCATTTCACAGTATATGTAAGTCAAGTCATTATCCTGTACACCTTAAACTTATACAATGCTGTGTATCAATTGTATCTTAATGAAGCTGAGGGAAAACATATGGTAAAAAATGTTACATCTCTCTCTATATATACATATATATATGTATATATATGTATGTATAATGATTACTTCTTGCCCCCCAAAAAAGAATATAAGTAAGTTATTACTTGGGCATGCATTTTTGCAATCACAAATAAATCACATGGATTGTAGCTAATCTAATTACTTAAAGTTATGCTTATCAATCTTAAGAATGCCATTTTTTAAAACTATTTTTCTGAGCACACCAGAAACTAACCTACTTAAAACATACCAAGGACAAGTTTGATCAAAAGTAATTTCTAATTTTATTATGGGCACAGAAATTATTCCTGAAAATTAACTCTGACAAGTTGCAAACGGTCAAGCTTTGTAACACTTACCTGCTGTCGTTTACACCTGTAGCACTGTCTTGCCATCTTTTTTCATTTGTCTACCACAGAGATCTCTCCCCAGACTCCCACGGGGCCCAGGTAGATCATATACATGGGTAAAGCAGCGTGGGGAGAGACCAACTTGGCAAGTTAAGTCCAGGTCTAAATTGTGCAACTGTTTCTCAATTCAGCCACAGACTGCCAGAATTAGCATATGGATTTTTTAAGAGAAGCAGAAAGTAAATTTTTGTAAGAAATATACCAATCTTAAATATTGCCAAATAGGGCATTCCTTCTCAAACTTTAGTGAGCATAGTAATCTCCTGCAGGTTTTATTAAAGTGCAGTTACTCAGTAGGTCTGGAGTGGGAGCTGAGAGTCTGCATTTCTTTTCTTTTCTTTTTTTTTATTCAACATCTGGCATGTAATTTTAATTAATTAATTAATTATTATTATTATTATGTTCAATTAGCCAACATAAAGTACATCATTAGTTTTTGATGCAGTGTTCAACAATTCACTAGTTGAGAGTCTGCATTTCTAACAAGCTCTTGGGTGATCCACTGTTGTTGATTCATGAACTGCAAGTTGTAGGAAACAGAAACTTTTAAATATAAGACAGCTGAATATAAATATTTATCTGAGGATTTGACCCATTTGTGCAAAGTTTAGCAGGCAAGACTTGAGCTTTTTTTCCCCATAAAAATACACAAAAATCTACTATAAAAAAGTTAAGAACTATTTTTTTTTTGGTAATGGAGCTGAAGTTCACAGTAGATATTAATCAGACTTATTATTAGAGAATTCATCAAAGTGTCATTTGAATTGAAATCCAAATCAGAATAAGATTTAAATTCATTAATAGAATGAAGAGAATTCTATTGGATTCTATGGATTCTATGGAATAGAATCCATAATAAGGTTTAAATTCAGTGTTAATAATAATGCATACAATTTAATAAGGAATAAAATCAATAGCATTTCATCCTTTCTTGTTATAATGGAGGCTGTGGGCAAATATTTACACTCACAAATGAGAGATATCCCATCTGTTTGTGTTAAATTGGCCTTTTATGTCTGTTGTTAGGTATTACTCAAATAGTTTTCATACCCCATCTTTGGTAAGATGCAAAATCGGAGCCCAACATACCTTGTCATCACCTGACACAGTGATAGCACCATTGAATGATGGCTCATTTGGACCACTTCTAGTTCCGAAGGCATCCACTTCCAAAGCTATGTTCTGTTGTCTCAGTGAATGTATAAAGTTATCAATACTTGACCCTACCATGAAGGTAAAAATCAAAAGAAACAAGAGGGAAGTAAAACAACAGGTAAGTAATATGAAAAAAAAAATTAAACTAAACTAAGTGGTGTCACCCAAAGCATACCATAATAAAGACTGTCTAAAGATTTCCCTAGAAAGACAGAATTGATGCTATGATACCAAAATCCATTCTGATATCAAAGATAGGACACGATGACTTCCCCTAGAGCCTAGCCATTTGCATATAATTTCTGTTTGTGTAAAAATACTATTTTAAAATTAACATTATAATCGTTAAAGATATTAATCTTCTATTTTCTTAGAAATTTGGAACAGATTTTTTTTCCAGTGCCCAAGAATGCATAGTCCTTAAAAAATGCTGTGGAAAGACCTCAACGATCAGTCAGTGATATATCTTGCTAAATCCCCTTCTGTTGCTCAGTGTCATCAACTTTAGGATTTAAGTAACCTTACAAGATGTGTTACTAAAATAAACTCCCAACCTTGAATTTTTCATTTTTTAAATAAATTTCCTATTTGGCCTCATAGGTGTTTTCTAAAACAGGCAGAATTTTTTCTACCCCCTCATGGTTTATGTTGTCTGGGGAATCTCTCAAGAAGAGCAATGCTAAAAAGTTACATTTCGCTCCGTGTTTACCTGTTTTATTGATGACCAGTAAGTGAGTCAGAGGAGCTTGAGGTGGTTGTCCCGGCGAGAGGAAGTACATATTAGGAGTCAGTCCCCAAGAATAACTTTTTTGATATAACTCATAGAACAGATGTTCTAAAAGCTGAGGGCAAAAGCTGATGCCAAGAAGCAATAATCTACGTGGAGGAAAATATAAAAGAAAAAAAAATTCACCTATAGCAACTTTTGTAGATTTTTGAGTAGATAATGGATATTAAAATATAAATAAATTCTAAACACTAGCCAAATATAGGAATCATGCTTCCCCCCACCCCTACCCTTTATTTCTTTTTTCTAAAATGAAATGGTTCCTACTTATCTATGCTTGGTCTATCTCTCTAAATGCCCCTCCCCCACTCCCCCTCCCCCGCCCATTTTGGACATGTCACTCAATCATGACACTGTCTGGGTATGACTCAAATCTCTCTCCAATTCCCACTTCTTTCCTCTGTTTCCATCTTGCATTTCTTCTTTTTCCTAGACCACTGCACACTGGCATACCACCAACACTCAGACATTCTACACTCAAACGTTTCCCCCTCCTGTTCCCAATTTATATAAATTACATTTTCTCATTTACTCAAGTTCCAAGGACCATTTTCCACTAATCTGTCTCCTTTAAGTCCCTTTTCCTAACAGCTGAAAATTTCTATCATGTCATCGTTATTAGGTGCCTAAAACCTTTTTCTTTTTTACTTTTTAAGTTTGGACCTTAATTATCTCTCTCCTGACCTCTTTCAACATTTTCCTCAATGACTGTTTTCCTTGTCTCCAGAGTCTACTATTTCTAAGCCATTTTGGTACTGTTGCCCAATTAAGTGCAATTTGGCAATCTGTTTATTTTTTTATTTTAGAGAGAGAGTGAGAGTGAGCACAAGTGGGGGGAGGGGCAGAGAGCAAGAGAAGAGAGAGAGAGAGAGAGAGAGAAACCCCTAAGCAGACTCCCTGCTGAGTGCAATGTCTGACCCAGGGCTGGATCTCATGACCGTGAGATCATGACCTGAGCTGAAATCTAGACTCAGATGCCCAACTGACTGAGCCACCCAGGGTCGCCCCCTGCCCTCGGCAATCTGTGCTAATTATGTTGATCATCTTTTCAAATAAAAAATAAAGTTTCAATACTTCCTCATTAGTCATAAAGCCCAAATTCTTTAGCTGTATGTAATACATTATCAAAATTATTTTTTACTTTTCTATATACTTTATGTTGTAATCAACGCAAATTGATAACAGCTCTTTGGACTTTTTATGTGTCTCCAAACTCAGTATTGCCCCCGCTGCCTGAATTTCTATCCTCCTTTCTTTCCTTGGCTAACCATAACATTTTCCTACACCAGACTCCATTTCTCCCTCATATAAAATGATTTTTCTGAAGCCCATATTGGAACCTAATCTTTCGCATACTGAATGTTCTGGTCGACAATATTGTCTAATCTTATGCTATGGTTTTTAGTATACTTTTAATCACCTTCATGAGCCAAATCTCAAGTCTGATTTATTTTGGTAAGTGTTACAGATATTTAACGTAGAGTGTTAGGCAGAAGTGCTAACAAATACTTTTTAATGAATGAGTCCTGGATGGAGATTAGGGTTTTTGCAAGGAGGTATTACTCAATGAAGAGCCTGAAGCTATAGGGAAATGTGTGAACCATGAAGCAGGTTCCTGAGCGTGGATGGATCAGATACAGCCTGGCACAGAGCTGTTTGGGCAAAGAGGAAGTTCTGGGGATGGGACCCAAGGGCTAACTTCCAGGTCAGAAAAATGATTTCCACCCTTGGGTAAGAGCAGATTCTGTATGAAATTAAAAGAAAAAGCCCAAACTTTACCAGGTTTAGTTATATACCCACCAAAGCAATTAGAAATTATTTTCCGCGTTAAAAAAAGACCATTTGCAATTGCTGGAATTTATTTCAGAGGTGTGTTTATTTTTTTCCCTTGACTTTATTTTGAGAGCGCTGACCCAACATATCTGAAACACTTGGGTACTCACATGGTCAACAAAGTTTTTTTTTCCTTCTTTAACTTGAGGAAGCGAACTTTTGCTATTGCACAGAGCTGTTGCCTCCAGAGAGCCATGCCACTGATGGATTTCTTTGTTTCCTTAAAGGAAGACAAAACTTGTTCCAGCTCAACAAGGCTTCCTGTGTCTTTTGTTCTATTATTTTGTAACTCTCCCCAAATTCCAGCATCTATAAAACACAAAATGGCTAATTTATAAAGTATCATTTTAGATGCACATTACTTAGATTTTTCTATGACCATCTTTTCACCAAGTGGTGTTGGAGTAGAGAATCTTAAGCAAAGAGATGCTAATAAATGAATCCATGACATTACAAGAGTAACTACTAAATTAAAGAAAACAAAGCAAAAAAAAAAAAAGCGTAATACAAGAGGAAAAACTGACATAATAAAAGAAATCTTGTATTTTCTTTTTAAAAAGGTTTGTGTCTATAGCCTTAAGGACTTAATTCATTCTAGGGAAATCAATGAAAAGAAACCCATAGTTAGCCTAGAAAAATCTACTCATTGCAAAAGATAAACTATCAGTATTTCTGACTAAGGTGGAAGAGTCGGTATATATAGAACCTTCCCCGTCCCCTCCCAAGGATATAAAATTGGTTGAGACAATATTTTTTCATATAGCCATGGTTGAAAACAAGAAAAAAGTTACCTCTTTTGGAAGACAAGCCTAGAGAAATTGATCAACTCTAGACTTTTAGAAAGCTATAATATGTATATATTAAAAGTTAAGCATAACCACAAGTATGTAACTTCAAAAGTGGGTAAAAGAGAGAAGGAGGTATTTTTAAAAACCTACTCAACCAATAAAAAAATAGAAAACAGGAAAAAAAAAATGAATGTAGTAAAGAGGAAACCAAGTAGGATGATAGTAAACCAGAAACAAGGAATTCTCTTAGATCAAGTAGAGAGGACTTTCCAAGGAATAGCAATTATACTGACAGCAAATCTTCTCATAACAACAATGGAATCCTGAAGACATTGGGGATGTCTCCTCATATCTTATATCCTCAAAACGTTATAAGAAAAGTTAACTGTCAACATATAATTCTAACTTCCTTCTCTCTATAGCACTTACATTACGTATTTATTGTCTACTCCATGAGGACCTAATTTTGTGCACTGCTATATCCCACATCCTTAGTAAAACGCATAGTACAAAATAAAGAATTTAAGAGGGGGACCAGCATTGGGAGAAAAAGGAAGGAAGAGATAGAAATACATCTCTTATGTGCTCTAAGTTTTCCCAAGACCAGACTGAATCAAAGCACCTCCAAAATCACACAACCTCATCATTCAAAGTATATTTTCAAGATAGAATATTCTACAGAAAGATAAAATTGAAGTTTCTTCTTCTTCCTTTTTTTTTTACCTGATTCATCAATAGCTGATTTTCCTTCTAATTTCAAGAACACTTCATTCAAAGTTGTCATGGAAACACCATAATTCTTAATCCCCTGGTTAGAGCATCTATCAAGATCCCTGTAAAGATCTAAAAGTAGTCACAAAAATGCATTAGAAGAATATGATTTGAATTGAGATTGTTAAGTAACTATATTTTTCAACACTAGATAACATGTGTGATAGCCCAAAAGCATTCATAAGAAACAAAGCTATGATACAGACATTCCCTTATTTTTAAAATAACCTATACAGTATGTCTCCATGTCTTGAGTATAAAATTGTAATCATCTACGTTTCATTCTTAGAAAGCCACATATGCTGAGTTCTTTAAGAAATATTATGTTTTATTTATTCTGTTTTTAAAAAATTAATTGTTTGATAATGGGGAGTGTAATAAATGAACTGAATGCTTACAGTCTCCCATAAATCTGTATGTTAAAACCCTACCCTCCAGTGTGATGGTATTAGGGTGGTATTAGGAGGTGGGGGCTTTGGGAGGTAATTAGGATTAGATGAGGTTCCCGAGGGTAGAGCTTTAATTAATGGTCTTCGTGCCTTTGAAAGAGTCACAAGAAAGCTGACTTCCTCTCCCTGCTCCCTGCCATATGGGAATGCCCAGAGAAGTCTGCACTCTGCAAATCCAATGAGGTATGTCACTAGAACCCAAAGGTGCTGGAACCCAGATCTTGAACCATCAAAAAATTAATGTCTGCTGTTTGTAAGCCCCCTAGTCTACAGTATGTGCTATAGCACCCCCAAATGACTAAGGTAGGAAATATTAAATTCTAAAACCCCATTAATTCAGGAGTATTATTCCAAAAACTGAGAGAAGAATGCTCTTAAGAATAACTAGTAGGCGGTAGAATAACAAATGCAAAAGAACTAATGTTTATAGAAATAATTAGGTGCTTCACAGTCTTCCCTATTTTAGAGAAATATAGAAGTTAAAGGAAAGGACAAAGTATGTATGTAACTTTGCATTTACTCTCTCTCTCTTTTCCATCTTCTGACCAATGTATGCAGATTACACAAGAGCCTTCAAAGGAGGCAGGTCTTGAGAGACAGACCATAAGAGACTTTTAACTATAGGAAAAACACTGAGGATTGTTGGAGGGGAGGGTGGTGGTGGGATGGGGTAGCTGGGGGATGGGCATTAAGGATGACATGTGATGTAATGAGCACTGGATGTTATATGCAACTGATGAATCAATGAACTCTACCTCTGAAACTAATAATACACCATATGCTAGTTAATTGAGTTTAAATAAAAAAAGGGCCATCATGCTGCAAAAAATTTTTTTAAAAAGGTATGTCTTTATAGGGATTAGTAGACCACTTTGAGGGTTGTTTTTGCTTTTTAAAGATACTGAGCATAACTTGGGGGCACCTCAGGAAAATATGAAGTAGAATAAAGGATCAACTAATTCAAATATTGAGAGAAATTAAAGGTATCTAAAAGATGTGTTAGATAAATAAAAATACAGAAGTAGTCATGATTTCTAATGAGTTCTTACTGTTGGTTCTTTTTCAGTCTTTCTTTAAATTGGGCATTCCCCTTTGAAATGCATTTAACAAGTAATCAGGTAACACTTTGCTTTGTGGGTTTCATAAAGATTTCTGTTTCCATATGTGTATGTAATCAAAGATATGGTGTACGCACCTAAGACTGTCTCACTGATTCTAAGATAAATACATTTCATCATCTTTTACCATATTTGGAATGAGCATGTATCACAAATGCTGGTAGGTCATCGTAAATGGTGGAACTATTTCTTTCTATTTCTTTCTTGGTAGCACATCTTATAGCCGAGGCTGTCTTAGACTTGAAGAAATACCAAAGCTTCTATGTCAGGTATGATTCCATATGCTGTGCTTATTTTTAATATTTTAATAATATGTTTAAATATACTAAATCACTTAATCCTCATAAAAATCCTATACAATTAGTACTAGCATTATCCCCTTGTTCCATATAGGGAACCTGAAGTACAGAAAAGTAATATAACTTGTCCAGGATAATAGAGCTCATAACAGCCTTGCTGGGATTTGAACCTACCCAGTCCGGCTCTAATATCCCAGCTTCGAACCACCGCACCCTACTGTCTACTGCTGCATTTCCTGATGAACCATGATTACGGCAGCCTCATTGATTCAAGCAGATAGCCACGGAGCTATTATCATCCATTAAAAGCTGGCAAATTCCTTGAACTCAAAGTAAACCATTTAATGGTTATACTGATTTTTTTTAATGTAATACACCTCAAAACTCTTGGCAAATGAACGCATATTGGGAGACCAGCTAGAAAAGCAGGAATGGCAATGATCCTCCAGGCTTCTGTTTTTGTAGCAAAACTGTTAGTTTAGAATGTTTGGCGGCACATAGGCTGATCGTAATTACTATTCAGTTACTTAGATTATAACATTATGTCATGGTGTTTATAATAAAACCATCCACATGTGGCGATGTACCATTCCCTTAGCTCCCATTTAATACTCTATGCTGTTTTCACAGACCCCTCCTTGCCCGGACCAGACTCTTTCACTCATTCCTGAAACAAATGTCTCAAATGTTCCTAATTTTAGCTTGATGTGGTCCTGTACCTCTTAACGGTCCAGCTTGCCAACTGAAGCATATTTAGCGTCTTTTTTTTTTTCCAGTGTTCCAAAATTCATTGATTATGTACCACGCCCAGTCATATTTAGCCACTTTTGGCTCAGTTTACTCACAAGTGATTTGGGGATAATATCAGGGGCTAATATTAGCAGTAACTCTGGGGAACATTAAAGGATTATGCACAGCGCCACGAACTTAGCAACACAAAGATGTTAGCCTCGTGGTGGGCATTAAGGAGGGCACGTACTACAGGGAGCACTGGGTGGGGTGCAGAAACAATGAATCTTGGCACACTGAAAAAGTAAAATTAAATTAAAAAAAAAGACAGAATTAAAAAAAAAAGATGTCAGCCGTCATTCTTAATAAGGCCACTGTTATTCTTAGTAACATTGTTATAAATCATTCTGTGGTCTCTGTGGTCTGTTACCTGGAAATTTGTTTGTCCTCTCCAAAGGCAAAATATATACGAGCTTTTCTTCACTTTGTGCTGTTAATTTGGCATCAGGAATGTGCTGTTTAACAAGTGATGTTATATTGTCTGGATCACACATTTCATTCAGATGCAAGCTGACATTTGAAAAGAGTGTGTTAATGCTATTTTTATCCAACACCATCCCTACATTCCCTATATCCATTAAATACATATATAATCTATTCATTAATATAATCTAATCAAGACATTCATATATATATATATATATATATTCTAATGGAGGAAGCAAGACTTAAAAGTAAATAGCCCAAATATAGTCCAAATTAATATAGTCTAAGCTCTATAATCTAGGGGCACTAGTGAAAGGGGTACTAACTCAAGTATTATTATTTGGAGGGAAGAGATATTCAGCTAGATGTTGGCTGGAGTGAGGTGGCGGAAATGCCTGATTTTCTCTCCATCTATCCAAAAGCTCAGCTTTCAATTTCCCTTTTGCAATGAAGTATGGGTTTTACAAAAACTAAGACTTGAACATGGTGAACACAGACACAGGAGTAACTTGATAGAGTTATTAAGATCATGATCCTGGGGGTGCCTGGGTGGCTCAGTGGGTTAAGCCTCTGCCTTCAGCTCAGGTCATGATCTCAGGGTCCTGGGATCGAGCCCCGCATCGGGCTCTCTGCTCAGCAGGGAGCCTGTTTCCCCCTCTCTCTCTGCCTGCCTCTCTGCCTACTTGTCTACTCTCTCTCTCTCTCTGTCAAATAAATAAATAAAATCTTAAAAAAAAAAAAAAAAGATCATGACCCTAATGTCCCACTGATTCATGTTCCAGAACTCAGGCTTAAAGTCTTCCAGCATCAATTTTCCGTCAAAATTCCAATCAATGTTCTAATACTCAGCTCTCAAAGAATTTCGAAAGACAGAATAAAATAAAGTATGCATGTGATCACACAGAGCCTTGCACCAAGTAAAGCCTCACTATATGTTAGCTAATTTTATTATTTTTTGGTCCAAAATTTATTCAAGTCAAAGATGATCTGTCTTCTTGGTGAGAACATGTAAAGTTCTTCATGAAATCATTGGCTTTTAGAAGCACCATTTTAGTCACATCCATCAAAATTTACTGAGGCTATCGAATGACAAGGATATCACTTTGATCACACAACCTAAAAAATCAATTTCAGATAAAACTATTCTGTGTTACAAGGCCCTATGCAATACATGATCCTGGATCCCAAACAGAAAGAATATAGAACTTTCCCTAGAGGAGCTTGGAACATAATATAAAGCAGCATATGGAAGAAGTGAGAGAGAGGGAAGTTAAGTCAGTTAAGCACTTGGCCCCTAGTCAAATATTCATTCATTCAATATTTTTAGCCTTAACTGCTATGTGGGTATTATTACTGCTATTATATAAATGAAATTACTGAGGATCAAAGACAAGTTAATTAATTTGTCTAAGGCAATAATTCAAGATAGTGCTTCCCAGGCTCCAGAAAAGAGGATGCTTATTAAGGAGAAAATATTCAGAAAAGACCTTTAGGAATGGACAAGATTGGAACTTGGTTAAAATGGGTTGGAGGAGGACATGTCAAACAGATGTCCTACCTTGAGCAGAGAGAAGACAACTAAATCATGGAATATACTTAGAAAACAGTGAGTGGTTCATTTTAGTTGGTACAATCAATTAGATTGTACCAAGTAATCACAATGGAATGGTAGATTTGATCAGATTAAATCCTTAGTAAATAATGTAGGGTATACCTTTAACCTCTGAGGATAAAGTGACTTAAATTATTTTTTTAAGAAATACCAATATTTTAGCAGGAAATATAGGGAGAGATTCATATCACACCTATAATCTTGGCCCAAAGATTCTACCACTTCAGATAATGTGAGATTGGGTCTATTACTAAAACTCCCGGACACGTCAGAGGCTAACAACACCATCTGAAGGATTAAATAGATTGTGAGTATTCCATATGTAAATATCTTAGCAAAGAACCTGGAGCATAGCCTACATGGAATAAGTGATAGACATTACTTAATAATATAACAATAATAATAATTAATAATGATATTCATTATTATCAGGAAGAGAAGGAGATAGAAAAGAATGAGGGAGAATATGAGGTCAGGAAGAACAGAGAGGAGACTTGAAATTGTTGTGATGAACAAAAAGGAAGCACTGGAAAAATGATGAGAGAGGGCTGGAATGTCACTACATTTCTCTCTGCAAACAATGTGTTCTGAGAATATTTTCCAAAAATGTCGTTTAAACGTAGCTTAACCATCCTTGTAGTCTCCGTGTCTATAATCCCACCTGCCCTTCATTCTAGCTAAGAAAGAGAGCAGTGTGGCGTCATTCTCAAGCAGGACTCTTGAGAGGATCTTAATAATTTTGTAGCCTACATAGTAGTATTGGCGTATTAATAATTAATAACATACTAATACTGAGACTTCCTGTCTGCAACATGTTCTGACATGTCTCAACAACACAGGTTGTACCTCAAATGGTAGCCAATGCCCCATTTCTTCTTCAGGAAGAGAGAAGAGCCTGTACACTTCAGTCTTCCACTAGATATAAACACTTTCCTATCTAAGCAGAAAAGAAAAACAATGCATTGTATTAAGAGGTTATTCTCTCACTGTTTATAAAAGAACAAATCCATTAATAATGATTTTAGGAGCATGACCCATTAAAATATTTGCATTCTAATTCCGGTCATATGTAAGCCAGTTTCTTCATTATCCAATAACTAAAACGATACCTTAGTTTATTCTATAGTATGTCGAGAAAAATTATACAATGGAAGGATCTGTTTCAAGCCAACTGACATTTTTTTTTAAGCCAACTGACATTCCTACTGAATAAAACATAATATATATTTGAGAGTATGCTATATATTTACAACCAATGAGTTCTTTGCAATCGGGTCAAAATACATCTGTGGGACAATGTACATGGAGAGGTGGACATTCGAGTGGATGACAGCAAGAATCTCTTGTTGTCACGACCGTCAACACACACACACACACACTCACACACACACACACACAGAGCAGCTGTGTTGGAATTTATCTATACATATTTAACACATGTCCCTAATTTCTCCATTATGATACATGAGAGAAAACCAAGAACCACCATGAAAGAACATGGATGGAACTTGAAGGCATTAGGCTAAGTGAGATAAATCAGAGAAAGAGAAAGACGAATACTGTATAATCTCACTTATATGTGGAATCTAAAAAAAAAGAAAGAAAAATCACCAGCCAGGATGTCAGCCTCATCCATGAACTGGGTACTGAAGAGAATGACTCTATCAGATTTCCTCTCTTTTAGGAGGTTCCATACACAGTGTCTTGAAAGAGGATCTGACCCAGCAGTTGGTTCATCCAATAGCAAAACCTGCACAGTAGGGAAACATAAAATAGTATTCCCCTTTCAGGTAAAATTTTTTTTTAAAAAACAATATGGAACTACAGGGTATTATGCCAAGCGACATAAGTCAATCAGAGAAAGACAATTATCATATGATCTCTCTGATATAAGGAATTTGAGAGACAAGCGGGGGGAAGGGAGGGAAAAATGAAACAAGATAGGAGTGGGGAGGGAGACAAACCATAAGAGACTCTTAATCTCAGGAAACAAACTGAGGATTGCTGGAGGGGAGGGGGTTGGAAGGATAGCGTGGCTGGGTGATGAACACTGAGGAGAGTATGTGCTACGGTGAGTGCTGCGAATTGTGTCAGACTGATGATTCACAGACCTGTACCCCTGAAACAAATACATTATATGTTAATTAAAAAAAAAAATCTATTCTTGGCAAAAAAAAATGAAAAATAAAAAAACAATAAAAACAATAAAAAAATGAAAAATAAAAAAAATTTTAAAAATGAAAAATAAAAAAAACAATATATGTAAAAGTGTTTCGGAGAAATATCTTACTACTTAATTTTTCATTGAAACAGTTCTTTTGCATTTACCATTTGCAAATTCAGTTTGATGGAATACAATAATTCCATAGTCCTCAATCTCATTCACCAGTAATTTTGGTTTGACTTACCTGAGGGTCTCCTAAAATGGCAATCCCGAAAGTTAGTTTCCTTTTTTGTCTACCACTTAAATTTTGAGCAACAACATCTTGAATATTTTCCATCTCCAAGTCCCTCAAAACTTGTCGTATCTAACCAAAAAAAAAAAAAAAAAAAGAGAGAGAAAGAGAGAGAGAAGAAGGAGAAGAAAAAAAAGAAAAGGATGTTTAGCTCAAAACCCAGCATGCTTGTTTTTAAAAACAGAGTCATTTTGCTGTTCATTGCCAAGGGCCTTTTTGACCTTTCGATGATGAACCATGGAGCAATAACACAAATACATTTAGAATTTTCTAGATAAACAACGTCCCGTTCATGGGCGTGTGGCATCTGATGTGTTCCTCTACCTCTTGTTCCACTTCATGGGGCTGAATCCCTTTTATTTTAGCGAAGAGCCTGAGATTTTCTTTCACGGTGAGGAAGCCGAATTGCACGTTGGATTGTGGACAGACTCCTGTGAGCTTGCTGACAGTCTCCAAGTCAGCCATTTCTGCAAGGGTATGATTATAGATGGTGACCGAACCTAGAAGCAGAAGGGTTAACAGTTCGCATCAGGATAACACGCCACGCTTTGCTGAAGATATTTCAAAGTGAAAAACCATGTGTGTCAAACACTAGAGTCTTTCAAGCCTACTGTACATACTGTATTATGGAATACACTCGTGACGAAAAATGCAACGTTCACGATTCATCTGAACCAGTTAGAGTGCCCGTTCACAAAGCTACTTATCTTGAAATATTAAAACCACAAAGGTTTTTCTAAATAAGGAGAACGTACATCTATTAAAAGAAAAACTTGGAGAAACTTGTAAAACTTGTCTCTGAAGTACCTGGTGTGACTAGTAGTTAAGGAAACCACTAACTATTGAAATGATAAACTAATAAACTAATAAAATGCACGGTTAATTTATTTGTCTGTCTTCTTTCCTGTAACTATCTTCTCACCTGACGTTGGGATGGACAGTCCACTGAGCATGTTCAAAAGGGTCGTTTTCCCAGCTCCACTGTGACCAAGGAGGGCAGTGATCTGACCTTCATATATGTCAAATGTCAGACCTGGAATTACAAAAAAAAAGATCCCATTCAGATGGGATGGATCCCATAGAATGCCATAGGATCCCATAGAATACCATCATACTAACTTTACATTCCCCCTCAAAAAATTTTTTTTAAGATTTCATTTTTTTTATTTAGAGTGAGAGCACAGCAGGGGGAGGGGCAGAGGGAGAAGAGAGAGAATCTCAAGCAGACTCCGTGCAGGGTGTGGAGCCTGATGTGGGGCTTGATCTCACGACCCCGAGCTGATGACCTGAGCCAAATCAAGAGTCCAACGCTTCACCAACTGAGCCACCCAGGTGCCCCACATTCTCCAAAATTTTTATAATTTCTTATAGCATGTGTATAGTTGGCTAGCAATATTCAAAATAAAATCCATCCCCAAATCCTTCCTTTTAAAATTGTATCTTCCATGATACAATTATCATATAATATGTATATTATGTGATATATAATATGATTACATGTAATACGTATATCATGTATATAGCTACTTTATAGCTATAGCATTGTCATGATATATTATTATGTAATTAACAATTTTTTGGATAAGGGCAGTTTTGCCATTTAAATAGGCTGATTATAATAAAGAATTTTATTAGAATTAGGGATTGTGATGAGTTGAAAATAAAGAACTGCATGAGGCAGTCATACAACTTTCAAACCCATAAGGTATCAATGGCACACCCTGACTTTCTAAAATTGTTCTATGGTTTTACATTTACTCAGAAGGAAACACAGTGTGTTCAAACGAAGGAAAATTGTGGTGTCTGGAATTTCTGTTCTTTATCCCCACAAAGAGTACAACAGTGAGGCATAGTCCCCAAATCGAACAGCCATATTAAATATGATGTCAGTTCATTACCTTTCAAGGCTTCTACTTTTTCATGCTTTCCTTTTCTATATTCTTTCTTAAGATTTCTTATTCTGAAAAAAAGAGGAAAAATGTTTTAAGGACATTGTGGAAGTAGACAGAGGATTGAGAAATCAAGTCTTTGGGGTAGTGAGAAAATTCCCAGGGCTCTTTCCCTCACGTGGCCCCAGGTGATGGGAAAGGGTTTCCTGAGGAGACAATGGCAAACTGAATGATGAACAAGTGTTGAGCAAAAACCCAAGGAAGTTAGGGATTTCTAGTTGTTTGGAAATAAAGAAATCAGCACTGAATAAAACACATCTATCATCTCAGAGGGAATATATGCACGGCATGAGTACCCTAACTTGGGTTTTCTTCCCATCTTTCTGGATGCCTGTCTCCGCTTCTGCATCAACCCCCTCTTCCTTCTCCCCTTCTTCATTGAGAAGCAAAGAGGAGAGAGACAGAGTAAATTAGAGAGAAAAGGAGAAGAATGACAAGGGACATGAAGACAGTGTCTGTCATCAAAAGCGCAGTCACAGACAGAGAGAACAGCATCAAGAAGAGGGAAAAAAGAAAATGAGAGAAATGGAAATATGAAGATTATTTATTCCTTGAAGTCTGTCATTCTGCAATAAGATATTCATAAATATAAATGCTGACAATGTGGGAAAAGAGTGCTTTTAATAAAAATTATGGCCTTTCGTGAGTGCAATGGCGTGGATATAGGTGGGTACAAAGAGGCACCTAGGAAATCCTTATCACATCTGTGTTTTGCCAGGTAGACCTCTGGTCCCTGACCTGTTCTCCATTTGCACCTTCATGTAATTTATTTATTACCTGATGGCTTCTTTGCCATGGAATTCTGGAGACACTGGTTCAAAAGAGTCGTTGGATGAAGAATCTGAATCTATTTCATTCTCAAGGGCCACATGATCAGCCCTTTGGTGTTGAAACCAAAAAGAGGACTTCAGGAAAAACCAAGGAGAACGTCGATGTCCATATTCAGCTATATGAACAGGAGGCAAATGAGGCAATATGATCAGTCACCACTGATCACAGAACAGCTTGTCAAGGCAACTGCTTTCAGAAGCATTTAGACACCCTTAAGATCCAGTACCAAGCACTAGCTTTCTCCATCTAGCGCTAATATAAGCACTAATAGTATAATTATCTTTACTCTCTTACAAGTGTCTCTTTAAAAAGAAACAATTTAAAGTATTGTGGTAGAACGAGATCTTAGAAAGCAATTATATAAACAAAACTCAGAATGCGATTGGGCTCATTTTAGAAATTTTGAAAAAAATGCTTGATAATTTATATTCAATATGTTGTTGACAGTTATTTTAAAGAAATGCACTGAATGAAATTGCATTGAATCACAATTAGGTTACTACTTACTAGGCAAAATTTTGTCAAAATACAATGTCAAAGCCAAATACAGAAGAGCATCAAAAACCAACATGAAAAGAGTAGCTATTATTAGGTATGGGTTGTCTGAAGAATCCAAATGGATATTAGAATTCACATCATAGTCCAAATGTATAAGCTGGAAAAAAGATACATACATTGAATTTTAAAAGGATAAAGAGAAAATTAAGAATTATTATTGTCTTATTTCTGCTGAACACTGAGATTGAAAAAAATAAAACACAGTTCCTGTCTTCACAGAGCTCTAATCTGTTGGAAGACATAACAGTGAACCCATCTAACTACAAAGCAATTTGGGAAGTTAGCGGAGGCTTAGAGACCTGTGGACAGAGGTAGGCAAATACTCTGGGAAGTAAAAACTCAAAGGCTGCCTAAAGATTTCATCAGGTATAGGATGGAGGCATAGGGGACATTCTAGAAAGAGAATACTATTTGAAAGTAAAAACATGAAAGACTGAAAGTACTTCAGTGGTTGGACAGAAGACTCAATAATAATTTCTTATTATAGTGTAATACAATGAGTTTATATGTAACATAACCTTTCATGTAGCATTTTGTGGCTATGATGTCATACCTAGAATTAAATTTTCTGAGAAGAGTTTCAGTTTCATGTACAACTGGCCAATTAAAAATAAAAATTTATTTCTATTGAATTCCTGGTTTTCAAATACTTGCAATAGTATTAAGGGTCATGTTTCCTGTGCACTAAATTAGTTAAATGTTCATTGGGAAAACCCATTGAAAGTAAAAGCTGAACCACATTGATAATGGAGTATCAACCTATATTTAATGACTTGAAATAAAGCCAGTTATGCTGGGAGAGAAAAATAAAAACCTCCCCAATACCTTAGATGTGTATCTTTACAAAAGTGGATGGGAATTTTGATGCTTAGAACATAGAGCATGAATTCCTCAGAGAGAATTTTTTAATAGTCTGTAAAAAATGAAATAGTTATATTAACTCTTACCTGGGCCATTCCAGCAGTGAAAGCAAAAGGGCTAAGAAGACATAAGGTCCATTCCAAAAATGCAGGAAGATGTCTGTACAATGCAGTGAATCCCAGACTCCCCCAAAAGACAGTAAGGAGAAAGACAACCGACCCAGTAAGGAAAGGTTTCTTTACCAACACGCTCATCAGGAAAGCTAACGTTATCTGAGAGAAGAGAAAAACTTCAGGTAGTATATAAATCTGAGAATCATCAGTATCATCATAAAAAAATTTCATAATACAAAAATGTATAATATCCCTTCCTCTCCCCCCACCCCCCAGATACTGTCTCATGCAAATATGTATATACAGCAAAGAGAAACAGAAGAGGTGTGACTAGAATCCGTGAGAAATGACTCACAGGTTTCTCCAAGAGAAAGAGAAAGAGAGAGAAAGATATTGAATTCACCAACTCACCAAAGACAGGCCATAGAGGAGAAAGAGGGTGAAGACCACCACGAAGCCAGTTAGGACGACAACTTGGGCAGATTTTATAATAAGAGCCATCAAAGTAGCCACAATAAAGATGAAGCCAGCATACATCAAACCCCAGGAGAGCCTAGCACAGAAACTAAGCATCAGTTCCGAGGGCTGGTACTTTATCATTGTATTTATGCATTTACTCTGCAAATGATTTGGGGAAGTTTACCCTCTATCAAGAGTAAAGGGACTATAACAGCTAAGAGATTAGAAAAATTCTCTGTCCTCAAAGTTCATACGCTACCGGGGGAGCAGGTAAAATAGGTAACAAATTGCAAAATAAGAAAGAAATACACAGAGTCATATAGTGAGAGTAATTGGGAATGGTTTTCCGGGAAGACACCTACAACCTACATGTCTATTCTGGACTTCTTCTTTCAGTAAAGCATAAATACTATGGAGAAAAAACAGACAGGGAAGCAGAGATCAGCAAACATTTTTTCTGATGAGCCAGATAGTAAATCTTTTAGGCTCTTTGGACCATACACACCATACTGAAGCCTGCCTTTGCAGTCACAGACAACATGCAAATGACTGGACCCTATTCCAATAATAATTTATTTATAGACACTGATGTTTGAATTTCATATAAACTTCTGTGTGCCATAAAATATTATTGTTCTTTTGATTTTTTAGGCATTTTCATAAAAACCATTTCCTAGCTTGCAGAGTGTCCAAAAGAGGCCATAGTTTGCCAACCCCTGACATAGATGATTAGATATGGATTAGGTATAGATCAGATACACACATAGGCATTGGAACACAAAGATACAGAAAGATAGATGGATATGAAGATATGTTTTTCTTGCTATCATTGCCAAAAAAAAAAAACCAGGAATAAAGTTTTTTATAGGGGAAAGAGAACAAGCTTTCTAGTCATACAGATATAGGTTCAGGTTTTCTGTGCTATATTGTAACTATATGATTTGAGGTAGTTACAGAATCTCTCTAAATTTCCTTAATATCTATTGAAAAATAAGAGAATGAAATGAAATGTTGTATGTTATGTGTTTAATGTGGTAACTGGCTTATAACGAGTCCATGATGAACACTTAGTTTTCTTTTCTTCAAAGTATAAAATGCCATCATGTTTTAGGAAGTCTTGCTTAATTATAATGATGCCCTTTGCTCAATCACATCTGTTCATCTGAAATTGTTCATCTCTCTGGGTCCTATAAACTTCTTACTTTCATTCATAGGCAGTATCAATAGAATGTCACAGACTTTTCTTATAGGGGAAAAGTCCTGATTTTTTTAACCTTCCCTGATTGGATTTATTTGGTTTCTCTCTTCTTTTTATCATATTGTTTACTTTTCTCTGACTCTCTAGATTTCTATTTTCAAAAAATATATAGTGAGCAAAATTTTCTTTGGTATTGAGCTCCAGAATTTTAATAGAAAAAGAGACACCAGAAAAAACTCCCATTCTAGACCAAACCAGCAATCCATTTTCCTCACTTTTGCATTGTTAATTGAACATTTCTGGAGGAAAAAAAAATAAATTGGTTTAAATTGGCAGCATTAAACATGTGGGGTCTTCCTACTCAACTGAACAGTGCCTAATGTCCTTTTATTTTTTTAATTTAAAAAATTTTTAAGTTTAAAAAAAAATTTTTAAGTTTAAATTCAATTAATTAATATATAACATATTATTAGTTTGAGAGGTAGAGGACAGTTATTCTTTTTCTACCTCTTTTTTGAGAGGTAGAGGTCAATTATTCAGTCTTACATAACACTCAGTGCTCATTGTATCATGTGCCTTCCTTAATGTCCATTACCCGCCTATCCTATCCCTCTATCCCCCTCCCCTCCAGCAACCCTGAGTTTGTTTCCTATGAACAGGAGTCTCTTATGGTTTGTCTCCTTCTCTGATTTCATCTTGTTTTACTTTTTCCCCTCTGATCCTATTTTGTTTCTTAAATTCCACATATAAGTAAGAATGTATAATAATTGTCTTTCTCTGTTTGACCTATTTCACTCAGCAAAATACTCTCTAGTTCCATCCATGTCATTGCAAGCGGCAAGATTTCAATTTTTTGATGGCTGAGTAGTATTCCATTGTATATATATACCACATATTCCTTAGCCATTCATCTGTCGATAGACATCTGGGCCCCTTCTATAGTTTGGCTACTATGGACATTGCTGCTATAAACATTGGGGTACAGGTGCCCCTCTGGATCACTACGTTTGTATCTTTGGGGTAAATGCCCAGTAGTGCCATTGCTGGGTCATAGGGTAGCTCTATTTTCAACTTTTTGAGGAAGCTCCTTACCATTTTCCAGAGTGGCTGCACCAGCTTGCATTCCCACCAACAGTGTAAGAGGGTTCCCCTTTCTCTGAGAATTCTCAGAATTCTCAGAATTCTGTTGAGAATCTCTCAACAGATTCTGTTGAGAACAGATTCTCAACAGAATCTGTTGTCTCCTGACTTGTTAATTTTAGCCATTCTGACTGGTGTGAGGTGGTATCTCATTGTGGTTTTGATTTGTATTTCCCTGATGCCAAGTGATGTTGAGCATTTATTCATGTGTCTGTTGGCCATTTGTATGTCTTCTTGGCAGAAATGTCTATTCATATCTTCTGCCCATTTCTTGATTGGATTATCTGTTCTTTGGGTGTTGAGTTTGTAAGTTCTTTATAGATTTTGGATATTAGCCCTTTATCTAATAAGACATTGCAAATATCTTCTTCCATTCTGTTGTTGACTATTTCCTTTGCTGTGCAAAACTTTTTATATTGATAAAGTCCCAATAGTTCATTTTTGCCTTTGTTTCCTTTGCCTTTGGAGACATGTCTAGCAAGAAGTTGCTGCAGCTAAGGTCACAGAGGTTGCTGCCTATGTTCTCCTCTAGGATTTTGATGGATTCCTGTCTCACATTTAGGTCTTTCACCCAATGTGAGTCTATTTTTGTGTATGATGTAAGAAAATGATTCATTTTTATTCTTCTGCATGTGGCTGTCTAATTTTCCCAACACTATTTGTTGAAGAGATTGTCTTTTTTCCATTGGATATTCTTTTCTGCTTTATTGAATATTAGTTGACCATAGAGTTGAGGGTTCATTTCTGGGTTCTCTGTTCTGTTCCATTGATTTATGTGTCCATTTTTGTGCCAGTAGCATACTGTCTTAATGATTACAGCTTTGTAATAGAGCTTGAAGTCTGGGATTGTGATGCCACTAGCCTTGGTTTACCTTTTCAACATTCCTCAGCTATTTGGGTTTTTTTCTGGTTCCATACAAATTTTAGGATTATTTGTCCAAGCTCTGTGAAAAAAGTTGATAGTATTTTGATAGGAATTGCACTGAATGTATAGATTCTCTAGGTAGCATAGACATTTTAACAATATTTTTTCTTCCAATTCATGAGCATGGAACATTTTTCCATTTGTTCGTGTCTTCCTCAATTTCTTTTATGAAGTTCTATAGTGTTCTGAGTACATATCCTTTGCCTCTTTGGTTAGATTTATTCCTAGGTATATTTGAGACCTTTCTTGTTTCTTGAGAAAGTGTTGTATTGCTATATACTTTCCTCTTATGACTGACTTTGCTGCATCCCAAAAGTTTTGAACTGTTGTGTTTTCATTTTCGTTTCTTTCCATGAATTTTTAAAATTCTTCTTTAATTTCCTTCTTGACCCATTCATTCTTTAGTAGGATGCTCTTCAGCTTCCATGAATTTGAGTTCTTTCCAAATTTCCTCTTGTGACTGAATTCCAGTTCCAAAGCATTGTGGTCCAAAAATACACAGGGATTGATCCTAATCTTTTGGTACTAGTTGAGAGCTGATTTGTGACCCAGTATGTGACCTATTCTGGAAGATGTTCCATGTGCACTCGAGAAGAACGTGAATTCTGTAGCTTTAAGATAGAATGCTCTTAATATATCTGTGAAGTCCATCTGGTCCAGTGTGTCACTCAAAGCCCTTGTTTCCTTGTTGATCTTCTGCTTAGATGATATGTCCACTGCAGTGAGGGAAATGTTAAAATCCCCTATTATTTTTGTATTATTATTGACGTGTTTCTTTAATTTTGTTTTAATTGCTTTATATAATTGGCTGTTCCTATGTTAGGGACATAAATATTTATAATTGTTAGAACTTCTTGTTGGATAGACCTTTTAATTTTGATATAATATCCTTCATCATCTCTTATTACAATCTTTGTTTTAAAATCTAATTTGTCTGATATAAGGATTGCAACCCCAGCTTTCTTTTGATGTCCACTGGCATGATAAATGGTTTTCCATCCCCTTACTTTCAATCTGGATATGTCTTTAGGTCTGAAATGAGTCTCTTGCAGGCAGCATATGGATAGGTCTTGCTTTTTTATCCAATCTGATACCCATGTCTTTTGATTGGGATGTTTAGCCCATTTACATTTAGAGCAGTTAATGAATGATATAAAGTTAGTATCATTACATCATCCGTAAAGTCACCATTTCTATTTATTGTCTCTGTTCCTTTCTGGTCTAGGTTACTTTGGGCTCTCTCTTCTCCTAAAGGATCCCTTTTAATATTTCTTGCAGGACCTATTTAATGTTCACAGAATCTTTTAGTTTCTGTTTGTCCTGGATGCTTTTTATCTCTCTTATTTTGAATGACATTCTAGCTGGATAAACTATTCTTGGTTATATATTTCTCCCATTTAGCACTCTGAATATATGACACCACTCCTTTCTGGCTTGCCAGGTCTCTGTGTATAGGTCCACTGATGGGCTAATGTTTCTACCTTTTTAGATTAAGGACCTCTTTTCCTGAGCTGCTTTCAGGATTTTCTCTTTGTCTCCTGAGATTTGCAAGTTTCATTATTATATATTAGGGTGTTGACCTATTTTAACTGGTTGTTGAGTGGGTTTTTCTGTGCCTCCTGGACTTGAATGCCTGTTTCCTTCCCCGGATTAGGGAAGTGCTCTGCTTTAATTTGCTCCAATACACCTTCTGCCCCCCCCCTTCAGGGAACCTAATTATTCTAATATTGTTTTGCTTTATCTCTTGAATTCTCCCGTCGTGATCTAGCAGTAGTTGATCTCTCTTTTTCACAGCTTCTTTTTTTCCCCCATCATATTGATTTTTATATCACTAATCTCTCTCTGTCTCATTTATCCTAGCAGTTAGAGCCTCCAGTTTTCATTGCATCTTATTAATAGCCTTTTTTATTTTGCTTTGATTCGATTTTAGTTCTTTCATTTCTTCAGAAAGGGATTCTCTAGTGTCTTCTATGCTTTTTTTAAGCCCGGCTAGTATTTATAATCGCTATTCTGAACTCCAGTTCTGACATCTTACTTGTGTCCATACTGATTAGGTCTCTGGCAGTCAGTACTACCCCTTGTTCTCTTTTTTGAGGTGAGTTTTTCTATCTTGTCATTCTCTCTTGCAGAAAATGGTCACTTTTCTATTTGTAGTTTTGCAGCAATTCTTTTCTTAGATCTCCGCTGAGTTTGCAGTGTTCAGAATGGTTTGATAGCTATCTAGCTGAATCCCTGAGACCAGATGAAACTAAGGTCTCCTACTCTTCTGCCATCCTGGACTCCCCTAACATCCTTTTAAAAACTACATTGCATATGTCCAGAGCTATTCTGCAGATTCTACAAATCTTGTTTACCAGTGAGAATAACATCAGTGTGTAAAAAAACCAAATTCAAACCATGACTTTTTCAGTCCAGAAATCATACTTTTACTATTCTATATCTCAAACACATCCCTTGGCTAAACTCATTAAATTTTTGTTGTTGCTAGTTGAAGATTCACTCCTTGGTTTCTTTTTGGTGTTGTCTTTCTTTCTTTCTTTCTTTCTTCCTTCCTTCCTTCCTTCCTTCCTTCCTTCCTTCCTTCCTACCTTCCTTCCTTCCTTAGAATTTATTTATTTATTTGACGAGAGAGAGAGAGAGAGAGAGAGAGAGTGAGCACAAGCAGGGGGAGCGGGAGATGGAGAAGTAGGCTCTTGGCTGAGCAGGGAGGCTGTTGTGGGGCTCAATTCCAGGACCTTGGGATTATGACCTGAGCTGAAGGCAGACACTTAACCGACTGAGCTACCCAGGCATCCCTCACTCCTTGGTTTCTTAACTTACATCTACTGTCCTCTCAGACTCTGACCCTTCCCAAATTTCTATCAACTGTCATCTAATATTGAATATTTAATTTTTGTTAAGGTCAATACAAAGCACTTTAAATACATTCCCTTCTTTAATCCTCACAGCCAGTGAGAGATAGATGCCATTACCAATATTTTACAGAAAAGGAAACAGAGTTTTAAGAAATTAAGTAGCTTGTTTGGGGTGGTAATGCCCAGATGGAGAAGACCCATGGCTTCCTGCCTCCCAGGACTGTGTTCTAACCACTCTGCTAGTCCTCCACTAAGGAAGCTCTGTGCTTAAAGAGCATAAGAGGCTTTTTTTTCCCCATCAGCATCATCAGAGTGATGATTCATTCAATTCGAGGGCAGTATCAACCACCTGATCTCACGAAATATCTGAAATGCATATTTCATTGAACAATAGAAACCTCAAGTTCTTACATATCTGGGTGTACTCGTGTCTAGCAACTAGTGACTGAGACTCATCATTCTTATTTCTTAATAAATTGGGTATCAGCAGACATCTATGGGATCAGGCTTCCTTTAATTTAAAGAAGTTTGAGAAGTTTTATTTACCATGCTTACTTGAATCTATTCCATTCATTTACAATGCTTTTAGGAAAGAATCAAGTTTAAATATGATACTTCATAGGCTTAGGGAGTCTAACCTGCTAGCTTGTTGTGTTTATCTATGTTATGTGATAGTTTGTGGCCACGTAACTTACCAGAATGCTGACTCTCGAAGGCCCATCATCATCATCAACGACTTAATGTATTGTCTTTCTTGTGTAACATTGACTGATAGATAGTAAATGAATGTGGAGAAAGAAATAATGCAGAAGAATATGAAAAAATCAGTCGCAACTCCTGCTTGGGCAACAAAAGGTAATATCTTCATGTTTATACCGGTGATTGACATCAGCTCTTCCATCACTGAATGATTTGTTGTGATCTAATGGAAGGTATCAATGAACACATTGTTACTATCACACCAATGATAACTTCGTGTATTTTCTCTCAGTTATAACAAATTATATGCATTACACACTTAAATATATATGTTCATATAAATCTATATTACCCTTTGTAGTTCCTGAAACACTCCAAGTTCTGTCCTGACTCCTTAAAGCATTCCTATTTACCATCTTCCCTGCATAAAGTTTTACTCATGCTTGAAGGTACAACTGAAATGGCACTTCGGTTAGTCATCTTCCTCAAAATTTCTCATCAGAGTATGTTCTTTTTCATTGTTTGCCTTACACAGCATGCGTAATTCCATGATAGAACCTAAAATTTTTATTGTGACTTCATGTCCATATTTCTGTTCCCTCACTATCCAGGATCCCTGGAGAAAAGTGCCTGTGTTCTACTGATTTCTTGATCCTCAGTGCTTAGCATAATGGCTTACATATAGCAGTTGTTCAGTGTATTGTGCCAAATAAATTAAGTAACTCAATTAATTAAATGCTAATCCATTATAGCACCATGCATCAAAATGCAATTTACAATGCAATTAGTTCTCTTTTACTTAATACTCACTTCTATGATAGCAGCATTAATGGCAGCTTGAAAAGCTACAAAGCCTTTCTCCCAGAACATGGAACCTTCACATGTGATTTTTTCATCCATTACTTGACAATGAGCTTTAGTAAAAGAAGAGCACAACCATTTATGATGGGATGGGATGATCTTGGTTATAGGGAGAATCAAAACTTCAAATGTTCCAAAAGGCACTACAAGTCCACAATCATACAGTGTATGGTAGGACTTCTCCAGTAAGGTTGGAAGAGCACACCCAAGAAGAACACACCAGAATTGCTTTATTAATGTTGTTAAGACCAGTTATCAATAATTTTCATTTGATCTTATCATTCTCTCAGTTAACTAAGAATGCTTTTTTGAGCTTTGCTCTTCTGTTGTTTTTGACAAGAAAGCACCACATTTTTTTTAAACGTTTGGGACTCAATGAGCAAGAATCTTTCCTTCAGGTTATATTTAGCAGTATTATAGGAATGATAGCAAATATTATTTCTTAATAAAACAATATACTTAAGAACACAGGCTTTATTTAAATAAGAATAAATCTCATTTATGTTCAGAAATTAAGAGTACTCCTAGTGTATGCCTCTGTAGACTTCAGCAATCACATATGCCCTCTAGTGGCTCAGGACACAATAGCAAAAAACAAAACAACAAAAAAAAACAACTCTTGTAGAAGGAAAGTTACCTGAATGGTCTCTGTGTTCCTTCATCTTGGGAATTCTCCCTCTCCAGAAAAATTTCAGATGATATGAGAATGCATCATTAAAGATGACTTTTACTGCATCGATAGAGTAGTTTAAATCCAAATCGTCCATGCTTTTCTCATCTGGCCACCCCGTGATTCTTCTTCCTGGCATGTGAAAGAAAGAAGTAGCTAATAAGTAGGAAGATTTCTATGTGGTCCAATGACAGTAGACCATATTCAATTATGTTACAATTATTTAATGTTAAACCTCTATTCACTCAAGGCAGGGCTGATCCTAAATAAGAGACCCATACTGTGGCGGAGTGTCTAAAATTCTGGATGAAATCAGAGTTATGGGGCAATCACTTTTATCACAAATAGATCATGTCTTTCCAAGTAAACTTTTAAACCAATGATTTAAAGCACTGAATTTGGGATAATAGTAATAGCACTATTATACCAGCAATACCTTTAGCAATACACAGCAATATGCAGACCTATCCAAAGTTGAAATACATCCTATAATTACAATATGTATTTTCATGTGCCAATGGTGTCCATGTGGCCAAACCGGCCAAACCTCTGAAGACAACATAAAATCGTTAAATTTAGAGAATGTTTTCTCAAGATATTTTCTCAAGATACCCAAAAGATACAACGTGAACTGATGACTGTTATTGACCAAACCCTGGCCACTTAACCCATGTCATTCCCCGCAGCCTGGGTTCTGAAGGATGCATGCTTCTATTGCAATGAGACGTGCTCCTAGTTCTCTGCATTTCCTGCAATCTGGAAGCTGCACCCAGAGGCTTAATCAGACTGTGGTCAAATCCCTTTGGCAAGATTATAGGTGGTGGTATGTTCTTTCATCAAAGTGTCAGGATTTCTGATAATCTGGTGTTTGGAGAAATTATTAACATCACGGACACTCAGTGCCTAGATCCATTAATTCAATGGGAGTTTCAAAATGGTGATATTACATTGCCATCATTTGTTTTTTATTTATTAGTAGAAAACATTTATAAAATAGTACTTTCCAGCATCTGTCTGATTATCCAATGGTACAGTTCATATAGGATAAATACTGGGTATCTTCTCTTCTTATACAAATTTTCAGAAGAAGAACTCATTTTGTATCATCCTCCAAAAGCAATTTTTTTCTTTTAATATATTATGGAAGCCTGGATTTTATGTATACATTGGATGAGTTTCATATCATCACACTTATTATTCTCGTGGAAGCTCAAAGTAAGCCAACTAGACCAGTGGAAGTCTCCTCAAATTGACTGCTGAGTCCCTTTGACAGAACCTATT
>CM052804.1:9204693-9270235 GCA_028533885.1 Nasua narica | reverse complement strand
CGAGTGTCCCCCTCCTACCCTCCCACCCCCTACCACCCTCAGTGCTTACAAATTCTCTGGCAGTAAAAGTGAAAACAAACAAAAAAGAGTAAGTAATTCTAATCACTTAGGAAACAGTGCATCATACTTGCAAAGAAGCAACATAAAGTTATACTCATTTCAATTCGCCCAATACTCTTTTAGATAATATATGCTATGCTTTAGTCATGGGGTGAAAATGGAAAAAAAAAATCCACTTCGTTCTCCAACTGGTTTTTTAGCCATACAATATAAAATTCTCAGATGATTTGGAGAGTCAAAACGACTAATAATTTACTGCATTTACTAGTCCCCATTCAAACGTTTGGCATTCCCTATTTGAAGTCATAAGTTATAGTTTTATATGCAAAACAACCACAATTTTAGAAATTAACTTACCCTCAGGAAAGCTGGAGCAAGTTCATCCACAGGTCTCTGCATGTCCTAGAGAAGAATTCACATTCCTCTTGGGTCGCTACTACATCATGCTTTTAATTTCATGTCTATTGTGAATAGTTCGGTTTTAGAATGATTTCCGAAAAGGATTATGGTCCTAATTCATCCAGGCTGCAAAAAACTCCGGGCTCACATCACATGGTGATTTCTTCGCTGTTTTCCATTTCTTTGTATTCCCGCCAGCAACTCAGCAGGGAGTATGTAGTTGCAGATGGCTGACTGGACATATCAAAACATTAGGAGCTATCAAACCAAAGAGAACCTAGTCTTTCTCAATTAGCTTTTTCACACAAGGCCCTAATGGGAGAGTTGGCCCCGGGACAGTCTTTTTAAAGAAACATAAGTAAAGAGACAGTACAGAGAAAAGCAGGGCAGAGAGAGGTTAAAAAAAAAAAAGAAAAAAGATTTTTCAAAAAATGATAGCTATCCATGTAAAATCAGGTCAGAAAATAACTCAAAACCCTCCACTTGATTTCTTAAAACCTAGGTATAGAAATATGGCAATGAAACCATGTAATTTTTTCAGGGTAAAACCATGAACTCTGAGTTTTTATCTGCATTTCAGTTACATCGTTTCCAAGTTAACTGCAGGATCTCTCTTGGAGGGCAAAGCAGGAGAATCCTTGAGCAACATTGTGCAACATTGTAAAGGCACCGCATTCCCAAGATCTACCGGACTTGTTCTTTCAAATCCCAGCAAACAAACCACTTTCTCTATAACCAACTGCTGGCTTTGAGTATGTCTAGTTTCCATATTTTTCAGGACACATTTGTAACAGGTAAGAGTTGCCATTCTATCTTCTTTGAGCATTTCCTTTAAGTTGAAAACAAGGCAATTTCAAAACTTCCTGTAATTCACAGAGGTTGTTTTTGGCTGAAGAAGACAATTGAAAAAGGGTTGGCCACTCTCTTTCTGCTTGCCGTCAGTAAGTTTGCTCCGTGCTTCTGCACTGTGATTGTTTTCTGAATACACAACTGAAGGGGAAACAATGCGCTGTGTGTGCAGTTCCTAAACCCAACGGACTCATTTGTGTCCCATTGTCTATGATAATCACATGAAATCTTCCTCACCTACTTCCCATCCCTCAACGTTTACTCAATCGTGTGTGCTCTTTTGCTAATTATGAGTTTGGAAATTGTTCAGCAAGCAAAACAAAGGCAGGTCGAACTTACTAATGTTTGAGACTGTCAAAAAACCAAAAAACGTCTGGGCGTTTCTGCGTGTCTGCTGTCTCCTGCAGAAGGTACAAAACTATCCCATTTAATAACACCTCCAGCATTTTGTAAACAGAGACTATAACTGAGGAAATGCTTTTCAGTAACTGTTTTCCTAGAAGAATTTTGTATCAAGGATGGAGCCTTCTGGTGCTAGTTGGCTTTTGGACTCTGTTCTCTTTTTCTTTGCTTTTTTTTTTTTAAATTGAAGTAGAGTTGACACACTGACACATAAGGTTGCATAATTTCAGGTGTACGACCTGCTCATTCAACAAGTTTGTGTTTTACGTGGTGTTCACTGCACGTAGCTACCCTCTGTCCATACAGAGCTATTATAATATCACTGACTGTATTCCCTATGCTTTGCCTTTCATCCGCATGACTTAGTCATTCCATAACTGGAAGCTTGTCCCTCCCACTGCCCTTCAGACACCATTCTTTTCCTTCAAAATGTGCCTTCTTCCTTCTCATGTGCCACATTGTAATCTCTGTATCACTGTAACAGAGCAAGGGCTCTCTCATCAATCTTCTTTTCAACATTTCCTTAATGAAGTCATATATCTTCACTCAGTAAGTTTCAGAACCTGCTTGCTGACTAAAAAAAAAAAAAATCATCTTGTTGGGATTTTAAAAATGGGAGAGCACTGATTTTATGCAGAAGGTAATTACTAAGCAACCACATATGGCACTTACGATGTGCAGGGTATGCTTAAATATCAGCACAATTAATCCACATAATAATCTTATCAGCTGGGTGCTATTATAATCGCCCCCATTTTACAGATGAGAAAAATGAAGCCCAGAGAAGTTTCAATGACTTGCCCAAATTCACACAGCTGGTGACTAGCAGATGCTGGGTAAAATACTCAGACCATCTTCAGGCTGTCGCTTAAATAACAAATGCTATGGTGTCTCATTTGTGTGTGTCTCTGTTCACTCAATGATTCTCACTTTAGGTACCCACATTTTACGGTTCGCCTTGCTTTTTGCTTCATAGATTTTGCAATGATATTCTCCAGGGCGGAAGCCTTATAGATTTCGTGTGGTGTGAAACAGTCCTTTGAATTCTTTCCCGGCTGATTGTATAGGGTACTTAGCTCCACGGGTCTGAGTGTAGCCTCAACGCTGTGTGCAAAAGCAGGGAAAAAAACCCAATTTGCAAAAAAAAGAAGAGTGGAGCCACCCAGCAGCCAGAGAGAGAGAGAGAGAGAGTGAGAGAGAGATAGGAGAGCGGGAGAGAGGGAGAGACTGAGAACATCTGCTTGTTTTCAAGAACTTTGCTGTTCTTGCTTTTCGTCCTTCCTCAGACCCAGCTGCGTGGTTACAGTTTTGGCAAATATTCTCCAAAAATTTCTCTCTCTCTCTTTTTTTAAATATAAGAAACAAATTCTACTTGGTCCTGTTTTGTGCTCTTTTGCTCTTTCTCTCCCTTTCTCTTTGCATTGAATCATCCCTTTGTACGATATATTCCTGTCCTCGATTTTTATTTGCATCTGCATTTCTCAGATATATTTTTACCTACCTCTGTCATCTGCCTACAGGATGTCTCTTGAGGCAGTATAGTTTTATTTTTCTTTTCACCTAGTTTGTAAATCTCCTTTCTGTGAGAGATCTAAGTCCCTGGAATAACCAACTCATTTTGTCTAGTCATCTCATTATACAGTCCTCAAATTAAGCTTTCCTGTGGTTTCCCCATTTCTCCATTTCTCCACTGACCATGTTTTTTTCTCTGTTCCTTTTTTTAGGTTCCCGTTGTCCTTTTCTCCTCCCCTGTGGAAAGCCCATGGGTGAGAACTTAATAGTCTTTCATTCTACTAGTGATCACCCTCAAATGTTGACAAACATACTTGAATTTGCCTTACTCTGGCAAGGGAAAAAAAAAATTAGCCTAAGTATCTTTCCCTCATGATCTGCTATTTCCATGTCCATATCCCACCCTATATGGAACAAGTCTGCCAACATATTTGGCCTTGAAGCCGGAGCTCTACTCCTTACTAGTGATGGAGGCTGGGCAAGTGACTCACCCTAGAGCCTCAGTTTCCTCACCTGTAAGATACAGAGGGTAGGATACTATGCAACAGAGTCTTTTAGGATTTGAAAATTTGGGGGGTACGATTAAAGGAAACAACACATGTGAAGTATTTAGACAATACCAACCACTGAGTGAGCACTCGATAAATGGTAGCGATTACACTCTCCACAGCCTTGGCAAAGCTAAAAATTAGAGTCTGGTTTTTAAATTAAAGTATAGTTAGCATACAGTATAATATTAGTTTCAAGTGTACACTATAATGATTCAATGATTCTATCCATCACTCAGTGCTCCTCACAGTAAATATGCTCTTAATCCCCTTTGTCTATTTCACCCATCCCACACACTCCCCTGGAAATTTTGGTATTTTAAAAAATTGCTAATCTGGTTGGTTAAAAAATAATACTACCACCTTGATGACTTAACATACATTTCTTAGGTTATTTGTGGTGTCAGGCATATTTTCATATAATTTCTGGTCCTTTGTAAATTGACTAATAAATCTGTCCTTTCTTCTCTACCTATATTTCTGTTTACTCTGTCATTCTGAATTTTTTGTTTTTGCTTTTTTTTTTGGAACATGATTGAAAATATCTTAAATTATTTATTTAAAAAATAATGTTATTGCCTTCTTATATCTAGTTTTGCTGATAAGCATGCTTATCTAACTCTGATTCTCATTGACTTAAGGAATTTCGTTGTTCTTGCTAAGTTATTTCAGGATTTTCTCATTAGTCACAGATGTATGAAATTTCATGAAAATGTGCTGAGGTTTTGGCTTTTGGTTTTTGGTTTTGGGTTCTGTGTGGCACTCTGTAGCCACTTTCAATCAAAGAACTTGTGTTTTTTGTTTTGTTTTGTTCTGTTTTGTTTTGTACTTCCAGGAAATTATCAGCTAATATTTTGGTCCAATATTGCTTCCCTTTTAGTCTTTCTATTCTTCTTTCCTGGAAATTTGTTAGGTATTTGAGATCAATTGCCTTTGTCTTACTTTTTTCCTATCTACTCCCTTAAAACTGGCAAGTAATCTGTTTTCACACCACATAAATCTCTCCAACCTACAATTTTTGTTAGGTCACTCCCATTGCTGCCTTCACAGTGTCCTGGCTTCTTCGCAGAAGTACACGAGACTCTCCTCATCTGATCACTGTTCCTCTCTAGCCTGCCTTTGCTTTAACCCTTCCTCCAAGTCCAGACATACTTAGACCTGACTTTTCAAATTATTTTACTTTCTTTTTATTTTATTTTGAGAGAGAGAGAATGAGTGCAAGCATGCGAGTGGAGGTGAGGGGCAGAAGGAGAGGGAGAGAGAATCTTACTCAGGTTCCACAGCCAGCATGGAGCCCGATGCAAGCCTCAACCTTACAACTCTTGAGATCAGGACCTGAACTGAAACCAAGAGTTGGATGCTTAACCAACTGTGCCACCCCAGCACCCCTAATTTTTTTTTTTAATTAATGCATCATATTCTCATTTACCTCTGTTTGCTCTCCTGGAATTAACCTTTCCTCTGAACTGGCCTTCCCATAATGACCTTATAAATGATCACTGGGAGACCAAGTAGTTGTAAGTAGTAATTGATAACTATCCTCCTAATTCTTACTTGTCCTTCAGGTCTTGGGTCTGACTTCTCCCAGAGCAGCCTTCCTGGGACTCATATCATGCAGGTTGGATGCCCCTCTCAGGTGCTCCCATGGCACCATGTACTGCTATGGTAGTGTGTACCTCACCATACCTTACACTAATCATACTCACCTCTCTCCCACCATAGACTGTAAACATTTGAGGAGTACCATAGGATATTCACTATGGTTCATATCACAGAGCCTAGGGCATGACAGTTGCTCCATACATATATTTTGAGCTTTCAATGTATAGTGCTGATGTGAGATAGAGAAGCAAAAACAAAAACAAAAAATGTGATGTATTCTTTCTAGAAACCTAGTTATGAAAGGGAGGCCATTGGTTGGGTGGTTCCCAAAATGAGTTCCTTGGGTCAAGGGTAGGGCTTTTTTATTTGTTTGTTTGTTTGTTTGTTTTGTTTTATAAAGATGATCAGAAGGAAAAGTAAGAAAGGAAATGCCGAAAATCCAGGAGAAATCAAGTAACAAATGTTGTTTTTAAACGTTAAAAAGCAAACGAGCATTGCTTTTTCTTTTTTTTTTTTCTTTCTTTCTTTTTTTTTTTTTTTTTTTAGCATTGCTTTTTCTTGATGGGAAGAGGAAAAGTAGGGACTGGGTCTGAACCAGATGAGAGGACAGTCTTCCACAGGAGAAGGAAGAGTTTTTTTGTCACAAGAAAAAAAGGAGGCGAAAGAGAGGGCTGAGTGAATTTTTAAGTACAACAACATGAAGTAAAGAATTCATCCCGTGAGAGTTAAACTTTCTGTGAAAGCAAATTCTAAGAACCAACCAACACATGTGCTTGGCACCTGAGGATGGTGTTAGGAGTCTTGAAACAGAAGAATGGAAGTTTTCCTTAGACATGTTAGTAACTCTGGAGTCATGCTGAGAGCCCTGCCGAGGTTGGTAGGACTTCTTAAAACAGAAGGAAAATTTGTGAAGTTTGTTCTATATAACGTATTTTCAGAAGTTGTTTATTGCGGATTAAAATCATTTGTCGATCAATAAAAGGATCAATGCCTACTGAAACGGTTAAGTCACGAATTAGTTAAAGACTTGAAAATGCTTTAAAACGAGCAAGAAAAAAAAAATAGTTACCAAACAAGATGAGTTACTCAAACTTAGGACATAGCATCGGCACTAGCAGCTCGGTGACAAAAACAACAATATGGAAAGTGAATGTATCCTTGAATTTTGTAACATTTTCGCTATTTCATTCTTTTTACAAAAGGCAATTTACCTAAAGTGTAATTAAATGTGGCTTAATATTTTTACTTATATTCACCAATTTTGAATTTATAAAGTTACCAGGTCTATACAAGTTTCTCCCTTCTTTTTACTTTTCATAAGCCTGTTAAGCCTGGGGCCTTTTGAACATTATCACCAATTATAAATACATCATTATAAGCTATACATAGATTTGCAGAGGCTGCACACAGATCATTGGGTTTGAAAGAACTAAGCAATACTGATGTTGAATTTCTCCTTGACTTTTGTTGACAGTGGGGGAATAGCTCAGGGCAGTATGGGAAAAGGAGTTTGCTAGTAATGGTAGATAGGTGCCACTCAGGGCACCTTTTGAACATTTGAACCTTTTGAACATTATCACCAATTATAAATACATCATTATAAGCTATACATAGATTTGCAGAGGCTGCACACAGATCATTGGGTTTGAAAGAACTAAGCAATACTGATGTTGCATTTCTCCTTGACTTTTGTTGACAGTGGGGGAATAGCTCAGGGCAGTATGGGAAAAGGAGTTTGCTAGTAATGGTAGATAGGTGCAGCAAACCTGCATGGAACCTGGGAAACCCCAACTCCTTCTCTCTTCTGAACTAGGAAATCCAAGCCTCAGTCCACAACATTTTTGGCTACTAATCTTTCCTCTAGTTTTTTTTTTAGATATTTGGTTAAATCCATATATCCAGAATCTTGTGGGAGCTTTTTCCCTCCACAGAAATTATTTACTATTATATAAGAAGTTCAGATGCTCAGCTATTTTGTAAAAGATAGTCAATGAAAACAATGACAAACTTTTGAAAGAGCCAAGATGCCCTTCAACAAACGAATGGATAAAGAAGATATGGTTCATATATACAATGGAATATTACACCTCCATCAGAAAGGATGAATACCCAACTTTTCTATCAACATGAATGGGACTGGAGGAGATTATGCTGAGTGAAATCAGTCAAGCAGAGAAAGTCAATTATCATATGGTTTCACTTACTTGTGGAGCATAAGGAATAACATGGAGGACATTGGGAGAAGGAATGGAAAAGTGAATTGGGGGTAATCAGAGGGAGAGATGAACCATGCAAAACTGTGGACTCTGAGAAACAAACTGGGGGTTTTGGAAGGGAGGGGATGGGGGGATGGGCAAGCCCGGTGGGGGGTATTAAGGAGGGCACGTATTGCATGGAGCACTGGGTGTGGTACATAAACAATGAATCTTAGAACACTGAAAAAATAAATTTAAAAAAAAATTTGTTGAACAAAATCAAACAAAAATCTAATCTGTTACTGAAAAATAATGCTTACGATGTATACTTCTTACTCTTCTAAACCCACCCCTGGAATACTTTTGCAAGTTTCCTGGTTTGCTTAGTGTAAAACTTAAAAAGCTGGAGGAAATGTTGGGTCAGTTATCTTTTAATTGATCATTTGCACCAAAATAGCACATGGTGTAATTTTAAGAGACAATCGCAAGATTTCTACTAATTGCTGGAATATGCTATTGTGTTTGTTCCCTTAACAAAGACATAAAATGGATGAATAAAATATAACAAAAATTAAAATCAAATTCAAACAAAAATAAATATCCAGCCACCAGAAATGAAATGGGGGGGGAGCTAAAACAAGATTGAGATTTTAAGCCAGTTATTTTAGGTGGTTTGTCAAAGGCTGATTGGTAAGGCAGCTAAAATATAATTCGTGTGTAAGGATAAAGGAGTTCTATCTTTAAACAAAATCTGGGATTGCTCTTTTATAGATATCTCTGAAAGAACTGATAGATACCCCTCAAGAAGAAAAACATTAAAGCCAGAAGGAAGTAGTTGGTTATTGAAAACTAATAAATATACTGATAAACTAAATATTGATGTACAAGGTAATGTGACAGTGATTAATTTTGTTTGGGGTGGGAGGAAGATGTTAGTCACAATAAGGACTAAAATATCAGACAGCAATTATATGGGAGAGGAGAGAGAGATGATCAGAATTAAGTTCCCTTGAAATCTCATTTTTCAAGATAAGGACAGAAATACTAATTAACTTTAAAAACGCAGTATCCAGTATGGTAGCCACTAGCCCCAGGTAGGTATTCAAATTCAAATTTTAATCTTATTAATTATTAATTAACTTTATTAATTAATTTTATTAATTTTAATAATTTATTAATTAATCATTTATTTTAAATTTAATTTAAATTTTAAAAAGATTTAAACAATTAAGATTTAAAATTAAGTTTCTTTACCCCTGACAGTCGTCTTGTTTCTAACAATAACGAAAAACTGAGTAAACTGAAAATCAATGATGTTTCCTGGACCCATCTGAGATTAAGGCTTCAGAGCAAACCACAGCCTTGAGATCTGGAATCACAGGAGTCCAAAGGCATTACCACTTTTTGCCATTCAGATGTGTCATGCTTTTATTTAGGTCTCCACTCAAATATGGCTTTCTTTCAAGGAACCAGCAATATTCCCAGATGTGGATTGTGCATTCCCCCAAGTCCAAATAAAGCAACCAGATGCTGGGCTTCTTACTCGGTCCTAGGAGTAGGGAAAAATAGTTAACTCGTGGAGTATCCCAGGTGGCTCCTGCCCAGGCTATTCCCAAGAATGTTATCATTAGGGCAGGTCCTTGGACCTTTGCTGGATTTTTTAACCAGTCTTGATTGGGTCTGTGAGTCACCATTGCATTCAAATCCATCCCAAGCCTTCTCTTAGTTTCCAATATTATCATGTCACCAATGTGGTGTATTATTACCCTGGAGACCTGTATCAGGTCCAAATTCTTTCTGACCAAATTATGACAGTAAGCTGCTGAGTTTAGATAACCTGTGACAGCACAGGAACTATGAACTGAGATCCTTCCCATGTGGAAATGAAATACGGTTGGGTCTCTTCCAAGACTGAGATACAGAAGAAAGCACTTGGAAAGAAAAAAAATCACTGGGTACCTGTCGAATTTTGTGGGGGGTTGAAACTGTGTCTGGAACTGCTGATATATTGGACTGTACAGCTTTATTTAAGCCTCACTGGTCCACTGTTATTCTCCACAAGCTATAAGACTTTTGCACAGGCCACCCAGGGTCTGATACAGAGAGTTCATTGCTACCAGCACTCCAGCTTCTAAGGTGTCATCAATTAAAGAGGTAATCTCTCTGCCCATCAGGTATTCTGCACTGTTTTAAATTAACTACCTGCGTAGGCTTGAGAAATTCTAGTGGTCCCCATTGACCGTGTTCAATTAAGACAGGCCAGAGGGTAGACTGTCATGCCCTTTTTTACAATATTGGGTAGGGGAAGTAATTACTAGTCCAACATAATGTCCACCCGATTAATACAGTCAGGTAAAGGAAAACCAACGGCCTCACATAAAGTTTGCTCAAAAATCCCAATTTTCATCTAGACTTTCACCCATCAACCCATCAACATTTTGATCTCCATCTCTTGCATGATCTAAGTTAAGCCACCATTAAGATGTCACCAACAGGTTTCAATCATAGTGCGCTGACTCCTGTGTTAAGGATCCCCCCAAAAGTTTCTCCTTCTCTCCTTCTTTTCCCTGGCCAATTTATCCACACATGTGCCTATGGCCTTGGGTCCCCGCCAGGCTGGGCCAGAAGACCCTGGCCTCTCCTTCAACATTTATTTTGATTAATCTGCTTACCCTATACCTCAGGCAATTCTGGGTGGCATTTCTCACATAATCTTTGCCCTCTGGCTTTTTAAATTCCTCCAAAATGGGGTAAATGGAGACAACCTGTTGGGGCCTTCTAGTGTTGGCGGACCCACGGGAAGTCTCACTGGTCCATACATACTTCCATAATGCTGCATCAACACCTTTGTTTCAACACCATCTGTGTCTACCACATTCATCCCTTTTTCAGTAACCATCTAAAAACGTCATCAGTGCTGGGTGGAGTCCCTTGACTCTCCTTTCTGTCTCTCCCATTTTCTTTTAAAGTACTTTGGTGACCTCAGTATCAGTGAGATCCAAATGGGGAAGCTGAGACAGCAACTTTGATAAAGCTTCCCAGACTGTTCGATTTTGCTCTAAGAGTAATGTCACACGGGGTGCCCATATAACAAGGGCACCCCAATCACAGCATTTACCATAGCCTGGTAATGGGCATATTCAGTGGGTGAATATCCTAGTTACTGTAAAGCCAATCCCACACGGCTTGCCTGCAAAGCGTATCAGCTGCTTCATCTGAAGTGCTCCACTTGGCAATTATTGGGCGAGTTGGGCCATCCTCCTTCTCATGGTGGCCTTATCCTGTTCAGCAGGAATCCCTCAGAAGTAGCCTTCTGTGTGTCTGGATCACATATAACTATCTGATTGTCCTTTAGTGGGCTGCAGATCCACTAGCAACCCAAACAGGCTCTTCCACTCTGAAACATTCAAAACCGAAGACATAGACCCCAGATTAGTTACTCTCATAGTCCATTTTGGTAGAGATTCCTCAGGAAGCTGATAATTCAGTCCACAAAATGAGACATCTCCTTCACGCTATACCGCCTAGTTTTAGGTGGGTTTGTTTTTGTTTTTGTTTTTTTGGTTTTGCCCTCCATCCACCACACTGACTACCTCTTTGGTCATAAGAGGGTGATTAGAGGTACCTTCCTAGCATAATTTTTCCCTTTCGGAGGAGCTTTGAGGCTAGTGGCCAAAGCTCAGACTGACCCAAGCTTGAACTTGTTCCGGCGTCAAGGTCCAACTCAAACTCTCTCTTATTTTAGCCATTACAGATGACAATAACCAAGAGATTATATATTTAGCATGCTTATTATTTTGCATTTCCTTCCATATCCAAAGAGCCAACTCCTCAGGAGTTGGGTCTTTCTCATCTTGAATTCCACTGGTAACTTCTACTCTTAGTAACTGATCAAAGGCCAGCTGCAGTTTTATACTATGAGTGACTAGGTAGCCTTCCAGGGACCAAGGGCTCCTCATCCCTGCATCCCTGCCCTCCATTCTTCCTGTTCCCAAACATGTGTTTCCATGAGCCAGAGCTGTTCTAGCAAATTCCACTTCACTGACACCAACTGTCTAGGAAAAACAACTGTTTTTCCTTTGTGTTTTCCTTTACTCTCGTACTTCTGGCCATCAAATGTGTGAGTTTTTTTCCCCCCCATACTAACCAATTCTCCGAAACCAGCTGGATGTCCTATAATTTGGTTTCATTCTGATACTGTTAGCATCAGATCCCACCAGTTACTAGCCCACAAGACTGTCCCACAAGACTGACCCCGTTTCAGGTGCCAGTCACCGAGTCCCATGTTGTCTCCTCTACTTCTCATCTTCCAACTATAAATGGGGTTCCCATGACCCCATCCTTGGGCTTGACAATTTGCTAGAGCAGCTTACAGACCTCAGGGGAACCCTTACTTATGTTGACTGGTTTATTACATAATAAACGATATGATAAAGGATTCAGATGACCAGCCAGATGAGGAGATACATAGGATAAAGTCTGATAAAGTCAAGCATAGGATCCTCAGTCACCCTGGAATTGGGATGCACCCACCACCTTCCCAGCACATGGATGTATGTGTTCACCAGCTTGGATACTCTCTGAACCCAGTACTTTGGGAATTTTTATGGAGGTTTCATCATCACATAGGCATGATTGACTCTCAACTCAATTTTCAATGCTTCTCACACCTCTGGAGAATCAGGATGGGGCTGAAAGTACCAAGCTTCTAATTATGGCCGGTCTTTCTGGCAGCCAGTGATGATCCTGGAGCCACCAGAGTCATCTCATTAGAACAAAAGTTACTTCGATCACCCAAGAGACCCCTGGGGTCTTAGGAGCTTTGTGTTAGGAACTGGAGTCCAAAACCAAATATTAGAAGGAACTGGGGGCAGAGACCAATATATATATATATATATATATATATATATATATATATATATATACACACACACACATACATATACATATTTCTCTTTTTATGCAAATGAACACAAAGAATTGCAGCCAATACCAGCTTACCTGGAGCAGAAACCAGTGGAGCCATAAACTAGGAACAAACACCTTAAATGGTAATTCTGATGATTTGCTGGAGGCTGAGGGAGAAGGATGAGGTAAGAGTAGGACATTCCTGGGGTTAAGAGTGTTAGAAGTGCCAGAAGCAGATGCGTGTAACTGGAGGAGAGCAAAAGTTATAATAGGCCTGGAAGGCTACATCTACTGCTTGAGATCTGGAAATAAAACGAGGACGGGAGGGAAGAGATCCACTGACCTCTCTCCTCTTCTACCTTTGCATCTGTTATTGCTTTTAGAAGGGGTGTAGTAAAAAAAATAATGAACAAAACCAGCACAGGACCTGTCTACAACAGAGTTCGAGATGATACAACTATTTTTCCTTTTGAAAAAAATCCTTTCTTTAGTTTTATTCTGCTCTCCTTCCCTTTTCATACCCATTTATCTTCTCATGAATACATTCCTAATAAAAACCCAAATTTTCAAAAACACCCAGATTATGATGGATTTAGCCGATCCTGTCCAATTTAATCTTTTAAAATATTTATACATCTGATATTGGTTATTCAGTACTTTGTAAACATATTTCTACAAGTTAAGAAAATTTATAACTTATCATGAATGTAAGCAAGGATTTCATCATATTACTAGGTGAAATGGCTATATATGTTGTGATCTTATACATTTGAGCAAGACAGGAGAATTTATTGCTTGAATTTTAGAAATAATTTAAACCCAACTCTCATTATGATATGAATTTGCTTTTACAGGGCACTAAAGCATCTTGAATAAACACTAAGCTATTGATTATTTATCATGGATTTAGAAACATAATGTTCTAGATATAATTATGATATGTAATATATGCAGATAAAATATTTAATTATGTGAGAAATGGACAAGAAAAAGATTAAAACAAAAAAATGAGCAAAAGAGACAACACAAAATAAAACACAAACATATAAAACTGGAACTTCACTAGAAGTTTAAAAGTGAATTAAAACAATTTCAATGTTATATCAGCAAATATGCATATATAGTTAAGAAATTATATATACTATAGTGATTCCACCTATGTAAAAGAGTATACTAAAGAAAAAAGAAACGGATTTTTTTTTTTGGTATGGAGAAAGTGCAGTGGTTCTTTTATTCAATTTTATTCAATTTCTGTGTTTTTCTCCATTATACAAAAATTCTTTAATGCGCATAACAATGTGTTTCAAGTTATATAACATATCAAAAAAAAGGCATCGAGAATACTGCTTGGTCTTCAAAAAATTTTCTTGTGATACTAAAATGAAATAATTATTATTTAAGGAAAAAAATAAAATTACATGTAAAGCTCACACACATTTCTTTTATATTTAGCAATACAAATGATTTATGCCTGCATGTGTATAGATATAAAAACACATGTATATGTACATACGTAAGAAAGAAGTGATTTAAAAACAGCAGTAACTACAACTGACCCTTGAACCACATGGATTTTAACTGCACAGGTTCACTTATATATGGATTTTTTAACCAGACAGTACAATAAATGTATTTTTTCCTTATAATTTTCTTAATAACATTATCTTTTCTCTAGCTGACTTATAAGAATACAGCATATAATACATATAACATACAAACTGTGTTAATTCACGATTGACATTTTTGGGAAGGTTTCTGGTCAACAGTAGGCTATTAGTGGTTAAGTTTGCAGGGGGAGTCAAAAGTTATACTTGGATTTCTGACTGCACGGAGGGTTTGGCACCCCTAACCCCTGTTCTGTGCAAGGGTCAACTATATACAGAAAACTACTGATGAGCTGATGAGGGAAATCAGCACCCTCCACAATCATGAAGTAACATTCAAAATCTTAACTGAACAAATGTTGCTGTGGCTTCCTTTTTTTCACAAGGTATGTTTGAATGCTTTTCCGACCACGTGCCTGTTCATGAGTGAGTCCAATGGACTCCTCACTCTGTGAATTTCAAAACAATTTCTGAAGCGGCTTCAGAGGAAGACGCTTAGGTTTTACTTGTGTTTTAAAGCAAACTCATAAACCTGAGGCCTCCCGAATGTATGCTGCAGTCCTAGAGCTTCCGGCTGTTGAATAGATCCCTTATATATTCCCGCTAGGGAATGTCTTAGTAAATGTCATATTTCAAAGTGATATGCCATGTTTGAAGCTATACTTCAAAAAAAAAAAAAATCCCAAGTTTGTGGTTTTATTTCCATAATACCTGCTACTTGGTCTTCAGGTAAATTTATTAATACTTTATATTGCCTTTATCACAGATTTTCTATCATTCCTAAATTTATGGGGAAGAATAATTTTGACATGTATTCATTTGTTAACCAAATGTACAAAATATACCCTGATAGTTAAGTTAATGATTTTTAAAATTATACATACTGCCAATTATTACATAGAACATAAGCTTATATGACGCAAAGTATTAACAGGCTTGAGCTTTTAAAAGTCATCTGAAGAAGAGAGGAGTTCCCATCTCATGGTTGTATCAATTTCTTCCTCACAATTTCCCAGCTCCTGCTCCTTAGAAAGCTCCAAGAATACCTAAATAAGGGACAACACAGAAAGAAAAGGAATTGTCAAGTTGGTTATTGTCTTCCAAATAAATAGAAGATACGCAAAATTACTTTCATGTGAAATTTATGTGAGTGATACAAACCATAAAAGCTGACCCACCTTTTCCAATGTGCACTGAGAGAGGCTGTACTCTTCCAAGTTAAAGTTATGTTTCACTGGGAAAACAAACAAACAAACAAACAAACAAACAAACATTACGAGTAGATGCTTACAAATTATTACCAAGAATTTTTTCAAAGTCATGCAAAATAAAAATACACACAATTAATATAAATAGAATATAAAGCTGAAAAAACAAATGCTTAGTGAAAGCAGGGAAACACGAAAAGTCATAGAGTTAATATAAATAAAAATTAAATTGGTCTTGATATGAGAATTTTCTCGTATTACATTTTGATACGCTTTATTTCATAGTATAAGTGTCCTGGGAAATATAAATTCCCTGAGGAATTACATAATCGATTGACACATTCTTATACACAAGGAAGAGTTCAATCCCATTCCTTGTTCTTTGAAAGGACCCACTGCTGCTGTGTAACTGGCTTCAACTAGTTTATCTGCTGTACCCAGCTGGAAGCTGGGTGTCCCTGCCAGGAAACCAGATTTACACATTCACATAGTCACAGTTCACCACTCATACATTGAGGCCTTCTGTGTGTGTGCCACGCTTGGTACCAGGGACAGAGTAGCATTGAAAACAAAACCCTGCCTTTGTGTATAAAACTCTGCATTCTCTGCATTTAATAATAACTCTGCATTTAATGCCCAGGAATATGGGCATTAAATAAATAAGGACTTAAATATAAAATAAAGGAAATGATGATTGCTACTACAAAGGAAAAATAAATCAAGTAGGGGAAACGGGAAGTGCCAGGCACTCTTTTTATCTTTTTTAACAGGATGGCTGGGGTTGGCCATAGTTATAAGGTAAGAATTGAGCAGAAACTTGAAAGAAGTGAGAAAATAAGCTGGGTATTTGGAAGTAATAGAATTTCAGGAAGAAGGATCAGCAAGTGCAAAGTCCTGAGGCAGGAGTATGCATGTTCGGTAGCATTTAGGAAGAGCTAGGAAGTCAGGATGTCTGGAATGGAGGGAGTCAACTGGGGATTCATATTCTCTCAAACACAGTGAACCTGGTACAAGTCTAAACACTCTACAAATGAATTCATTTCATCTTCCTAATGACCCTGCCCAAGTGGGCACTGATATCACCCCTCACTTAGAGACAGATCACCACATGGGCAGGGATTCAATAGCTTTACCCAGTGCCTCCCCGCTGGTAGAAAGGCTGACACTGAACTTGGGGCCCTTCACCACGAGGCTGTGTAAGAAATCACTCCATGACAGTCTGCTGCTGGGACTGACCCGTTGAGAGCAGAAAAATGATGGTGAAGAGAGAAAGTACACAGTTTTGAATGACTAGAGAAGTCACACACGATGGAGGGGACGGGCTTAGCGCGAAGGCAGAACACGCAGCCCAGATGCAGGGAAAGAGATGCACGGGTGGAAGGTTTTCCATGCCTTTTATTTTATTAGCGGAATATAAAGCAAGGGCATCAACTGAGGGAGAAAGGCAGGAAGGAGATGGATGTGTAAGGAATAATTTAGGACAGTTGGTATGAATGGTTGTGCACACACAGGCAATGCAGCCCCCACTAAGGGGCTTTGTGAGGTTAATGTTATGAATTAAGCCAAGCTTAGCTGTGTGTTTTCTGCGGCTTCAGTCCCCGCCATAGAGATAAACCTCTTTCCGGAGAACTGCATTAACCACAGTTGTGGTTAAATCCCACTATGACCTACCATTAGAATTCTTAAAACCATTCAGAACTTGCACATTTTTAAAATAGATTACATATTTACTTACCGTGAAATTATTACCAGATGCCGAACTGATTCTTCAAAAATTTTATTTTACAATGGTAACTCTTACCTGCCTCTAATTTGCGAAAGGTCTGCGATAGAGGGTAAACATCCGCCAAAGGGAGTTTATAGACCAAGAAGGAGGAGTACCTGGGAATGTGAAAATGTCATATTTGACCTTGAGTTTCAAGGGGGAAAAAATGACCATCAAAATAAGTACTGATATTAACATTAATTTCCTTTGATAAAAATAAAAATAATACAAATAAATATATGGCTTACATAAAAAGTAAGTAAAATAACTGATGGAAAACTCTTAAAATGTCTTTGGTGGCTGGCCGTTGGAGATAATTCTTCTAGATATAAACCAGCGTACTTGCATTTATGCTCAGTGTATGCAAACTCTTTGTTGTTGTTGAACACAGACATCTGGACTAATCCCTTTGCTTAGTTTAAATTAGGTTGCAATTAACTCATTTACTTAATATTTCATCGTTGTGACCAGAAAGCTAAGGAAAGGGAGTTGTGAGGTTAAGAGAGAGGGACCTGATGGGAAAGGTTCAAAATGCTTTAACTATAAACTTGCCTGAACTGTGAGAGGAGAAGCCAGAGGGGATCTGTGACCTCTTGCTTCCGTGTGCCACTTCTAGCTGGATGACCTCAGGCCCATTCTCAGGTCATTCCCAAATAGTGTGATGCCCCCAGGAGGCCCTAAAGCTGCCCAGACCTCCAGGCCTGGGCTTCTCCAGCCCAGCCCCTGCTCTCTCAGCCTTGCCACCCCTGATCTTCCCACCTCCATCGTGACACCAAGAGTGTGGGAGCAGGACTGAGTTGCTTCCCCTGGCGTAGCCTCTGATAATTCCATTACATTTATGCTGTGCTAAAATGGAAATACCACTTGCTTCTTTGGTGTGCTTATCCCTCCAAGGAATTCCAAATTCAGTTCTAGCTCCACCTCCTTGTCCCCCACCCCCATAACACACATACACAAACACACACATACATATAGGTATACACACACACACACACACACACACAAGTACACATTTCTATTCTCCATTTTGAGGCATGAAAACTCCTTAGAGAGAGATTATTTCAATTGCTATTTGTTTCCAACAGGGGAATTCACCTTAAATAATTACATCTTTTAGATGGTAAATATTTACATCTTTTAAATATTTTCAGGGAGGTCTGTGGAGGGCACCAGGGTCCAGCTGTGGTCCCACGAGGGTTCCAGGCACGAGAATTTTCTTTCCCCCAATTTTTCCACGTCCTCCTCTCAGCTGGAGACCAGCCTTGGATGGCTGAGGGAGCCCATGTAAGGTGTCCCCAAGCTTTCCTAGGGGCGAGGGGACACAGCTTCCTGGATAGCTCCCAAATCTCTTATAATCTGGCAGAGTCAGTAAATCAGTTTTTGAGGTCCCTAACTTTTATTATGAAGTCAAATCACCCTGAAGTCCTCACAGAGCAGAAAAGAAACCACTGAGTGGGTAAAGCCAAGTTTCTCTGTATTAGAAACTCCTTCACCTTTTCTGCTGTGCAGCCTGTGGGAAAAGCTTCAGAATCTTGGTATGGAGCCAAGTCACTTGGGCACCTTCCTTCACTCTCAGTTCTAGAATGTAATCCTTGCCAAACTTGTCTTTCAGGTGTTGGATGGAGCCAATGCACCTATGGGCAAGAAGGAAACATGCTGGAAAAAATATTGCCCCTTAAATTTTTTACATTCTTAAATTTCAGATGTAGGGGAAAGGGCATCACTGAAAAACTGATGGGAAGAACTCCAGGTGCCCACGGTGATGTTTCCCTTTCCACAGGGAATTTCTTTTTGAGGGTCAAGCCCAGCCTCCAGAAAGACACCTACCTCAGCCTTCCAGACACCATGATAGCAACGCGGTCACATATGGCCTCGGCTTCTGCCAGGTAATGGGTGGTCAGGAGTGCCCCTTTCTCTGTGTTTTTAATGGTTGCCTGGATCATTTGCCTGAAATGAGCCAAAAAAAAAAAAAAAAAAAAAAATTAAAAAAAAAAAGGGTAGAAAAAAAATGGAGGGGAAATTGTATAGATAAAATACAGGCTATGAATCATATTTACACATCATATTTCTACTTTAAAAAACCAGAAATGTGAATACTGATTAGGTTTTTTGATAACATAAAGAAAAGTGTTTAATTTTTTTAGCTATGCTAATGGTATTCCGGTCAAGTTTTTAAAAAAGAAATCTTTGGATCTTTTTTTTTTTTTTTAAAGATTTTATTTATTTATTTATTAGGAAAGAGAGAGATTGAGAGAGAGCATGAAAGGGAGAAGGTCAGAGTGAGAAGCAGACTCCCCATGGAGCCGGGAGCCCGATGTGGGACTCGATCTCGGGACTCCGGGATCAGGACCTGAGCCAAAGGCAGTTGCTTAACCAACTGAGCCACCCAGGCCCAAGAAATTAATTGATATATTTATAAGTAAAGGATAGGCTGCCTAATATTTGCTTCAAACTGATAGGAGTGGAGAAAAGGAAGTGGGTAGAGGTATAATGAAAAAAGGTAGGCCTTCTATGGGAACTGTTGAGATAAGTCATGGGTATATTAGGTTCATAAATGATTCTCTTTAACAACAAACTGAGGGTTTTGGAGGGGTGAGGGTGGGATTGGGCGAGCCTGGTGCATGTACTGCATGGAACACTGGGTGTGGTACATGAACAATGAATCTTGTAACACTGCAAAAATAAAATAAAAATATTTGGGGAAAAAATGATTCTCTTTACATGTGTATAAAATTTCCACAACGAAATTCTTTAAAGAGATAGGGAAACTACTAGACAGTCACAAATATGAAATTAGGTTGGATGATTTTATTAATCCAAATGGTACAACCTAGAAAGGCAAGTAAGAACAATTTAAAACCTAAGAAAAACTGGATAAGCAAATTTGACAGATTTGGTAAAGCGGGAAGAAAAGGAAATGGAGAAAATATGTAAGTTAATAGCTTCTAAAAAAAAGAAACAGTTATAATTTAAATAATTATACTTATTATAATTTAAAATTTTTTTTAATTTAAATTTAAAAATAATTTAAAAAATTTAACTCCAAATTGCAAGACCTAAAATTCCAACAAAATAATTAGAGGGTTTTTTTTTACATTAATACCACATAAATATGATACATAAGAGAATCTATTTGTGAAATATTTATTTTCCTAATGATATGGATTATCTACACTCAATTAGGAATGAGTGGATTTGATTTTCCAAGATCAGGGTTTTTTTTAATCAAGAAAAAATTTTTTAGCTAAACACCCCACATGGGGCTTGAACTCACAACCTTGAGATCAGGAGTTTCTGGGTCTACCGATTGAGCCAGCTGGGTGCCCCACCTAAGCTCAGTTTAAAAATACAACTTTGACATAAGGTTTACACTCGTGGCTCTGAGGGTTATGCTCACCACATTTGCTGCTGCCCTGCTGGGTCCATGCCTGTTGAGGGTTCATCCAGAAGCAGGATGGGCGAATTTCCCAGGATGCTCAGCACAAAGCACAACTGGAAGGCAGAGAAGCACCTTATTCGCTGCCACCACGTCAGCCCTCAGAATAACATCCCACATCCCACATACCTTTCTGGTGGCTCCTGCTGTTAATTTCTGCGCCTGCACATCTAGCTGTCCATGCAGTTTGAAAGTATCCACCAATCTGATGGAAAACAGGAGGAGAATATCAGCTCAAAAGAGGATCTTTGGAAACTGTCATCCCACAGGAGCGTAATAGCTTTGGACGGACGCTAGGCACTATTACTGTGAGACTCATGATCAAAGAGAAAAAGAATTTTTTTGGAACAGGAAAGATTTTTCATCCCATAAAAAGTTCTAAAGAATAACTAGAATTTTGAATTTGGAACTGAAATGGATGATTATGCAAGGTTATTCACTCATTGAACATTGTCAATTATTTTACGCAATTTTTTTTTAAAGATCCCTCAGTCAAGGACGCAGGAAATAGCTCCTGTCCGTCCAACCCTGCTCCACCACTGACACTCTCTGACAAGGTGCAGACATCATTTCCACTCTGCATTCTTTATCAGTGAATTCATCATCCCTGGAGCGGCTTCCCTGGCTCTGGGCACAAAGGAATCACATGACTTCTCTTTACCGTGAAATGGCAATGGCGGCATCCCCTTTCCTCAGCCCTTTGATGGCGGCAAAGATCTCCAGATGTTCCCTCACTGTCAGGCTGGGCCAGAGCACGTTCTCCTGAGGACAGTACCCCAGGAAGTTGACCGTGTTGTCTTCCTGATGATCCCAAATGGAACCACATCCTTTCAGTTCTACCTAAGAAAGTAAACCGGTTTTAGAAACACATGGAGCCTTTCCTCCACTCTCGCCCTCAAGAAACTGACATGTAGCTAATAATACCTAAATTTTTTGACCGTCGAAGAAATATTATATCAGTGAAATCTTATGGTATTTGTCTTGCTCTGTCTGACTTATTTCACTTAGCATTACACCCTTTATAATCTATGTTGTTGCGAGTGATAGAAATATTGAAATCGTTCGTACACCTAAAAGTAATATAACGCTGTATGTTAATTGTACTTCAATAAAATTTTTAATTAAAAACATAAATCCACAAAAATTAAAAAGTAAAACAATACACATTGAATACACATAGAAATTCATACATTTGTTATAGAAAACTATTTAAATTACTAAAAGTAGAGTTTTACAAAGATAAAACCTACATTTATCATGAAATGCCTACTTTGGGAATGAAAATCATTGTGTCATTTCTTACTACCTCTCCAGCTGTTGGCTTCGTGATCCCACAAATCATTCTAATGGATGAGCTTTTACCAGCACCGTTGGGTCCTAGCAATCCCAAAATTTCACCTGAAAGAGAGTCACTGATTACCAGTCTGGGAAGTGAATTATCATAAACCTGTTTCATCAAACCTTTGGAGATGTGTACACCCCTCAGTACTATTTTGAGATTTTTAACATATCTGTAATCCAGGTCATCAAGCCATGTTAGAGACCCTATAATTATATGAAATATTAGTGAAAAGCTTATGGATTTGATGTCGATACGTCTTCTGTTTTCCAGATAACATTTTCAGTGGAAAATGAGCCAGAGTCTTTTTGGTCGTAGATGGCTGTTGTGCTGAGCACATATTTAAGTGACTCCTAAACTTGGGAAGTCAGGGACACCTTCTCCATCCCGAACTCTTCCACTTGAGTCCAAGCCCCCACCGTCTTTCCTCTGAACTGATGTAAATGTAGCCTCTTGTCTGCAGCCCAAAGTTACAAACAATAGCCAATGTGTTCATTCTTTCAAGACTTAACTGCTAACGGGAAGCTAGCTAAACACCCTCCAGTGGCATTCCACTGATTTGATATAAAACCTAAACCCTTTATGGTATTTCACAAAGTGGTACCCAATCTGGCCCCGCTCCCCTCTTGGACGTCCCCCCTTGCACTTGTAGCTGCGTCCACGGCCCCATCACACTTCGGTCATTCCGAAGGCAGCCCCAGCTCTGAGTCCTGGCCCCACTCTTCTCTGTGTCTGGGCATCCTTATCTCTGCGTGCCCACACAGCTGGATACCTTTCTCATCACCCAGGTCTTGTCTTAAATGTTACTGCTCCCGAAAGGTTTTCCCCGAACCCTAAGTGAATGCAGCCCCGAGCCACTCATGTCGTTTCACGCATTTGAATGCCCCACACAGAACCCACTTCTTTGATAACTGACACTTTTCTTGATAAGTTAGTTTTGGTTTTCGACCCTCTCTTAGGATGTAAAATCCACGAGGACAGGCACTTTCTTATTTCCTTCATGATTATATTCCAGAACCCAAAGGTCCCTAGCACGCTCAGAAATATGTGTCGAATGAAGGAACGCATGTAGGCATGCCTCTGCAAGTACAATGGTACCTATAACAGAGATGTTCAGTTCGGGCATTTCCGAAATAATGGTGAATAAAGTTAAGTGATTCTTCCGAACCTTTTTTAACACAGAAGGAGATATTTCTTGCTGCTATTTTCTTCCTCCTCTTTGAGAAGCAACGTTTCTTCTGACCTGCATACTCTTTGTGTAGACAGCTGGCAATTATGACAGGCTTCTGGAATAGAGGACAGGGTGATTTTTCCTCTTAACCTTCAGAGACTTGACATTTCTATATTCTCATTACTGGAAATTTTTTTACTCTACATCTTGAAATGAAGTATACCTTATTTTCATTTTTTAAATATTAAAAAAAAGATACGTTCATTTATTTTGAGACAGAGAGAGAGCATGGCCTGGAGAGGCAGAGGGAGAGGGAGAGAGAATCTGGAGCAGACTCCCCACTGAGCATGGAGCCCAACACATGAGCCCACGACACTAAGATCATGACCTGAGCCAAAATCAAGAGTCAGATGCTTTATGGACTGAGCCACCCAGGTGTCCCAAAACAAAGTAGATGTTAAACTGACAGCAATCTATATTGCTTGTTTCAAATGTAACCTGTATTCATTGATGCCAACAATATCTCTAAATCTCTTAAATCTATCTTCTAAAATAAAACAGTATAGGGGAGCCTGGGTGGCTCAGTCGGTCCTGTGCCTGCCTTTGGCTCAGGTCATGATCCCAGGGTCCTGGGATCGAGCCCTGTGTTGGGCTCCCTGCTCAGTGGGGAGTCTGTTTCACCCTATGTCTCTGTCCTTACCCTCTGCTCGTACTTACTCACTCTCTCTTTCTCTTGCAAATCAATCAATAAATTAAAAATTTTTTTAAAAATAAAATAAAACAGTATAGCTTCATGGAAACCGGCTCATTGCCTTCCCAGAAGAGTCTGGGTTCCTGGGCACATCACAACATCTAAGTCAGACAAAAGAATAACCCTTCAAATCCTAATCTCTATTCAGCATTTTTTTTAAAGATTTTATTTATTTATTTATTTATTTATTTATTTATTAGGAAAGAGAGAGAGTGAGAGAGAGCAGGTCAGAGTGAGCAGCGGACTCCCCATGGAGCCGGGAGCCCGATGTGGGACTCGATCCCGGGACTCCAGGATCATGACCTGAGCCAAAGGCAGTCGCTCAACCAACTGCGCCACCCAGGGGCCCTCTATTGAGCATTTTATAACAAATCTCACACAAATTCTCCAGCTCGTGAAATTTTTTGGTTTTGAAATTATAGCTCTACTTATCAAAGCCTATTTTTCTCTAAAGAACAATTATGTTTGGGCGCCTGGGTGGCTCAGTTGGTTGAGCGACTGCCTTCGGCTCAGGTCATGATCCCGGAGTCCCGAGATTGAGTCCCATATCGGACTCCCGGCTGTGTGGGAAGTCTGCTTCTCCCTCTCACCTTCTCCCCTCTCATTCTCAGTCTCTCTCTCTCTAGTAAATAAAAAAAAAAAAAAAGAACAATTATGTTTATTATGCTATCATGTTCTGTATGCTCCTTTGAGCTTCCAGGATACTCCAAAGAAGCACCTCCATATTTAAGAACTATGAAAATACACCAAGCTCCCAACTTTCGAGATGGAAACCAGCATATCGACCTCTCTCCTCGATAGTTCTTGAATATAGGTCCATTAACATCCACTTTGTCACTTGCTTTGCTTTCTTTTTCTTATAAAATTTTTAATTCATTTATTTGAGAGAGAGCGCGCGTGCAAGCACAGGGGGGCAGGGGGGAAGAGCAGAGGGAAAGGGAGAAGCAGACTCCCCGCTGAGCAGGGAACCCGATGTGGGGCTCAGCCCCAGGACCCTGGGATCACGACCTGCCCCGAAGTCAGACACCCAACCGACTGAGCCACCCAGGCGCCCGACACTTGCTTTTCTACCTCATCTGCGGGTGAAGTGGTCAGGGCGGTTGCGGCTCTTTGCCTTTCTGCTTTAACATCTTCATCCTCATCGACAGGTTCTTCGGGATTAGGTCGAGCACCTCTACTTTGGGGGGAAATTCTGTGGGGACATGAAATGTAGGACATAGGGTTTTTTCATTAGTCAGGATGCCCCTCAAATCAGCTTCTCTGTGGTTTCACCACCCTCTCTTTCACTACCCTGGTGATGGTCATGGCCCTGGGAATACCGCTTCTGCTTTTACCAAGAATTCCCGTCCCCGTTGCCAGAATCCCCTTCTCATTGCTGTCATTCCTCCAGTTAGAATCTTTGACCCTTGCGGGTGTGCTGGCAACTACTGCTGCTTCTTTAAAAACCAGGTCACCTGCATTTTCTGTTGACTCTGAGCCCCCCTTAGTCACACAGACATTTGCCCTCAGCATCTTTTCCTGTTCACCCTTCGCAGAGCCCCTGCATCATGTCCATCTTATGGAACACTCTGACCTCTGGAAGGCTGCTCAACCAGCTCCACTCCCATCTCCTCCTTCCAAGGATGTGCGATCATCTCAGATGAGAGAATGGCATTGTGGGTACTCATTAAATTTCTGAGGAACTGAAAACCTCCCTCCGCTGGTTAGCGGCAGAACTCTGACGGAGAGTCCTGTTTCCAGGCACTCGGCCAGCAATCCACGGACATCATGAAAGTCAACACTCGGCTTACATTGTAAATATCCATCCACATTAACAGCTTGGTAGTGCAGCCCCTTATGGAGGAACGTTAAAATGATATTAAGTTCGAAATTAAGGTTTATCCCAACCTGAAAATAGGATCCTTTCGCATTATTTGCTTTCCACATTTTGTTTCCATGCATCTTAGGATAAAAACAAATATCAAAGCCTGCAAGTAAGGCTAGGAACAAAGAAAACCAGTTACATTATAGGCAAACGTTCAGACATATTACTTAAACATTTGAATTAAATCAGTAGCCTTTGTCTTCAGGTAGAATACATGTGAACTATTTTTACAAATCAGGAGAGAAATCCAGCCATACAATGACAATCCAGCTTAGTGGCACCTGCCTCCTTTTTTCTCACAATCTACATCCTATCAACCAATTCTCTCTGCTCTACCTTCAAAATTACCCAGAACCCAGCTACTCATCCCTGCCTGTGCTGCTCCCGCCCAGGTCCAGGCCATCATAATTTCCCATTATAAGACTACAACACTTTGTTACCTGGTCTCTTTTCTCTTCTCCCTGTGCCCCAAACATTTATTCTCAACACAGTCACTACAAGTACTCTTTTAAAAAATAAGTCTGATCACGTTGCTTGGCTTAAAACCCTCCAGTGATTCCTCGGTCACTCAAAGAAAATTTGAAGTCCTTATAGGGACTTATATGAAGTCCCTTATAGGGACTCCACTGCTCTGTGGAGCCCCTTCCGTCTACCCGGCACATCACCCTGTGACTTCCATGACCTTCTCTTGTACCACTCTCCCCTTGGTCAGATGGCTACAATCACCCTGGCCTCCTTGGCTGACCCTGGAACAAGTCAGTGTTGCCTGTGCCCCTCCTACTAGAATGTTCTTCCCCCAACTATCCCTGTAGCTTGCCTCCTTGCCCCCTCAGATCTTTACTTCTCAGTCAGGCTTTTCCTGACCAACCATCTGACACCATATCTATTATCTGTCTCCTTCCACCACAATATAAAAAATGCCACAGGAGAGGCACTTCCATCCATATTTGGTCCTTTGCCTAGAAAAGTAGTGACACACTCTATTCAGAGATAGTAGCTTTCTTCAGCCTAAATATACCAATATAGTCATTTTCCCCTTTCATTTTTATTATTTAACTTTGCCCTTTTTATCTCTAATTCAAAGAATTTTAGTTATATTGCACCCGTATTTCTTACAAGGTCTCTCAAATTTGGAGGTGGCAATAAATAGGATAAACAAATGTGAAAAATTAATGTTATATTACATTCTGGACCTACACAGTCCACACATGCAGATAAAAAGAACTCATGATTTGGAATCATGTCTGAATGGTCTTATTCTGAGTCTTATTCTGAGACTATATTAAAGACATTTTCGAAGTTGGCACACATTAGACAAACCAAATAGTTATGATAGTAAATGCTAACTATCAAAAAAAAAAAATAGGTGGAGAGGTAGAACGGCTTTCTTACTACTAGGCATATTAGAAGATCAACTCCGCTCGGGTCATATCTGTGGTCTGGGTATGTTGGTTGGTGCTCATAAGATCTCTGCAAAGACAAAAAGAAAAATAGCTAAATGCAAATTCATCAGCTTTATGATTTGCATTTTGGTAATATGATATTCTGCATATTGCACATTTCCTTCACTAAGCATGATTTCCCTGTGTGCACTGGTGACAAGCAATTCCCTGCAGAAAAGAAAGGGGACCCCCCCCCCACTCAACACTATCTCTCGGTGAACAGGTAACCTATGTCTGTTCCTCTTTTCCAATTTTTTTCCTTTAATGTTTAGGTTTAAGGTTAGCCTCAAGTCTACTGAAAGTATAACAGAGAGAGAAGCCTGCACTGTGAAAAATAACAAATAATATTTGTTCTAAATGCCCCTCAAGAGCCTTTTCTGGGCCCCTTCCTATCCTGGTGGTGATTTGCCCACCAAAATAATTAGTCCCATAATGTTATTCTTTGTTCATCAATCAATGCATTCAGAAAGCAACTCATTCCTCTTAAACAATGTATGACAGATACAGGTTAATGTAGTTCACTATGTAGGTCTGCTTACATCTTAGGAAAGAAATGCTTTAAGCAAAGGAATAAATTTCCAGCTTAGAATTCTAAGTGTTGCTCAATTAATGGAAAAGTACTTTTTTTTATTATTGGAAATTCAGAAATTTTATTCTCTCTCTCTCTTTGTATTATGTTATGAAAAGTGCTTTTGTAGACAGAAGGCTTTCCCAGGTTCCCAAGAACATAAGCGATGAGGGCAGCTTTCTTTACTTTCTTTAAAGTTTCATCCAGGATGATGCAGGGCTCTAAAGACTATGTTCCTGACTGAGCTTTTGGGGTCTTCCCATCGGACACCTCTTTCCATTTGAATCACACCTTCTTTAATGCCTCCTGGTCTCTCCTGCTTCAATGCCTTTGCTTCTCTCCACAGAACATGCTTACCTTTTGCCCCACTGCCCCTGTAATTAATTCTGACTCATTCTTCAGGACTCTGTTTAAACATTGCTTCCTCCAGAAGAATTCTCTGACCCTCTAGATTGTGTCAGCTGTGCTTTGTATCCTGTGCTTGGCACTTTGCCCTTCTTCTTTAGATCCTTTAAGCCCTTTACATTGACTTATTTGAGGTCTGTCTTTATCTCCACCAAGCTCTCTGAAAGGATGGACTGTGCTATCTTGTTCATCAGGTGTCCCCAATGACCAGCACAGTGCCTAACACAGAATACTGTTTAATATTTATTTTTGAATAAATAAATGGTATGGTATATGATTTTATCCTTGAAGTGGATAGTGAATATCCATTGAACTAGGCAACATGTTTCAATCTGGCATTAGTTTTGAATAGCATTTGACAATGCTTGTGTTTTGCATAGAGCATATGGCAAAGCTTTTTAAACAGCTTTATTGAGGTTAATTTTTCATGCCATAAAATTCATCCATTTTAAGTATACAATTTAAGAATTTTTAGTAAATTTATAGAGTTGGGAAAGAATCACCACAATTCAATTTAATAACATTTATGGGGCACCTGGATGGCTCAGTGGGTTAAAGCCTCTGCCTTTGGCTCAGGCCATGATCTCAGGGTCCTGGGATTGAGCCCTGCATCAGGCTCTCTGCTCAGCAGGGAGCCTGCTTCCCCCTCTCTCTCTGCCTGCCTCTCTGCCTGCTTGTGATCTCTCTCTGTCAAATAAATAAATAAAATCTTTAGAAAAAATAACACTTCCATCACCCCAAAGAGATACCTCATATGCGTTTGTGGTCAATCCCCATTCCCACTCCAACCCCAGGAAACCACTAGCCTGCATTCTATCTTTATAGATTTGGGGCAAAGCACTTCAAAAGGCTGCATATTCAAAATCAATGACACCGTTGGCAATATTTCTTACCTGTGCCAAAAAAGCTAGAAATCCACCCATAGTAGTTGAGGGAACAAAAACCATGCTAGAAATCAAGGTAGGCAAGTTGAAGTGAAGCAGCATAATGTCAAACATAATGATTGAGGTCTACAAGGCAAGTTAAAATATATTGCAAGTCAGACATATGCAGTCTATTGATATTAGGGAAAATATTTAAGATGTCAGTGTTCTCATCATATACATCAGTCTGTATTTTCCCACATACAGACTCACCACTTTCAGAGGGAGAAGGGAAGTGAAGGGTTTTTGTTAATGAGAATAAATGTGACCCTTCGCTACCCAACAGAAAAATTTTAGATAAAAATTCAGAGATTAAGATGAATGCTAAAGTAACCAGGTGGACTTTCTGACAGTGCATTAAGTGTAATCTAAGACAATACTATAAAAGAGAAATTACCTTTTTATTGCTAAGGTAACAATATTGTGAATGTATAGAAACCGGTTTAGAATGGAAAGCTAGACAGGTGGTTATTTTAAAAAGTCCGTACTGCCTCCCACCCAGACGAAAGCTTTTTAAATGTCATCCCTGCTCCATGGCTTCCCCTTTCCAAACAAATAATTTTATTGAGACTGTGCATTTTGATTGCAATGGGCTTATTTTCTTTTAAAATACTGGTAAATGGGGGATGGGGGATAAAGATAATTTTTCATTGTTCTGTTTTAAGGATCAGTTTATCAGTCAACAAGTGTGTGTTGGGCACTGTATTGAACCTTTTCTGGATCTTATTGATGTATTAATTACAATAAAAACACTAAGAATTGTACCTACTAAATTCACCGAATACTACACCAACACCAGGCATTAAGAATTTAGCATCCACTATTTGCTTTAATCCTGTATCCCTTCCTTACATACGGGAAATCTAGGGTTCAGAGAAACAAATAACCCCCTCACACCACACAGTTAGTGAGTGACAAAATTGGAATTCAAAACCCTATGTGTGTGTGATTCCTAAGTCTTTAGATCAGAAGACTATACTCGTTCATGGGATTGTTATGTGGGGGAATGTTGTGTGACTCTAAGTGAACCGAACAGTTTGCGGGGAATGTGTAATCTACAAATAAAAAACAATTGCGAATAAAACCAAATAACTTGCAATCAAGTGTTCAGTAAGAGCACAGTAAACATTTTGGATGGCAAATCCAAAAAACTTTTCTCATTTTGCAACCACCACGATCGCGCTGCAAAGGTATCACGTGATTATCCACGTCGACAGTATTTCTCTCCTCTTGGTTTCCATGATATCACATGTTTCTGATTTTTCTCCCAGTTCCTTATTTTTGATAACTACAAGTCTATTGGTTGACATAGCTAACTGCTCTTATTCTACTAAGCTTCCAAGTTTCTTTTGTGAGTTGTTTTTTCCTCCTTTCTCATTCACTAGAAGGAGAGGGGGTTGCAAACCACATCAAAGGAAACATACTATGACTCAGTGCGCTAAAAAGATGTGCTACCATACCTCCACCATGGGCTGAAAGGTACTTCCTTATCAGACAGGGGCCTAAGAGACCATGAGGGACCACACCTTGCGGGCCAGGAGAGTCTACTGGACTCTTGAAACAAATTAACAGCTGAGTGTGGCTTCAGTCAGTGATGAGGGGACCTTGCCTATACTTTCCTTCCAAATATATCCAAGATCACAAAAGAACAATTGCTTACCATCATCTGAGACATTTTTATATGTGCTCTGTGAGTCCTAAGACTAACATAGTTTAAATTAATACAAACTGCGTGATGAAAGATCAATTATCACAGTACACATCCTCAACATCTATTTTAAATGAAATTATAAGTTCTTTGTATCAGGCATAAAATTATTGCAAACTGCTTGTGGTCTCTGTGAAGATGTATAATTCAGTCCCCCAAATCAAGATGTTGATCAATATGAACTTTAAAACAGTATAGTTAACCATCCCGCTACCTCATATTTTTTGACATCAGGAATGAACATAAGGTCTGAGACTTCGGTTTTATTCTTGAGTTGTCCCTGATTTTTATGTGGCCTCAAACAAGTTAGTCAACTTTTTTCCCTCTATAAAATGGGAATTATACCAGATGATGTTGAATTCTTTTTCAAATCTGACATACAAATATTCCATAAATACATAGCTTTTCAGTGGTATAAAAATGCAATAGACAAGGACACTGAAATAGACATACATGTAAAAGAAAAAGGGAAAATAATTAGAAATTGTAAATGTGTATTATACTATAATATTTCTCAAGGCAAAGGTGATTATATTTATGTTACACTGAAAGTTACTCTATCTCTCTGTTTATATGTTTGCATATGTACTTACAATATAGAAGCAAAATGACCAAAGGCCACTATTTTTTTTCCACTTGCGAAAAAGAAATGATATCACATATGTCAGGAAGACAAGTGAAGCTGCATAACCAAGCCCAAATACAACCTGAAAATAATACAAATAATATCAAAGTCAAACACTGAAGTATTAACGGAAGGAAAAATTAAATTACAAATATTTTTAAATATCTTCCTTCAGGGACATGTGGCTGGCTCAGTCGGTTAAATGCCTGACTTGGCTCAGGTCTTGATCTTGGAATCCTGGGATGGAGCCCTGCATTAGTCTCCCTGCTCAGGGGGGAGTCTGTTTCTCCCTCTCCCTCTGCCCCTCCCCCTGCTCATGCTCTCTCTCTCTCTCTTAAACAAATAAAAATCTTAAAAAAAATTATTGCACATGCACTGAACTTTTTTGTTTTAATTTATGACAAAATAAAAATGGAAATGTTTTATTTATAGAAAATATTAAATGTTATGATTTATCATGAATTACTTTATAAGATATTGTCTATATAATGTGTTACTTACCACCCCGAACACAATTCGACTTGTGATATAAATCTCCATTATGTTGGCTACGTAAAAAATTAAAAACATTGAAAGGAGAAGAAAAGTGAAGAAGCTAATATCCACTAGTGCCTGCCCACACCAGTAGGCAGAAGGGTAGAGGCCTGAAATCCATAGCTGGGACTTAGCTCTCTTCTGATGAGAAAACACAGGATATACAGAGATTCAGTTGAAATCCAAATTCAAAACAAACACATTGGGAGAGATTTCAAGACAAATATAACCAAATCAGTTTAAATCTTCTAATAACTTAATTATGCATATACTATTTGGAATCCAAGGTCTAAAGAGCAATTCCATAATAATGGCCATTATGAAAATGACTATTGTATTGTTTTATTTTGTAAGTTTGATTCCCAGCACCACTTTAACTCATGTATAATGAATAGAAAAGCAGATCTCATAATAATCAAGGCATAAACTTCTTTCTCAAAAGAGATATTATTCTGTGACCTGAAGGAAAATAAATTATCCATTATCCAAGTATGTTATGGGGGTTACTGGTTCCAAATAGTGAAGGATGACCTATCTAAATCTGATTTAACTGTTTTGCCTTGGATAACAGACATAACCAAAAACAAATAGAACCAAAAATGTTATTTGCCACAGTAGAAAGGGGATTTAAGTCTTACATCTGGTCCTCAATTTAAATATCAATGATTTCTTCCTTTTCATTGGGAAATAATGTCATCAAAAGTTGTATAATAGTCCCCTTTACAAGTTTAGGTTAATTTGAGTCCCTGTAAAATTACTGCATGTTTCCTGCAATTTTGAAGTAAAAAATATTTTGTGTTTTTAGAAATAAAGTTTCTGACTTGATAGAAATGTGCTAAATACTATTATCTAAACAGACATACGCTTTTATGTTTTTCTCACAGGAAAACATTTTGAACATAGCATTTAAGTCACAATTACTGAAGTCCCTGAAGTTTCTCATTTTTTCCCCTTCTCTTACTTTGTAATCGCTGATACTGCTCATGGAGATATAAGGTGAAATGCTGCAAACAACCCAAAATAAGAACATGGAACCTTCTGGAAGTCCAGTCCAGTAGAACATAAAATTCTGCAAATATAAAAAGTACTTTAAGCTTGTGGATATTTTAAAAAATGAAACAAATACTAATGTGCTGTATCACATTGATTGGAGGATGTCGAGACACCCTTGCAGCCCAGGAATAAATCCCATGTGATCGAGGTAAATAATCCTTCTAATGCACTGTTGGATCCTATTATCTATATTGGTGAGAATTTTTGCATCCATGTTCATCAGGGATATTGGTCTCTAATTCTCCTTTTTGGTGGGGGGTTTTTGTCTGGTTTTGCAGATCACGGTAATGCTGGCCTCGTAGAAAGAGTTTGGAAGTTTTCCTTCCGTTTCTATTTTTTGAAACTGTTTCAGAAGCGCAGGTATTAATTCTTCTTAGACACATGAAAAAATGTTCAACATCACTCGGCATCAGGGAAATACAAATCAAAACCACACTGAGATACCGCCTCACTTCAGTCAGCATGGCTAAAATTAACAACTGAGGCAAGGACAGATGTTGGCGAGGATGCGGAGGAAGGGAACCCTCCTACACTGTTGGTGGGAAGGCAAGCTGGGGGAGCCACTCTGGAAAACAGTATGGAGTTTCCTCAGAAAGTTGAAAATAGAGCTACCCTACGACCCAGCAATCACACTACTGGGTATTTACCCTGAAGATACAAATATAGTGAACTGAAGGGGCACGTGCAACCGAATGTTTATAGCAGCAATGTCCACAATAGCCAAACTATGGGAAGAGCCCAGCTGTCCATCAACAGATGAATGGATAAACAATATGTGATATATGTGTATATGTGTGTGTGTGTGTGTGTATTTATATCAATGGAATATTACATAGCCATCAAAAAGAATGAAATCTTGCCATTTGCAATGATGTGGATGAAACTAGAGGGTGTTATACTAAGTGAAATACAAGAAAGAAAAATACCATGTGATTTCACTCATGTGTGGAATTTAAGAAACAAAACAGATGAACATAGGGAAAGGGAAGGAAAAATAAATAAGAGGAAAACAGAGGGAGGCAAATCATAAGAGACTCGTAACTAAAGGAAACAAACTGAGGGTTGCTGAAGGAAAGGTGGGTGGGGAGAGGGGTAACTGGGTAATGGACATTAAGGAGGGCACTTGATGTAATGAGCACTGGGTTTATATGCAACTGATAAATCATTAAATTGTACCTCTGAAACTAATAAAAAATTAAAATTAAAAAATGAAGCAAATACTAATTATCATAAAAATGTGCTTTTTGAAATATTGAAAATAAAAATAAAAGTGCATGCCTTAATTCAGTAACATCTATGCATGAATGTGGGAGAGGGAATGATTTCTGATCATTTAACATGAGGCTTCAAGTCCTAGCAAAAAAAAAAAAAGAGAGAGAGAGAAGTAAAATGGAACTCAGGACCCACTTCAGGGTGTATATCAAAAAGAATTGAAAGGAGAGTCTCAAAGAGATATCTTCCCACACATGTTTCTTTTTTTTTTTAAGATTTTATTTATTTATTTGACAGATTAGAGAGAGATCACAAGTAGGCAGAGAGGGAGGCAGAGTGAGAGGGAGAAGCAGGCTCCCTGCTGAGCAGAGAGCCCGATGCGGGGCTCGATCCCAGGACCCTGAGATCATGACCTGAGCCAAAGGCAGAGGCCTTAACCCACTGAGCCACCCAGGCGCCCCTTCCCACACATGTTTCTAGCAGCACTATTTATAATAGACGAGAGGTGGAGGCAATCCAAACGTCCACCAACAGATAAAGGAATAAACAAAACATACAGTAGAATATTATTCATCCTTTAAAAGGAAGGAAATCTTGTCACATGTTACAGCATGGATGAATTTCAAGGACATTATTCAAAAACCAAACCCTGGATGATTGTCCTTATATGAGGTATCAAAAGTAGTTAAATTAAGAGAAACCGAAAGTAGGATGATGATTGCCAGGGGCTGGGCAAAGGGGACAATGGGACGTTCTTGTGTAACAGGTATGAGGTTTTAGTTCTACGAGATGAAAAAGTTTTAGAGATCTGTATCACAATAATTGAACATGTTTGACACTACTGAACTGCACACTTAAAAATGGTCAAGATGGTGAATTTTATGTCATGTGTTTTTGCCACGATGCAAAAAATAATAATTTGGGACTTATGATCCTGGAGAAACAGATCATTCGGGCCTGAGTAACAGCAGGTCTTTCTCAGCTAACCGAGCGATGGATGTGTGAAGCCATCAGCAGCCGGTCGAATGTGTTCGGAAGGAACCCAGAGCTAAAAAGAAAACTTGATGCTCCCAAGCCTGTGGGCAAGGATATGAACTTTGACTCACCATCCCCAAATCAGTGCCTGCCTGAGGCTGGGCCCCTGCTTACGTGCAGGACTGCCTCTTGGATATAATCACAGTTCAGCAGTGCAGTGGCCGGTCTCCAAATAATTCTACAGTTCTCAAGCTTTACTTAAGACTTTAAAGGCTCCAAGGATCAATTTGAATGTTTCGTCAGGTATGAAAATCCATTGCTGTCTTCATAAAAATGGCTGAGAGAAGAAAGGTGTGTGCCTCTGGGGATGCCTAAGAGAGTAGCTGGGATCAAACTTTATTTGATCCTGAATAAACAAGTAATGATATGAGGAAACTAAAAGACCACAAGGGGATACCAGCTGTGTCTTTCTACTGAGAGTTCCCTTCAGTCTCCCCTACCCTTGCATTGTCATTGCACCACACTCACAGTCAGTGGTGGCTTCAACTCAGAGGTGCATGTGTCCACTGATGACCTCTCAAGTGTAATCTGTCTATCTCCTCTTGCACGTACCCCCAGCAGCATGAATGCAGTGAAGCCAAAACTGAATCCAACCCCTTTGTCAAAAAGTGGGCTTCCTTTTTTGAGGGCTCCATTTCTAATCCTATGTATTGCTTTTCCAGTCTCCTGGTTTGAAACAGTTTGAGTCAGCTTGAAGAGATCCCTCTTGAGTATCGGGGTCTAACCAGAAAACCACCACTACCTGCAGGACTTCAAATCGAGAGAAAATACTCATGCAAGGTTGTGGAAAGATCAGAGAAGCCAATGAGGATGAAGCAAGGAGATATGGTCACTTCTGGGCTGGGGGGGCGGGGAGGCGGGGAGGTGGGTGGCAAAGGGAGGAGGCAGTGTAACTGGAGCCCAGGCCGCAGGGTCCTCCTGCTCTCCTGGATCCCACTACTGCTTCCCATCGTCTAAATCCAGGCTGCAGCCAGCTGACAAAACCTGAAGATGCAGCCCATGTGCATCAGATACCCCTGCAATGCACACAACTATGGGTGGGTGAAGGAATTAATCAGAAGGTATGCAGCCTGAGAACTGGCAAATTCTCCTTTGCATCAGTCTACTACCCATTTAATGAACGGTCCACCAACAAATTAGATTTACAAGATTCTAAAGCTGTTTTACAAGTATTCTTGACTTCCAATTCAGTGTACACACACTCTCTCTCTTTCTTTCTCCCTCTCTCTCTCACACACTGTCTAATACACTTCCACAATCAAGTCTATATCTTTGCAGAAGCTTCTCTAGAAGACTTTGACATAATATTGAAAAGTATTCCCCCATGAGCATTCTCTGATAATACCAAGGGAGAAAAAAATCATATTCTGTTAGATATGATGTTCCAAATGCTAGGACAAAACAATCAATGATGAATATTTAAAAGCTAAAGAGGGAAAACATAGGTTGTTTGCCATATTCTTAATTGTTTAGAATGAGTAAATCAGTACTTACAAAAGGATATGGGCTTCTCTCAATTCGAATATTCTGTGTACAATTAAACATCCGAAGTAGCCCATTGCTAATAATATTCACAAGAATAGGAAAACAGTGCAGTCTCAAAGTATTGCAAGCAACTGAAAATCTGTAATCCTTTGAATAAAACAAAAACAAATAAAATGATGTTAATTCTAAGTCATAAAAGAACAAAGAAAAAGTTTTTATATTAAAATTCCGGTAGTGTCCCACTCTGTGTGGTCATTCTCAACTTAAGTGACCTCTCTGAGCTTCTCTTTCCCCATCTGTGAAAGGGGATAATAAATTGGTTGGATAGCCAGCAGTATGAATTTTTCTTAGTATTACTAATTTTAGATCATTTTGTCCTCATTTTGCTGATGAGGAAATTTCAAATAACTGAATATGAAAGTAGCCCTGATAAGGAGACACAGTCAGCTTCTAGTGAGCAAGCAAAGGAACTCTGATTTCCTCGATAGGAGGTAAGCAGAGGGTACATAAAATATTCTTGGTTACACTGGAATGAATCATTTTTATGCTAAGACAATGTTTACATTCTTCGTGTTTACGAAAATGTTCATGCATGTATCAAGAGGCTCAGTAGGGTTTAAATATACTATGGGCTAGTGTAATAAATACGTTAAACAACAAGGCAATTGCCAAGGAATGCAGTTTCCTACAGTTGGCACAAAGGGATCACTTTTTTTTTAATTGAAATATAGTTGACAGACAATGCTACATTAGTTTCAGATGTACAACATAGTGAGACTGCATTTTTTATGGTGTACTTAATTTAGATGGAACTCAATTCAGTGATATACCTTATAAGGCTTTTGTTTTGGTTTTTATTTTCCTTGTAGCAGGAAATAATGAGGTAGCTTCATTTAATGTGGCTTCCTGCTTTTCACTGGCTTTTAAGTAAGACTCAGAGTTTTACTTACAATTAGGATGCATTTTTTCAATAGCCTTGTACCTGGAATAATCTCTATCCATTGGATTGAGATTGAGATTGGGTAAAAATCTTTTACCCAAATTGAAATATGTTAACAGGAGACTGAGGACACTTTTCTTTCAGAGATTTCTTCTCTCTGATTTTCTCTCAGAGACTTTTATAGTATTCAATGTATACTCTCAAACTAGTTGACCCTTGAACAACACGGTTTGCAACTACACTGTTCACTTATATGTGAATTTTTTCTGATAAATACAGTACAGTAGTGTGAATGTGTTTTCTCTTCCTAATGGTTTTAATAACAGTCTTTTCTCTAGCTTACCTTATGCAAGAATACAGTATACAATACATATAACACACAAAGTATGTGTAATCGACTATTTATGTTATTGGTAAGGCTTTCAGTCAACAGTAGGCTCTTAGGTAAGTTTTTAGGGAGTTAAAAGTTACATGTGGCTTTTCAACTGTACAGGGTTCAGCCCCCTAACACCTGTGTTATTTAAAGGTCAACTGTATATAAAAACATTTTTTGAGTAGTTAGCCAATGGAAGAAAATTCTTTAAATTCATGGTTGGTAATCACAAGGTCTAATGGATCTGAATAATGCAATTACACTTAGCTCCTTTCAAATGTAAAAAATCATCTAATATCGGGTGCTTGGGTGGCTCAGTTGGTTGGGCAACTGCCTTCGGCTCAGGTCATGATCCCGGAGTCCCGAGATCGAGTCCCACATCGGGCTCCCAGCTCCATGGGGAGTCCGCTTCTCACTCTGACCTTCTCCCTTCTCATGCTCTCTCTCACTCTCTCTCTTTCCTAATAAATAAATAAAATCTTTAAAAAAAATCATCTAATATCAAAAATTGAAAATGCTTTATAAAAGCTTATTTATAAAATAAATAAATAAAAGCTTATTTAAACTTCACAGTTTATTCAATAATGACCCCAAATGTTTTAAATCAATTTGCTATATACTAGCTGGGCTGACTGCCATTTAAAAACAGTTAACAATGAAAGCAAAACCAAGATGCAAATGTACCTTTTGTTTACCAGAAACTATGATAGCTCCGTTGTATGACAGGTCATCAGTGCCATTTCTGTTTGTAAAGTCATCTACCTCCAAAAGTATATTTTGATGCTTCACTGACTGTACAAAATCTTCAATATTTGATTCTAGCATGGAATCAATAACAGAAGGCCATGAAAAGCAAGAACATATATGTCAAATTTTTAAAATAAACCACATACACAATCTGAAGTCAACGCTTCTAGAATATTATGTGAAGGCATGTGTCTTTGGGCATCATCATAAGAATAAAAATATTGGCTCATTCTACCATCTTCTATTTATCAAATCCTAAGTTGTGATGAATTAGCTTTATGATTCTGTTTAGCGCAAGTTACTATGTGACCGTTAAAACAAAACAATTCTAGGGGCACTGGGTGGCTGTCAGTTAAGCATCTGCCTTCAGCTCAGGTCATGATCCCAGAGTCCTGGGATAGAGCTCCATGTCTGGCTTTCTGCTCAGTGGGGAGCCTGCTTCTCCTTTTCCCTCTGCCTGCAGCTCCCCCTGCTTGTGCTTTCTCTCTCTCTCTGATCAATAAATAAATAAAATCTTCAAAAATAAATAAATAAATCTGTAGGAAAAAAATATATTTTATATACATATCATCTATTACCTAAATATACGTACATATTTAGTAAGAAATGAAATATCTATAGTAAGAAATGAAAAGAAATAAATATTTAATAAGATATACAAATATATGAAACATACCTTTAGTAAGATTTATGAATACATTCATATATAATATATATGAATATATGAAATGTATATTTAATAAGATACACGAATATATGAAATATATATAAGAAATGAAAATATATATATATTTCGTAAGAAATGAAATATGTATAGTAAGACATGAAAAGAGGGCCACTATCAGACCAAAGCTTTTGATATGCCCCTTAAGGGGAAAGCAGATGACATTGTTTGACAGAGAAGTAAAAACTAAGAAAACCCATAGCCTAGGGCACACAAGAGCCAACAACTACAAAGGTAAAACCAATGTCCAAGAAATGGAAACTCAGAGTGGACAAATTCAAAGGGGCAAAGTGGGCTCCAAAGCCACAGTCATGCTCATTAACTGGTTAACTATGCCTGAAACAAAGTGACCAACACTTTCACTTTCACAACAAAGTGAAACAAAGAAACGAAGTTCTTTCCCCGAGGTCCCCATGGAATAGGCAGCAACTGCAGTTGTCCCCAGCATACAAATCCCGAGATTTACTTTTCAAGAGATACTACTCGCGGAAGAGAGCAGGGCAAGATCTAAAGTAACTCCAGACAATTAAAAGGACATGATGGAACGGGAAAAGAAAAAAAGAGGACTCTCATTTTTTGCTCATTGGGACTTCGAAATAGCATTCATACTGGGGACACTCAGAAGGGGTTCTGGGATCATAAAACAGGACCAAGCCCCAGATGAATAAACACTCCCACCAGGTGGGAGAGGAACGTAGACACAGAAAATAAGCTTTGCATGCACCCACACTCCATCTCCACAGTCACCTAAGAGAGGAGACCTTCGTGGTTACCCTCATTCCCTGAGGCAAACAGGGATTCCCTGATTGAAAGATGAACACATCTTACCAGGAATCATCGTACTTTGGAGAACAGATAAACGAGACAGCAGAGAAGCCCCAAACTTAAATCCCAAAATACCTCACAGCTGAGTACAGGGAAGAAAAATAAGTAAATTAATCCAAGCATACTGTTCTTAGAGTAACTGGAGAGGAAAACATACATATAAGACGATAATAGACTGAAAAATAAAAATGAATAAGCTGACAATGGCAGGCTGAAAACTTCTAGATCTTCGAAATAAAATACATAATAGGCAAAAATCTCCATTTCGAGGTAGCAGAGTGAATAAAACTTACTTTCTAAAACCCAAATTGAAAAGAATGAGAATAAAAATTAAAAGACCACCTTTGTTTAAAGGGGAGAATCTATCACCCTGAGTCACAACTGTATATGAATATCAGAAGGGGCTGGGGTATCAGCTAGAGAGGGCTCCTATGCTGAATATATACATGTATTTCATATCTTAGGCAGCAACAAACGCTTCTTCAAAGTTAAATAAAGAGTTGGACAAAACCAACTATCCCTAATTTAGGTTAATAAGAGCATGGGTACCAAATTGTCTTAAGGAATCTTCCTAGGTCCTGTTGGAGGGGCAAGGAGTATAAAAATTCATTCTTTATATGTCAGTCATATAACATTTTTGTATAATATGATGTGTGTATTGTTTGTGTATAATATTTATGGAACAGGTTAGGCTGCTGTAACAAGGAGATCTCAAATAGAGTGGTTCAGTCGATATAGAAGTTTATTTCTCTCTCACATAATAGCCGAGGGTGGTGAGGTAGGTAGGAAATTCTGCTTTAGCCAGGTTATATAGAGACCACGCTCCTTCTCTCTTGTCCCATCATCTCCATCATCTCCAAAATCAGAGTAAGTACACACTGTATCTCGGCTATTTTCTATAAATATTTTCTATAAATGAAGTCTAAATACATTATTTTCTTCTCTTATGATTTGTTTTTTTTTTTCCCTTTACATAAAAACAACTTATTTCTGGATTAAAATTTTGTTTTTCTCTTCACCTGTGTTATTGATGATCAACAGGCTGGTACGAGGTTCTTCTGGAGGTTGCCCAGGAGAGAGGAAATACAGTTCAGATTTAAATTCCCAATCACTCTTTTGAACTAATAGAGCATAAATGATCTTTTCCACCATCAAAGGGAATATTGCAATCCCAAATACCAAGAGCCTACCAATGAAAGAAAAAATAACCGCATTCATCTCTAGCAATTTTATTGATCGACATTTCACAACCTACGCCAGCCATGATTATAGGTGCTGTGATTTTGAAAGTCAGGCCTTAGCACCCCACAGAGGCATAAAAGGCATGGCTCTATAAACACCAGGCTATCAAACCATGAAAACTAAACAAACCTGTGTATGAGGCTAATCAAATGTTACCATCCAAGCATTCTTACTGTTAGTAAAATGAGATGTTGTATTTATCCATTATCTGGCAGGCATGTGGGGTAGTATGTTCTAGTTTTAAATTCTCTTCTGGTTTAACCCTCTCCTGAAACTCGCTAACAAAAGCACAGTACTCTGATACTCACAGGATCAAAAGCTCTTTCCTTCCCCGCTTTAACTTCAAGAAACGGAGCCGTGCTATTGCGCAGATCTGCATTTTCCAGAGGCCCATGTCACTCCCCGCCTTCTGCATTTCAGGGAAAGAAGAGCAAGCTGGCGCTACTTCATGTGGGCTTTCTGCGTCTCTTATCTCTGCCTGTTCAAAATCTACACACATAGGCACGCGCACACACACACACACACACACACACACACACACGTCATTAATGCCAATCTTGGACATCACAGTTTTCTCTTTTTCATAACATTAGAAGTTGTTTTACAATGGTTACAAAGCAAACAATATAACAAATTAAATTTATAATGTTCACAGTCAATAAACTCAATGATAAAATATAACTAAATTCATACTCAAAGAAGAATTCAGTAAAGGGTGACCTCATTATGGCTAGCCTATGAAAAGGCATAGAAGGTCCCAGATGGAACAATATTCTGAGGGATTTCTAGCAATATTCTCCATAGAAATAGTCAATCATTGATGCCTAACTGTCAGCTATCAACAGCTATTAAGCTGTTGATAATTTCAAAATGTAGGCAAATGATTACCAGCTCCAAAGCCACCAGAACTGTATCTGATTCCCAAATACATGACTTATAAGTAGCATGATTTAGGACTCATCACTTAACCTAAGTGTCTAGTTTCCTCCTATGTAGGATGGTGCCAATGCCTTTTGTTGGAAAGGTTATTGTAGAAAGGTAATACACTATATCCACACATAGATCAAAGTTTCTGGATAGAGGTTCTATAAATAATTGTCCTTCTTATTATCACTACCCATTAAAATACACAGGAGATGATTCTAGCTTTTTCTCCATTAAGACCTTAGTGAAATTTTCTACATGAACAAGCGAAGAGCAATTTTTATAAGAAACATCTGCTCAGACTTCATGACCTTGACTGAGAGCCTTTCACATCCTCAGAATATCCAAGGAGCAGTGAGCATCTGAGGATAGGAGAAAACTGCTGAAATAGGAAGCAAATAGTTTGCAAGGACAAATTGGTTATTTCCAAAAAGGAATCTGTGCTCAGTCCTAGTAATGATGTTAGGAAACAATACAACCTTTCCCAAACAGCAGTCAAATTCGGAATTTTTCACCTTCCTTAGTGTAAATCATGCTTAAAGAATTATAAAATGCTAAATTAATACACGATTATTTGGAAATCGGTTTTCTGTTATACAATGAATTTACCTTGTTCAATAGTCGCTTTTTCGTCCAGTTTCATGAAGACGTCATTCAGGGTTGACATGGAAACATCATAACTCGTCACACCCTGGCCAGAACACTTATCAAGATCACTGAAAAGGTCTAAGGCAACAGACCAGAAGAGATACATTTTAAACCTCACACTGACAATAAAACCCAGTAAATTAACAGTTATTTAAAAGGTACTCCAGAATATTGTTCAGAAAATATATGTCTTTGGACCATCACGGTGAGCAAAAGCAAAATTTTATTAGAATGTCCTTCTCTGAAATGAGTGTGTCAGAACTTTCCTCTCTACCCTCACACCATCGATCCTCTCTTTTATATTCTCAGCTCATGGACTTCCGGAACGCTGCTTTGAGGAAATGTGAGCTATCAGAAGGAACATCCTCTTGTCACCTCCACACAAACCAACGTTTATTTCTACCCATCTCCTGGGTCTTGGTTCCGCGTGGGTGGAAGACTTAGAGCTACCGCTGCCACAGGCTACCTCTTTGACTTGTGTTCTCAATCCCATTCCATTCAGACACCTGGAGGACTTCCTACAGTAACCTCTCCTGCCCTTCTCTGGCCTGTGTCATCAATTTCTCTGGGGCCATCCCAAACAGCGGGGAAAAAATGCTGTAAGTCAACCCATCAGACAGAAGCAAGTACCAACAAAAACCAAAACCCAATCTCCCCTCCCCACTGGCCTTCCGCTACACACACGCACCCAGGGCCCAAGGATTTATCTGCTTTATCTCCTCATATTCAACTGAGCCCCCACAAATCTACATGCTCTCTCTATCCCTCCACAGAAACCGTTCTTTTCAAGGTCATCAACGATTCCACATTCTAATTTCAATGGACGAGAGCTTTTTAAAAATTCTTTTAACTCTCTCTCTCTCTCTTTTTCTCCCTCTCTCTCTCATTCGGGGACATTCAAAACTGTTGACTATCCTTCTACAAACATTGTCTCCCTTGAGTTAATAAAAACATACATATTCTTTTGTTTTTCCTTCAAGTTCACGGGGGGCTCTTGATTTCCACCGCTCTCTGACTCGTCCTCTACTTTCTCCTGAGGGCTCAGTCCCGGATCACGTTCTCTTTCCACTCACTCAAACCCAATCCCTTTGCATTGAATCCATCTGTATGCTAAGATGCCCAAATCCAATTCTCACTTTCAGTGTTCTCTGATTTCCAATATCCTATAACCAACTGTACACTTAGCCACTTAAGATCTCCACTTTGAAGTCTAAAATCATCTCAAAGCAAATAGTTCTAAAACAGAACATCAATTCCTCCTCCTCCATCCCACCCAACCGTCTCTCTCATCATTTTATAACAAATGACACAATCTTCCACCTGGTGATTTGAGCCAGAATTCTAGAAGTCTCTCTGGATTTTTGGTCCATCTTTCAATGGGCACTATGGTAGCACAGTGATCATCATCTTTCCCCTGTTAAGTCTGAAATGGTCCTATGGCTGGTCTCCCAGCATCTACTCTTCTTCTAATACATCCAGAGTGCTCTTTATAGCCAGAGAATGAAAATACAAGTCACATCACATCAATCCCCCATTTAGTGACTTTCCATGGTTTCTCAGTGTGTTTAAGATAAAATTCGAACACCATACGGCAGCCTCTAAAGTTCTGTATGCTCAAACCTCTACCTTTCCCTACAACCTTACTCATCCCCACTTGCCAGTCTCCTCCTGAACTCACTGAACTCCAGACATCTCTTTGCCCACTCTGCTTGGAATGTTTTTGATCATTTTCTTCTTTTGTACTTCTGGCACTCTATATAAACCCCAGCCTGACATCAGTTTTCTCTCTAAATCATATGGCCTTGTTTATTATTGTATTATACATTTGTAATACACCTTGGCTTACTGCGTGTGTCCACTGCTCCCCACCCAACAGAATGTACCCTCCAGGAGGGTAGGGACTCAGATGTCTTATTTAACTCTGTATCGCTAGTTTCTCAAGCAGGGCTTTTTATGTAATGTGTTCCCAATAAACATTTATTATTACCGTCTATATTTCCTGTAGGACATAAGAATGCCATTGGACTTGCAGAGACCTAGGGTCAGCATAAAGAAGCTGCCATGGACCAAAACATCAACACCAGGAATTCTGGTGGGACATGTTCTCATGGTGGTATTGACATATAACTCACTATTTTCCTTCCCCAACCAAAAAAAGAAGGCTAGTTGTATCTCATTAGAGAGAAAAGCACAGTGTAGCCTATGGACTTGAGAACACCACCTTGCAGCTCCTGAAGGACATAGAGAGCTACCTTATTTGCGGGTGAGACTAAATCTGAATTCCCAAGTAGTTGCTTAATAAGATTGAATCATTCAAATGAGCCTCTTTAAATCAGGCCTGCAGAAAGTTAAACCTTTAATAAACTAAATGTTTAGATTAAAAAGAACCTTTTCATAACAAAAAAAAGACAGATATATTTCCTCATTTGTAAGACAGGGAAGACTATAGCACCTACCTCATAGAATAGTTGTAAGACTGAGTTGATTTATATGAAACTACTAGGACCAGTGCCTGACTCATAGTAAACATTGTACAAAGAGTTAGCTGTTACTAGAATTACTTATCAAACAAATCCTAGGTTGGGACTGCTACTCAGCAGACTGGGAACCAATGGTGAATATTTTTGTAGAATAAATAAACTATGGTTTTTTTTCTGCAAAATAAATATATACACAATTAAATTAAAATATAAAAGGGAACCTATAGCAGACACCTTGATGCCCCACCCCCATCCCTTCCGTACTCACTTATGCACAGTTAAATCTGTTTATTAACCCCTGCCTGAAGGCATTTTGTTCTGGGCTGTGAAGAATGCCAAGCTCGTGTTGAGCACAAGCCATATGGGTTAGAAAATTAATGCTCCTGAAAGCATCTCTTAACCAGTGAAGGCTGGGGAGCGTCAAATAAATACCCCAGCTTTCTCACCCCTCTTGTGACATAACTCTGATCTTCTTGCTCACTTATTCACTTATTTATTCCTATGGTATTACATCTCGGTTTCATATTGCAACCGCCCGCTCAATAACGCAAACTCCTGTAGCCTCCTTTGCTTCTCACTCTCAGCTCCCCATTCCCTCCTGGTGTTTCTAGGTATCAATTACCAAAAACGTGCACTGAAGTCCTCATTTCAAGTTCTGCTTTTTACAGAACCCAACCTAAGACAAAATCCAAATCCATTAAATAATGAAAGCTGTAATAATGAGATGAACACGTGTTCCCAAATTTTATTCCATCATAATCATATTTCAGTTACCTGGAAATTTATTTGTCCTTTCCATGGGCAAAGTATACACAAGCTTTTCTTTGTTTTCTGTTTTTAATTTAGCATCAGGGATGTAATGATTAATGAAGGATGTTATTTTTTCTGGATCACATACTTCATTTCTGTACAAACTAATATTTAAAAGAAAAAAATCACTGATTTGTATTTTCTCTACTGCTATTACAAAAGAAGGGCTTTTACTGATTACCTAACCTTTGAGTACTACTTTATTTGCCTTTAGGGAACAAACAAAATGAGTAAATAATAACAACAACAGAAGTAATAATAATAATGCCATCAGTTTGAAAAATCTTATGACCTATACAGAGGAGTTGTATAAATTCAGAACTACAAATATACAAACAAATGCATGCTGTAAGTGAAACTATATTTCAAGTAGGAAGATAAACAGAGCAAGGCAAGAACATTAGGCAGAAGAAATTGCTTAGAGAAAATAATTATACCAGATTGGGTAGATATCAGGAATTAGTGACTAACAGGGAAGTTTGGCCTACATGCATGTTTTATTTGGCCATAGGGTTTTTGGTTTGGGTTTTTTAAAATTCTTTTCACCTTCACACACTTTCTTGTTAGCTACAGCACTTAACTCCCTCCCACTTTTGATACTAGCCTCTGGAATTATTTTATTTTGTGCCCAATGAAAGAATGAAGATATGTTACAGGATTGTATGGATCAAGTTGAGGGAGCTGGAGAGTGGGAAGAAGAGAGAGATTTAGGATGCACAGAGCAGGTACCTGGAAAGTAGTCCATGAAGTAGCTAGCCCTGCTGGGATCTGTGAGCCTAGGCTTAGAACTTTGAAATTCTGCTTATCATTAGCATTAATAAAGATACAAGGAAGCAGGAAAAACATTTGGGAAACACTAGCCAATAGTTTGGCAAAGATGAAGCATAAGGTCAACAGTTCCTCATAATTGTCTGCCTTTTTGATATACTAGTATTGAAAACATGGGGTGATGGGTGGCTCAGTCAGTTAAGCGGTTAACCTGCTTTCTGTTCAGGTTGTGATCCTGGGGTCCTGAGATCTAGCCCCACATCCAACTCCCTGATCAGCGGGAGCCTGCTTCTCCCTCTTCCCCTGCCCCTCCCCACCCTCCACTCATGTACTTTCTCTCTCTCTCAAATAAATAAAATCTTAAAAAAAGAAAAATATATATATATATTGTGTGTACATATGTATGTATATATCCAATCTATCCCCCAAATCTTTACCTTAAATGATATCCAAGACCCCATTTTCTCTTCAAAAAGATAGAAGACCCTGCACACTTCAGCCTCCCATTGGACATAATCACTTTTCTATCTGATTAAAAAGAAGCAAGAAAGAAATGTTGATGGGAGTTATTTCTTTGCTCTCTAGAAAATATAGATGAAGAACCAATGCTCAGATTTCCAAAGGAGAAATGCTCTATAGGAAATAACTGTATCTAACATATATTAAAAATTTTGAAATACACATTAAAATTGATGCATTTAAAATAAGCTTATGAGTTTCAGTCTATTTCTGTGCCCTCCAATATTTCTTGAAAAGAAAAAAAAAAACAACCCAGAAATTACATTGCCACATTTTCCACTCCATATTCTAAAGAATAAGTGGATGTTTTTCAACCATATATTGATTTTAATGCTTAAATTAATTGAAAGCAAAAAAAAAAACCTACAATTTTTTATTAGTGGTTACAATCTAGCTAGTGTACAGTCAGTGAGGAATTCTAGGGGGGATTAGACTTGCCATTCCCCAGACTGCCTTGAAATGGAGCACACACGAAGGTCATAGGAGCACAGTGCTTGTCCTAGAAATATACATTTCCCAAATTCTTTATTAGAAAACTGAGATAAAACCAATAATTACCAGCTAGGATGTCAGCCTCATCCATGAGATTGGTACTCAAGAGGATCACCCGGTCTGCTTTGTGTTCCTTAAGGAAGCTCCATACTCGATGCCTTGAAAAGGGATCCAACCCAGCTGTTGGTTCATCTAATATCAAAATCTACAGAGGATGATAATGTATAAAATATATCTCTCCCACATTAACTCTTCCCACATGGTAGCATGGATAACAAATGATAACTATCCAACCATTTAGGCCTGATATACTTATATCCATAGTTTAACAGCAGATTCTCTCTTGATACATTACAATGAGATCTCTACTACTTTTAGGGGTAAAAGAAGAGCTTGACTTTTTACTAATCAATCTGCATTCCAAGGCATGCAGAATCTCACTTACTTGAGGATCTCCTAAAATGGCAATCCCAAAGGTCAGCTTTCTTTTCTGTCCTTCACTTAAATGTTTAGCAAGGTTATCCTGAATGTTTTGTATGTTCAATTCTAATAAAATTCTTTGTACCTATGCAAGAAAATACACAAAGCTTAAAATCCAAGACAATTCATATGATACAATTTTTTTTTTATTTGACAGAGAGAGAGAGATCACAAGTAGGCAGAGAGGCAGGCAGAGAGGGAGAGGGGGAAGCAGGCTCCCCGCTGAGCAGAGAGCTGGGTGCAGGGCTGGATCCCAGAACCCTAAGATTATGACCTGAGCCGAAGGCAGAGGCTTTAACCCACTGGGCCACCCAAGCGCCCCATACGATACAATTTTAACTGTCCATTACAGCAGATAGTTTTTATAGGACCTCACTGCCTAAGTTGTATTCATAATAGGACAGGTAAATCACTAAGGCAAGTTCTGTGGTCAGGAATAACTTGGCAAATTTAACTTGTTAATCCAAGCATGAGCATTTACCTCTTGTTCCACTTCCTGTGGCTGAATCCCTTTTATTTTAGCAAACAGCCTGAGGTTTTCCTTCACAGTAAGTATTTCAAATTGAACGTTGAATTGAGGGCAAACACCAGTTATCTTTCTGATTTCCTCCAAGTCTTGCATTTCAGAGAGATTTTTATTATAGATGGTAACTGATCCTAAAAATAGAAGTTGAAAATAATTTAACATTGGCAAGATAATACATTTTATTAATGCTTAGGATCTTATTCAGGAAAATATTGGCATATATTCATAAATATCTAAAATAACGCCTTCATAATTTATTAACAACTATAAATTAATTGTAACATATACATGTCCAGGGTGGTTAATATTTTCTCTGGAATATCACATGGCAATGGGCTAATGATTTTCCAAGGCTAATGATTTTCATAAGAATTTGTTAAATATAAAGTATATTCAAAATCCTATAGTTTGGTAAATGATGTTAGATAAAAAAAAACATTATTTTCCCTTAAGCATTTTAACATTAAAATAAGAAAGGCAACACATGACCTCTAGACATCTTGCCTTTGAGAAATTTCTTTTTGCCTACCTTCTGTTGGAACAGACAACCCATTAAGGATGTTTAGCAATGAAGATTTGCCAGCTCCACTGTGACCCAGAATTGCGGTGATTTGACCCTCATATATGTCAAAGAGCAAGTCTGTTTGTAAAATAAAATATTAACATTATAAATAAGAAGGCATTAGAAAGAGCAGGCTCTAAAAGTAGAACAAAAAATTTATTTTAGTTGTATATTCTCAAGCATTTAAATAGCTTAAAACATATAATATCCAATATTTTCCTGGCTGCTAAAATAATATAGTTATTGTAGAATATTTCTTAAATAAATCCACTACTTAAGAAGACATACTTAACTATAATTTTAAGTATTAACATTGTAATACACTTACTTCCAGTGTATATGCATGTGCATATATGAACATATAAATGTTTATATATACGGCTTATGGATTTTGATCATACTCTATTCTTTTCTAGCTTACATTTTCAAATGTTAAATGATAAACATATTATCACCTGGCATTAATTACCTTTTAAAATATATTCACCAAAAATGTATGTTTTCCCCTGTTACAAATGTTCTATTCTTTTATTACAAACATTTTGCCTTTACGGGTCAGTAGAAAAAAATCACTTATCTAAGAATCCTTTACTATTTTTTGTTTGTTTTCTTTACCACCAAGTGAATTATGAAATTCTTAAGAATTTTATAATACATTGTATCTAAGAGATCAGGTTCCTTCAATTAAATTATGTAACCTACTTTCAAACATTATTGAAATTAATTAACAACTGGGATGAATTCCAGTTCATCCATTTTCTATCTGGATGATCTTGGATAAACTAAACACTGTAAGGTTCACTTTACTCAGCTATTAAATATGTTGGTAATAATAATAATTACATCTAAAAAGAAAATTTTTCCAATCCATTAAAATTCTCACTTATAATTTGACTAAAAGATTCTTTAAAAAATTAGAAAAATAAGCTCAAATAATTAAGAAAAGTTAAAGAATAGCAAGATATTAGTCTTGACTAAATGGTATTAAAATGTGATGGAGAATGAGAGCCTCGGTGGCTCAGTGGGTTGGGCATCTGCCTTTGGCTGAGGTCATGATTCCCTCAGTTTCTTCATCTGCAAAATGGGAGAGATACTATGTATTTCATGGGATTAAATGAAAAAAATCACTTATCATAGTTGCCAGAACACACTAAGTACTCAATAAACTTAAAATATTTGTTGGTTTTATTATTGTTGTTTTTAATTATTGCTATTCCCACAAGTGTATAAATTTTTATAAGCTTGAAGGGAAATTATTTGAAATATGAATAAGAAGGTTAAAAATGTAGTACCTTTGAGTAATCTGCTCTTAGAAATTTATATTCAGGAAATAATGATATTTACAAAGATTGAACAAAAAAGCTCATTACAGAATTTTTTTGATAATGAAAAATTGGACGCAAGCCAAATTGTGTACATGACTGTAAGTAAATTGAGGTAGCCATACAACAGAATCCTGTCAGCCACTGAAAGATAGCTGTAGGTAAGGACTTCAAAGTGTGTTCCCAAAGGTGTTCCAAAGTTGCTACAGGAACTAACTGTGTGGGGAGAAGGTGGAGAGAGTACAGCTCTTCACTCCCCCCTTACTTCCCAAAGAGCAGCTATAACTAGTGATTTCATATAGTTTTCCATGCACTGATATTCATCGGTTTTCATTTAAAAATTTTTTTGGAAGATGTCTAGATGTAAAAAGTAGTTCATGGTTATTGATGAGTACAGAAGTAGTTCGTAATGCACTCTGGAAATTAAAATGACAAATTTAAAAAATACTTCAATATATCCTTGGCTAAAATTAAAGAAAGAAACCACAGATCTAGATGGCATTGAAGGGGACAAACTTGAGGTGAGAATAAATTTGCTGACACGGGTACAGGAAACTCTCAAAGTGAGAAATGATCTCAGAGGACTAAATAAGATCTGAGTTAAGGGACGCTCTGTTCTAGAAAGTAAATGCGATGCACACTCATTGGATGGAGAATTCTCAACCTTAGGGGAGTTCCATGGCTCTTCTTTTGTAACTTTGTAACTTCTTTGTAACTTCCATCTCTTGTAAAAAATCAATTACATTCTTTCTAAAAAGCATTATTAATAAAAACAAGCTGTCCTCTATGAAATGTAGCCACTAACTTGGAGGCTTACTTAAATGTTTGTTATAGAAAACTGTATTTGTTAGAATTTACTATCAGATACATTGGGTGATTCAAAATTATAACTGTTTTTGCCCTGGGGACAGTGACTTATGAAATTTAATTCATGGCCCATGGTGTTATTCATCTTGTTTTAGTTAATCTCACCAGTACATAGAAACTATGTAGATTCCCTGGGTGGTATAGAAAATTATCAATTTTAAGGCTAAACATTCTTTCCTCACAGTGCAAATAAAACATAATACGGTTTTCAGCAAACTCATCTTTAAAAACAAAGTGAAATCACACTTTTCATTGCGTGACCCCATTCTTGGAAATTAATAGACGCATGAACATCTAGAAGGATTTTATAGCCAAATCTTAATCATTAATCTCCAAGGGGTGGAGTTAGACTGTTTGGATTGCTTTCTTTTTCTGTTTTCACAGAGAATTTTCCCCATTTTTTGTAATAAAGAAATCAATGAAACAATGAAATGTTTGTCTTTACCTTTCAATGCTTGTATTTTCCCAGACTTTCTGGTATATTCTTTTTTAACATTTCTGATTCTGAAATGACAGAAGTGGTGTTTACTCAGCCAACACAGAAATAAGTAGGGATCAGGAACAACCCCAGTTAAAGTGATAGACGCATCAACCTCTTTATGTGAAATAAGGCATGGCATAACCAGTCTACTCAGAAAGACAAAGATTATTTTTGATTAATCACTTCCCCTAAGAGAGAAAATAGTCTCTTTGAAAAGTTCAATTAAATGCGTTTTGCTTAGAAAAGCAGAACAGTTTGGCATTGTTCTTACTTTCTTCCTCTAGCCTTAGAATATTTGCTGTGTTCTACTCTGTACAAGATCAGCTCATTTATGTGCACTCTTTAACTATCCCCTCCCACCTCCTCCCATTCCCTTCAAACTTGCTCATTAATCAGACCCTCTGTCACCTGCATTTTCCATAGTTTCCTCTCAGATAGCTTCTCTTTGGCCTGTAACTCTGCTTTGGATACAATCAGATTTCGCTCCTCCCCCTATCTTGAAACATTTTACAAAATAAGAATATAAATTTGCCACATCTACCTTCTCACTTCTCACTTTCTCCTCAGTCACTCTGGCTTCTGAGTCCATTACTGTAGTGAGGCAACATTGCAACAATGACTTTTCTATCCTTACTTATGGGATAATGAGTCGCTATTGGTCACACTGTCCTTGTTAACATGTCTACGTTCAAGCTACCTGCTTCCAAGGTAACGTTGAACTTACTGGTTTCCCTCCTATCTTTCTAAATGTCCCTTCTCTGTTTCCATTATTATTATTATTATTATTATTATTATTATTATTTTCAGTTAGCCAGCATATAGTACATCATAAGTTTTTGTTGTAGTGTTCAATGATTCATCAGTTGCATAAAACACCCAGTGCTCATCCCAACATGTCCTTCTCTGTTTCCTTGAAAGGTCCTCTTTATTTGCCAAATACATCATCTTGGTCTACCACAGGTTTCTCCATGTACATTCTGGTCTTCTCAACCCTAGATTCTCTTGATGGGTTACCTTACTGATTCTCATGGTTTCAACACTAAAGTTGACCCGATCCTTTTCCATGAGCATTAGGCTCCCACAGCTAAAGGTTTCATCTGAGTATCACATGTGTATGCTCTCTAAATGAGTGATTACCAAACTTGAATGCACATTAGAATTCTAAAGGAAACTAATGCGGGACAAGGCAGGAATCAGGCTTGACAGATTAGAGATATTATGACTACATAAGATCATGTCATCTTCAAATTCAGCGGAAACAGAATTTAGCCGCCTTTTTCTCTGAGCACGAATCAAAATAACGGTAAGGAAATTTATTCAACCAGGATGCTGGCAGTGGTGGGGGTGGGTAACCAAAGAGTTAGGAAATATAAAAGAGAAAGGCTTAAAAGGTGTTGAATCTGACAGGGTATTTTACCTCTGCCTGTCTTTCCACAGGGGAACACCCATTGAAATGGGGTTTTATGCTTTATTTTAATAAAGAAACTCCCATTAGAAGCAGCCAGGTGTTTTTGGATTTCAGAGATGAAGATAGCCATTTCTTTGGGGCAGACATCCTGCCTATGTTCTGGGAATATTGCATGAATGAGCTAAAGTTACAGGAATGGATAGTTGTGCAGACAAATGTCCCCAGAGAAGGAAAAATTGCAAGGGGGTAAGAGGTTAGAGGGAGCCAGTTGTGAATAAAAAATAGATATTTTTACATAGCCAAAATACTGATTCTGGCTAGAATTTTGCATGAGTTCCTCTCTACTGCCAGATGTGTATAGCTAATGGGTGGCTAGGGAAAGAGGAAGTCCTCATCGGTTACAAAGGGGAAAGCACCTGTGGAAGGGAGAATCAACACAGACATAAGGAGGGAGACAAGATGGAGGGTGATGTCATCACATTATATGGAGTGAAGCAAAACGAATTTTCCTTTCAAGGAGCAATCGGGAGACACTGGGGGTCACATGGAGGATCAAAGTAACACTCACAAAGACAAATTTCTTCTTCGATATTATGCCCAGGCTCATCTAGTTGCTGTTGGTCAATAATTCATTTGCCTTGCACCCACATGCTGCTATAAGTGTCATTACCTGATGGCTTCTTTTCCTTGGAATTCTGGAGCTACTGGTTCAAAATAGTCCTCAGAGGGATGCTCAGATTCTATTTCTTTCTTGGTGACCTTATTATTAGTCCTCTGGTGTTGGAAACAAGATGAATTCAGGAAAAATAACGGAGAATAATGGCGCTCATCTCCATCTAATTCATCCAAAGGCAATAAAATATTGGATCAGCAATATTAGAACAATGAGTAAAGAAGACTTATTCAAAACAGAACAGGGTATCTTAGACTTTAAAGCATCGTAGAGAAATACTTTTCTTCCTAACTTCCTATTACTGAAAAGAAAATTTGTCATGAAGCAAACAATGAAAATTCAAAGGAAATAACATATGACCACAGGCGTTAAACAGTATAATAGAACTTTCAAGAAAGTATATAAAAACCAAAGTTCTAAAAAAATTTAATTGAAAGGTATTCAGAATGAATGAAACCAAATATTTTTGGGAAAGCCCTTATACAGCACATAAAAACAACTGAAACATGTTTGTGAATTTAAGAAATCACTTGATCAAAAAAAAAAAAAGAAATCACTTGATCACAGGGGTGCAGGGGTGCATGGTTGGCTCACTGGGCTTAGCAACCAACTCTTGATTTTGGCTGAGCTCATGATCTCAGGGTGGAGACATCCAGCCCCTCATTAGGCTCTGCCCTGAGCATAAAGCCTGATTAAGATTTTCTCTTTACCTGTGCTCCTCCCCTCATTCACAGTACTTTCTCTCCCTTTCAAAAAAAAAAGGTGCCTGGGTGGCTCAGTTGGTTGGGCAACTGCCTTCGATTCAGGTCATGATCCCGGAGTCCCGGGATCGAGTCCCGCATTGGGCTCCCAGCTCCACGGGGAGTCTGCTTCTCCCTCTGACCTTCTCCCCTCTCATGCTCTCTCTCACTGTCTCTATCTCAAATAAATAAATAAAATTCTTTAAAATAAAAAAAAAGGAAAGGAAAAAAGAAATCACTTGATCACAACAATGTGGTTGGATATAATACTAAAATTCACACAGTATGTGAGTGTAAAGTATAGGGAGAAATTGTATCTGTTCAGGTTAAATTTATTAGCATTTTCCAAATTTAAAACAATGAAGTAGGATTTGTCACTAGGGGCTTTCAGATATTAAACCAGAAATCACAGAAATATAGAAATATATAAAATAATTGCATAGAAACATATAAGACCGCTTTAAATACAAAGTGGAAAGAACATAAAAAATAAGATAAATCAATAAGATTTGCAAGGAAAAATAGCATTTCGATTCTAGCATGTGTGAAGGAATTCTGGACTTGGGAAGTTTTTGTTTGTGAGATAGAGAAAATTTAACTGAGTAATATAGTTCTGTAAATATGAAAAACATAAACAAAAAGGTTTTAGAATAATGCTGAAAATATTCTAATTTTTATGTTGTTATTTCCTTAAAGGATGGACATTTCCCCTTCTGAAATGTTCCTCCCAAGGGGAATCAGGGAGAATCTGATTATTTCACACCTGCGGCCCTTTCTAGCTGTTCAGTTTACAGTCTGCCCCACATTCTTGTCAGAACTATTTATTTAAAAAAAAAAGATTTATTAATTTATTAGAGAGAAAGAGCACAGGAGCAGAGGGACAGAATTTCAAGCAGACTCCCCACTGAGCAGGGAGCCTGTCACATGGCTCGATCTGACAACTCTGAGATCGAGACCTGAGCTGAAACCAAGAGTCAGACACTCAACTGACTGCACCACCCAGGTGCCCCAAAAACTATTTATTAAGAAGCACTTTCACTGTATGATGGCTCTACACTAGCCAAAGCCATGTTAAGAATTAATTTATTTCGCCCTGTTCTGAAACAAATCTTAAATATCATTCTTTGAAAACATGTTCAGGGATTCTTGAAAAAAGTAACACTATTTAATTACTGTGTATTTGTAATGTATATTATTAAAACCAAAAGAATAATTGTTTTTATATATAAATTCAAAACATTAAAACTCTGAAGTAGAAATTAAGAACTCATTCAGCTTGTGATGGGAAAAATTTATTATTCTTTATTTCTTAACGGACATTTATAAAACCTTCAGTAAAAATATACGATGTGATCAGTATGTGCAGAGGTCAGAGAAAAGACACCTTTACTTACAGGGTAAGATTTTGTCAAAGTATAATGCCAAAGCCAAGTAGAAAAGCGCATCAAAAGCCAATATGGAAAAAGTTGCGATCATTACATATGAATCTCCTGAAGGGTCAGGAAAAATTATACCATTCATAGTATTATCCAAGTTGATAATCTAAGATTCAGACAAAAATAGTAATTAATAATATTTAAGATAAATATATACAAATAATTCGGCATAGTAACAAGAACTAACATTTTATTTAACAGCTTTTTTGAGAAGCCCTTATAATGAAGTTATGGTATAACTACTTCTATATGACAGCAATCCAAGGATTATTAGAAGGTGGGGCACCTGGGTGGCTCAGTGGGTTAAAGCCTCTGCCTTCGACTCAGGTCATGATCTCGGGATCCTCGGATCAAGCCCCGTATGGGGCTCTCTGCTCAGCAGGGAGCCTGCTTCCCCCTCATTCTCCGCCTGCCTCTCTGCCTACTGGTGATCTCTCTATCTCTGTGTCAAATGAATAAATAAAATCTTAAAAAAAAAAAAGGAAATACCAACTTAAAAAAATACAATACTCTAAGAATAGGAATATTTTTATGCTCCTAGAATTGCTGTTCTTCTCTTCTATCTCCTGTTGAGTTTGCAGGTGTTTAGAATGGTTTGATAACTACCCAGCGGAACTTCTAGGATTCGACACTAGCTCAACCTCCTAGTCCTCCACCATCTTGCAGGCACTCAATAAGAATATTTTTAAAAGATTTTATTTATTTATTTATGGTTTAAGTTTTTTATTTTGGAACATCAACCTTGTGAGAAATACGTGGTTTTTTTTTAACTTAATTTTATTTTTTCGATGTTCCAAGATTCATTGTTCATGCACCACATCCAGTGCTCCATGCAATATGTGCCATCCTCATTTGACAGAGAGATCACAAGTAGGCAGAGGCAGCCAGTGGGGGGGGGGGGCGGTTTGCTGGGTGCAGGCTCCCTGCTGAGCAGAGAGCCCGATGGTGGCGTTCAATCCCAGGACCCTGAGATTATGACCTGAGCCAAAGGCAGAGGCTTTAACCCACTGAGCCACCCAGGCACCACAGATTTTATTTATTTATTAGAGAGAGAGACAGAGCACAAGCAAGGGGTGTGGCAGGCAGAGGGAAAAGTAGACTCCCCACTGAGGAGGGAACCCAACATGGGGCTTGATCCCAGGACCCCAGGAATCATGACCTGACCTGAAGACAGACGCATAATGGACTGAGCAACCCAGGTACCCCTAAGAATAGGAATTTAAATGATAATAATTTCTTTGTGTTCATAAAGTCATTACAATATTGCAAAATATCTATTCTATGCAGCAAAAATTAGACATCTTAGAAAGAATATGAAGAATTACTTGAAGCATAATAGGATAATGATAAGAAAATTTCTTTTTCTAGTTATTACCACAAATAAAGATACGTTTATAATTCTGTCATGGAACAATAGGCGGTATGTTCTAGGTATTGTTCTAAGGCTTTTTATAATATCTCATTTAATCCTCATCATAACCCCCTGGGGCAAGCCTTATTATTTTTATGTGCATTTTACCTATGGTGAAAGTGAAGCAAATAGAAATTGAGTAGCTTAACCAACCAAAGTCAAAATCACATAGTAAGGAGCAGCAAAGGTGAACTCAGAACATAGGAAGTCCAGTTCTCAAGTTCAGATCCTCATACTAGACAATATCACAACCCTATTTATGTTAAAATCTTAACATTTCATGACAAAGTTGAGTTTATTCTGGGAACACAAGTCTGGGTTGACATTTTAAGATCAATCTATGTAATTTAACATAAAACAGATTGAAGGAGACACTAACAGGGCTAATCACTGAAAATGCACAAAAATCGTTTGATACAATTTAATATCCGCTTATAATAAAGGAAGTCTCTTCACAAACTAAGAAAATAAGCAATCTTCTTTAACCTGGTAAAATAGATGTACAAAGACCAATACCAAAAATCATGGTTATTATGAAATGTTAAAAGCTTTTCCTTTGCTTTCATTTCTATTCAATATTGTACTAAAGGTCCCAGTCTCCAAAGACAAGAAAAACAAGTAACTGGCATAAGAACTGCAAAAGGGAAAAAAACAATTATTATTTGTAGACATCATGACTATATGTAAGAAAATCCCAAAATAAAGCCCAGAAAAGTACTAGTTTTAATAAAAGAATATAGCAAGAATACTGGATACAGTGATTTCTGATTTTTACAGAAATCAGTTGCATCTCTCCACATTAACAACAAGCATTGAAGAATAAGAATTTAAATACAGTTGTTATTTATAATGGCATCAAAATTATCAGAAACTTTGGAATATATAAAAAATGTGTAAGGCTCAATACTTAAAATTAAAACAATTACTAAGCAAAAATGAATGTGAAGATATCTTATGTTCATGATCAAAAAAAAAAGTGTCGGGGCACCTGGGTGGCTCAGTCAGTTAAGCGTCCAGCTCTTGATTTCAGCTCAGGTCATGATCTCAGGGTCATGGGATCCACCTGCCCCGAGATGGACTCCATGCTCAGTGGAGAGTCTGCATGAGATTCTCTCTCTCCCTCTCCCTCCACCCCTCCCTGCTGTAAGTGCTCTCTTTCTCTCTCTCTCACACTCTCTCTTTCCCTTAAATAACTAAATCTCTTTTAAAAGTGTCAATTTCTCTCAAATTGAAAAATTCAACCATATCAAAATGGCAATAGCTTTGTGCACACATACATATGTGCGTGTATGACTTGATAAGTTAATTCTAAAATTTACATCATTGAAAGAACCTAGAACAGAAAAGACTCTGTTGGAAAAGAAAATCAGGTGGTAAAATTATTACTACCAGATATCAAGACACATCAGCAAAAACAATTAAGACAATGTGTCAACAATGCAAGGACAGAGAGGTCAATACATGATTGGTTGAACTGTGACAAAGGAAATACTGCAATCCGTTCAGGAAAAGGATGCCTTTTCAATACATGAAGCGAAAGAAATTGGATATTCATGTAGAAAAATTAATATTCCTTCTACCGATAGATACACAAAAGTTATTTTGAAATGGATTTTTATATCTGAATATAAAAGCAGAATCAACTGAGCTTTCAGATAAAGACATGGGGGGATATTTTTATAATCTTGAGGAATGCAATGATTTCTTTTTTTTTTTTTTAAAGATTTTATTTATTCATTTAACAGAGAGAGAACACAAGCAGGCAGAGAGGCAGGCAGAGGCAGAGAGAGGAGCAGGCTCCCCCCGGAGCAAGGAGCCGGATGCGGGACTCGATCCCAAGATGCCGGGATCATGACCTGAGCCAAAGGCAGTCGTCGCCCAACCAACTGAGCCACCCAGGCGTCCCTGACTTCTTAAAGATACAAAAGCACTTCTACAGACAAGAAAACTTGACAAACTGGACTTTATCAAAATTAAGAAACTTGTTCATTAAAAGCACCATTAAGAGAGTAAAAATGTCAGCAACAAATAACTGAAAATCGTCTCATGCCGTATATATAAGAAATTCCTACAAATTAATGAGGAAAAGATAAAAAACTCAGTTAAAAATTGGGGGAAAGGCGCACCTGGATGCTTTAGTTAAGTGTCTGCCTTCGGTTTAGGTTTAGGTTGGGAACCCGGTGTCCTGGGGTTGAGGCTCGGCAGGGAGTCTGCTTCTCCCTCTGCCTCTGCCCCTCCCCCCGCTCCTGTTCTCACTCGTGCTCTTTCTCTCTCAAGTGAAAAAATAAAAAATCTTTTTAAAAAATGGGGCAAGACCCAGATAGGCACTTTATAAAAGAGAAAAACCCAAAAATACCTCTACGTATATGAAAGATAATTAAATTTCATAAAAAATCAGGAAAATGCAAATTAATACCACAAGGATTATTACTGCAGAGCCACCAGAAAGGCTACAATTTGGACAACTAACAATACCAATTGCCAGTAAACATTTGTAACTCTGAACTCTTGGTGCAAAAGTAAATTGATGCAATCACTTTGGAAAAATATTTGGCAGTAGCTATGAAGATTAAGACTCATATATCCTAAATCCTACTATTCAACTCCTACATAGATACCAAAGAGAACTGAATGCCCATATTCCCTAGGAAATACGTGTAAGAATTTTTTTTGCAGTTAGTATTAGTCAAAACCTGGGAAATATTGTTATTCATCAATAAGAAAATCGATAGCACGGTTACGCAATAGGATACTACATAACACTCTACTACGTGACGCTCCAACTGTGGATGCGATCTGAAAACATAATGTTGAGTGGGAAAAAAGCCAGATTTAAAAAAAAAACAAAAAACAAAAAACTTTGTAGAGTAGCACTTATATAACGTTGCAAACAGGCAACACTAAGAAATTATACTTAGGAACACACATTAGGTGATAAATGAAAAAGGATGAAGTGATGATCACAACACTTTTATCTTTAGGAGGAAGGAGCATTTGGAGGAGATTTGGTGTTGTGGCGTCCTTCTATTTCTTGATCTGGTTCATGATTACTTACTTTGATATACTTTATAATTATTTGTTAAACTCTTGATAGTCCCGAAAACTTTTCAGATTTTAGGTGTCAAACAGAGGTTTGCACAACGATTTTTAATGAACTAGAGAATGCCTTCGTTATGTAAAGTACAAGGAAGGGCAAACAGTTGCATATGAAATGTAAGAAGAGAATACTTCAAAATGAAAATACACCCAAGACATGAAAATCTATCTTAATCAAGATGTTTTAATCAAGTTTCCTTGTGTGATGATGATTTTTCTATAATGCAATAATAACATTTTCAAATCTAGCTTTAGGGAAAAAACTGTTTAGAATAAATGCTCTTAATGTGAAAGTGTTTGGCGATGAAGAGTTGTGAAATAGCAAATTCTTTTGAAAGTTCAGTAATAAACAAATGAACTACGATCTTACCTTACTCATTCCAGCAGTGAAGGCAAAGGGGCTGCAAATACTCAAAATCCACTCCAGAGAGGAAGGAAGTTGTCTATAATACACAGCGAATCCCATACCCCCACAAAAGATATTGAGGAGAAACATAACCAAATTGGTGAGGAGAGTTTTCTTTAACAACACACTCATCAGGAATGTTAAAGAGATCTGAAAGAGAGAGAAGATAATCTAGTCGTTAAACACATTTAGTTCACTGAGAATCGAGGCAGCACGAAAAAATATGGATCTTTAGATCATAAGTATTTATCAGTGAGACAGTGATGAAAATATTTAGGTATAACAATGTTCAGCTCTTCCCTCAATCCTTTTGTAAAGAGGATCCTTTTTTGCCCTTCTCAAGTACTTGTCTTTTGTTGTTAAAGAAAGAGTGAGGAAAAGCTGTATGAGAGTTGAGGAAAAATAGAAATGCAGACTTGAAACATTGAAAGAACCTACATTAATGTATTAACAAAGAGCATCTATGTACCCTCTGCAGAATTTAGAGGCTCTTGTTTTACAAGAAGGAAGAGGCATGACATGGGGAGTGAGGACAAGGTGGAGTGTCAGAGGGAGATACTGTGAAAGCCACCACATTACAGAGAACCTTTGAGGAAAAGAGATGGGTCCACCCCTCAAGGGTGTCCTCACTAAAATCTTCTAGAAAAGGCTTAGGGTCAAAATATTTTCCGAATCAGAATTTTTTCTTCTTGATGCACCATTACATTAATTCAGTTTTATGCAAAAGAGAAGTCCAATTTTATTTACATCATTTTCTCACACTCATAGACTTTCTCAAGCGTGTGCACGCGCGTGCACAAACACACACACAATGGACATAAAGGAAATAACTGTAATAACCTCCACAGATAGTTAAGATCTAAAGCAGATGGGGCGCCTGGGTGGCTTAGTGGGTTAAAGCCTCTGCCTTCTGCTCAGGTCATGATCTCAGGGTCCTGGGATCCAGCCCCGCATTGGGCTCTCTGCTCAGCAGGGAGCCTGCTTCCTCCTCTCTCTCTGTCTGCCTCTCTGCCTACTTGTGATCTCTCTCTCTAAAAATAAAATAATAAAATAAAATAAATAGAATAGAATAGAATAAAGCAGAGACTGTGGTAATAAATCTATGAACTTACCAAAGATAATCCATATAAGAAAAAGAGTGTAAATATGACCATGAAGCCTGTCATGACTATAATTTGGGTAGATGTTATAATAACTGTAATCATAATGGAAATAATGAAGATGAAGCAAGCATAGATTAAGCCACAGGAGAGCCTAAAAAAAAAAAGACAAAAGGTTATTTTAATTATTTTAACTTCATTATGAAATATTTAAAACATACAAAAATATCTAAAGAATAGTACAATATTTACCCTTCTACTTGCTACCCAGATTAGTAACTACAATATTACTAATTAACCACATTGGCATGGCTACTGGCTAGGCATCAGCTCTGTGTTCACATATTGTATAAATATGTGCCTATTTGTATATGTGCATAAATTGCATCATTTTGTATGTGTCCCTCTGCTGCTTGCATTTAGCAATCAACATTTACAATGTTACACACTGCTGTGTAATATTTCATTGTCTGCATATATCCCGAAGTTTTCCTAATCATGGACATTCAGGTTGTTTCCAATTTTTTTTTCTGATGCATTGTTTCTAAGAATACGCTTGTGCTTGGGAAAAAAAAAACAAAATATGATGAGAGGGAGGCACACCATAAAAGGTGATGAACTCTAGGAAACAAACTGAGGGTTTGATAGAATGAGTACCGATGGAATGAGTACTGGGTATTATATGCAACTGATGAAAAACTGAATTCTACCTCTGACACTAATTAAGAGGAAGAAAGAAAGAAAGAAAGAAAGAAAGAAAGAAAGAAAGAAAGAAAGAAAGAAAGAAAGAAAGAAAGAAAGAAAGAAAGAAAGAAAGAAAGAGAAAGAAAGAAAGAAAGAAAGAAAGAAAGAAAGAAAGAAAGAAAGAAAGAAAGAAAGGAAGGAAGGAAGGAAGGAAGGAGGGAGGAAAGAGAAAGAAAGAAGAGAGAAAGAAAGAAGAAAGCAAGCAAGCAAGCACTATTGTATGTGTCTTTTTTGGAAAATGCACAAAAATTTCTCTAAGGTGTAATGGCTGAATTGAAGAGATTAAGCTTTTGTATCTTTGGTGTTATCACATATTACCGAGATAATCTAATTGTAGAAGTGGAAGGAAATTTAACAGCTGCTGATCAATCCAATAATCATGGAAGCATTAGGGGCAGATGATAATGTGAGCATTTTTGAGGACCTCAGCTAGCAGGACCTCCCCTCTCCCTAGCAGTAGAAAATTGAAATTTCATAACTCCACAAAGCCCATCCTATTACTGCTATTCCTATTTATGATTTCTTTCTTAAACTGATATAAATAATGATATGCCCTTAAGTGTTCACACTGCTTTGCTTTAGACATGCTGGTGTTCACATGTTTATGAGGACGTTATTAAGAAATACTATTCAGTCTTAGATCTAACAAGCCTACAGGGTGTTTGAGTCCAAGCTTCTCATTTTCCAGATAAGTAAACTGTAGTTCCTATTGTTGGGCCTTCTCAAGGCCCACAAAGTAAATCAATAACAAAGCTAAGATTTGTAGGAGTCCTTCCTAGTCCACAGCTCTTTCCTCTACATAAAATTGCCTAACTAAATAAGAATTCAACAGCTGGAAAAAAAAAAAAAAACAGTGAGACTATTAAAACCAGGAACTTGCATCAATATGGCCCAGTATAACAGGTTTAATTACTGCTTATTCGACTTCTTTTTAAAGGTCATGTCATTACAATGATTCAGCCTTTGTTAGAAACATCAGCGTTTTGGGGAAGCATATGGCATTCTGCAGAATCCGCTTCCTGAGTACAGAAGGGAACTACTATAGGTAGGAATTGAAAATCTTTGGAGTAGGAGAATTACAAATGAAGGAACTTAAAACATTACCTAGAAAAGGGAACTCACTGCAGGGAGCGGGGTGGGAGGAGATGTTAATAAAGCGATAAAAACAAAGTAATTCAGGCATCACACAAAGTAATTCAACAAAGTAATTCAGAAATGCTGATGCATTTCACATTTATTACATTACTTAAAAAAAAGGTTGCCATAAAAATTATTTCCAATAGACATTCTGTGCTTAATAAAAACAGTTCAGATTTTTTTTCCTTCTTAGTTTTAAGGACATATAAATCCATTTTGCTAAATGTAGGTTACATGCATACAAGGAAGTATTTATCCTGCAAATGAACCCATATCTAAATATCCAATACCTTTCTGATTTTATTTATTTATTTGTTTGTTTGTTTGCTTGTTTATTATTATTTTTAAAAGGTCATTTTCTTTTAAAGATTTTACTTATTTATTTGACAGATAGAGAGAGATCACAAGTAGGCAGAGAGGCAGACAGAGAGAAGGAGGGGGAAGCAGCCTCCCCGCTGAGCAGAGAGCCCCATGCGGGGCTGGATCCCAGGACCCTGAGATCATGACCTGGGCTGAAGGCAGAGGTTTTAACCCACTGAGCCACCCAGGCACCCCAACCTTTCTGATTTTAATCTAGAGTTGACTTGTGCCTACCTATTCTCAGGTGACTGCAGGGATGCTGCCTTACAAGTTATTCCCTGGACTGAAAATTGTCCTTTTTACACAGAAAATCCCCCTTTTCCCTCCTAACAGACTCCATTCATTCCTTTGCATTTGCCAAAGTTCCACTGCAAACCACTTTTCTCTTTCCTTTTTTGTTTCAGAAATCATTTCCTCTTTTTCTACTTCATGATTAAGGTATAATAGAATCAAAACGCCCTCTTTTAATCAAATATACTTTATAGAAAGTTTAAAATTTCCTAGACCATAATTTTATTTCAGAGGACATAATGGCTTACAAATAGTTCCTTATCCATTCCAGGTAGTCCTACATTTATAAACAGTAATCTTCTTGATATGGGTATTATACAAAGAAATATCTTCCAGGATTCAATATTGAAAAATGTTAAGCTTCTTTTAGGGTAAAATGAACAGATTATTTTTCATTTTTTCCTTTC
>CM052804.1:9170356-9204593 GCA_028533885.1 Nasua narica | reverse complement strand
TTTTTTTTTAAAGATTTTATTTATTTATTTATTAGGAAAGAGAGAGAGTGAGAGAGAGCATGAGAAGGGAGAAGGTCAGAGTGAGAAGCGGACTCCCCATGGAGCTGGGAGCCCGATGTGGGACTCGATCCCGGGACTCCGGGATCATGACCTGAGCTGAAGGCAGTCGCTCAACCAACTGCGCCACCCAGGGGCCCCATTTTTTTCCTTTTCTTAAACAACGTGGATTTTGTAACTGATTGCATTGCAGAACTCCCTGCTTTAGCCTGTTGGAAGCTTAGAGCTCGTATGATTTGCATTTTTACCTGCTAGTCTTACCTACTTATCATTTTGTGAGGTCCTTGTTTCTACTCCTCAATTATTTGTTTTTATTATAATACAAATACATGTAGACAGATATATACTTAAATATACATATGTTTAAATATATGTAAAAATCATTTAAATCATTTGTGAATGAAGCAAGATACAAATATAACAATATAGGAAGCAAGTGTTCTTATTAAGCCCTTCTTAGATGACATCCTAAGTGCTCTATGTGCTGGGCTCATTTTCTATGTTATCTCAACTCCAACATACGGCATTTAAGTGCTACAAAAAATATATCCCTAATGACCAAACCTCTGAACACAAGCTGGCCATTATAGGATCATACTTTTTCAACATGAGGAGGGGTGGAGAAATCAAATGAGAACTGTGGGCAGACCAAGCAGGAGAGTTGTAATCAGGGCAGCTGGGTTGGAGTCCCAGCTCTGGTACACAAGATCCCTTTGATATTGGGCAACTCCTTCACTCTCTTTGATCTCCATGGAACCTCTATCATAGCATTAGCTGAACATACTCATGGCATGGAAAAAGTATTCCGCAAATTATAATCACTAGATTGCATACCAAAATTTTAAAAGGAGTAAATAAAAAAAAATCAGAACAAAAGAAAAAATAGCCAATATGTCAAGCTTAACCCATAGTGTTGTGAAGTAATAACACTTTTTTATTGCTTCCAAATTTCTGATTATTCATTTGCACTCACCAGAAGGCTGATTCTTGCAGACCCATCATTTTCATAAAATCCTTGCACTTTTTTCTCTCTTTGGTAACATTAAGTGATACAAAATATATAAACGGAAAAAAGTAAAGCAGGCAGTAGAAAATAAACAGCTCCTTTTGAAGAATGTCTTTATAAATAAAAGGTAAAGTCTTCATATTTACAGCTGTAAGTGACGTCAACTCCTCCAGCACAGAATGATTTGTTGTGATCTACAGTAGGGTTTAAACAAACAAAATCATTATTTAAAAAATAGAAACTGGTGAAATACGAATAAGCTATGGAGATTATAGCAATATCAATTTGTTGATTTTAATATTGTTCTGTGGTTATGCAAGATTTAACAGAAGAAACTGGGTGAAGGGTGCAGGGACCTCCCTGCCCTTCGTTTGTGCAATATCTTGCCATTCTGAAACTACTTGAAAATTTAAAAACGAAAACAATGCGTTCCTTTGCCTAAATCCAATTTCAGCATTTGTATACCTGCTTCATTATATAAACATGAAAACCTGAGTATATTTCATCTTTCATCAAAACCTTGATGCCTACGGAATTAGCCTACATTAATTATTAGAACTTTTGTTACCTGTATAATAGCAGCATTAATTGCAGCCTGTAAAGCCACAAACCCACTACTCCAGTATTTGGACAGAGAACAGGAAGGCTCATCATGCAGTTTCCAGCAATGAGCTATGAGCACAAAGAAAAGCATAACCAACATTACCAGGAGAAAGCAATTCGAGAATAAAAAACAAGAATCCAAGAGAAAACAATCTAGAGGAGGCTCCACCAGTCAGAACTTATAGCCACATAGAAAAAAAGAGGAGCAAATGAAAATTCTTACTGAGGCAATTTTATTCGTGGAGACATTAGCTTACATAGAAAGTCTTAGAAAATAAAATACGATGAAAGCAAACATTCTGCTCCTACCACCCTGGACTCCTTGCTCTGTCTCAAAATGCTAAATGCCCTCTAATGCTACAACTTTTTCTGCTCATATGTTCTCTCTACAGATGGATCCATGACTCACTCTTTCCCTGTATCCTTATCTCTTCTCAGAAGCAAATTCAGCACAGAGGTCTTTCCTGGCTACCGTTAAGTAACAATATCTAGAAGAGCGTTCAGGCTCTGTCTTCTAAGCTGCTCTATTTACTTTGTGGTTTACCACCACCTGGCAGAGTGCATTGTTTCCGCCCCGCCTCCTGCCCCTCACTGGATTGTGCAAGCCGGCTCTGTGCTCTCACTTCCATCCTCAGGGCCAGGGCAGTGCAGGGCACAGAGCAGACACTCAGTGAATAAATGGAAAACAACCAACTCTATTAGTCATATCAGTTCTGCTACCTAAAAGGTCCTCAAACTCATTCCCTCTCCTCAGCTGCCTCCACTCTGGTCCAAGCCGCCATCAGCACCCTGGTATTTTTCCCTGGGTTCTCCCTGACCCCTCTGCTATCCATTCTCTGGGCTGTATCCAGAGAGCTCCCTTAGGCTTGGGAGTCTAATCACTTCTTTGCCCTGATTAAAATACCTCCACAGTCCTCCATCACCCTAGGTTTATAGGACATCACAGGATCTAAGGCCTGGGGTAACTTCAGCCTCATTCCATTCTGTGTTCTCTGTTCAGCTAAATTGCTCTTCTTCCAAATATACTAACAGATGCCTGTTGTCACCCCAGGACCTTTACACCTGCCCTTCCTCTCTCTGAAATACTTTGCCTTTAGGACCCTCCCCCCATGTGCTATTCCTTCTTGTTAGTTTAAAACTCACTTTGCCAGGTAGGGTTTCTCTAATCCCACAGTCTATTAGGAACATTTGGTCTAAGTCTCCCACTCTCCGCACCTTTTTCTTGCACTTGTCATTACTGTTCAATGTCTGCCTTTCCTGCTAACCTGGAACCTCAGCTGAGGCTAGGACCTCTCAGTCTTGATCACTCTCTGCATCCTCTGTAACATTCACCTACACATTCACTTTACATCTATCGGATGATTCAATAATGTTTTGAAAGTCATCTTCTACTGGGAAGTTATGATTGACCTTGGAATAAGTTTAGCAATAAAATATACTTTCTCTATTTTCTCATGTTCTACCAAAAGCATTTCTGTTGCCCATCCTGACCTATCCCTTAGGTTAAAAACATGAAAAATGCCAAGATATTTTATATGGAAAGTCACCTATGAAAAGATCTTCTTTCAAAAATGGAATGTAATATCCCTGAAAGAATTTTAACTTATAAGAGAAAGTGTCATTGAAGATAATTCCCGCGATGCCTGTGATATTGTCTAGAAGTATTTTATCCATGGATTTTTGGTTCGGTACTCCAATGATCCTTCTTTCTGTGAATGATAAGGTAAAAATAGACATGCAGGATTATACAGAGTTTCACCACAATGGGATGTGATATCCAACTGTGTCATCATATATTTTTCACTGGAATTAAACTAAAATCGTTTTCCATTTAAATTAAACTGATCCCAAAAGGCAAGGAGGGAAATTTTTTTTTTTAATGTTTTAGATTCTAGAATCGGGAGACATGCATGAGAATTTAGTGTTTTAACAATGGCAAGTATTATGGCAAGTTTCAGGTCTATAAAAATATGATGCTAGGGTAAGTATGCATAAGAGAATTGGGATACAAAAAAAGAGGTAATTGGAGTAGTATTATACAGTCAAGGGATTTCAGATGTCAGATTTACTGAAGCAAAGACACCTCATCTGATCTTTGCCTTGTGAGGAAACTAAGACCGCAAAGCGACTCTAACGGCCAGCAATGTTACCTATTAGGAATTGAGGATTAGAAAGTAGATCGCCAAACTGCATCCGCCTTGCCCATGAGTGAAATACACAATTTACCATAGTTATCTCAGTTGCATAGTGACTTCATTTAGAATGAAAGTCTTTAAAGATGTTTACAAAGCATACCGTATGCGGACAGGATATCTTTAGATTATCCATCCTTACTTTTCATGGTTCTGAAGTTGCTGTTTAATAACCATGACTTCATTTCTTTTATTTAGATGTTTTTTCCTGAGTTATCAATCTTAATCACTGTATTTCCAGGTTAAGAACATCTGCACCCATAAATGATGTATTCTCCTAGACGCTATGCTACAAAACTGAAAATTCCAGTAGAAATGTAGACCTCCTTAAACTGGACCCCCACCAAGCTGAAAGCGTTCAAAAGGTTACTTGTTATGAGAGAAAGAAAAAGCTAACTAAATCTGTAAGTTGTCATGATACCTAAATAATTAGCATAATAGATCACTGTAAGTTCAAATTAAACACGTATACATCATATCAAAAAGGATATAAAGTAATATAGCAACTCTTTATTGTCATTAGTACACCTACCTTTCAGAAGAGCAAATGCTGTTTTATTCATTATCTGCTGGGTTAGATCAGAGATAGGCGTATATACAAGAGCTACAGAGTTATTAACATTATCTGCTTTTCCCAGATCTTGAGGAGGCATTTCAGGAAAATACATGTTTTCTCTGAAACGTGACAATAGTCCCATGTACAGTCCCAGAAGTATTGGGAGTGCCCATTCCTATAACAGGGGAAAAAAGAATGAATTTAGATCACATTCCCTTTAAAAGTTCAGTCAATACCAAAGAACCGCTGAAGACAAATTCCAAATTTGCCACATGGTTGGCTTCTCTTCACTCTCTGCTTTTCAGAGCAAAGGGAACCCAACAAAAGAAGCATATTGAGATAGTTGCCACATATATTATTCTCCAACACTAGAACTAAAATTTACATTAAATCATGAACTACTGCACAAGCCATCACAGAAACTAACAGAGTGACTAACAGGATGACAAGTCTTATGCATGGGCATCTGACTTTACAGTCTAGAAGACACAGACTATTCTAGACAGAGTTCTGGTGGCAAATAGCAACATTTTTGTCAGCTGTCACATTCTTGTGTTGGAAATCAAAGAACATGAAAAGGAACTGACTGGGAGAGACTGCCTAGTAGTTCACCAATATAAGTAATCTCTTCCTGCTTAGCACAATGCTAGACAGCATTCCCAGCCTCTGAAAATTAAGTAGGACCAAGTGATTGACTTCTAGCCAATGGAATGTGGGCAGAAATGCTATGTACTCCTTCAAGGCCTGGTTCGAGGAACTATGCACAACCTTCTATATTCTATCTCAGTTCCTATACTTCCTGATTTTTTTAAAAAAGAATTGATTGATTCATTGAGAGAGAGAGTGGGGGGTGGGAGGGGCTGATGGAAAGGAGGGAAGAGAGAGAGAAAGAGAGAGACCCTCAAGCAGAGTTCCCACTGAGCACAGAGCCCCCTAGGGGCTCAATCCTATGACCCTGAGATCATGACCTGAACCGAAATCAAGAGTCGGACACTCAAACAACTGAGCCACCCAGATCCCCCTATACCTAACCATCTGACTGGATGCAGAGTACCCCGGGGAGGTCTCCAAGGCATAGGGAGATGGCAATGTCCCTGGACGAAGAACCCTGGGTCCCTGAATGGGAGGAGATTCCTTCACCTACCAGACCTACTTTAGTTTCACTGCCAATCTTATTTAGACTGTGAGCAGAATGAAAAATAAATTTTTGCTGAGTTCAGCCCCTGAGATTTAGGGTTATTACCTGTAGAAAGCCTACCCACCTAATGCAAACTGACCATCAGTGGTGTTACTTGGTTATAATTCTTGGAAATAATCTGTGTATAAAATTCATGGCTTTGAAAATAAGTCCCTAAATTAAAATTTATCGATCTGTCAGGCATCCTTTTTATTATTTCCTTAATCTAATTTTATTACATATGGTAGTAACTTTAATAGTTGCTATAATTTTTTTAATAGTTGCTATAATTTACCATACAATTAAAATTTCACTTATTCTCTTTTGAAAGAAAGTGAGTAGTATTTTAGTCTTTGCAATTCTACGTATGTTTCAAGGACTGTTATGAGTCTCTTGGTTCAACACGTACGATGGGAGGCAACCTCAAAATCAATAAATCCAATCTGCTACTTAAAATATAAAATAAGAGCATCGGGGCACCTGGGTGGCTCAGTGGGTTAAAGCCTCTGCCTTCAGCTCAGGTCATGATCTCAAGGTCCTGGGATCAAGCCCCGCATCCGGCTCTCTGCTCAGCGGGGAGCCCGCTTCCTCCACCCTCCCCCGCCTGCCTCTCTGCCTACTTGTGATCTCTATCTGTCAAAATAAATAAAATCTTAAAAAATAATAATAATAAAATAAAATAAGAGCATCATTAGGCATTAAAATAAAATAATGATGTGAGCTGCAGAAAGAGGCAGACTTTCAAACATACCAATAAGCTCTCTCTTTTCATTCTCCATTTCTGAAGAAAATTCTTGCACAGAAGTGCTTGAGTTTGCTGATACACACTTTTCTGTTTCATATGCATTTAGCCTGTCATTAAAAAACAAGGAAAAGGTAAATAAGGTGGAACATAAACTAGAAAAATAAGCGTAATAAAAAAAACCTTGGAAGTGGGGGAGAAAAGAAAAATCTTGATCATATTTTGGGGGAAAATATTTCCTACCTTTAAGAACAACAAAAAATATATTTAAAATATTATTTTAATAACATATGACTGTAAAATTTTACATCAAATATACTCATAGTAAGCTATTTGGGAGAGTAGGTAATGGTAGGGAGATAGTGGCCAGTACCACAATTTCACAAAAATACAGAGTATAACAATTGAAAAGATATCATTAGATTTTAAAACCTATAAGATCCTTCACATGTTCTTACCTTTTAAAACAGAAATTCAACTATATAAATAGAGTAATTGAATTATATCTCATCTAATTAATAATAAATTTTTGTCCTTTGTATTTAAATAGAAATGCCAGAGTCAATCAAATTAATCAAAATTCTGATTAATTAAATTCATTTGAATAATTATGTCCATTAGCTGTAACTTCAATGAACTGTTTTCCTATAGTATTACTTTCCAGATTAAACTGAACAGCTTTAGGCTCAGCGAGCCGAATCCAGACTCAGACTATCTGAAACTCGATTGTGAGACACAAAGAAACCCAACTCATCTCAATTTTCTGAATTCACAAGTCCCTGAATAACTAAGAAAGCAAACTATCAAGTAGGAAGAAAGGAAGAAAGAAAGGAAGGAAGGACGAAAGAAACATCACATAGAAAGTAATTTTGCCCAGATGTTTGCAAATAAGCCAACAGAGATTATTTTTTTTTTAGTTTTTCTTATCTCAGAATTAAATTATTTTAGATTTGCATAACAAAATATTCAGACAATTCTCCCTCAGCTAGTACAGAAGCAAATTTTACTATTTTCCTATATTCTGCTGTTGTATCTACACAATAAAAGTTGGATGGGAATAAACAGAAAAAAAATTATCATTAGGTTTTCAGTATATACATATGAGTGTTTGGAAACCTCTGAAAAATAGACTGATTTTTAGAAGTGTCCACCCACATATTTGGCATAACATAACAAAACGGAGCTTTACTTACTGTCAGAAAAATTAGGAAAGTACTCTGGAAACACTGTCAACGCACAGTTCTCTTTTTGTGTACAGGAGCAATTAAAATTTCCTTATTGCTACTTCTTCATTTATTCCTTAAATGGGTGTCTTGCCCAGGCTGCTTTCTGAAAGGGGGTGTAGTCAGACCAAGCTGCACATGATGAACTTGTTATGTTTTCTGCCTTTTCTTCCCTAAGCCAATTATTTGCAGGGAAATGATGGTTCAGTGGTTGGTTGGGAATAAAAAAACCCTGTGTTTCTGCACTTGGCCTTTCAACTTCAGGGATAAGGGGTAAAGTGGTAAACAAGGAAAATGGAACTAGCCTGTCGGACATGATGAGACCAAGATGGGGAAAGAGCAATAAACAAGTAAAAACAATCACTAACCAAACAAAGTAGTTAAATGTGTAGGAGAAATCTTTAGCTATTTTTTTTTTCACTACTAATGCCTAAACACAACTGCCAATGATGTATTTGACTAATTGGTACTGAATGGGCAGGATGTGCTGAAGCTGAATTTTTTTTTTCCTAATAAAGCTAAGCAACCCATAATCTGCCCAGAGAAACACTTAATTTGGACAAATGAATAATTATGAACAAATTCCTTTCTCTGTTCTATTCATAATGGATGCAGGATTTCAGAAGGCATATGAACAAAATAAAAGTAAGACTGCCAAGGACTAACGAACATATAAAAAGATTCAGGTCAATTTTCTACGCATGAAGACTGGGGAAAAAAACAAAATTTATTCAACTCCCATTGCATAGTCTATCTCTCTCTGTAAAGAATTGCAAACTTTTCTTGACCTGCCAAAGTAAATGGCAAAACAGGAAGCCAAAGTCCATGAATTGGGAAATCTCAAATATTTGACATGGCTCCCAAACTACAGATGTTAATAATCATAAAGCTGAGAGTTGTTCTGGAAAAAAAAAGATAATTTTAAAAGTTAAGCCATGGTATTATATATGTATATTTCTCTCCTTGGTAATTAATTCTATTTTTAAGAAGAGTCAACAGTAAAATATTATATGTCTTATTATATTATATTATATGAAAAATTGGCAAAAACAAAGGAAATACAGATGTCCTAAAGGTGTCAAGGTGGAGGGAGTGGGGGAGGTCAAAAATACTGTTAAAATTTTGTATCAATAATAGGTCAATGATCTAAGCAAAAATCATTCCTTTTAAATCACCTGGAATATAGTTTAGGTTTTTATTAATTTTGTTTTTGTTTTAGATCCTATGAACTCTATTTTAGAAATCTACTTTGGGCATTTTCATTTTGTTTACAATTGCATTAACATTCACAACTACAGTATCAATAATTATTTAATTATATTTTATTAGTTTTACTTCTTATTATTGTTTCTTGTACATGCCTTTTGCTCTTCTTTCTTGACTTATTTACTCTGACTTGTTTTTACTTGGAAGGCCATTTTCTTTATTTAAGCCTGATAATTTCCCCATAAACTGTAACCTAATAAAATGAAGTATCCAAACTCTGGCTAGAAGAACATTGAAAGGCTGGGTAAAATGTATCCAAAAAATAAAAAGAAAAAGAAAGTAAGAAAAGAAAAGAAAAAGAAAAAAAGAAGAAGTATTCTTCTTCTATTTGGTTAAATATTTAACCAAATCTTAAAAAGAAACAAGATAAAGGTAAAGGAAAGAAACGAAGAAATAATGGAAGGCATAAAGAGAAAGGAAGGAACATCCTCAGGTATTAAAAATGAAAAGAGAAATTAAAGCCAGAACTATGAATGGTATGTCAGCAATCCAGCTATCCAAAGAGGTGTTTCAATAACCCTGTGACCTAGACTTGATGGGTTCTGAAGCTGGATTTCATATCTCTGCATGAATCCAGAAGGTTGACAGGCCTCTTCAGTGCTAAGAATAGAAACTAGTAAGACCACTGACTATCCCAAGGAAGAAGAAGGATGTGTATTCTTTACCCAATCTCTAGGTTAAAAAATATATATTCTCCATAGTAAATGAAAGGCACAACCATATGTACAACATGCCAGATATAGGACATTGGAGAGGATCTTAATTTCTTCTCCCTGAATAGTAACACATCTAGAAACACAGCAAATATCATAGCAATTAGTCGCAATCTGGGGCCAAACTTGGATTTGAATTCTAGCTCTGCCATGTATTAGCTGTGAGACTTTGTACAATCTACTTAAAACACCCCCACCTTAAAATGGAGATTGTAACTGTGTATGTATGTACGGTTACTGTGGAGATTAAATTCATTAATATGAGTAAAGTTTATAAAACAATACCTAGAAAATCATAAAAACTCAAAAAAAGTTACTTGCTGCTGCTAATCCTACTCCTCCTATCTTCCTCCTTCTTCCCCTTTTCCTTCTCCTCCTCTTACTATTACTATTAATCTGGAGCCCCACAGAGAAGATGAAAACAACTCTACAGAGATATGTCCAGGATTCAGAACATAAGACAACAGAGCTAAAGAAATATTCCTCCCAGCAGCTAAACTCATAATCAAAAGTTCACTGTGAAATGGGGCACCTGGGTGACTCAGTCAACTAAGCATCTGCCTTCAGCTCAGGTCCTGGAATCAATCCCCCATCAGTCTCCCTGCTCAGCTAGAGGTTGGCTTCTCCCTCTGCCCCTCCCCCTACTTGTGCTCTCTTGTGCTCTCACTCTCTCAAATTAAATCTTTTAAAAAAAAAAGTCCATCATGAAAGAGAATCAGCAGGTGAACAAAATGAGACTATTAGTATTCAAGAAGTAATATAAATTACACAGGAATAATAAACAATAATAAAACAGGAAGCAATGACAAGGAAGACTGAAAGGAAAATAACACGTTAGAACTTGTAAATATTTAAAGGTACTAATAAAAAATTAATGGATAAGTTTTATAGCAGATTAGGCACAGCTGAGGAGAAAATTAGTAAACTAGAAATATAACTGAAGAAATTATGTTAGATTTAGTGCAAAGACAGAAGAGGATGGAAAAATACTGAAGACAAATTAAAAGACATGAAAGACAGAATGAGGTGTACAGCACATATCTAGTAGGCATTTTATAATAAAGAAAATGGAATAAATAAGAGGAATTTTCAAAAATAAGTTGAATGAAAATTTTCCAGAGTTGAAGCCCTCGGGTTAAAAAAAAAAAAATGTCCTGTGCAGAGTTTAAAAAAAAAAAATCCAACAACTAACTTTTTTGTGGTGAGATTTCAAAACATGAGAGAGAAGAAGAGTGGAGAGAGGGAAATATCAAAAAACAATAAAACATAAAAGACAAGCTATAAACTAAGGTTCAACAGATGTCATAAATAATCGAATAATGTTGTCCAAGTGCTGAGACAAAATAATTCAACCTCAAATTCTATACCCAGTTAAATGTGCATGAAATAAAGATCTCTTCAGAGAGAATTTATCTCTTACACAACATGGCTAAAAGAAAACTAAAAGATGTACTTCAATTAAAAATAATTTTTAGGGGCGCCTGGGTGGCTCAGTCGGTTGGGCATCTGCCTTCAGCTTGGGTCATGATCCCGGAGTCCTGGGATTGAGTCCTGCATTGGGCTCCTTGCTAGGTGGAAAGTCCGCTTCTCCCTCTCACTCTCCCTTTGTGCTCTCTCTCTCTCAAATGAATAAATAAAATCTTAAAAAAAGTTTTTTTTGAAACAGCAAGAGTTGAATCTCAGAAGTGTTTGATAAATAAGTTCCCAGTACTAATTATTTATTGATTGCAAACAATATTTTGTAGGAGAGGACACATAACTTCCCACCAGCCTATACATTTCTTCGGTCTCTGCTAATGGAATCTTAGAGGTATCTACGATTTTTTAAAGATTTTATTTATTTATTTGAGAGAGAGAGAGAGCACACACACATGAGTGGGGGGGGGGGTGAGGGATAGAGGGAAAGGGAGAGAATCCAAGCAGACTCTGCATTAAGCATGGAGCCCATCCCAGGGCTTGATCTCAAAACTCTGAGATCATGACCTGAGCCAAAACCAAGAGTCAGACGATTAACCAACTGAGCTACCCAGACACTCTGAGGTGTCTATGATTTTTCAGAGTTTTAATTGCTAGTTAAGAATAGAGACAAAAAAGAAAAGAAAAGAGAAAAGAGAAGAACAGAGACAGAGACAGAGTTGGCATGGGAGCAGAGAATGCTAGGGATTTTCACATGAGTACTATCCCATTGTTTCGCTCAGAGTTCGCTGTAGGGGGTCCAAAGTTATCTGCATTACTGTCCTTCTCAACTCTCGGTCACTAGAAATCCTCCCATTTCACTTCAAAAGCTGTCCTTATGAGCTATAATTTTAAAGATACTACAGATGGGGGCAGGCATGTTCATGAATAGGGGAACAGGGTGACAATAGGATCACATACACAGGTGTGAATACCGGCCTTATATAGGAATGATGTTCATTCACACTAATAGGAAGAGAGTTAAGAGTATTTGGGTACACTGAAACCTGATTGGTTGCTCAGGTTGTGAAAGCTCGTGAAAACGCTCTTGTAATTGCTTCCATTTTCACAGTCAAGTGGGAAGGAAGGTCTTCGGCTGACTGTGAAAGAGGAGAGAGAGGTGTTAGAGTCTGAGAAGCAGGAAGACGTGGTCAAGCAATTTAATCATCCAATCCAGTGAAAGAGTGAATGGATGAAGGGAATGCAGCGCAGTCGCCAGGCAGAACCAAGGCTCCACCTGAACACAGACAATGGCCCTTCATTTAAAGTGAGACTAGTTATTTTGTTCATGTTGTAATTTCAACCAATGTTTATCTCCTAAAAACCAGTTTAACCAAGATTGAGGTTTTGTCAGGAAATTATGATGAAGGGTGAGAGGGTCAGGCATTGATGGTGTATATATGGGAGTGGCTACTGGCAAAGGGAAGCTTTTCTCTTGAAAGGTTGTGGACTCCTAAGTGGACTTCCTATATAGATCCCTCTTCTTTCTTGCCAACTTTATTTGGGCCATTGGCTCCCAGATTATACTTTCAAGTACATGGCAGAGAGCTGACTCAATGTGTCCAGAAAGGTTGTGGATTTGGGGAAGTTTGGCTACCTAGGACTATATCAAAGCTTTATTGAGGCAAAACAAAATATGTGTTCATAAATCATTTTCTAGATAAAGAAAATTTTCAAGTAAACTGAAACTTTGGAATTTTGGCAGCATATTAGAACTACAAGTTTCCTAGAATTTTAGCTACAGCAGTAAATCTAACTTTTCTATTTCTTCTCCTTTTGCATGTTTTCCTCTTTTTTTTTTTTAAAGATTTTATTTATTTATTTGACAGACAGAGAGAGATCACAAGTAGGCAGAGAGGCAGGCAGAGAGAGAGAGGGAAGCAGGCTCCCTGCCGAGCAGAGAGCCAGACTCGGGGCTCGATCCCAGGACCCTGAGATCACGACCTGAGCCGAAGGCAGAGGCTTTAACCCCCTGAGCCACCCAGGCATCCCTGCATGTTTTCCTCTTATAAGCTTCTGTATGTTGCTTATCTGCTTTATGAAGAACATGTACAAATACCCATTTTGTAGTCAGAGTGACTAGGATCCACTCTCGGGATTAGACCAACATTACTCTAGAACAAAACCTCAGCACCAAGAGTTTGCAGACCTCTCTATGGAGGTATGCCAGCGGCCAGCATCTCTGTTCTCGCTCAGACCTCTGGGATGGATCTCAAATGATCCCTGCCTGGATTTGGTACTGCTCCAGCTCATCTGTTGTAATTGCTAGTCTGGAGTCCCACGATGTAGGTGCAGCTGCTAGAGGCCCACTCTGTGAGCTGCTAAAAAGAGATAAAGCTGTCCTTAGGAAGCAGTTCCAAATGTGACTAAAACAAAATTCTAAATAGTATTTTAAGGTCTTCCTTGTTTCTGAAATTAGCTGTGTTTCTTTCTTTAGAAAACTTTGCTGACTATCCTACTAAGTAAGGCTCAGTCTTTCCGTAGCCCAATTCTCCTCATCTGGCCGACAATCTTTTTCATTAAGGGCACATGATGCAGGGGTCTAGATTGTGCAGCACAGCAGCTGGCTGTTGGTGGACTCTCCTGGCAATTGATTAGGTCAAGATTACCTTATTTTGCAGGGTCTCTAATGTACTGTATTGTCATCACAGTGACAGTGTTAACCAGGCCACAGGGCCTGCTAAGACACTTTTTCCCCCCCTCTCTGTTATAGGGATAAAACTGCCAAGAAAATGGTGCAGACATAGACCGGTGTCCCCATGTGCAGAGAAGAAACATAGCTAAATTCTTATAATCCCAGCACTCATTTTCCATGCCCACTACCACTAGCAACCTGCTCACAAGTTATTTTTTCCATCTCAAGACACTCAGTACAATTGCATCAGAGACTGACGTTTACAAACTGGTTTATACTGAATGTACGTCACATAAGTTCTACCCTAATGTCAGATGGGAAAGTAGAATAATCAGATGAGTAAACTGTCTCCAATTCCAACTTCTAGGAAGTTTGCCTGTAGATTGCAATGCCATTGATGGAATTTAGACACTAATGACCTTTAATTCCAAAAGACCGGGGTGTCCTTGACCTTATTTTCTTGACCTTCTTCCATTACTACAACTGTAGCTACCATAGGGGGTCTGCAGCATGGTCTATTAAACACAAAAACTTGATATGAACATTTTTTAGTTGCATTATGTATCCAGCACAGCAGATTATATGGTAGGTGGTTAAATATTTGCTGAAATAAAGTAAAATTTTAAATATATACACTTTGATCACAAAATGTTTTATTTTTAGAAGAAACAAGAAAAAATTAAAAGCTAAAGAGATTACTTACGTAAAGAAATTGTAGGACTAGCCTCTCGACCTTAGCCCTACTATTGGCCCGTTCAAAAACTCACAAGGGCCTTAGGTTATAACATACTGAGTAAAGCCTCCCCCTCAGATCTCTGATAGCCTCTGGCAACGTTGAAGAATATTCAGTATCACAGAGAGCCTCGAGTCAACTTTCAAAGCTGTGGACTCCTTTATGTCAGCTTCCACTATAAAATAACCTTTGGTATTTTTTGTTTCTTCATCAATAAATCTGAGCTAGAATTCTTGCCACAGAACTGAGATTTTTGGTTGATATAGGATCTTATGTTAACTAACTGCCTTGTTGATTTCTTTTATAACATCATTAATTTAACAATAGGTTAAGGGATATTTCATACATACAGGAGTACCACTGAACTCATCGGGAGTTATAAATGGCATTTCTTTAATATTCCTTTTGATGAGGGAGCGGAAGGCTGGCTGAGGACAAAGTACAAGCTGACACCCTACAACCTAACCACCCCCAACTCTTGGGTAGGATATGTGTCACATTTCTTTAGGGAGCTCCCAACTGTCTTAATATGTCAAAACAACCTTAACTTGACAACAGCAAGGCCTCCTGCATCTTGTAGGTCTTTTTTTTTTCTCCCCAAATTTGTTTATTTTAATTTTTCAGTGTTACAAGATTGATTGTTCATGCACCACACCCAGTGCTGCATGCAGTACGTGCCCTTCTCGATACCCACCACCAGGCTCACCCACCCCCCCTCCCCCACCCCTCCAAAACCCTCAGTTTGTTGCTCAGAGTCCACAGTCTCTCCTGGTTCATCACCTCCTCCGATATCCCCCCATTCGCCCTTCCCTTCCTTCTCACGATGCCCTCCATGATTTTCTTTATACTCCACACGTAAGTGAGACCATAAGATAATTGTATCTTGTAGGTCTTTAACAAATGAAAATCCTTTTGAAAACCTCCCTTTTCTTTACCTCCCCCAATTCTCAAGTATATAATCAGCCACCCTTCACAACCCCTGTGCAGCTGCTCTTTCTGCCCATGGGTCCTGTCCCCGTGCTTTAATAAAACCTCCATTTTGCACCAAAGACATCTCAAGAATTCTTTCTTGGTCATCGGCTCTGGACCTCACCCCAACGAACTTAACCTATATTCTAAAACCACATCACTTACAAAAAAAAGTTATTCCTTCCCCCCCCTTTTCTTTTCTTTTTTTGGATGTGTATGTGGTAGGGGTGGAGTGGGGTAAGAGAACCCCATTCTTTGTTTTCCCCTCCCTTTCTCTCTGTAAAATGAGTAAATACAAGATCACTCAGAAACAAAGGCCCTCTTCACTTAAGTTCCTGCTATGGCCTGGGGATAGATTCAGCTGAGGATCTGAAATTTTTCCTAGTTGTTTTTTGTTTGTTTGTTTGTTTTGTTTTTTTCACTCTACAGGATCCTCAAGCTGGTTCTGTGGGAGGTAAGGGGAAGGCTTTCCTTCAGCTTAATCATGCCTTCAGGACTTCCCCAGCTGAGGAGGGGAAATGGAACAGGAGCTTTCAGATTCTGCTTCCTGTGTAGCGGGTTCCACATTGCTCAGACCAGAGAGACTCATGCTGGCTGCTGGCATCTACCTTTAGCTTAGTAAACTGTTGTCTGAGGTGCCAACAAAGTTATTTGGGGGTTCTAGTAAGACTCTGGGGCCTTTCCTAATTCTACATTTACCATCTTGTTTTTGTTTTCATTTTAGCAGAGAAGAGTGAGAGCATTATGGAAATTATTGTCATTATTGCTGTCTACAAAATATTGTCATTATTGCTGTCTATAATTCCTTCCTTTTTTAGGAAATTTCTGCTTCTGAGGAGCCACCGGGGAAAAATTCAGGGAAATGGCTGGAAGGTACAGATGGAACTCCTCAGTGAGACTTTTATTGGAAGTTTAGGCACATAGAGAACCTTTGGCCCATGTGTTCTAGGAATGTATTCCAGTGATTAGGTAGATAATTGCCAAAGATCTACATGCCACATTTTGAGTGGCCGCGTTTTTTACAACAGGGAAATTTAGAAACAATCTATATATCTTTCGATTGATTTTTTTTAACCATAGCTTTTTTATATATTCAAACATTAAAATGATACATAGGTCACAAAAATGATGCAGAGATGTAATAAACTGGGAAAGTATGATGTTCATAGTATGTTATTAAATAAGACAAATACAAAACAGTATATATAATATTACCTGTGTTATGTACATGCATGTATGGTAAAAAAATGTATTAACGAAGCAAAAAAATTCTTTTATATTCTAGACCTGTAAAAATTGTATGATTTTCTTACAAATAACATGTACTATGTCAAATTATTTTAAATTATACTTCTAAAAATTAAGTGGATTGAATTTGTCTTTTTAAACATTTTTAAATGTACAGTTCAGTGACAATTAATTGCATTTACAATAATGTACAACCATTCTCATGCCAAAACTTTTCCATTACCGTACACAGAAATTGTTTTTTTTAATATTTTATTTGTGAGAGAGCGAGTAAAAGAGAGCACAAGCAGGGAGAGCAGCAGGCAGAGGGAGAAGCAGGCTCCCCACTGAGCAAGGAGCCCAATGCAGGACTCTATCCCAGGACCCTGGGATCATGACCTGAGTCAAAGGCAGATGCTTAACTGACTGAGCCACTCAGGGATCCCACTACACAGGAATTTTTTATGATGCAATAACCCTCTTCCTCCCATTCCCCTTAGCTCCTGGTAACCTCTAATTTACTTTTTGTCTCCATGAATTTGCCTACTCTAGATATTTCATGTGAGTATTCATATTCATACAATATTTGTATCTAGATTATTTCAAGCAAATTTTATGTTACACATATATTTTACCATATTTTTAAAAGAGCAAATGAACTGAGACATTCTAAATTTCTGGGCAATAAATGCTCATTCGTGTTACTTACAACCATTGGTATTTTTTTTTAAAAGATCCTATTTATTTATTTGACAGAGAGAGATCACAAGTGGGCAGAGAGGAAGGCAGAGTGAGAGGGGAAGCAGGCTCCCCGCTGAGCAGAGAGCCCGATGTGGGACTCGATCCCAGGCCCCTGAGATCATGACCTGAGCTGAAGGCAGAGGCCTTAACCCACTGAGCCACCCAGGCGCCCCAACCATTGGTATTTTTAACCTAATCCAGAGTGATCCTGCTAGATCTTGCAAGGCATTTTCAATGGGAGAAGCATCTGTGTTAAAAGACATGAATTCTATGTATGGGTTAAACTCTACATATTGGTTTTTTTGAACGTGACAAGCATGGTGCTTACCAAATTCTTGCTGCTTCTTGGAAACTACCCTCCTGAGGGATGAGGGCCCAGGCTGTTCTTAATGCAAAGCTGACCATAATTTGTATTACTGGTGCAAGAGGATAGCACATTCAGCCCTTGCACTGTTGGTCATAAAAAGCTCAGCTCAAATAGAGACAAAGCCAATCACAAGCTTTGGTTCTCCAGAAACTGAACCAAGCAATAGAGAAGAAGTAAATAGATACACAGAGAAAGGCAATGAGGCAGGAGGGACAAGGGAGGCCATGGGATAAGTTAAAGATAAAAGTAAACAAAAGCTTTAGGTAAGCAGAAGAAGTAGGTTGAGAAAAGATGTGCCAAGCAGTGAGTGTTGTAGTCAGTCCACTGGGTGAAGAAGACGATTTCATGATAGTCACAGCAGAGCAAGAAGCTGAGTCTACATCATGGGTAGAGTACTCAAATGAACTTTCACAGTCTCCACTTACAAAAGATACCTGTGGCAATCTTGAAGCCACAATAAACTTCAAACTGTCTCTTTCAGAACTGTCCTAATTCTCAGATATGTCTGGGATTACAACAAGCCCCACGTGACCTGGATTAATGTACATGATAACCCAAGGAACACAGGAATCACTACCAGGAATAGGGATTTGTGAGATATGAAGTCACCAAGAATGTGGACCTTTTGTAATTAATTAAGACATTATGGTTGGAAAGCATCAAGAGTTTCCAATTATTCCCAAACTATGTTTTCTTGGTGGTCATACCATGTAGCCAAAGAAGATGAGGTTATGAGCAACAGCAGCCAAGCAACAATTTTAAGGGCATAGGAATGAAATCGAGCACACTTAGATGATTTTAATTTATAGAAGCAGGAAATCTACCAAGTTGAAGTCCAGAATGCCTATTCAAAGCAGCTGAAGGAAGCCATTAGAGGAAGAACTTTTATGTGATAGCTGGCAGGGCCCATTGCCCAACAGTTGCATTGGAAGACATCACAGAACCTTGCTGTGCCTTTTTTGGGCAAAGTAAATCACTGTTCAGCAGGAGTAAGGACACTGGCAGAAAATGAAAGGTGTTAGCTTTTTTACCGAGCTTCTCTTTTTGACATCCATCACAAATAATGAAGCAAGCCCTTGTTGAGACATTTTTTCTAGCTGAGCCAACAGGACCTGGAAGAAAAGACGCATACAAAAAAGAGTCCCTGGAGGATCACAGACTGCATAGGGATGTGAGATAGTCTCAAATGCTAGATGATGAATAATCCAAGCGTAGAGGATGAGCTCACGTGGTTAACCAAAATCAGAGTGTCTCAATATGGGCACAGACATTTTGAGATGAATAATTATTTTTTGTGGAGGACTGTCCTGCGGATTTTAGGATGTTGAGCAGTATCCCTAGCCTCTGCCTCCTGAATGGCAGTAGCAATCCTCTGCTGAGATAACCAAAAACAACTCCAAATATTGTCAACTGTCTGCTGTGTGGGGGACAGAAGTGAGTGCCCCTGTGAAAACCACCGGAATTAAAGCAACTAAGTATGGTAATTTTTTTCCCTCCCAAATACATTTATTTTATTTTTTCAGTGTTACAAGATTAATTTTTCACGTACCACACCCAGTGCTCCATGCAATACGTGCCCCTCTCGATACCCACCACCAGGCTCTCCCCCCCCCCCCCCTCCTCCCCTCCAAAACCCTCAGTTTGTTGCTCAGAGTCCACAGTCTCTCATTGTTCATCTTCCCCTCCGATTTCCCCCCATTCACCCTTCCTTTCCTTCTCACAATGCCCTCCATGTTTTTTCCTGATGCTCCACATGTAAGTGAGACCATAAGATAATTGACTCTCTCCGCTTAACTTATTTCACTCTACATAATCTCTTCCAGTCCTGTCCATGTTGATACAAAAGTTGGCTATTCATCCTTTCTGACTATTATCTTTGAAACCTTTTATCCCATCTGTCAACTAGCTCTAGAAATTCTCTCAGATAGTGTTTTCAGTCTGCCGCCATCCAGATGGTCCTCACATTACATCATAAATGATCACCAGAATTGGCTTCTCTTCCCTTTTCAAAACATTCCACACACATACTGGACACACCAGCTCATTACCATGACTTCTCCTTGGGGACTAAACTTGCTGTAAGCAGGAGAAAAAAAACAAGCTTTGGTGCCTAACCACTAAGAGAGATGCACAGAACAAAACTCGACTAAAATCGGTAAGACCCGTGACTTCAAAACTTTGTATCCTTGCATTCAGTCCAATGGTGTTTTGGGTTTTTTCCCCAGAATAACAATGTCTAATGTGCCTGGCTAAATATTGGATAGCAAATCAAACTTAATAAATTGATGTTAAGTGTACTGCTACAAAAAATTATATTCAGATGTTAATAAATGTTCTCCTGACCTGAAAACTGGATCTTTCCTCATTGTTTCTTTTCCATACTTCATTTCCAGACACCTTATAACAAAAAGGAAAATGATACTCTGAAGGTATGGCTGAAGGCAAAGAAAAAGAATTAGAATTAGCATCACATGGGATTCAAATTCAGTGGGCAATATTTGCCTTTTCTCATGGAAGATATGATCATTTTTCTTACAAATTTGACGAAAATCTTGTAAAATACTCTCACCGGAGAAATCCAAGAAAACCAACCCTCCCACTCTTTCGATATATCTTAATGTCTATGAAAATTCTCAGTACTTAGAGGGCTTACAGTATTCTTTCTGGATACTGTTCTATTTTTGTCATTCTCATCTCCTTCCAAAAACCAACTGAAGCTGATCGGAATGTTAAAACCCAAAATAACAGGAGACAGCTAATTTTTTTACAATTGTAAAATAACTAGAAATAGATGTGCTAAATATCAGAATAAGATAATTATTGAAGTTAAGCACTAAATTTAGTTTTGCATCTCTATCAGTTCTATAAAATAGGTAAACAAGGGAGACTATATAATTCTCATTATTCATTTTATTAAAAATGAACGTTTTCTTAGAAGAGTCAAATATTTTTCTGCCAGTAAATCTTAAAATGGATTTTTAAATATTACTACCGTTTAGTGGGCTTGGCATGGTACATATATCACATTTTAAGAACAAACATCATTTTAATCTGTTTAATAGGCTCAATGAAATAAAATAAAATAAAATATCTTTATAGCTTCACAATTATTCTGATTCATCCTTCAAATGAATATATTTTTATCTGCCTTCTATTAAGAAAATTCTATACAGCATTAACTATTCTTTTATTTTACTTGAGTTTTTACTTTAATTCCGGTTAGTTAACATACAGTGTTATATTAGTTTCTAGAGTACAATACAGTAATTCAACAGTTCCATACATTACCCTGTGCTCATTAACGAGTGCACTGGCAAGTTTCTTGTTAGTGTAAGTTATACAGAACTGTGAAGTAAATGAGATTTATCAAGAGTTGCCCCAAACGCTCAGTAGTGCTTGGTTTCTCCCAGAAGTGCTTTGTAGCAACACATAAATACCCTTACCAATCACACTTCCAAAGCAATTTATTGACACCATTGGCAAGAATCAAAGAGCATAGTATGTCACGTCTTCCAGGCAATCTTCTATTTTAGGAAAAGAGACTTAACATGAACAGAGACAGACATGAACCTCATTCAGTTTTGCCACTTGGTTTCAGAATTTATCAGCATTGAATAACTTCTAAATTTTCCACCTGTTCCAACTTTGGGCACAGATTTTATTAATGGGCTACAGGGTTAAGGCCAGTCACACAGTAGGTGATATTGCTTACCTTTATTAAAAACATGAAAAATCCAAATAAAGTGTAGAAAGGCTTTGAAGTCGTGCATAAGATTAAACTGGGTTTTTCAAATTCAACTGATGATAGGACGTTGAGTAAAAGTAACGAGATCTAGAAGAAAAATAGCCAGAGGTATTAAATTTTTTTTGTCATATGTAATATTTTAAGCCATTTTCTGTGAATGATCTGTTTTCCTAAGAGATAGTATCATTTTCAATTTTCACCTTATATATAACAATTCTGTTAAGATTTCCTCTTTAGGAAGCATGAAACTATCATTACAACTGAAACACAGGATTATAATACAGTCTGACATATATATCTCAAAGATTTTGCATTATCTGATATGGATGGAGAACAACAATAAAAGGGGATGTAACATTATTTACTTTGTCACGTCATATCCTCAAATGCTTTCACCATCAGGATATAATTAAGAATTAACTGATGAGGGGCGCCTGGGCGGCTCAGTGGGTTAAGCGTCTGCCTTCGGCTCAGGTCATGATCTCAGAGTCCTGGGATCGAGCTCCACACTGGTCTCTCTGCTCAGCGGGGAGCCTGCTTCCCCCTCTCTCTCTGCCTGCCTCTCTGCCTACTTGTGGTCTCTCTCTCTGTCAAATAAATAAATAAAATCTTAAAAAAAAAAGGATTAACTGATGATATAACTTGGGAACTTAAAAGATAAAAGGATAAAATAAATATTGAGGGGGTATTTATTGCCATATTTAAGCAATTTTCCATGTTGATACTAATGTAGGAATATTGAAAGGTTTAAAACATCCTCAGAGGAATGAATAAGTCATGGGGATAAAAGGCACAGCATAGAAAACAGAGTCGATGGCACCGTAATCGCATTGTATGGTGACAGATGGTAGCTACACTTGGGGTGAGCATAGCCTAATGTATATACTTGTGGAATCACCATATTGTCCACCTGAAACTAAGGTAACATTGTGTCAACTGCTAAAAAAAATATCCTCAGAGAAAAATAAGGACACTGTACATAGCAGCCTATATTCCCACTCAGACTACTTCAGTAGTTTCCTAAGTGGATACCCTGTCTCCAGTTCTCCTTCTGTTACAAATCCGGGCGACATTCTGAAGAATGGTTTAGTTTGGTGTGAGAATAAGAATCACTTTCTTTTACACATTCCATTGAATGTGAGCCCTCTGATTGCAAAGGAAGTTTTGTTCAAACAAAGTGTCTGGCATATAACAGAGAAATGCAATATCAATGCATGAATATTAGGAAGGCAATTAGTAAGGAGGATTTCTCCTTATTATGTTTTTCATTCATCAATCAAAAAAGATACATATTAAGGGTCCAGTTTATGCAAAACACTTTGTTAAATGGGATTGTAATTACTGTAGTTGTAAGAAAAGAGGAGAAAGAGAAGAGGATAGAAGCTCCCATTGAGTATCTACGGAGAATTTACTGTTTACCAAGTACTTGGATGAACTATTTACTAGCACTGTGATAATTAATGTGCTTTGAAAACCTCAATCGTAACCCTTTAGAGTACTATTGCTTTTGTTCATATTTTCTGAGGCTCAGATAACTGATGTAACTTGCCCAATGACTTCTAACTCTTCTGTGCTAGATGAAGGATTCAAACCGGGGGCTATCTGACTCCAGAACCCACACTCTTAACCACTATAGTTTTTGTTGTATGAGTCACCTGTCTACACATCAAGTCAATGTACAATAGTTTGGGTATCAAGATACACATGAAACAGATAATAGAACAAAAAAGCATATAAATAATGTTTCCTCCCCAAGCACCAGAAACATCTTCTGAAGGAAAAAGTCTAAATGAAATAATCCTAAGGTTCATTAGTTTATTTTATAGCTTTGTCTTAGTATCTCCTTGAAGATTTATTGCCCATACCATTTAAAATGATTAAAGGTTTTGTTTTGACAAAATATAGCGCAAAATATCTTAAGTTTTAGAAAACTGAAGTTAAACTTTAATTCTATAAATGCAATGACATAACTTGTCTTTGACCACCCTACCTTCTTCCTCCTATTCCTTTTCTTTCCATTATCTCACTGCACTGATTACCTCATTTCTCTTGTCCCAAACATCAAGAAAATAAAAAAGAATCCTCCCATTAAATCTTCCCTCTGGCAAACAATAGCGACACCAGTACATTTTAAAGAGTTGTATAACACTTCCTGTTTCTACTTCTCCCTTCTATATTTACTCCTCCATCTGCTATAAACTAGATTCTACATTCAGGGCTTTACAAAACTGCACAAGTTAGTGGTGGACTTCTACATGTAGAAATATGGAGGAATAGATAGCCTAAAAAGGCCTTACCCACACCATCTAAAACAAATGTCCTTCGAACACGTTGCTAGTCTCAGAAAAACAGTGAGGCAATTCTTAAAGATTTTTTTTTTTTTTTTTTTTTTTTTTAGAGAGACTGAGAATGAGAGGGGAGAAGGTCAGAGGGAGAAGCAGACTTCCCGCAGAGCTGGGAGTCCGATATGGGACTCGATCCCAGGACTCCGGGATCATGACCTGAGCCGAAGGCAGTCGCTTAACCAACTGAGCCACCCAGGCGTCCTAGTGAGGCAATTCTTTAAGGGCAAAAACAAAGTCTGAAACCTGGCTTGGACCATTAAGTAAACACTAAATCTGAACAATCTGGGAACAAATGCCTATTCCAGTTTGGGGATGGATAGGCAAAGACTTCGGCCCTCCTTAAGGTCCTTCCATCCAAGTACCTTCAATAGAATAAAAGTAACCCTTTTTGTGAGTATTCCCTGCAAATCCCATATTAGGTATGATACTCTAAGATGGCTTATGCAATTCTATGTGGGTTCTACACTATACTTCTTGTAAAAGTAACTGAAAATGATTTTAGGATGATGACATCTCCAATTTGACATCTTGAGAATTCCATACTTAAAGGTCATCTAAATATGTGCTCCCATATGGGTATTTTTCAGCAAATACAGTACTGAAAATGTATCTTCCCTTCTTTATGATTTTCTTTTTTAAAGATTTTATTTATTTATTTGACAGAGAGAGAGAGATCACAAATAGGGCAGAGAGGCAGGCAGAGAGAGAGGAAGAAGCAGGCTCCCTGCTGAGCAGAGAGCCCAATGTGGGGCTCAATCCCAGGACCCTGAGATCATGACCTGAGCCGAAGGCAGAGGCTTTAACCCACTGAGCCACCCAGGCACCCCATTTTTTCTTATGATTTTCTTAATAACATTTGTTTCTCTAGGTTGCTTTGTTGTGTGAATACAGTATATAATATATGTAATATACAAAATGTGCATTAATCGACTGTTTATGTTATCAGTAAGGCTTCCAGTCAAAAGCATAAATTTTGGGGCACCTGGGTGGCTCAGTGGGTTGAAGCCTCTGCCTTCGCCTCAGGTCATGATCTTAGGGTCCTGGGATCGAGCCCTACATCGGGCTCTCTGCTCAGCAGGGAGCCTGCTTCCCCCTCTCTCTCTCTCTCTCTGGCTGCCTCTCTGCCTACTTGTGATCTCTCTCTGTGTCAAATAAATAAATAAAATCTTTAAAAAAAAGCATAAATTTGGGGAGAATAAAAAGTGATATACATATTTGGGACTGTGTAGAGGGCCAGGGGCCCCTAACCCCCATGTTGTTGAAGGGTCACCTGTAGTCTCAAAATATATAAAGCAAAAATTGATTAAATGAAAAGATGAAATTGACAAATCTACCTTTTATTGGAAAACATTAAGGAAAAAAACTAAATAGATCAAGGACTAATTCCTTTTTTTTTCTTTAAAGATTTTATTTATTTATTTATTAGGAAAGAGAGAGAGTGAGAGAGAGCACGAGAAGGGAGAAGGTCAGAGTGAGAAGTGGACTCCCCATGGAGCTGGGAGCCCAATGTGGGACTCGATCTCGAGACTCCGGGATCATGACCTGAGCCGAAGGCAGTTGCTTAACCAACTGAGCCACCCAGGTGCCCTATCAAGGACTAATTCCAATAGTTAAGGAGGTTTTACCTTGTTAGGACATTTGGTTATTTTAGCACAACCACTTATAAAATCGATCCAAGGAAAGATATGATTAGGTATTGCAGGGAGGACGCTTACAGACTAAGAAGCAATTAGTAGCTTTTAGGATTTCTGCTGGCATACTGAATTGTCTAACTGGTTGTATTTGTGACATTCCTGTCCACACTAAATCCAACCTTTGGATATTTTCCACAAAGACTAGCCACTGTGACTATAACAGCCCCCCAAAAGTAAGATGTTGTGTCTCTTTACCACTAAACCCTCCATCCTGCCCCCATGATATACAGGAGAAAGGGAAATCCAGAAAAAAATAGAAGAATAAAAGGATAGACCTTGCTCCCTTTCTCACTACCAGTCCCCAAACTAAGGACATGCCTGAAATTGGGTTGGGGACAGAGCTATACACTGCTTATAAGATTAAAGTTATACTTTGGATGTGGCTGGCTTTTTAGTTCTTAAGGTGAATCTTAATTAACTGTTTTAATATCTGAAATGATCAGAAAGCTGTGTTATCTTCTCAAGATGTCAATAAGGCATTTTATTAAACTTTTTCATGTTTGCTTGATTATGTTACTAGTCAATATGGCCACCTATCACACTTCTTTTTATTTATTTATTTTTAATAAGTAGAATTATTCAAGAGAAAATATGATTCTTTTAAGTTTTTCCCATTCTATAAAATGAAGGAACTGTCCTAAGTGATCTAGTCTTGGATGATAGATGAGCCATGCCAGGATTTCTACAGATATTTTGCTTCTCTGCAAAGAAACAGTGATAGAAAAGAAAAACCTCAAAGAACAGATGGAAAAATAAAAGAAAGAAAATGAACAATATTGAAACCAGGAACATGGTCCAGCAATAATGGAAGTACTAAAGAAGTAATTTCATTCTCTTCTAAGTAAAGTATTTGCACTTAACTTCCCATTTTTAAAAATAAGCTTTAAGAAAATTTAATATAAATGTGCATATTGCATAGACAGATACTTAACAATAAGAAAGCCAAGAGACCAAAAGCCATTATTCTTTTTCCTGTTGCGAAAGATGAATGAAATCATGTATGTGAAGAATATAAAAGAAGCTGAACAACCAACTGCAAACCACCTGCGAACAATGAGGTCAATAGCAAGATGAGAGCTGGTGGGTCACATGTGGGACAGAGAATGGAGAGTTAATTAGATATAAGGCTGTGTAAGGCGATTTTCTTACATATGCCTTTTGTTAATGATACAGTGTTATATTTGGCCTAGTGGGAAAAAAAAATGATCACTTACAAGAGCAAACGTGAGTCCCAGTGAAAAGCTGAGTTCCAAAATCATGAAATAGTTAATTAAATATATTGAAAGAAGAATCAAGCAGTATAATGGAATGCCCACCAGAGCCTGTCCCATCCAGAATGCTGAAGGGTAGAAGCCTGAAATCCATAACGGAGACTGAATTTTTTGCTGATAAAGAACAGAAGGGATACAGAAGGGTTCAAAATGTTAGGTAGAAGAGGTATTTTGTTTATGGAACTATAGTAATTTTTTAACTTTAGAAATAGCATATTGTAGTAGAAGGTGGGTATTTTGTTTGTTTGTATTTTTTGGTCTATATTCTTTTATATGGTGAATCTGAGCTTCAGTAACTTCAGTAAGTTTAGGTAAGCAGGCCTCAGGACAACTAAGACCTTAATACTCGAAGAAAACAGTATCTCTGTGACTGGAAAATAGCATTCTCCTAAGTGTCTGATGTACAGCCAATGACTCAACGGGAAAGGTCTGACTTACTTGTAAAGTTGATTTACTCCTTGATGTAGACATATAAAAATGACTATCACATAAATTTTTAAAGGCCAATTTATAAAAGCATAGTTAAAGCTTTAGAAACATGGTATATCTTATTTGTAAAAATACAAATTCCCTTTGGAATTGTGAAATATCAACATGATGTCAAAAAATAGCACATTTTCACCTCTATAGTTGCTGTAGTATGATTCCTTTTAAAGGTGAGGCAAGTTCACTGTGTTGGATAGTAAACCTTCTGATCCTTTTGACATCATGATTAACCATTTAATAGTATCTATAATGCGATTAGAGCAACAACATAATTTATGTGTAAACATATTTTTCTTGAAGAGCTATCCTGAGCACATGAAACAATGAAATTCTAACTAGTAATGTCAGATAAAATCATCTTTCTCCTCCTCCCTTCTCCTTTCCTCTCCACCCTCCCCTTCCTCTCCCCTTCCCCTTTTATTCTGCAATCCCCGATGCTTCTCATGCCAATGTAAGGAGAAATGCAGTTTGCAAGGAACAACAGAAATATGGATCAGGTCCATTCAAAGAACCAATGTCCATCATTAAGACATTCTGGAAGTTCAAAGCACATCTGTAAGCTGTCAAAATTGTGACATGTCATACAATCAAACATAGTATATGTTTTTTGAGAAATAGTGAAAAGTTCACAATGGGAGCACATACCTACTTTAAGAAGCAAACAAAGAGAGAAAGAGCCATACTTTGTTACCCCTCATAGCAGGTTCCATTCCCAGGAACTGTATGATATCAAAAGGAACTTTAAAAAATCTGAGTTTTATAGGCATGTATTTAGAAAGCATGAGCAGGCTCTCTTTCATATTTGCATCTAGTAATTGTGAAAGGAAGACACATACTTTTTGGACCTCCACCAATATTCTCGGAAGCTGCCCTTGTTTCAGTTCCCTACTTCCCAGCAGGTGAATTATAGATAATAGCCTCTAAAACTCTAATAGTAATTGTCTTGAAGCTGTTCCTATGATCTTGTCCCTAGCTACCAGATATAATTAGAGGAGAGCAAATCTTTCTTGTATAAATAATTTCTTGACTTCTAGAAATGTTTAATCTTTAAAGCATGGAGGGGTCTAACTATAAATCTAAGTTGTTCTCCAGACAGGATAATTTATTACTGTTAGAACAATAGGCTTAAAAAAAAAGAGTACAGAATTTGCCTTATTTCATATGCAAAAAACCATTTCTTACTGTAAAAATTTCATTCTCTCTCTACTATGCATATATAAATTTCCACAATTTGTCCTTTTTTAATCTACCATAATTAAACACACCTGTTAGGAATTATCTGAAGGCCGAAAATAGTTATTAAAATTGTATACAATCAAAAATTGCACTGTCTTCCACAAGTGATAAAACATAAAAGAGCCAAGACCCAAAAGGACACTTCAGAACTTAAAATGATGAGAAAATACTACAGAATTGTTTAAGAATCATGATTTTAGAGTTGGGGTCAGACATTCTCATAAATTTCACACATACTCTCCACATTGGCTTTAGTCAATGTGTATCACATACTCAACAAATTCCCCAGGAAGATGTGATACAAGACTAGGGATTTGAAAAAAAAAAAAAAAGACTAGGGATTTGCATTTGAGGCTTTGCTGGTGTTCTAGATTGCTAAGCAAATCCATTCATTCATTGATTTCAGCAAATATGTATTGGGTACCCAGGTTAAGTGTGAAGAACTATTTAAGACAGTGAACCAAACAAAGCCCAAATTATGATTCTTTAATAGGTCTATTATTTTTCTCTATCATTTTGAACTTTTCAGTGTCCTCTTAATGTTCTATGTCTTGGGGAGCTGCATATAATTTCTAATTAGACGAGATTTTAGACTAGAAGGATGAGGCCAGTGATAAAAAAGTCTATAGTGTGGTATCAGGTGGTAATAAATAGAAAAATAGTTCAGCAGGAAGGATAGAAAAATGATGTTATATTTAATTTACTAAGGCAAGAAACTTTATTATATATTTGTTTTTCCTTTAAAAATTTGAGATTAAACATAAAACTCCTTGAAAAGTTCTTGACCTTTCAGAATAAGTAATAGCAAACATAGACTGAATGCTAACTCTCCCTGTTACAAGAATGTAAGCTCCATAGAGTGGAAATTTTGTCTATTCTGTTCATGCTGTATCCCCAGTCCCTGAAAATAGCAGGTAGACAAAAAGTATTTGTAGAATCAATGAAAAATGTATGTCAGGCTCTGTTCTAGGTACTTAGGAAACTGGTTTAATTCTCACAATAATCACATAATGTAGGAACAATTATATTCCCTATTTTACAGATGAAGACAGAGAAGCAAGGAATGGCTAAGAAACTTGCTAATAAATAGTAGAAATAGGATTCAAACTCAGGTGGTAGGCTATAGAGTTCTTGGCCCTTTATCCGTCACTAAATTGTCTCTTATATGTCAGTACCATACTTACAAAAGGCAATGTGCTTTGCTCTGTTTTAATAAGCTCTGTAAAATTAAAAATTCCGAGAAGGGCATTGCTAATAATTCCCATAAGAACAGGAAAACAAGTCATTCTCTTAGTATTACATGCAACTGAAAATCTGTAACCCTTTAAAAAAGCACACACACAAATGTAAGTTCCAAAATCTTAAATATACTTATTGTGTAACTTATAAACTACCAAGGTGGAAGTAGGGTGAGAAGGAGATTATTAATTTTTCTTTGACACTTCAGCCTTTTTGAATTGTTGAATTACCATAAGAATGCATTATTTTGGTAATCCAAATGACTTATTCTATAAATGAAATAAATGAACACTCACTAACATGGGAAGATGTCAAAGATTTAGATCTTACATGACAGAGAGAATTATAAGACCCTCTAATACAATTCCAATTCAGAAAATATATTTTCAAATATAAGATGGTTCTATAAATAGTGACTTTGTGTTTTTATAAAGGAAAAGGGTGTAAAAGATATTTACCAAACAATTAACAGTTAGAAATATAATATGGAAAAAGTAAGAAATAAAATTAGAGGGGTGCTTGGGTGGCTCAGTCTGTTAAGTGTCTGCCTTCCTCTCAAGTCATGCTCTCAGGGTCCTGGGGTCACCTGTCCCCCACCACTGGGCTTCCTGTTCAGTGGGGCGTCTGCTTCTCCCTCTCTCTCTTCCCCTCTCCTTGCTCGTGCTCTCTCTTTCTCTCAAATAAGTAAAAAAAGTAAAAAGAAATAAAATTAGAGAATTTTACCTTCTACATTACATAATCTAGTAATGTTTGAATTTCTCTATTAAACATGCATTGCTTTTTTCCTGCTTTACTGAAGTATAATTGACAAACAAAACTGGAAGATATTTAAAATGTACATCATAATGATTTGACATACACGTGCATTGTGAAGAGGTTTCTCCCATCTAGTTAACATACTCATCACCTCACATGTATATGTATGTGTGTGTACACATGTATGTATATATGAGAAGATTTATGTTCTACTCAGCAAATTTCAACTATACTATACAGTGTTATCAACTATCGTCTCTATATCATACAATAGGTCTTTAGATCTTATTCAACTTATAGCTGAAAATTCATACCCTTTTACCAGCCTAACCCTTTTCCCTCTACCCCCTCGTAGGCAACCACTTTTCTACTCTCTATTTCTAGGAGGTTGACTTTTTTTTTTTTCTACTTATAAGTGATACCATGCAGTATTTGCCTTTCTCTGTCTGGTTTATTTAACTTAGCTTCATGCCCTCAACATCTATTCATGGTATTGCAGAACATGCATTGCTTTTACAACAAATAAAATCACGAATAAAAGATATGCCTTTAAGAGAAAACATGCCCTTCAAAGGATTAACATTTCATACCTTACGCAAAAAGGACTCAAATTATACTGATATAGAACAGCTGAGTTGCTTTTCTCTACATCTAAACTATCAGAAGGTAGCAAAACCCCATTCATGGAAGCAAACATACCATACCAGACACTATGATGGCTCCACTGTAGGATCATCTGAGCCATTCCTATTTCTGAAGTCATCCACTTCTAAAAGTATATCCTGATGCCTCAGTGCCTGAACGAAGTCTTCAATATTTGATCCTAATGTAGGCAATGAAGGAAGGCAGCCTAACAGCAAGAAAACCAACATCAAAGCTTTAAAATACAAATGATTTCTTTTCATGTTAAGGAATACCCAGAATAACACGGTAAAGACTTTCACTCTCTTGAGAATAGGCTGAAATTAATTCTGCTGCAGGGACATGAAATCTGGTCCATCATCTTCAATGTAACAGACTCCTTTCAGAAATATGTTACTACATTTTGTAATTCTTATACAGTTAAAGTTTAAAAGGTTTATTGCAATTCTTACCGAAATAAAACTTATTAGTGACTTTTGTGATCTCTGCCAGAACTCTGTTTGTAACTACAAATGTTTGTAACTACAAATACTACATACAAAATACATACCTCATAAACCTGGGCTTGTCCTACTGATGCAAATCAGTCCTACTCATTACCTAAACTGCCATATCTGGCTAACTTTCCAATGATATTTACTGTCCTGGTAACCCATTCAGAACATCTTCATGAAACTAAATTAATTTGATATTTTCAATGATGTGCATTGTTTTTTCTTGATTTGAAAACATGCCCACCAATTTCTTAATTGAAAATGAAGCAGGCTGTGGAATTCACACCAGTTTCTCCCCTAGCTTCTCAAGCTATTTTTAATATAGGTTCTTTTTGCTGCCCAGGTTTTGTTTCAAAAGACCTTTGATGATAAAAATCAAGAGTAAATTGAATCCCTATTTCTCACCTGTACTATTGATGACCAATAGTCTGGTAAGAGGAGCCTGTGAGGGTTGTTTCAGAGAAAGGAAATATGTACTTGATGAAAGCTCCCAACAATGAGTGTAATTAGATACCGCATCCACTATCTTCTCGAAAATGGTAGAGGCAAAAGGAATACCAAGTACCAGCAACCTAAGTAAAAGAAAATTAAAATGCAAGTCTAAAACATTTTTGTGACCTCTAAGTCACAAACATGCTATATAAGTGCCAACCTGTGGAAATTCAACATACGTATATGGCCTTTAGTTTCATAAAGTGAAAAAGAGATTAATTTTAAAACAGACTCGACATTTTCCATAAATCATTATCCCATTGCAAGATGTCCAAGGATAACAGAGCATCAAAAAGAGAAGGTGAGATCCAAGTGGGTTCTTCTGTGGGTGTGATGGCTGACCTGGATAGCAGGAAAAAAGTTTGATGATTTGATGAGACACCAGGAGCCTCCAACAGCCTGTCTGTATCATTTTAAAGGGAAAGAAATCCGATTTCGCACTGCCCTCAGACTTACGATGTGCACGATTTCAAGTAAAATTTCAACTTTCATCAGCGGTTGTTTTACATATACTTTAATTTTCATGAAGCTAGATGCCACATTAATCTCAGATCCTAGAATTCATTTTTCTAGCTCAAACAATGAGTAAAAGTCTTTCAAGTCATCTTTTTGTTTCTCAGATAAGGTTGTGAGTCTAATCTTTTTAATGACTACTTTCTCATCAGACCTGAGGCTCTACCTGCCTCTTCCTCACTCTCAGTCTCATATTTCAGAGGGAAAAAATGAAGTCCATCAGACAGAAACTCCCCCTGGTCTTATCATCTCTCCTCCCACATAAAAAAAAAAACCCAGAAAACATATCCATCCTGTCAGTGCTCCTCTCTGTGGAAACAGATGCTGTCTCTGCTCCCTGTCAAAGTCAGTTCTCACTATCGCTCTGGATCCAGACCTTTGTCACGCTCCCTGAGACCTTGCTCAGTTAGCCCATCTTCAATTATTTCATCCCATGGCATATTCCCATCATCGCTGAAGCATGTTCTAATGTCTCCCATTCGTTAAAAAACAAAGACAGTAAAAAAGAAACATCCTCCTAGTTTCAATCTCCCGTCACCTACGACTTCTCTCCATGGTCAAGCACCTCAAAAGACTTGTCTATTTTCAGACCTTTTCTTTTTAAAACCTTTAATGACTTCCCTTTTACCAAATAGAAGTGATGCTTTCTGCTGCACACTGCTGTTTGTCCCCTCTTATTTGCTTGGCTTTTCCAATCTTGGCTCAAATGTGACCATTTCAATGAGGCCAACACCGACCACCTTATTTAGAATTATAATGAACTCGAAACTTCCACCAGCCTTTCACATCCCCTTAGTCTATTCTGCATAACTACCATAGAATTTATTTAGTTTTTATATCTGTTGTAACCTTTTCCTCCCAACCAGAAGGTAAACACCACAGCACCTAAAACAATGCCTAGCACATAATAAGCTTCAGTAAAGATTTGTGAGATAATGAACAATTAACATATTTAGTGGATAACTGTTTCATTGGTATTTTTCTCCCCAGAAGATGTAAGTTGAAAAGCCTGGTCAACTGTGCTCACTACTGTAGGATAACCCTCACAAGCACTCCAAAAACTTTGTTAAATGGGCGAAGAAATTAATAGATGTATTTTCTTCACCTTGAAACTTTTTTGCATATATTGACTAGAGAGATTTCAACTCTGATATTTACAAGGACAAAAGAGTTTTCCTTTCACGCCTTAACTTTAAGAAGTGAAGCCTTGCCATGGCACAGACCTGTTGTTTCCAGAGATTTCCAGTACTGATGGCCTTTCTCAATCCAGGAAGAGAACAAGGAGCCTGCTGCATTTCAGACTCAGTTTCAGCATCTCTTGTCTCATTGACTTTCTCCTGTTTCCAAATGCCAAAATCTGCAACCATGTAATAAACCGTTATTTCTAACGGGCTATGTTATTTGCATTTTCTCTTTACAAACTTGAAAAAAACACTAGAATATTTGAAACAGCACTTCTGGGAGGGGCAAGATGGCGGAGAAGTAAGAGATCCTGCAGCAACCGGTCCCCAAAAGTGAGCTGGAAATCTACCAGAACACGCTGAACACCCATGAAATCACCCTGAGGAGAAAGATTTCTAACCCCGGGATCTCTCCGAGAGCAGAAAACAGCAGTGGAGAGGTAAAAGCAAAGTGGGATCACTCGAGCTGATATCGGAGGAT
>CM052804.1:9133467-9169856 GCA_028533885.1 Nasua narica | reverse complement strand
TAGCCTGGTGGTGGGTATCGAGAGGGGCACGTACTGCATGGAGCACTGGGTGTGGTGCATGAACAATCAATCTTGTAACACTGAAAAATTAAAATAAATTTGGGGAAAAAAAAAAAAAAAAAGAAACAGCACTTCTAACAAGTGAAGCTACTAATATCCGTAACTCATATTCGAGCCCTTCAGACAACTATAATTCCAATGAGTAAACTAATTTTTGAGGATCGTTTAGGCTTCTTAAATAAGCATTTATTCTTTCATAACAATAAAAGTATCTCTTCACTAAGGGATTTTTGCAGAGCAAGGTTTATGCAAAAATACAAAAACAAATGTATGTAGCTGAGTTTCTTTCTTTTTTTTTTTTTTTAGATTTATTGTATTTATTTTAGAGAGAGAGACAGCGCACACACGAATGTGGGGAGGGACAGGAGAGGATCTCAGGCAGAGTCCATGCTGAGTGTTGAGTCTGATGCAGGGCTCAAACCCATGAGCCCAAGATCACGAACTGAGTTGAAATCAAGAGCTGGATGCTTAACCCACTGAGTCACCTAGGTGCCCCTATAGACGAGTTTCTAAAATGTCTCCTCTTCATCTAGAACTCCTCCACAGGATTAGTTCATCAATGATGACTGACATCCCAGTGACCATTTCGAGACACTGGTTTTAAGTAACAGGAAGTCCAGGAAGGACCTCCTATTTGAATCCCATACATGCCTCACAGCAGCTGTTACGGTTCTGACTAATCACTCAATTTTCCCAAACCTCAGGTTTCTCCCTGCATAATGAAGTTATTATGGGAATTAAAAACAACATAATCCAACAGCTGAGCACAATGGCTGGCATATAGTTAGCTCCTACATTCTTCTAATTATTAGTTTTACCAACTAAGCTAAGGGAAGATATCATCTTATTGATTTATTCTTTATGAATACATCAATTAGAATTAATTTATTGCCTAAGTAAGAGTACATTTTTATTGGAAATGGCAGGTAAGAGATGAAGCCAGAAATGACATGAGCAGAGAGCTATTGAAGATATGGGGAAGTGGGCACTCTTACACACACTTACTTAATTACAATAGAGTAATTACATAGCACCAAGTCTGATTATGTTAGATATAAAACAATTATGATACTTTTAAAAGTGGGCAACCCTATTTTATATCTAGTATACATTCTAGGCAGAATTCTACCTAAAAACCTACAAGTATGAATCAATACACGGTCATTTTCTGTTTTCTCTAATTTTCTGCTAGACACACATCAAAATACCTGGTTCATCAATGCTGATTTGCCTTCTAGGTTCATGAAGACTTCATTGAGAGTTGTGATGAAAACACCATGATTCATTATGCCCTGGTCAGTACACTTTTCAAGGTCCCTGTAAAGATCTAGAAAGCAGATAGTAGGGGCGCCTGGGTGGCTCAATGGGTTAAAGCCTCTACCTTTGGCTCAGGTCATGATCTCAGGGTCCTGGGATCGAGCCCCACATTGGGCTCTCTGCTCAGCAGGGAGTCTGCTTCTCCCTCTCCTTCTGCCTCCTCTCTGCCTACTTGTGATCTCTCTCTCTCTGTCAAATAAATAAATAAAATCTTAAAAAATAAAATAATAAAAAGCAGATAGTAATAAAATGATGCAATTAAATTTGCTAATAAGAACACTAAAATACAAAGCCCTAAAGTTTACTCAGAATAGATAAATCTAAACATATTTTCATATTAAAGCTGTCACAATAATCTAATAAAAATATTTCCATGTTCTCTTGTCCTTTAAATTAATTTAATTATTTTGCATCTCTTTTCTCTTTCATAAGATTTAAAATGTCTTGCATCACTATGGCCATGTGTATGTTTGTGTAAGTATGTATGTCTACCTAAAAATTCATTAAGCATGAGTAAATTATATTTCCTTCTCTGTATTTTCTATTTTTTCTATGCTGAGCATATTACACTTATAATTAAAATAATATTCTACAAAACCCTGTTGACCTACATCCAAGTGTTTAAAAAAAATAAGGTCTTATTTAATCAGTGTCTCTAAAGAAATGAAAAGTTTTTGCTGCTTCAGAAAAGATATTTCAAAGCTTCATTTAATGCTGACACAGAGAACAAATCTGGGTTTTTCAGTGAAATACATTCATGGAAATTTTAGTTGCTCTCACATTAAAACCATGTATCTTATAATTGAAAGCAGGAGGCAGAGGTCTTAGGAATAAATAGTGTCATGCGTATAAGCTTTAAAACCCAACTGATGGAAAATAGAAAATGCAATCAGCCTATCGTGGATACTTAGCTGTATTCTATGTGATCATATAGTCGGTTACCTGGGAATTTGTTCTTTCCAAGGGCAAAATATAGACAAGTTTTTCTTCACTTTCAGCTGTTAACTTGGCATCAGAGATGTGCTGTCTAATGAAGGATGTAATTCTTTCTGGATTACACATTTCGTTCCTATGTAAACTAACATTTCAAAAGACACATAAGTCTTTTGAATTCATCTCTAACACCACTGCTCATTTGAAAGACAGTTTCTATTAAGTAATCTGTATTTATTAGAGGCATCTCCTGCTAATTTCAGTAATCAGTTTCCCAAAAATAAGATGTTCTGTTTTCCAGTGCTAAATGGTAGCCTTGTTTAAATTATTTTAAATGGGAAGAAATATAGTGCATTACATGTCAACCCCAAACCCCCAGGCAACTTCCTAAAATGTAACTAACGTAAGGGGAAATTTCAGAACACATATTATACGGATATATAAAGAGATAGACAGTGGGCTAGCATGTAAAAACATATATTGGTTATATGGAGACGTGTGTATATGTATATAAAAATCATAATAGGATGTAAAGTACATGAAGCATTACTTTTGGACCACTAAAAAATTAATAAGGTTTTTAATAAACAGTTGCTTTCTTGCAGCAAATGGCTTCTATTAATGCCAATAACTGTCTTGTTGAAATGCCATGCTTTCTAAATTATCCCATGTGATATTCTGACATCAAAGTTGATTCTGACATATAAAGTAGATTTGGAGTACAATTTCAGAACTTTAGGGCCAATTGTTTTGTCAAAAATTATCAATTGCTTTTTTTTTGAGAGAGAGAGAGAGGGAGGAAGGGAGGGGCAGAAGGGAAGGGAAAGAGTGAATCTTAAGCAAACTCCACACCCAGCAAGGAACCCAAGACGGGGCTCAATCTCACTACCCTGAGATCATGACCTGAGTCGAAATCAAGAGCCAGACACTTAACCAACAGAGCCACCCAGGTTCCTCATAAATTATCAATTGCTTTTTGAAAACATAATTATAAATGTTTCTGATATATTAGCCAAAAATGTTATATTGAAAGATACATACACATTTAGAAATTTACATGTTTAAAACCAAGAGATAAATATCAAAGCACATGTTAATGAGGGAGATACATTGTACTGCTTAGTGTACATCAATTTCCACCAAATATTAAGTTGGCTTTCCTTATTTTTTTTTAAGATTTTATTTATTTATTTGACAGACAGAAAGAGACCACAAGTAGGCAGAGAGGCAGGCAGGAGAAGAGGGGGAAGCAGGCTCCCTGCTGAGCAGAGAGCCCAATGCAGGGCTCAATCCCAGGACCCTGAGATCATGACCTGAGCTGAAGGCAGAGGCTTAATCCACTGAGCCACCCAGGCCCCCCGAAGTTGGATTTCTTATATCTCGAGAGGATTACATGAAATGCCACCCCTTATATTGATACTCTTATTAAAAAGCTACTCCCAAAAATCAAGAGGGGGAAATCAGAGGGGAGGGTGAACCCTGAAAGACTATAGACTCCAGGAAACAAACTGAGGGTCTTAGAGAGAAGGGGGTTGGGGGTATGGGTGAGCCTGGTGATGGGTATTAAGGAGGGCACCTATTGCACAGAGCCCTGGGTATTATACACAAAAAAATGAATCATGGAACACTACATCGAAAACTAATGAGGTACTGTATGATGATTAACAGAACATTAAAAAAAAAAAAAAGCTACTCCCAGAATACATCACCTTAAATGATATCCAATACCCCATTTTCTCTTCAGAAACAAAGATGACCCTGTACCTTTCAGCTTCCCATTAGACAGAAATGTTTTCCTATCTGAACAGAAAGAAAGAATAAATTAGGTGAATTCTTGATATGGGTATATGCTCTGCTCTGGAGAGCAAATCACTGAATGAATTTTCAGTATGAATGCAGTCTTGATATAACTGAGTTTCTGGGCGCAGCACCACCTCTCACCCTCATGCCTCCTTTGAAAGGACTCAGAAAGTCATTGCATCCCTCACAGCTTATCCAGTGGCATAAAACACTGCAAGGATGGCCTAATTCTTCCACTCTCCCTTTACCCACATACTTTGCTATGTAACTTTGCCATGTTCTCTCACCATGGGCAGGGAGACCTGTTTCACCCCTCGGTATGTGCCTCCGCCACATGCGACCAATGCTTTGGCCAATGGCCAACCAATGCTGATGTTAGCCGACTTTGGCAAGTAGAGGCTTAAAATGGGCTTATGCACTGGGACTGGCCTCTAGAGCCTCAGTCATTGCCGTGAGAATGCCTGGGCAGTCTTTTGGAAGATGAAACATACCTAGGCTGTCCCCTAAGCCACCTTAGGTCACCTAACTGGACTTCCCAATGGTCACTCAACCACCAGACACGTAAGCGAACCTAGTCAAAGACCTGAAAATCTTTCTAAGTGAATCCACCCTAAATTGCCAACTCTCCAACTCATGCACTCAATAAATACTTATTGACTTAAGACACTAAGTTTAGGGACGGCGGTTTTGTGGCTTTTTTAAGGCAGGAGGAAACTGACTCAGAGGTAAAGTATATTTTACTTCAGATTTCATGGAAGAAATGAAATGAGGTTATACTGCATATTAGACAGCAAAAACTTCTCTTCACTAAGTCCATTTCTGACTTCATTTTTTTAAGATTCTGCCTTCCACCCTTTCCTGGCTTACTGAAACTCATCTTCCCTACCTGCCACTATGTCCTAGGCAGAACATTTGTTCCTTCTCTAATTCTCCAATCTTGCGTGTTCACACTCAACACCTTGCTTAATGAACCAAGGATCCTTCTAAGAAGGCAACAAAGGGTTGTAAATTTAAAAACAATTTTCCCAGCTAAAAGTTTTTTTCTATCCAACAACAATAAAAAAAACTATATATGAAATATTGGAGTTTCAAAAATTTTTAAGTATACTTGTGATTAATGTAGACATTAATGGAGGGGAGAAAGTTACAGACAAGAAGATACAGAAAGCATGGGCCTAAGAATTCACTGGGGGATCAGAATTCCTCCAAAGCAAAATTTCATCTTTACAAGGCAGTCACTCAAATGGATTACAAACAAGAGTCTCTACTTTTAAAAACAAATTATAGAGAATATCTCTCATGTTCTATCCTCAAATAACTATCAGAAGAAAGAAACCAAGAATCACCAGCCACGATGTCAGCCTCATTCATGATCTGGGTAATAAGAGGGATTGAGAGGTTTGTTTTATGTTCCTTCAGGAAGGTCCAAACTTGGTGCCTTGAAAAAGGATCTGACCCAGCAGTTGGTTCATCCAGTAGCAAAACCTACAGAGTAGGAAGAGTATGAAAGCATCTTCCACTTCCAAGTGAGGATCTTTAGAAAGTTGCATGGAAGCCCATATGATTTCTAGATTCAAATAGAACTCTCCACTAGATTCCTCAGAGGGTTTCATGGTCCTTTGGTAATTAGAATTTGGACTTTAATAATAGCTTGACAGCCTTCAATACAAATTAATCTTGGGGCACCTTGGTGGCTCATTCAGTTAAGTGTCTGTTAGATCAGGTCATGATCTCAAGGTCCTGGGATCAAGCCCTGTGTTGGGCTCCCTGGTCAGCAGGGAGTCTGCTTGTCCCTCTCCCACTGCTCCTCCCACACATCCCTCCCCACTCATGCTCTCTCTCTCTCTCCTTTCCTCTCAAATAAGTAAATAAAATCTTTAAAACAAAAACAAGTTAATCTCAAAAAATATTTCTTTTCTCTTACCTGAGGATCTCCTAAAATGGCATTGCCAAATGTTAGTTTCCTCGTCTGTCCACCACTTAATTTTTTTACCAATAACATCCTTAGCAATATAACTCTTTTTATCTATTGAAAAAAAAAAACTCTACATAATACAAAATATTTTACTTTAATCAGCTCTTCTAATAATTAGGAGAAATCTCTTCTAAGAACTTCATCAATTAAGCTTTGTTTATGAAAAAAATAAAGTAATAGTTCAACGAAAACATGGTCAAGAGCAGAGTATATTATTTTCAAAGGCATTAGTTCTGATACCTTCACCTACCCCTTGTTCCACTTCCTCTGATTGAATCCCTTTTACTTAAGCAAATAGCCTGAGGTTTTCTCTGACAGTAAGAAAGTCAAATTGAATATTGAATTGTGGACAAAATCCAATGTTCTTTCTCATGTCTTCCACGTTAGTTATTTCAGAGAGTAGTAGAGTATTATAAACAGTGACTGATCCTATAAATAGAAATTTTAAAGTATTCAACACCAGGATAGTAACTCTAGGAAGAGCGGTAAGATAGGATATTAATTGAAGAAACTTCACATTTCATAATTGCATAATTAATACATTGAGAAGTTCAGATTATTCTTAACATAAATATCAGGGTCCACAGCAATGCAAAGTGGACACAGAATGACAATAGCAGAGTGGAGATACAAGCTTTCTCATGAATTTATATAAATATGAAATAAATAGTTCCTATTCTAAATTACTCAACTGTGTAAAAAACCCTGCTTTAGAGAAGCATTTTTGTTTTACACAATCTGATTGAGGAACCTGTTTTATCAGCCAACTTGCTTCTTTTCTTTTCTTCTTCTTCTTTTTTTTTTTTAATGTTATGTTAGTCACCATAGAGTACACCATTAGTTTGTGATGTAGTGTTCCATGATTCATTGTTCATGTATGATACCCAATGTTCCATGCAGTACGTGCCCTCCTTAATACTCATCACTAGGCTAACCCATCCCTCCCACCCCCCTCCCCTCTAAAACCCTCAGTTTGATTCGCGGAGTCCGTAGTCTTTCATGGTTCGTTTCCCCCTCTGATTTCTCCCCCTTTATTTTTCCCTTCCTTCTCCTAATGTCCTCCATGCTATTCTTTATGTTCCACATATAAGTGAAACCATATGATAATTGTCTTTCTCTGTTTGACTTATTTCACTTAGCATAATCCCCTCCAATTCCATCCATGTTGATGCAAATGTTCGGTATTCATCCTTTCTGATGGCTGAGTAATATTCCATTGTCTATATATACCACATCTTCTTTATCCATTCATCTGTTGAAGGGCATCTCCGCTCCTTCCACAGTTTGGCTATTGTGGACATTGGGGTGCAGATGGCCCTTCTTTTCACTACATCTGTATCTTTGGGGTAAATACCCAGTAGTGCAATTGCTGGGTCATAGGGTACCTCTATTTTTAATTTTTTGAGGAACCTCCACGCTGTTTTCCAAAGTGGCTGTTCCACTTTGCATTCCCACGAACAGTGTAAGAGGTTTCCCTTTTCTCCACAACCTCTCCAACATTTGTCGTTCCTTGTCCATTTTTGCCATTCTAACTGGTGGTAAGGTGGTATCTCAATGTGGTTTTGATTTGAATCTCCCTGATGGCTAATGATGATAAACATTTTTTCATGTGTCTCTTAGCCGTTTGCATGTCTCCTTGCTTCTAAAATTATTTTCTTACCTTCTATAGAACCAGAAAACCCACTCAGAAGGTTTAGCGGTGTCGATTTACCAGCTCTGCTGGGTCCAAGTATTGCAGTGATCTGTCCTTCATATATGTCAAGAAATATGCCTGTTTAAGAATAAAATGTGAAAATTAGACTTTGGATTATATTCAGATGGAATGGACCTTACAAAAGTTTGTAAGAGTCAAATGTATCCCAGTGCTTCATATATTGGTATTATTATATGCCCCTTCTAAAATTATATATTTCATTGTGTCTATTTATGAGGATAACACTTTAATTACTCTGGGGAAATTGGATCAAGACTGAGAATATAAATTTCTACCTTCCTCCTTCACCAAATCCTTCGAATGTCAGAGAATATATTAATTTGATGTTAAGGAACAGAGCAAAGGCTACCAGGAATAAAGCAGCGTGAGCAGAGTATTTGTTTTCTGGGCCAAGGAAAGCATTGTGCCTGAACAATCTCCCAGAGGCTCCTAGAATTGAGACGGAAGGGCTGGGGATGGAGGCAAAGGGGCATGTATCCCATATTTGGAGGGAGGGAGCATGGGTTAAGGAGAGAGTGGTAAAATTTCCCCCTGGCACTGGTCATTGCTCTGCTCTGTATCACAAAAGTGTGGGCATCGTCTTTAGAGGGATCTGTGGGACCCAGAATGTGTCACAGGCATTTTTCGATATGAGTGCTTAGGACTTGATAATTTTTTTTCTTGAATATTTGAAACAGTATCTACCTCCATAGAGAAAAAACAGAGTTCTGTTAGCACCCTAGAAATTTTAAGAGATGCTCTGAAGACAGACAACATGTGGCATTACATTGTTGGAAAATCGAAAACGAGACAAACGATAACCCAAAACAGGTGATGAGAAGTCCTGTGAGAGGAAGAACAATTTCAGTGATATTGCAAATTCAGTCTGACAAATTTCAAGTCAAAGTTTATAAACCAGCATAAGCAGTATAATCCTATTTTTTAAAACGTTATATATATGTAAATATAGTATCGATGGCTATCCCTCAGAGTAGAAATGTAGAAATGGGCTTTTTAAATTTTTCTTTTTATCTAGACTCATTCTCTAATTTGCCACTATGACTGTCTGTAACATCAGGAAACAAAAAAAAAAATTTTTTTTTTAAATTAAAAACATCATCAAAACAATGCAGTCTTAAAAAAAAAAAAGACAATGAAGTCTTCTCTTTACCTTGCAATGCTTCCACTTTTTCAGGGTTCCCATCATACTCTTTTGTAACATTTCTGATTCTGAAAGAAGATCAAGCAACTTTGAGGTAAGTACATTTTCTAATAACAGATTATGTTAACCAACAATACGACAGTTTGTGATTAATCTTGAACCACGCGACGTAGGCTATTACCCTCATAATGGGATCCATTGGCAGATGTGAAATCTCACACCACCCACAAAGAGACTTGCACATACCCTCATCAAACTTGGCATTTCGTATTTGCCAGCTGTTCCTCTCAGTTGGTAAATGAAGAGAGAGCTACCATTGAAAGAGAGGAAGGAAAGAACAGGAGAGAGAGCGAGGAAGGGAGAGAGGCTTTTCCTCAGTTTTGCACCCCTCTCTAGCTATTATTTAATTGTTCTTCTCCTCCACAGGCAAATTTATCAAAATATAGTCTCTCTACTCTCCGTTTCCAATTTTTAAAAGGTTTTGTTTTATTTATTTATTTATTTATTTATTTATTTATTTATTTAAGAGAGAGTACATGACCAGGGGGAGGGGCAGAGGGAGAAGCAGACTCCCCACTGAGCAGAGAAACCCAAAAACACAGGGCTTGATCCCAGGACCCTGGGATCATGACCTGAGCCAAAGGCAGCCACTCAACCGAATGAGCCACCCAGGCTCACCACCTTTATGTTTCTCTTTATCTCACATTTATTCCCAACCTAAGGCAGCATAGCTTCGGACCCTACAACTCCACTAAAACCACCCTTAGTGAAGACATCAATGACACTCTATGGAATCCAATGGACACTGACGCTTTCCATTGTTTAACAGACGCTGTATTAAACAATTGCTAGCTCCTTCCTTCTTGCGAGGCTTTATTTCCTTGGCTTCTACCCTCTTGGTTTCCATATCCTTCTCTTACTATTTCGCTCAGCATACTTTATGGATTCTTTAAACTGGATTCCACACTTAACCAACTATGTTTCTTATTCTCAAATCTTTGCCATATGATATTGCCCACTCACACTGCTTCCACTCTTACTTAGATTCTAATGATTCCCAAATTTGTGTTTTTAGGCCTTTCTTCAAAGTCTCAAATGTACATATTCTGCTTTTTGCTCTGCGTCTGCACATAGATATCACACAGGGCATATTATTTTTCCCTGTAAACCAGCCCCCATTCTGTTCTCTATCTCAGCTGGTGTTTTCAGCATCCACCCAGGAATGCCAACTAAATGCCCAAGAAACATCCTTGATTCTTCTCTCTCTCACCTCATCTTGAGGTCCACAAAATTACTATAGTTTAACCTTACGGATTTATGAATTTAACTTTATGAAATCTCTTTGAATTTATCCCTTTATCACTTGTCTATGACCTTCTAGTCCAGACTCTTATCATCTCACCTCAATCCCTAAACCTGATGGTGTTTTCCCTTTCCATCAACCTAGCCCCTTGTCTCCTGCAATGCAGAGGACATACCAGGAATTACACTTCCCAGAAATCCTTCTCTGTACTGGACTTAAGGAGAACTTGGGCAAGATTTGGAAAGCAGAAGTGAAAAAAGGTCATTTTTCTCTGAAGGTCATGGGGGCAGACACATGGGCAGACTATAGGTTTGTAGCAGTTCCTCAGACTTCTTGAGAAGCCCTGCTTTGCTGTTGGAGATTAAGAAACCTGGTGGGAAGTTTCCCAGAGAATCCCAGCAAACTTAGTGAGACTCATTGACTTCCATGCATCTGGATAGGGTCATCAGTGGCTGTTTCCCTGACTTTCTGGCTACAACTTTCTTGACCTTCCCATTTGCATTCTTAGTACTTTTGTGAATTACTAATTCCCATACCAAATCCCTTTTCTTATACAATATTTCCAGCAACTCACTTTTCCTGACCAAACCCAGATGGACACAACCTTTGGAACGTTTCCATTTCTCCAGTTGTATCTCCTTCAAATCCATTCCAGAAAGTTATCCAAGTGATCCGCCAAAGGTCTGGCTGTCTAATCTGCCTCTATAAAATCAATTGGTGATTCCCTCACACTATACAGGACAGCCTGTCCTTCTTTGCAAACAAAACCCACATGATCTGATTTGGCCCATATCTCTTAACATTTACCTCTTCCCCTTCTAGCCTTGTGCTTTGAGCTCAGAAATGTCAGCTTGTTATCATTCTTCAGACACACACACATTGTTTCTTGCTGTGCTAGGCTGGTTACACTGCACTGTCTGTTTGGAAGAACCTTCACATGCTCATCACAATTTATGTGACCTTTTCCTTCCATAAGACTCACCTCAAGAGTTTATCTGCTTCTGACCTTTCCTACCACTCTTAGGCTGGGCTGAATGATCCTTCCCTAGGTTTGGTTATTCTCTGCATCATCTCTACCACTCTTTTTACTAATCATCTATTTAAGTGCCTGTTTCCCCCCAGGCTCTGCCTGTCCTGAGGTTAAAGACTCATTCATCTTTTGAATCCTAGTTCTGGCAGAGGGCTTAATCAATGGTGAATAAATGAAGTAACTAATTTGCCAGCAGAAGCAGTCTGGTCCAGAATGATCCAAGGAGCTGGTTTGAGGCATGCTGGGCTAACAAGCATAAAAAGAGGGGCTGTCAAGGTAGAGGACAGAGCGCGCAGGGCTAGACAGGCTAGAGCTGTTGCATATATCTTGGAGTACACTCATTTCATGCTAAAGTATTAACAGCAAATTGGATCTAGAACCACTGAATAGGATGACTGGTGGCATCCACTTAGGAGAACTGAGTGGTCATCTGGTCACACCTGGACTCACATGGATGAATGTGAGTCAGGGTTAAGTTTCTGGGATTTATGGAACCACGCTGCTGAAAGGTGAGCATTAGGCCTGACTAATGTGATTTAGTCCTGATTTAGCTTGTTAATTTAACTGAATTTTCTGGTGTCAACATAGTTACTGTAAGTTAGTGGTAAGGAACATGATAAACTGAAATAGTTATGTAAGTTTTCACGCAGGAGTTAGGGCTTGTAAAACTACTAGAAATGGTAGAATTTGAGAAGTTCCAACTCCAGGGAATAGAGGGTTTTCTCTTTAACCTTTCTGTGTCAGGTTATAGTTTTTTCCTTCCTCTGTTGTCTCTCTGCTCATTTCCCCTTCTCCCAGATACATTTGCCCATCACATTTGACCTAACTGTTTCAAAATAAGTGAACTGATGTAAGGATATCTGATTGAATTTATCGGCTCTTCCTCATAGCAAAGAGTGACTAAAAGCGTAATATGGGCTAGGCACTATTCTAAAAGCTTTACTCATGGTAGCTCATTTACTCTTCATAACAAACTTATTTCCAGTATCATGCCCATTTTTAAGATACAGAAACTGAGACCTAGGCAAGTAACTTAGCTGGGATTACACGGTCAACAAGCAGTAACGCCAGGATTCAAACCAGGTGGCTTAAATCCGTGGAGCACATTGTAAATCACTATGTTCTATTTTGTCCTCAGAATGCACTTCCAAAAAAATAACTTCACATAAATGGAATGTCACTTAGGAGTACTTCTCAATAATCTCCTTCAGTAAAATAAGCAAACACCTAGAGAAGCATGCACTAAATTATGATGAAATTAAGAATTAGGTAGTCATCGCCTATACATCTTCTTGCTTTTCCTTAAAATCTTTACCAATGCTTTTCTCTACATTATTTCTTATTTATATACCCTTTCAATCAACCACAACCATATGGATAAAGATAACTAACTTTTATCCAGTTCCTGTTACCTAACAGGCATATTTAATTATCTCACTGATTCTTTAAATTCCTCCAGAAAAAGTCATTATACTGTTGAATTATATTACACATTTCTTAGAAATGAAGAAAATGATGTTTAGACATCTCACATGGTTCAGCAAAAAGTTACCAAGCTACTAAATTACGGAGAAATCTTCTGACTTCAAAACTTTAATCCATATACTCCCTAAAGGCAGATAATCAAAGAAATGTGTATCTATTTTATATACTATATGTGTACATATATACATATCGTAAAGTGTGTGTGTGTGTGTGTGTGTGTGTGTGTGTACGAGAAGAGAATGCAGAGAGGAGATTATAAATGGTGGGGATAGAAAGTAAAAGATGAAAGACAAGAAAATGAATAGGGCTACTAAATTTTGCTGCTGACAATATCAAAAATACTTACTTTTAAAATGAGGAATGAAAGTTTAGAATGATGAAAGAAACACCGGAAAGAAAGGAACTTTCAAAAAACACATCATCTATAACATTTGACTTGAGGTTGGCTCTGTTGTACCTTAGTTTATTAAACTTTTACCCGTAAGTATGCATAATTTATTAGTTACCTTATAGCTTCCTTTCCATGGAACTCTGGAGGCACAGGTTCAAAAGAGTCATCAGAGGAATGCTCAAGATTTATTTCATCCTCAAAGACTTCATAATGAGTGTTCTGATGTTTTAGGAAAAACAATGGTGAATGCCGGCCGTCTTCATCTAATCAATCAAGACACAGTTAGCTATTGAATCAATCATCTACATTAGTAAAGAACGATAACTGTCCTAGTATAGCTCGATACCAATTTTTTCTACACATTAATGATTTCTTTCTTCCAGTTTCATTCAGAAATAATTGACATCTATAACTGTATATGTTTAAGACATGGTTTGATTTACATACATTGTAAAATGATTATTACCATAGGTTCAGCTAACATCCATCATCTCGATAGATACAAGAAAACGAAAAGAATAAAAAGAAAAAACATTCTTAACAACTTGCCCATGTATCACACACTGGTACTGACTGTAGTCCTCATGTTGTACATGTTGTACATGGTATCCCTAGTACTTATTTACCTTATAACTGGAAATCCTTCTTTCGATTCCCCCTTCCTCCAGTTGTAAATCCGATCTCTTTTTCTATAAGCTTGTTGTTTTTTTTTTTTTCCTGGGTTTTGTTTTGTTTTTTTAGATTCCACATACAGTATTTGTTTTTCTCTGTTGGTATCAATTTTGAATTTAAGTTCTTAAGTTGGGGAACTATATTTATAATGTTAAAAGTAAAGTATTATAAGGATTTTAAAGTTAAGACAGTGTTTTGGTCTTTGGTGAATTTTCAGCTCTGGTTCATTAAAAAAAAAAAAGCTTATCAAAGAAGATAAAGTGGTAGCTGTTGTAAATCATATCAAACATTCTTGGGATTTCCAGCCACTTGGATGCTTAAAAAGAGAAGTTATGGGACGCCTGGGTGGCTCAGTTGGTTGGGCAGCTGCCTTCGGCTCGGGTCATGATCCCGGGGTCCTGGGATCGAGTCCCACATCAGGCTCCTTGCTCGGCGAGGAGCCTGCTCCTCTCTCTGCCTCTGCCTGCCTCTCTGCCTGCTTGTGTTCTCTCTCTGTTAAAATGAATAAATAAAATCTTTTTTAAAAAAAGAGAAGTTATACAAGCTGATTTCTGCTGTAGTATATGAAGAAATATTATTTTGATAATATAGGAAAATGAACACTGAAAATAATGAACATATTAGTCACTATAAATCTAAAGTCAAACTTTTCAAAAACTTAAGGATAAAAGAAAAGCATAAAAAAGTTATTAAAAACAAGAAGGTAGACAAAAGACTGGATATGTGTTGGCATATAGAAAAAGGGGAAAAAGGAGAAAATTAAAATTAAGGGCTCATAAGTGGAAGGATGGGACATATTAAAAACTCATTTGGAAAATGAAGTAAATACAAATCAAATTGTTTCTGCCATGTCTTCATTTGTTTTATTTTAGGTAGTTTTTTCCAACCAGATGGATAGATAATCCTTAAAGTTTTGAATGGCCTCATGAAATTAAATAGGGATTTTCATCAAGGTAGTTAGTATCACTCCAAGGCCAAATGGGCTGTATGTATAACTGATTAAAAATTGTCTAACATTTAAATGGACTTATAGTTTAATGGTAAGAAAGGAGAATAGAGCAATACTTAATAGGAAGTTCAGCTGTGGATCTAAAGAACCAAAGTAAATAAAATGAGATGGTATTTTAATGATGTCTCCACAAAAATGTGAATTTATTAATGATCAGCGGATGAAACTTAATAGATTTTTCAGAGACTATAGGGTAACTTAAATAGCTCAGAATCTTCATATGTGATGTCACATGACAAGCTATTACTGTAGGCTAATTAAAGGGGATACACTTGAATAAGTACCATCCCAAAAGAAGGGCTAAAGAAGAAGACATACAACAACATATAACTTCTAGAAGTATGAAAACAGAAAATGTTGGAGGCATAAAGAAAAACAGATGGAAAAGTATAGCTAGAAATTGAGTGTCTTCGAAAAGAAAAATGAAAAGGGTCATGTATTGTGGTCCTAGAGATATAATGTGGGAGAGCAGAAATGCTCAGAGTGAAAATATGTAGAGACATCTATAGTTGAACTAGCCAGAAAAGGAAATTATATGTGAAAAAACAAAGTAAATTTTTTAAAAGGAAATTAAAATTGAGTAATAAATTCATTTTATTCATAGATTTTATAGTATTTTTAAAAATAGGTCAAAAATGGAATGAATTTTGGATACTCTTGTTTTGCTGATACTGACCTAGTTGACATTTTCTCTACCCCCTAGTAGCCAAAAAGAGAAACAAAAACCATCCTTGTCCCCTCTCTTTCTCACTAGCTCCATCTAATATATAACCAACTACCAGGTCAGATTGTTTCTATCTCCTAAGGACCTCCCGAGTCTGTTCTCCCCTCTATGTTACACTGGTCTTCAATCTGGTCCACTCCCCTCTCTAACACCGATTATCATGTCCACCTGCTTTGAGCCCATCCTCTAAACAGCTATCAGAGTGATCTTCCTAACATAAATCTCACCAGTGAAAGGTCCTATATAGATTATATCAATTTGTCTCTCTTCCCTGCACCCATGGTTCTAAGGTTCTTGGATTTCTTGGATGAGTAATATTTTTTTAAATAAATACACTGTGTTCTTTAAGTAAATAAATAAATTTAAAAACCTCCCATCTTGCTATGATCACTACTGCAAAAGAGAGAAAATATTTTCACAACGAAAGTATAGATATTTCGAGGTTATAATCTCACAATATGAAAGACAACTTCCAATGAAAGAATCAAGGTACTTAAGTTTCGCATTGTTTTTCTCATTTCCACAGAAACAAGAGAAAACATTGTCAGGGATCACCACCAATACTGGACCTGACACGGGGAGAGAATCCCAAATTCTGCATGTGATCAGTGGAGTTAGCAAGGGCAGGTGCCTATAGAGGAACTTAACTGGAGGTGAAACTCAGCCCCATTGGGATCTTTACATGCTATATATTCCCCTGTGTGTAGCTGTGCACAGATGTGTATTTGGGAAAAAATCTCCCTTTTTAATATCTTGTTAGCTGGTTATTAATTCCTACACTAGAACTACATCTGACACCCAAACTATACACTAGTTCTACCTAATAACTTTTCTGTTCCCCTCCACCACAGCTGTTTCCCATTACTTGGCACACATGCTAGTCCTTTTGACCATAAAATTTTTTGTACACTATTGTCCACCAGGGAAACTTTTTTATCCTTTAAATGCAGAGAAATTCTTTCCTCTCACCAACCCAAGGACTTACACTATCATAGAGCCTTGTGGTATCCTTTCGTATCACACTGCCTACACTACACTTAATTACTGATTTGTGAAGTGTTTCCAGTGCTATTTGTGAAAGCCTTGAAGACCCAGACTGTTGACCCACATAAATTTAATCAGCAGTTACGTATTAGATAGATAAATGAAATCTGATCTCCAACTAGTATCCATTTTATGAGAAATTTTGATTCAGAAAAAGAATTATGAATGTAAACACATTTAAATATAACCTACTTTTAAAATGTGGATTTGAAAGATGTCTATAAAAATTCAAGAATACATATTGTACCCAAGTAAGGGGAAGTGAGACTGAATCAAACTTATGGGAAAAGGAAAAAAAAATGAGGAGGAAGAGAAGGAGGAGGGAGAGGGAGAGGAAGAGGAGGAGAGAGGGGAAAAGGAGAAGGGGGAGGAAGAGAAGAATGAAAAGAAGAAATAGATTTTTTATTTGAAGCTGAGAGGAAAAAAGAGGACATTCTTGTATTCCTTCATCAAATATTACTGAGAGCTTCTTTGCACCAGGTGGTCTCTAGATGGAAAACGCATTATCCTGAAGAAAGTTCAAATAAGAAGACAAATATATGCATTTATGTAATTCACCAGGAATTTGCTGAGGACCTACTATTTGACGAAAACTGCCGTAGATGCTTGGAGATATCAGTGTAATAAAACACAAGCATCTCTTCCTCAGGAGGATTTATATTCTAGAGACAAAAAACAGGAAATAAATAATAAATATAATGAATGTCAAATTCAGTGGGGAAAAATAAAACCCAAAAGGGGAGTATTAAGTCAGTTTCAAAGTTTTCATCCAAATTCTTCTAACTTTGTTCTTGGGCTAGTCATATAACCTCTCCAGACTACTGCTTTGGCATCTCTAAGATGTGAGGCTTGTACTAAATCCTGAACTAAATACTCATTGGTAAAATTTTCTGATTATTCGACTACATAGAAACAGGAAAAAAAAATTGAATCCCACTTTCCCAGAAATAAATACTACTTATTGTGCCTTCCCATAGTAGAGGGTGGGGGTTAAGGGAGTATTTGTAAAGTAAGCTAATTATGAATGAGTGGAGAACTTACAAGAAAAAGTAGATACTTACCTGTTAAAGTACAAATTAAATTTAGATGGAAATATTAGAAAAAATTTTTAATGCAGAAAAAACACAAAACTTTAGAGGAGGACAAATAGGTAATATGGCACAGAGTTGTGATGGGAAAATTAACTTTGGAGCATTAACTATGCCTTCCTCTACTTCCAAGAAAGAATTTCAATTTTATCTACTAGATTCTGGGGCCTGATGGGCTAAAAACAAACTGGCTTGATTTATATACAAAGGGTTATAAACAATGGGCAAAAGAGAAAATAAGAAATTCCAAAAGGAAAAAGATACTGAGAAAGTAGAAAGATCCTAACCCCAGTTTACCAGGGGGACACTTTTAAGGGTTCAGCAAAAAGGAATTCTTAAGACCTTTGTTATGTATGTGAACAAGAGAGTGAGTGTACACCAGGAGGTCAGATCTGGAATTTTAATTTCCATTTTGCAGGTTTGAGACGACAGTAAAATTTTCTAGTCGTTTGGACACTACAGTGCTGATTCTCGTCTATGACCTGCACCGAGGCACGCATGTTAACTTGGTGTCAGAGGTTATATGTATTATATGCTACTTTTTGTGCAAAGAAGAAATTTCATTTAATTTTAAGAAGTTGTTTATTCATGAGAATAATCTGGCAAAGTAATTTTGAAGGCAATTTGCCTAGAGCCTGGTGGTGGGTATTGAGGAGGGCACGTATTGCCTGGAGTGCTGGGTGTGGTACAGGAACAATGAATCTTGGAACGCTGAAAAAATAAAATAAAATTAATTGGAAAAAAAAAGAAATGCATTATTTCAAAATAATATACTATGAAATTTTAAAGTGAAATTATATTAGTGGAATGAAAAAGAGGCATAGGGGATAAAGTCCTAAAATAATAGTGTAATGAAGATAAAGAACATGAAAGAAATAAAGGTCTAAAAGAAAACTATACATACTTTAAAAATAGAATACTTGAATTAGTAAACATTTAAAGAAAGACACCAAAATAATAGGGCTTAAAAAGGACAGACCTAGTCAGATTCTGATGCATGAGAAGGAATTATGTATGACTACAATTTGTGGATTTTATGTGGGCAGAAAGGAATATAAATATATTAGTTCCTGGGATGGCATATGCCTTCTATACAGAAATTTAACAATAATTATTTTTAAAAAATTTTTAACTAATTTTATGTAATTTTATGAGTTTATTTTACTAATTTTTATGACACGTTATAAAGCATTCTTGTTAGGCTGATCATCCCATAAAAAGAAAGAAAAGAAGAGGTCACCCAATAACTTTATACTGTTCCCTTCTTCATATTCTTGAGATGCAGAAGAACAAGTTTCCTAGAGTCAAATACTAGCAAGAGCTGTTTAATGAGCTATTTTAATGTCCATAAGTTCAATTCAAATACTAAAAAGCATTATCTTTTTGTTCAATAGCTGTTAGTTGTTTCCTTCTCTCTCCCCACCTACAACCAACACACACGCACACACATACGCACACGTACGCACACACACCCCATACTTGTATAAAAGATAAAAACCAAAAGAAATACAAGTTATTTTTAACTAGATTGTTTTTACCAAAGAATCCTGGTCGGACCATTAAATAATGAGATGAAAATGAGGAGATTCTATTAATTTTGAAACTGTTTCCTTTCTTCTGCCACCAGAAATGCTTCTTAAATTACAAGTAAACAAATAGTAAGATATTACCTACAAGAAGCAGAATGGCTTTAAATTCAACTGTAACCACACTATGACTTACCAGGTAAAACTTGCTCAAAATATAATGTTAATATCAAATAGAGAAGAGTATCAAGTGCCAGAATGAAGAAAGTAATCATCATTATGTATGACTCTCCAGATGGTTCAGGAAAAATAACGCCAAAAAAATAATAATCCATGTGTAAAATCTGAGATTAAAAAGAATAAAATAACAGATGATGAACCTATAAAGCTAAAACCTATAAAGCTAAAGTGTTTTTTTTTTTATTGTGGTGCTGTTAGACAAATACAGTTCATATTTTAATAGCTTTTTCTTCACTAGTAGTAGTGCTGCTTTTTTTACAAATAAAATTATTGTCCCGAAAGTGGGAAATGCTATCTGAGAAAGAAAAAAATTGAAGAATAGAAATTTAACTGACTAATTGATTACCACATAAGTTTTGAAGAAGGCGATTTAGAGAAGTGGTCAAGGAGCCAAAAATAACATATTGTAGGAAGAGAAACTCAAGAGTGGGCAGTGAAACTGGAGGACGTATAAAGGAAATATAAAAATGCTAGGGATAAGACATTGCAGAAACACTCAAATATTAAATAAGTATTGAAGACTTGAAGAGATTCATTTTAAAGAAGAAAGATAATAGTTCACGTTCATACAGGATGTGTCAGGAACTGCACTAGTATTATGTGTAGAGAATAATACAGTCAGCCCTCCCGTTTACCCCCATTGAGGTGATTTCTACTGACATCCTCATTCTGCAAAAGAAGAAAGGAAGGCTACAGAAATCAAGTGACTTGCCCAAGGTTAACCAGCTGGTACGTGGGCAGAGCTGAGACTGATTCACGCATTATTACCTATTCACTATTACTCATATCTCCATGTTTCACTGTTTCTTTATTTTTTTTAAAGATTTTATTTATTTATTTGGCACAGAGAGAGAGAGATCACAAGTAGGGAGAGAAAGGGGGGGGAAGCAGGCTCCATGCTGAGCAGAGAGCCCCATGCGGAGCTCGATCCCAGGACCCTGAGATCACGACCTGAGCCGAAGGCAGGGACTTTAACCCACTGAGCCACGCAGGCGCCCCTCCCTGCTTCTTTATATGGGGACATAAATCAGACAAATAGAGGAGTCAGATAATGGAGTCAGATAAGAAAAATAATTATTTTTCTTCTTTAAATTTTCTAGGATTTTACAAATGATCAATCTGCTTTGCTTATTATTTTGATGAAAATTCACAAGAGAATGCAGCAGAACTTCTTAAAATACAAGGTGATTGATCACTAAAGTTTCATGAAGTTACCAAACTCTTCAGTAACTAAAATCTAATAAATAAAATCATAAAATCACTGCGCCCTTTACCTGGACCATTCCATCAATGAAGGCAAAGGGGCTAAAAAGACCTACTGTCCATCCCAAAGATGAAGGAAGTCGTCTGTACAATAGAGTGACTCCCAGACATCCCCAAAATATAGTGAAGAGAAACCCAACCAAACTGGTCAGGAGAGGTTTCTTTATCAGCACACTCAGGAGGAGAGCCAGGGCTATCTGAAGGAAGAAAGAAGAGCTCTAATTGGTATATTTGTTCCTTTGAGAATCATTTTTAGCAATCTTAATCAATTTCTCACATTGCCAAAAACTTTCTCAAAACATAGAGAAAACAAGATACCAAATTAGTGACTATGCCATACCAACATCCTGAAGAAACATCGTCTACTCACAGACCTGAGATGTAAAACAAATCAGGAGATAGGTTTTGCTAACTCACCAAAGACAGGCCATATGGGACAAAGAGTGTGAATATCACCATGAAGCCAACAATTACTACAATTTGGATAGATGTTATGACCAGAGCCATAAAAATGGACAGGATAAATACGAAACAGCATACATGAATCCCCAGGAGAACCTATGGTAGAAACAAGGTCTTCCTTCAGAATGTCACACACAGATAAATGTCTGGAGAGGCAATATGCAAAAACAGTTATGAGTACAAGTTCTGAAACAAACACACCAGAGTCAAATTTACTATAAAACTCTGGCTTTGTACTTTCTAGCTGTGTGGTCATCGGTAAGACTTTTCCTCTCTCACCCTCATCTATGAATTGGAATTAATTGTGGTAGCTACCTCATACAGTTGTTTTGTTTTAAGATACTGTGTATGAACTCTCTAGCTGAGCTATGTATGTCCACCCCCAAACTACTAGAACTCATACAGCAATTCAGTAATGTGTCAGGATACAAAATCAATGCACAGAAATTAGTGGCTTTCCTATACAGCAATGAAAATATGGAAAGGGAAATTAGAGAATCGATTCCACTTACTGTAGCACCAAGAACCATAAGATACCTGGTAATAAACCTAACCAAAGAGGTAAAGGATCTGTTCTTGAGGAACTACAGAGCACTCATGAAAGAAATTGAAGAGGATACAAAAAGGTGGAAAACATTCCATGCTCATGGATCAGAAGAATAAACATTGTTAAAATGTCTATCCTGCCCAGAGCAATCTATACTTTCAATGCCATCCTGATCAAAATTCCACCAGTTTTTTTTTTTTTTCAAAGGACTGGAACAAACAATCCTAAAATTTGTATGGAACCAGAAAAGACCCCGAATTGCTAAGGAAATGTTGAAAAAGAAAAACAAAGCTGGGGGTATCACATTGCCTGATTTCAAGCTTTACTACAAAGCTGTGATCACCAAGACAGCATGGTACTGGCACAAAAACAGACACATAGACCAGTGGAACAGAATAGAGAGCCCAGAGATGAACCCGCAACTCTATGGTCAAATCATCTTTGACAAAACAGGCAAAAATATCCCGTGGAAAAAAGACAGTCTCTTCAATAAATGATGCTGGGAAAATTGGACAGCTATATGTACAAGAATGAAACTTGACCATTCTCTTATACCATATATGAAGATAAACTCAAAATGGATAAAAGACCTCAATGTGGGTATATTTTTTAAATAAAGATTATATTTATTTCTTTGAGAGAGAGGGAGTGCAAGTGGGGAGGGGCAGAGGAAGAGGGAGAAAAGATCTGAAGTGGACTCCACACTGAGCATGAAACCCAACTCAAGGCTTGATCCCACGACCACCGTGAGATCATAACCTGAGTGGAAACCAAGAGTCAGATGCTTAACCGACTGTGCCACCCAGGCACCTCTCTACTTTCGGGTATTTAGCTGAAAGAAATTAAAACCCTAACTCAAAATATATATTTGTGCCCCCACCATTTGGGCCCCATGTGCCCCCATGCTTATTGCAGCATTATTTACAATAGCCAAGACATGGAAGCAACTTAAGTGTCCATCAACGGATGAAAGGATTAAAAAAAAGTAATACAGATATACACACAGTGGAATATTATTCAGCCATAAAAAAGAAGGAAATCTTGCTATTCGCAATAACAAGGACAGAACTGAGGGCATTGTGCTAAGTTGAAATAGACAAAGATTAATACCATATAATCTCACTTACACATAGAATCTAAAACAAACAACCCATAGATACAGATATTGGTATGGCATAGTCATTAATTTGGTATCTTGTTTTCTTTATGTTTTCAGAAAGTTTTTGGCAATGTGAGAAATTGATTAAGATTGCTAAAAATGATTCTCAAAGGAACAAATATACCAATTGGAGCTCTTCTTTCTTCCTTCAGATAGCCCTGGCCCTCCTCCTGAGTGTGCTGATAAAGAAACCTCTCCTGACCAGTTTGGTTGGGTTGTCACTAATGTCATTTTATTCAGCTTTTTGAGTTATGTAGCACAGTGGTTAAAAGAAAGGGGTTTCTTAGGCAAAAATCTTAACTTTTCTGTGCCTTGGTTTTCTTGTGAAATAACACACTATAAACTGTGAGTGATCCCTGGAATACAGTAAGTTCAATGTTTGCTGCTATTACTGTTATTATTGTATACTATCTCAAAGTGTATGGGGAAAGGGATAATAGATAAATGGAGAGAGAGAGAGAGAGAGATTCATTTTACCCTGTGCCTTGTGTCTTACAAGCAGTGGCACTGTGCTAAGTAGTTTAGAGATACTGTCTCATCTAATCCTTAGTCTAACCCAAAGAACATCTTTATTGACTAACTGCATGAATTGGCTTTGATAACATTATGGTAAATTAGTTTAATGTTCAAACTTTTCAATCCCTTCTTCCCTGGTAATTTGCTTCTATAAAGGGATATGTACCTATATCGCCGATCCTAGGGCTGGTTCTTTTGACTTGCTTTGGCTTTATGGTGGGCAGAATATACTTTTTTGCCCCTTGACTTTGGAATTGTCCACATGACTTGCTTTAACCAATGGGATTTTATCAAATAGGACGTGAGGAGGAGCTTGAAATACGTGGTACAGTGGGACTTGCTCTCCTGAACTTCTGTGATAGAAGGAGAAGAGGATGTCCAGCTATGCTGCTGAACTACGGAGGATGAGAGCCACATGGGGCTGACTTGTTGCAACCTGTAACATGGATCCAAGCCCAGCCAAGCCCAGACTAGATCTGCCAGACTCCGGTCATGCCACAGACAAATGAGAAGGAATAAATGAGTGTTGTTTGACATTACTGGGTTTTGGGGTGGTGTTTTATGCAGCATCTTTCTGGCTGATAGAACATGATACAAGCACCATGTTTCTATTCTTCAATTCAGGGAAGCATAAACAATTCTTAATTCATTTCTACTACCAGCATCCTAAAATGTAATATGGGTAAGCTAATTAAATTGAATGCATGCAAACAAACAAACAAACAAACAGGGGTGCCTAGGTGGCTCAGTGGGTTAAAGCCTCTGCCTTCAGCTCAGGTCATGATCTCGGGGTCCTGGGATCAAGCCCTGCATCAGGCACTCTGTTCAGCAAGGAGCCTGCTTCCCCCTCTCCCTTTGCCTGCCTCTCTGCCTAATTGTGATCTCTCTCTCTCTGTCAAATAAATAAATAAAATCTTTAAACAAACAAACAAAAACAAAACACCAACTCCTGAATGAATCTATTTTCTTTTATAACCTAATGGGTTTCTCTGTTTAATAACGTGTGATACACAAGCAAGAGAGCAACTTAACTCACCAGAACGCAGACTCGTGGAGATCCACCACTGTCATCAGTTTCTTAAACTTTTTTCTTTTCCGTGTAACATTTAATGATGTGAAGTACACAAAAGGGGAGAAAGAAACCACACAAATAAAAGTAAACCATGTATTTATAATGGTTAGAAATGAAAGGCGGCATCCTCATATTGATTCCAATGACTGATGTCAACTTTTCCATCACAGAATGATTTGTTGTGACCTAAATGGGGATATTAAACAAACTTATTACATTAACTATAGAAAAATATACTAGAAAAAAGAAAAATATGTTAAAAAAAACCATACACGCTTTATTTCTTTTCATTTTCAGGACTTACATATTTCTATCATTTTAAAATATGGTGAACTATTAATATCATCAGAACAGTCTTGATGACCTCTGGTATTAGTAATGTTGACATTATTTATAAGAGTCATTTTAAAAATTACTAGACGTCTGTCATGCCCAATATACTGGGAGGGGTGATGGAGAGAGAGCAGCAATCCATAGGCACACTCCTCACTCTCATGGAGCTTTACATTTCATGGGTGGAGCAGAAAAGGAAGGTGAGACATCAAACAACCCATTGCACAATCAATAGTTTGATTATAATTGAGCAACTGCATTAAAGGAGAAGTAGTGGGTATTCTGAGAACAAAAACAAGGAAGGCTTCCCTAAAGAGATGACATTTATTGATGCAGTGATCTTACCTAAACAAAGCTTGGGCAGGGAGGGAAATTGAGGGTGGAGAAGAAAAATCTGAGCAGAGGAAACAGCATTTGCAAAGGAAGGAAGGCGTATAGTGCATTGGAGGCACAGGAAGGAGGTCCTTAAAGCAAAACTGACAGGCAGAGAGGGAGGGAAGGAGAGAGAGAGAGAGAGAGATGAGGCTAGAGAGACTACTCTCACAGTTCAGCCAAAGGATGGTAATGGCTTGGACTAGTGCTGGTGGCGGCGTTGAGAAACACATGGATTTCAGTTTAGGCTTAACAGGGTGGTTGAGAGACTGGAGGTAATGGGCAAAGCAGAGGAAATTTTCTCTGATCATTTCCTAGTTTCTAACGGGTCAAAGGTGGGTAGTCTGGCGTTCACTAAGACAGAAAAGTTTTTAAAAGACTCAGCCACATGAAGAGAAAAATACCCACATTCGGTTGGGAGCATACCAGCTTAAATCGTTTAGGAAGTGTCGAAGTCGAGCTATTTGGCAAACAGTCAGATACACGGAACTAGAGCAGAGGTTAGCGAACTACAGTCCGTGGACCGAATCCACCACCTGCTTTTGTGAATGAAGTTCTTATTGGAATGAAACCATTCTCATTTCTCTATGGGCTGCCTATGGTTTCTTTCATGTTATAACCGTTGAGTTGAACAGGTACCATAGAAAAATTGGGCCCCCGGAGCCTGTAATATTTATTACCTGGCCCCGCCAGAGCAAGGTCGCTGGTCTACGAGTTGAAGTAGGGTTCTTAGAGTTGTCGGCACATAAACTGTAATTAAAGTTACGGAAATAAATAACCTTGTTTAGAGAAAGTAGGAAGTGGAACTACAGATTTAAAGAAGCACGAGTGCGAAGTTGGATAAGCTGGCAAGAAGACTGAGAAGGAAAGCCTAGAAAAGTGCATGAAAACCAGGGGAAGGCTATATTATTTGGTTAAAAGATCAGGTAAAATAAGGAATGAAAAATGTCAGTGTTAACTGACATGAGAGTTGTTACCAACCTCAGAAAAAGCCATTTGGGGGGTGGTTGGGGACAGAAATCATCCTGAGTTGAGGGGAGCCTCGGTGAAGACAACCCTTTCAAGAAACTTAGCTGTTAAGAGGAGGGAGCTAAAGTACTTGCCTGAGGAGGAAATCAGGAAAGGTCCTGATAATACGTGAAGAAATCAGTACTTTCCAACCCCAAAGGTGAAAGGGGGGGAAAGTTGAAGAAGGAGACAGAAGGGAAGATCCATTGTGCAGCCTTCCTGATTATGATGGAAGGAACAGGATCCAGCCTGTGAACTGATGAAGGACATCAGCGATGAGGCAGAAGGAAAAGGATGTAGTAAGTAGTAGGTCTGTAGTTCAGCAGGGTTTGTGTTGGGAAGTGGGGCTATTGCATCGGGTTTTCTTCTTTCTTCTCTGAGAATAGGAGGCAGAGCATAATCTCCTAAGAGTTGTAGGGGCAAAGTAGAGGAGGAGGTGGAGACTGAAGAGAGGGAGAAAATACAGAAAATATAAAATAGATTACTTAAGTTAGGCACTTGCTTCTTTAATTGCAGCGTTAATTGCCATTTGAAAAACCACAAACCCATTTTGCCAGAATCTTGTCACATAACAAATAATTTCATCATCAGAATCCCAACAGTGTTCTTTAAAGAAGGAGAAAAACATGCGTATATTACTTCTTTTCTTGATTTTTATTAATGTTTCTATCAGTCATTCCCAACTGGGGATTTGATGAAGTAGCAAAAAAAGATGGAATCAATTCTTATATAGTTACCTGAGTATTCAGATTTTTCTTTCATCTTTGGGACTTCATATCCCCAACTAAACTTCAGCTGATATGGAAAAGTATCATGAAACACAATTCCCACCATTTCATGATAGGTTTCTGAAAGTGCTGTATCCATCATTTCTTTATCAGCAGTCCTCAAGATTGTTCTTCCTGCCATGGATGAAAAAAATCAATAATCATATCAACTCATCACTAGAGAACACAAAACCAAGTTGCAATTATTTAGGTTTACTGGTGTCCCAAGCTATCCCTAAGTAAGTATCTCTAATTTAGGTACTAAAAGTCTTTTCTATTGTTTTAGGCTCAATGTAAATATGTGAAAAGATATAAATGACAAATCTTTTTAAAACCATTTCCAGGGGCACCTGGGTGGCTCGGTCAGGTGAGTGTCCGGTTCTTGGTTTCAGCTCAGGTGCATGATCTCAGGGTCATGAGATCAAGCCCCACCTCAGGCCCTGTCCTCCCATGGGGAGCCTGCTTGAGATTCTGTCTCTCCCCTTGCCCCTCCCCTGCTCTCTCTAAAATAAATAAATACATAATTCTTTAAAAAAATTTTTTTCAGTATTTTTTTAGTGTGATCCCATTTTAGTAAAGAAACTGCATCTGTGTGCCTATATACATATGTGAATATATACGTCTGTATATGTGACCAGGTGTATGTATGTGTACATATTATCCTAAAAAGAGACACACAAATTTAAATGGGAAGTATGGTAGGAAGGAAGTTGTGGCTAGGATAAAAGTAAAAGCTCTCTCTTTTCTTTTTTCTTCAGTTTTTATTGCTTAGCCTTTTTTAGGGTGGCCTCCTACCTTGGTGATTAAAGTAATTAAAAAATTAAAAAGAAAAAAATATTCAAAATAATCAATGGAAATACCTGAGAATTTGGTGGGGTTTTCTTTTCCTGCCGAGAGTACTAATTTCTATCACATGAAAATACTATGCTGGTAGAAATAAATTACATGCAAATAATCAGAATATAAAAATCACAAGTGAAGTTACAGTCCACCTATAGGTTCTTTGGAGTCAAGGACACTCCTTAGAATTGAGTTCAAAACATTCATAATGGATGAGTTCATAATCTGCAGAAAGAATTCACCCAATAAGTGGTTAATTGATCTATTACAAATGAAAACCTTGGAAACCTCTTAAGTCCACTATATGGCCTCCTTTTTTAAAGACTTTTTTTTTATAATTTCTTGTATTATGTTCTAATATTTTTACTGATTTTAACAGTATTTAAATCCCACTCAGAGCAATATCTACATGAAAAAGGAAAAGGTATTTATTTTTCATAGGATAGACATATCTTTCAAAACTATTCACCCTCGGGGCACCTGGGTGGCTCCGTGGGATAAGCCTCTGCCTTCGGCTCAGGTCATGATCTCAGGGTCCTGGGATCGAGCCCCGCATCGGACTCTCTGCTCAGCAGGGAGCCTGCTTTCTCCTCTCTCTCTGCCTGCCTCTCTGCCTACTTGTGATCTCTCTCTCTCTCTCTCTGTCAAATAAATAAAATCTTTAAAAAAAACCAACAAAAAAACTATGCATCCTTCCAAACATGGAATAAGGCTGTGACTTTTTTTAAAAAAAAACTCAAAAAAAAAAAAAAAAAAACTGAGCCACCCAGGCGCCCTAAGGCTGTGACATTTTCATGAGGACAATGCTAATTTCACTGATTTTCTCTGGCAGCATACAAATACTGTCAAGGGCAAAACATGAGTTTCTGGGCTGAACAGCATGAGTCAGACAAATGTAGAATAATACAGCAGGAGAGGGCTTGACTAGGAAAGGCAGGCACAGCAGGTGCCACATTCAAAAAGAATAGAGTCCCATGAGCCATGGGACCTCAAGAATAGAAAGCAGCAGAGAGTATGTACTGTGCAGGCTGGGAGACCAGTCCCTGTGGCTTTTGGAAATGCTTCCCAAGTTAAAAAGACATGTGATAAACGATTGAATGGGGAAGGCACAGAAAACCAGCTCAGGGTAGACTGAATGCGCTGGTCAGTCAGAGCACATGGCCAACGTGGGTAAAGGGCACAGGCAAGGGAGGCAGGCAGGAGTCAGAGATCCAGAAGCTGCAATGAAGAATCACAAAACAGAAGAAAGTGGTCAGGGATAAAAAGTGAAATAGAGTCCACATTTTTTTTCTCCTATTCCAACCTTACTCTTTTGGATTTACACATCATAGAATAGTAATGACTCATAGCAGCATAGATTTCAAGGATGAGAGGGGTGTGTGATTTAAAAAGCCCCCAGTTGGGGCACCTGGGTGGCCCAGTCATTAAGCATCTACCTTTGGCTCAGGTCATAATCCCAGGGTCCTGGGATCAAGCCCCACATCGGAATCTCTGCTCTGTGGGAAGCCTGCTTCTCCCTCTCCCTCTCTCTGCTTATGTTCCCTCTCTCGCTGTCTCTCTTTGTCAAATAAATAAATAAAATATTAAAATAAAATAAAACGCCCCCAGTTAAGTCTATATTACTTCTCACCCACCTATCCTCACCTGTAGCCCCACACCAACCCCTACATGGCCTGTAGAGTAAGGTCCTTGCCCCAGTTGAGAACAACCAAAACACAGGCTGAGCAAATAAACTCAATTTGCAAAATGAATGTCTAGTTTAACATGTGCAGGTTGTATAATAATGAAACATTAATGAGCGGGCAACACACCTTTCATAAAGGAAGCCAAAGCCATCTTCTCCATTATCCTCTGTGTCATGTTAGTGACTGGGGTATATGCCACCACCAGATCGGAGTCGTTAAATTCATCCATACATCCCAGGACATGAGGAGGCTGTTCTGGAAGATGGGTTGCTCTGAAGGGTTCCGAAAAGATGCACAAATTTCACCCTAGAAGCAACATTACTGTCCATTCCTCCGGCACACAAAAGAAAAATGGGCCACGTTATAATGTGGTCCAGATATCAAGAAACATTCAAACACATTTTAAGACGGAAAGTATCGTCATTGAGCGTTGAGCTTCATTTCTCCCTGATTTTTGCCTTCCCCAATTACTACCTATCCTTTAAAGAAAACACCATTTCAAAAACATACAGCTTTGAGATAATATCAAATACATCCGTTGATCTTAACCCACTAATACAGCAACCCCAACAGTGCACCACTATTGAATGCATGCCCTCATATGTAATATAAGTACTTAGCATCAAATGAGATATTCCTGCCAAAAATGTTCAACCCGAAATTAATGCTGTCTTTCAATCTAATTTTCTGTTTAAAGAAATGTAAGAAGGCAATGGAATGAGTTAAATGACAGCTTGAGGAAGGAATCAGATAAATACAGAACATGAATATTCAACAAGATATGAGATGGTCTCATTGGTTCTGGGCTTATCAAAACCAACTTTAAGAGCATTTTTCAGGGACACCTGGATGGTGCAGCCGGTTAAGCGTCTGGCTCTTGGTTTTGGCTCAGGTTGTGATCTCAGTGTTGAGACTGAGCCCCACATGGGGCTCTGTGCTCAGGAGTCTGCTGAGAGATGCTCTCTCCCTCTCCCTTTGTCCCTTCCGCTCATGTTCACTCTCATTCTCTCTCTCTCTCTCTCAAATAAGTAAATAAATCTTTAAAAAAAAAAAAACTTTTTTCAGGAAATTTAGGAAATTGAAATGAGATGATTATATGCAATTTTTGCTAATTTTGTGAAATGTATAATGGTTATAGAGAAGAGGTGTTTAGTTTTTGTAGATTCTAGCTGAAGTATGACAGTAAAGTGTCATAGATCTTGAAAGAAGAGAGACACTGATGAAGCAAAGGTGACAAGTTAATGCTTGTCCAGTCTGGGCTGTGGGTGAATAAGATAGGATGTGACTTCATTGGATCAGTATTTCTACATTTTGAGATTTAAAGCATTTTTGATAAGTTCTTTTAAAATTCTAGTGGGTGGGGCACTTGGGTGGCTCCATAGAAAATGGATATAAACATAGTCTTTGACTCATTATAATTGTATCCGTCCTTTGTTGGTGGTCACATTTCTCCTCTTGTTTTGCCAGTCATTACTAAAAGCAAAAGTCCATGAGCAAAACAACACCACATATTTAACCTGGTTCCAATCCCAGACATTAATGATGAGATTTATTTTATATGGGTGGGGAAAAAACAACAAAAATTGTATTGTAATACCTACACACACTTTCTTAGTAACTAAATTTAAAAGCTAATTTATTTTCATCGTTTTAGGGATTTTAATCTCCTGGAGGGCACAGGCAAGTGCTTCTAAGGTACAAGGTTAGAAGTCTGAGACCTAGATTCCAAATCTGTCACTCCTTGGCAGAATTCCCAGACCTCTGTTCACAGGCATTACAGGAACTGGACCTTTTCTGTTCCGAGCCTCTGCACATTGATACCTGGGTATTACTGCTTCTGGGTCCCAAGTTTGGTCCCTCCAAACTTGGATTTGTGGGGGCCCATGTCACATCAAGCCAGACCTCCTCAGCACACTTCACAGATCTTTTAATCTACTCCTTTGTCTTCCTACTGTCCCTGGGTCCTCAGCCCTACTGCCCTACTTCTGCTGAACTTCTGTTTCAGTGCATAAATTTACTGTTTTACTGAAATCTCCAAGACTACTGGGTGGAGGCTTCCCTCTCACCATCTCTACTTCGTGTTAACTTCCCAGAAGAAACTGGGCCAGTCTTTGCTAAACTCAATCCCACTGCTCAATCTCTCAATCCAGCCTTATAACTACTCTAAAATCCAGCTCCCTCTTTATGACTTCTAATATAATATTTTCCCTCCTCCCCCCTTTTCTCAGACATGCCTAATAATTAAACATGGGGAAATATTTTCCACTGGCTGCTGCCACCTTTCTTAAGCTACTCAATCATATAGACTTCATACACCAGCTCATCTTACAGTCACTGTGCCAATCTCCACGGTATTAGATTTTCAGGGGCGCTATGACAAGGTACCACAAGCTGGCTGTGTTAAAACAGAAATTTATTCTCTCACGGTTCCAGAGGCTGGAGGTCTGAGATCACGGTGTCAACCTCAGGGCCCTGCTCTCTCCTGGCCCCCGGAGCTTGCCAATCATCCTTCACATGCCTTGTCTTTGCTCTGCCCCCATCATCACGTGGTGGTCCCCTCTGGGTCTGTTTTGTCCCCTCTTCTTATACAAGGAGACCAGTCATATTGGATTAAGGACCCATTCTACTCCAGTACGAGATTATGTCTATTGAAGATCCTATTTTCCAAACAAAATCATATTCACAGGTACCAAGGTTGGGACTTCAATGTATCTTTTTGAGGCATACAATTTAACCCATAACAAACACATAGGCAATACATAGTCAACATCTCAATTTTTTACATCTGATGGTCATTGGATAGTGTTCCTTCCCCTTGTACCCACGCCAATGAAACTAAGCTCTCAAATTTGCCAACAGTTTCCAACATCTTGACATCAACATCTTCAGTAGCATTCTCTCACCTTTTTTTTTTTTTTTAACCTTTCTGCAGCAATTGACAGTGTTAAGACCCACTGCTAGGAACTCTGTGTTACAATTTACTCTTTTCTTTCCTGACTTCTCCATTTCTAAAATCTTGTTTATTTATGTCCCTTGGCATTTTTTACTTCAAGTTCTGACCTTTCCTTTAATAAATATATCCATCCTTTCAGTTTTATCCTAGATCTATGTTTCCAGCCATGACCTCCCTACACTGGATCTATCTATCCCATTTCAACACGTCAAAATTCAAGTTGATAACTTACCTTCCTAATATACTTGGCTCACTCTTTCTTTTCTCTTACTAGATACCCAGTTCAGAATTTTAACACTTGTTGAATTGGATAAAGAGGTGCTGTATATACACAATGGAATATTACTCAGCCATCAGAAAGAATGAAGTCTTGCCGTTTGCAATGACACGGATGGAACTAGAGGGTGTTAATGCGGAGCGATAAAAGTCGGTCAGAGAAAGACAAACACCCTACGATTTCACTCATATGTGGAATTTAAGAAACAAAATAGATGAACAGTGGGGAAGGGAAGGAAAAATAAAATGAAAACAGAGGGGGCGCCTGGGTGGCTCAGCGGGTTAAAGCCTCTGCCTTCGGCTCTGGTCATGATCTCAGGGTCCTGGGATCGAGCCCCACGTTGGGCTCTCTGCTCAGCAGGAAGCCTGCTTCCTCTCTGCCTACTCTCTCTGCTTACTTGTGATCTCTCTCTGTCAAATAAATAAATAAAATCTTTAAAAAAAGAGAGATGAAAACAGAGATGGGGTAAACCGTAAGAGACTCTTAACTCTAGGAAACAAACTGAGGGTTGCTGGAGGGGTGGGGTGGGGGAAAGTAGTAATTGGGGGATGGGCATAATGGAGGGTACATGATGGATTGAGCACTGGATGTTATATGCAACTGATGAATCACTAAATTCCATCCCTGAATCTAATAATACACTATATTTTAACTATATTGAATTTATTTTTTTTTAAGATTTTATTTATTTGACAGAGAGAGAGATAATGAGACTAGGAACACAAATAGGGGAAATGGGAGAGGGAGAAGCAGGCTTCTTGATAAGCGGGGAGCCTGACGTGGGCTCGATCACAGGACTCTGGAATTATGAACCTGAGCTGAAGGCTGATACTTAACGACTGAGCCACCCAGGTGCCCCAACTATACTGAATTTAAATTAAAAATTTAAAAATAAAATAATTTTAGTATTTGTTGTTATCTCTCTCTCAAAATATTTTTGCATTTAACAGAGTTCACGTCTTCATAATGTTGAATTTCCTCTCCCCCCCCCCCCCACATACACAACATGATGAAACTGCTTATTTGGGTCACTTCTACATCCTTCAATAAACTATGTATGTTTTAATAGTCTTCCATGTCTTTTGCAAGGTTCTTAACCATAGCAAAGAATTTCCATTACTAACTTAACAGATCTATTTTTAAATATATTTTCTACTTAATTTTTGCTTGTATACAGAAGCATTATTAACTTTGTATGTTAATTTGAACTTTGCTGAATTCTTATTTATTCTAATTGTAAACTTTTAAAATTTTCTAAACAATAAATTCACCTACAAAAAAATGAGTTTACCATATCTGTTTTCTAACAATTCTTACAATTCTCTGAAGTTGAATTCCTGGCATAAACCCCTAAAAACTTGTTCCTAATGTAGTCTCATCCTCTCACTATGCTTTTTTATAGCACCTGCCTCAGATTTTCCAGCTATCAAATGGAGGGGGAAAATAAAGATCCTTATTTCTTAGGGTTGTTGTAAGGATTAAATATAATACTCAACATCGGTGAATACATGTTCCAACGTTAGCAAGTTATCAGGATCACCTGGAGGGTTTGCTATAATTACACAGGTGGCCGGACCCCACTCCTGGAGTTTCTGATTCGGTAGCTCTGGGGTGACCTCAGAATTTACACCTGTAACAATCCCCAGGAGATTCTGACGTGGCTGGTCAGAGAACTGCTGATCTATAAAAAATGCGGAGAACAACAGAACAATGCCCTGCACAGAGTAAGCCCTAAATAAATGTTACCAATTACTATTTCTAAAGCTTAGTTCTTAACATATCAAATCTCTTCTAACAGCTTCTAACAGGGAATTGGCTTACCTTTAAAATACTCCAATAAAAATGACACTTTTTTTTTACTTTTGCCCACCTGAGAAGCATCATCAAAATTATTAGGTAATTGCTTACATGGAAAAAAAACCTGAATTTTCTCAAATCTGTATCACTGGTTTTACTATTTGAAACAAAGTAAAAAGTAAAAATCTGATTAGAGACTGCAGTTATCTTTATTAACTTCGTTACCCTAAAACATCTTTTCTGGTAGTTTCTTTTTACCATCTCTGCCCATCTCCCTCCCAATTATCCCAGTTATCAATAAAATTTACCTTCCAGGTAAGAGATAACATAGGATTCTCTGTCCATCTTTTAGAGAGTACCTGAAAAGTTTTGGATTTTGTGGCTCCTTAAAATGAGAAGGAGGCATTTTAAAAACCATCCTGAATCTCTGTCTACCACACACTTCAAGGCCTTTCTGACCTCTAACTGTTCTGCATTCTCCCATTTGATGAGTGGCTAGGACTGTCTTCTGGCTCATCCTTCATTTCTTATTCTTTGTTCAGACGTCGTGAACCTTGCGGTCTCCTCGCTACTTCCCAAATGAACCAGCACAAGGACGACCATTTGACTCAGTAGAGTTCAGCCTCTGGCTTCCCAGACTGCCTTGCTGGCTCCAAATTGGGCTCTCCTTTGGCCATTGTTTATATGGCCCCCTACTCCATCCATTTCTGGTCCTGGGAAAATTCCCTTTAAACACAGCCCTCTGCTGCCATCTGGTGGTTAGAGGGGTTCACATTTTGCAGGGTCTCTCCTAGGCATCCGCATGTTTACCGTGCTGCTCTTCACCTGGCAGGACTGTCAAGGTCTCTGAAGTGAGGCAGGGAGCCAGGGGGCGCGGGGGCGGGGGGGTGGGGAGCCGCGGGGGGAGTTGGAAGATGGAACCTTAATTGTAAAGTCTGAGATAAAATGTTTTGAATAAAAACCCTGCAATGTGAGATTCATTCTCCCCCAGCACAGAGCTCTACATTTAAATTGTAAATTATTACTCTCAATTCTTTTGACTTTCAGTTAGACTAAAATGACCAAGAAACCTCCAATGGCTTTTTTATGCAACTCAATTCTCATCTTTTTTTCCTCAGTGATCTGTTGGCTAGGCTTTGTATCTTCAACTGCATGGGAACATCCATGAGGGCCAAGAGAAGACGCTGGGCTTACATCCTGTAATAACAATATATTTGAATGTAAGGGCCATAAGTCAGATAGTATTTGTAGAATTTCTTTAAGGTTTCTTACCTTGAACTTCAAAATGTAAGCGAAGCTATACCAACATGTGACCTGCCATACTGTTTTCATAGATATTTATGTTCATCTTGGGAACTCATTTCTAATATTCATAATGCAGGCTTGAAAATAGGGATGCCACCTCTCTCAAAAGAAACAGTCCTAAATTGGGAACTTCATTAAGAAGTGGGCTAAGAATAGCAGATAAACAACATGTAATAAGAAAAATCACAAAATAATCAAAATCTAAGAGTAACTCAAAATAGCTGTGAAAACTTCACTATGCACACAAAGATCTTCAGAATAAGTTTGCACAGTCTATCAAACCCTGAATGTTTACTTTAAAAATTAGACTTCAACACTTGAAATTAATATGACATTGTATGTCAACTATTCTTTAATAATAACTTTTTAGAAGAAGAGAAAAAAATTAGAATTGAAAAGCTCTATTAACTTGATCTGAGTGAGCCAGAACCAAGAACCCACCTCCCTTGAGCAGAGTATGAAACATTACCTGTGTATGGAAAAAATACAGAATAGTGTTAAAGACAACTTTTCCAATGAAAATTTTGGGTAAATGAATTGAATCTACTTTCAACCCAAATCTATGCTTTTTTTTTTTTTTT
>CM052804.1:8977439-9132967 GCA_028533885.1 Nasua narica | reverse complement strand
GCCAAGTACATCTTACAAGGAGAAATAACTTAGCTGTGGGCTGTAAAATCCAAGCACAGACCATAAAATACCTCATTTAGATGAGTGACAGAGTAGATCAGATTATCTGGCTGACAAGCTATCAGAGATAGCTGGAAAAGTAGGTATCTTTAGGAATGTGTACAGCAGTTGCCAAAACAATGGGGGACGTATCAGTCATGGACTTTGGGCTCAGAAAGGAATGCTATTTTAAATCAGCTGCTAGGGCCTAAAAACCATAGATGTTTTATTACATAGTAGTGTTAAAAGTTCATTAAGTTTACCTAAGTTAAAGAGTTAACAGTATTTCAGTAAAGGATATGGCTATTTAAAGTAACTCAGTACCAAATTCTTGTTGCTGGGTGTTTTTTTTTTTTTTGGACTCTTTATAATGCAATAATCACACTCTCGACATATTTGTCTTTGCAAGTGAATAACTTTCATTCATCTGGTTGAAATAGAATGTCAGCTGGTATTATTTGTATTACATTATGCCTATAGTCCACACATGGGTTCTACGAGGAAATATTTCCAAGATTACATCAACCACAACCTTACTTCAACTCAGAGTAAAATTCTGGTTTCTCATTAAAGCAAATTATGTATAGTTTACTTCCAACTCTTAACCCCCAAAGGTTTATTTATCTCCCACCATGTTTCAAAGTGAATCTGAGGTGAGTTGCTAAGTAAATCTACACAGATAAACTTTAAACTCTATAAAGGAGAGATTTAAATAATAAAGTTCACCAACAAAAATGATTACCAAATTATTTTATTCTATAATAAAATATAATGTGCCCTTTGGGAGAAAGATGACAAAAAAATTTATATATTCCATGAGGGGAACAGGAAAATGTATGGCCGATTCTTCCAATTGTGTAGATGATGTCATTCTAACCACAATCAGGTTATTACATAATAAGACTCTAGACAAAGTCTTCCTTTAATTATATTATAATTTAAAAACCTGTGAATTTTATTATAAGTAAAAGAAATGTTTCTTCAAAGACCTAAATCATCTATGTCTAACATCACCTAATAGAACAAGGTCTCATTGCACTTATTATGATGATTGAATGCCACCTGGCGGATGTCACCTCCTGCAAACCTCTACCTGCATGGAGACTACATGGTCTTTATCGCTTTTTGGGATGCCAACTCCACTCAGAGTTTCTTTAGAAATTAAAAAGGAAAGACAAGAAACTTATGCTTTATATTTCTTTTCTATGTGTTATTTATGTTTTAGTTCTTTTCATTTAGACTGGGATATCACATACTTACGTAAGATGGTGTAAATTTAAAAATAAAGATAAGCACTAAAGATAAAATTATTCCATCACTATTTCTTTAAATCATAAATTTAAAAGCACTGTTTTTGAAAGGTAAAAAAGTAAGTATTCGACTGCACATACAGACTGCAGATCAATATACTTCATGTACAAACATGCAGTTTCAATTACTTATACACAAGTTTTATTTAAAGAAAAGCAAAACACAAAACCACAGCATTTTAGTCAAGGAAGTCAGGAAAATCCCAAGTGCTTTCATGGTTCTTCAGCCACCATCGAAAAAAATACACCTTTTAAACCAGAGTTAAAATAAAGAAATTCAGTAAGCAGACTCAACTGCTTCAGAACACTACTCTGTCTTCCTGCGTTCTTTCCCACCAAAGTGTGCTGTTTAAGGTTCCACAACTGCTATCTTCTTCCTCTTGTTCTTTAGTGAGTTCTACAAAAACCTAAATGAAAGTAAATAAATGAATACAGTATTCAGTACGGCAACTACCTCAAAGAATGTTTAATTAAATCAGAAACAGCATAAGGCTACATCTACATACATTAACCATTCGACTATCAAGAGATATGTTGGCATTAATATTACTTGAACAGAATAACCTCCTTTAATCACAAAGTTGAATGCTATGAGGATTAACAGATTGTTTTCTGATAAATATATAAGTAGCAGTCATAAAAAATGATTTACAAATATTTAAGCAATGTAACTTCAGATATATGAAATAACATCAACAACACCCATTTTCTTTACTAAAGAAACAATACTGAATTTTTCAAAATAAGCAGATGGAGAGCCTAAGGTTGTTTAAGATTATACAAAATTTGGGCATATTGTATAACAATTTGTCTCTGGTTTATAAACACCCTCCTTCTCCAATATAAATCTAAATAATTAGGGGCACCTGGATGGCTCAGTCGGTTAAGCTTCCAACTCTTGGTTTCAGCTCAGGTCATGGTCTCAGCGTCATGAGATCAAGCTCCGCGTAGCTCCACGCTTACGGGGGAGTCTGCTTTCCCTCTCCCTCTGCACCTCCCCTCCCTCACACATTCTCTCTCTCTCAAATAAATCTTTAAAAATAAATAAGTAAATCTAAACAATTAGATATCACTTTCTTATATAAAAGAATTTTTAAAAATTTAACTTTATAGTACCTGTTCCAATGTTGCTTGAGAAAAGCTATATTCTTCAATGGCAAAAGTATGTTTAGCTATTAAAATATGAAAACAATATTTTACTTATTAATATTTCTAAAGAATAAAAATGGCAGTAGCTACTAAGTAGTTAACAATCTGTTTTAAAAAAAAATTCTGTAATCAACTCATTTAAACTTGAAACTGCTAAAACATGTTACTTTCCTCTACCTTGGTTCCCTGAGGCACCCAGGCACCCTACCTGCAATGTTACTTGCCTCACCTCGCCTTTTCCAAATATCTCCTGTTTACCCTCCTGTGTCTTCCTTACTATGCCTTTTCTCATGACTTCTTTGGCTCCCTGCTCCCTATCTCCCATTCCCCGATTTCCATTACAGCCTGTTCTGAACTTCTTGAACTAGATTCTGGATATAGTTCCTACAGCCATATACTTTTTTGGATTTATTTCAGATCCTTTTGCAATCTAATCTAACATCAAATTTTCTGGCTTTCTATTCATTCCCATAGTGAAATTCTCCCCAAGCTTTATTAGGTTGTTTCATAGTTTATAAATTCCATAAAATAATTTGTGTATGAACACCTGTTCCATTCAGGAGCTTAGTTCTTACCACCTGCTACCAGGGTATCTTTATCCTACCAACCATGTATTTTTAAAAATGTCATGTTTCAATAAGTTTCTTCAAGCTTTCAGGAATGTCCACATCCCTACACTATGGATTTTCCCCTCCTCTCTTCTGCTGCCACTGAAGTTTTGCTACCATCGCTACTTCTAGGGCCTGATACAAAATGAGGGCTCTGGAAATTCAATGCTCTTACTTCTGGAATGAACCACTGTGTGCTAATTAAACTGAACTTTCTCACGATGCAATGTGAAAATCCATCGTGATGTCAACTAAAACCGGAAAAGGCTTACACTACAATATATAGCTGACCTACCAAACCTCTACAATGTCAGGGTTTAACCTATATCTTACATTAAATTAACAAAAGGTTATCTTTTTATTTACAATAGCTTCCACAAGAAACAGTCCCAATTTCTAAACTTTTAAATAAAATTCTTTTCTAAATTGAAAGCTACCTTACAATGTTTTCCAAATCTTACCTTCTTCCAGCTTAGAAAAAGATTGTGAAAGAGATGGAACATCTTCCTTAGGAATCTTATAAGCCAAAATAGAAGAAAAACTGGAAATAGATAAAATATAGAAAAATTTTTAAATGACTATTAATATGTTCTAAAGCTAAAGTTCAAACTTTATTTAAAGTTCAAAATTGAACTCCAACAACTTATTTTGGTACATACTTAGAAAAAACATTGTTTTAAATCTTAAAATATTTCCATGCAAAACTCTCTCATTATTACTGATATGAGAACTTTTAAAAGTTTAAATACTATTGAATATTATAAGATCTAATACAAAATTAGATATAAAACCCCAGTTATCAGACTACATTAGTCCAACTGGTGATATTAACAGACCTTTTCTTTTCTAATCCTTAGAGCAATAATCAATTTTTATGATTATGGCTCTACAAAAGAAAATGTAACTAAATTTTTAAAATCTTTACCTCTCCTGACGGCTTGCATTTGGGAAAATATACTGAATTTCTCTTTGAAGGCGGTCTACTTCCAGGGTTTCTATCCAGTCCTTTAACTTTATTTCCAAAAAGTAGCCTTTTCCAAATTTACTCTTCAGATGCTGGACAGTCCCAATACATCTGTAGTGATTTTAAAAGAAAGCTCAGACATAAAATGACTTGACAGTTTCAAAGAATGATTTCTCAAAGGATGATTTAAGTTAAATATCTATGGGATACTTTTAAATGTATAGAGAAGTTGCAAATATAACACAGAGCGTATCTATAAACCCCTCACCCAGTTTCAGTTTCCCTAATATTATGATCTTCTAGAACCATGGTACATTTGTCAAAGTTAAGAAACCAACACTGATATATAACTATTAACTTTATATCTGACTTTATTTGGATTTCACCAGTTTTTCACTAATGTCCTTTTTCTGTTCCAGGATCTATCCAGGATACACACTGCACTTAGACCCCACAGGTCTGTGACAGTTTCTTACTCTTTCCTTCTTTTTTTGCCTTTGACAGTTTTAATAATTGGTCAAGTATTTTAGTAGAATGTCTCTCAATGTGGAATAGTCTGATAGTTTTTTCATTAGACTGGGGTTAGGAGTTTTGGAAGAAATGCCACAGAGCTGAAGTATCTTTCCTATCAGGGGCACATGATATCCATATGACATATCTGTGAAGTTACTATTGCCCTCTTTCCATACATTGGAAGGGTCTGGCTAAATTCAGACTACACTTAGAAGTTGGAGGATTACCTTCCCCTCCCAGAGGGAGCAGTATTTACATATACTGCTTGGAATCTTTCCCATAAGGAAAATCTATCTACTCTCTCCCACATTTATTTTTTCAACCATTTATTTATAAGAGTATGAACTTGAATTATGAATAATTTATTTTATATTTTGGATTATAACCCAAAACAATGCCTAGAAATTTTTTAAAATAACAAATATCATGCATGAAAAACAACATTCTAAGTTACTGAACCATTAAACCAATTACAAATGCAAAGTAGCTAAGCATTTCTTAGAAATAAACTAACATATTTCCAAGTAATTCTACAGCAGAAAGCTAATACTCAAAAACTCAGGTAAGGACACTTTTTTTGGCATTTAAATTTATTATTGTAAGTTTTTGAAATGATTCCTTTCCCCCCCACCCCAACCCCCCGCCAAACAGCATGGCTTTCAGACATTTACCTTAACTGCCCAGATACCATGATGGCCACTCGGTCACAGACAGCCTCTGCTTCCTCCATATAATGAGTGGTCAGAATGGCAGCCCGCTTTTTATTTTTAAAGGCAGTTCGAATTGCTCGCCTATAAAACATAAGTAAAATAAACAGAGCAAAGTATCTGAATGTTAATGAAAATCCCACTATTTGGTTAACTAAAATTTATTAGTATCTATTGCTATAGTTATTACAAACTGCCCAACTATGATTCTTCTAACTTCTTTTCCTTTTTTTTGAAAGTTTTTCAAGTAAACAGAAATTATATGATTTCAAATGTTTTTATACATTAAAAAATAAATGATAAATCTGATGCTTTTTCATGTTGTTAACTAAAACAGACACAAAATCATAGGGAAAACTTAGTATTTCTATCCCACACCTCACACGTTAGACATGGAAATGTAGGCTCGAAGAGTTGGTCAACTAACAAGCACCATGAATTCCTAGGCGTTCCAACATAAACTCAAACCAATGTTATTATGAGAATTAGAACTTAAGCTAAATGACTCAGAAAAAAATCTTTTAAAAGCTATTATGACAGCAGTACTCTTTATCTTAATAATTATACATATATTTTATTCTGGAATAAATAAAATATTATTAATATTTCATGAAAGTATAAAGTATGATGAAATTTAAAGTTTATGGCAGGGGCTCCTGGGTGGCTCAGTCAGTTAAGCCTCTGCCTTTGATCTCATGATCCTGAGATTAAGCCCTGTGTCGGGCTCCCTGCTCAGTGGGGAGTCCATTTCTCCCTCTCCCTCTGCCTCTCCCCACTGCTCGTGCTCACTCTCTCTCAAATAAATAAATAAAATCTTAAAAATAAATAAAATAAAAGTTTACGGGATTCTCTAGAAATCAAAATATTTCATTTTTAATTACTATTTTGTCATTTGTGTAAGATTTTAAATCAATATGTATATATAACTAATATAAAACCATTAGTTATAATAAAACAAATTATTCTTTTATTCTTAAGTATGATCTAGTATAACATGTCTCAAGTATCTTTAATGTCATACTCACCACATGTGCTGCTTGGCTTTAGGATCCATACCTGTAGATGGTTCATCTAGCAGGGTAATGTGAGGATTCCCCAGCATACTCAGGGCAAAACACAACTAGATAGAAAGAAAATGGGGAGGGGACTAATATTTGCATAAGAAATTTTATCAAGACAGTATCAGGCTCTAAACTATGAATAAGCACGCATCTGTTGTTTAAAAAAGTACCTTTCGCTTGATTCCTGCAGGTAGTTTCTTTATAGTTTTCTGAAGATGTTCTTTTAAATCAAGTGCATTTGTTATCCTACAAAATAGGTAATATAAAATGACTATATTATCACTCACTGTTTGTGATCTTTGTGATCATTGACACGTCTTTTTTCCAGGACACTCAGCAGGAGCTTACTATAAACTAGACCTTCAATCTACATGATCATAAACAAATCACTATCTTGATAAAAAGGTTCACTTTAAGTTTGACATTTACAGGTATATTCATTCTGTAATTAAAAATAGAAAAATTACCTTTTTATTTTTATAACTATCATGATTCTGTAAAGAATAAATGAAAAAGTAATGACCATTTTCTATGAACAGTATGACCCACAAAAAACATTTTTAAAAATTAAACTTTTAAAATGTGAAATGTAGGGGTGCCTGGGTGGCTCAGTGGGTTAAGCCTCTGCCTTCGGCTCAGGTCATGATCTCAGGGTCCTGGGATTGAGCCCCGTATCGGGCTCTCTGCTCAGCAGGGAGCCTGCTTCTCCCCTCTCTCTGCCTACTTGTGACCTCTCTCACTCTCTCTGTCAAATAAATAAATAAAATCTTTAAAAAAAATGTGAAATGTAAACCTTTCTCTGGGTAATGAAAAGGTTTTAATTTTACCGATTTATGACTTCTTTCACGTCACTTGAGCTCATTCCTTTCACAGCTCCATAAATTTCAAAATGTTCCCGCAATGTAATATCCGGCCACAGTGGGTTTATCTGAGGACAGTATCCCATATACTTAATGGAATCATCATCTTCAGCTGGCTCTGAAGAATAATCTCCAAGAAACACCTACAGAAAAACAAACTAATTTTTAATAAGTTTTGGCTTAATTTACATTGTGAAGACGTGGTAAGTGAATTAATTCAAACTTTCCTAGAACAAGGGTAATAGTAAGTCAAAATTTTATTCCTTTTGATGAAGAAAGGACATACATAGGTAAATCAGTGACATGGCCCAAAGGGGAGATCAGGAATGCAGGTTGATTGAAAGGGCAAACTCCAATTTTAACTAGGATGATCAAGGGATCTCACCGGAAGGTCTTTTTTGTGCCATGGAGGTAAAACAAATTAAATCATTTAGATTTCCACAGGGTAAGGAACACTAAATATAAAGAGTAGTTAAGGCAAAAACCCAGAAGAGTGTGCCTTGCATTTTCTGGGAAATCACTAGGCCAGTGTGGTTGGTTTAAAGTAAGAAAGGGGGGGGAGCAGAAGACAAGATCAGAGCAGTTTTGTGAAGTTCCACAAAGTGGTGATATGCTTACAATCAAAGGCTAATTAATGGCAGGGTCAATATTAGCTCCTACACCTCCTGAAGTTAATAAAACTGTCTTCTACAGATCAGGCTGGCAGCAGGTCCGTCCACTGAATCCTGGTAGGCCAGAAAAGAGTGGAAGGAAATATTCAACAAGCTGAATGGGAAAAATATGCAGCCAAGAATTCTTTATCCAGGTTGTCATTTAGAATAGAAGGACAGATAAAGAGTCTCCCAGAGAGGGGTGCCTGGGTGACTCAGTCAGTTGAGTGCCTGACTCTTGTTTTCGGCTCAGGTCATAATCTCATGGGTCATGGGATGAAGCCCCACACTGCGGTCCACATGCGGTGAGGAGACTGCTTGGTGACTCTCTCCCTCTACCCCTCCCCTTCTCACTCTCTGTCTCTCACTCTCTAAAGTAAATAAATAAATCTTAAAAAAAAAAAAAAGGAGTTTCCCAGATGAACAAAACTATTTTTATTAGTTCATGACCACTAAACCAGCCCCGCAAGAAATTTTAAGGTGGACTCTTCGAGTGGAGGGAAAAAAAAAGGTCAAAAGCAACAAAGACTAGAAAGGACCAGAGAACATCACCAGAAACACCAATTTTACAGGTAACACAATGGCATTAAATTCCTCTTTCAATAATCACTCTGAATGTAAACAGACTAAATGGTCCAATTTTAAGACATAGGGTATCAGAATGGATTAAAAAAACAAAATCCATCTATATGCTGCCGACAAGAGACTCATTTTAGACCTAAAGCTGAAGTAGTCATACTTCCATCAAACAAACTAGATTTTAAAACAAAGACTGTAAAAAGAGATGAAGAAGGGCATTATATCATAATTGAGGGGTCTATCCATCAAGAAGATCTAACAATTGTAAATATTTATGCCCCAACTTGGGAACACCCAAATATACAATTCAATTAATAATAAACATAAAGAAATTCACTGATAATAATACAATAAGGTGACTTCAACACCCCACTTACAGCAATGGACAGATCACGTAAGCAGAAAATCAGTAAGGAAACAACAGCTTTCAGTGACACACTGGACCAGATGGACTTAACAGATATATTTGGAACATTTCATCCTAGAGCAGAAGAATACACATTCTTCTCGAGTACACATGGAACATTCTCCAGAACAGATCACGTACTAGGTCACAAATCAACCCTCAACAAGTACAAAAGACTGAGATCATACCATGCATATTTTTAGACCACAGCACTATGAAACTTGAAGTCAACCACAAGAAAAAATTTGGTAAGACCACAAATACATGGAGGTTAAAGAATATCCTGGGTTAACCAGAAAATTAAAGAAAAGAAAAATACATGGAAGCAAATGAAAATGAAAACAGGACAGTCCAAAACCTCTGGGATGCAGCAAAATCAGTTCTAGGAGGGAAGTATATTATAATACAGGTCCACCTCAAGAAGCAAGAAAAGTCTCAGATATACAACCTAGCCTTACACCTAAAGGAGCTAGAAAAGGAACAGCAAATTAAGCCTAAAGTCAGCAGAAGGAAACTAACAAAGATTGCTGCATTAATACACAATATAGAAACAAGCAAAAACAGTGGAACAGATTAACAATACTAAGAGCCGGTTCTTCAAAAGAATTAATAAAATTGATAAACCTCTAGGCAGACTTATCAAAAAGAAAAGAGAAAGGGCCCAAATAGATAAAATCATGAATAAAAGTAGAGAGATCACAACCAAAACCACAGAAAGACAAATAATGACCAGACAATGCTATGAAAAATTATACGCCAACAAACTGGGCAACCTGGAAGAAATGGACAAATTCCTAGATATCTACAAACTAACAAAGCCAAAACTGAGAGTAAGAAACAGAAATTTTGAACAGACCCAAAACCAGCAAAGAAATTAAATCAGTAATCAAAAATCTCTCAACAAACAAGTCTAGGGATGGATGGATTCCCAGACATTTTAAGAAGAGTTAATACCTATTCTCAAACTATTCCAAAAAATAGAAATGGAAGGAAAACTTTCAAATTCATACTATGATATCAGCATTACCTTGATTCCAAAACCAGAGACCACATTAAAAACGAGAATTCCAGGCCAATATCCCTGATGAATATGGATGCAAAAATTCTCAATAAAATACTAGTGAATCAAATTCAACAGTACATTAAAAGAATTATTCGCCCTGATCAATTCATGTTTATTCCTGGGTTGCAGAGATGGTCGAACATTTGCAAATCAATCAATATGATACACCACATTAATAAAAGGATAAGAACCATATGATCCTGTAAATAGATGGAGAAAAAGCATTTGACAAAAATACAGATCTTTTCCTGATAAAAACTCTCAAAAAGTAGGGATAGATGGAACATACCTCAATATGGCCTTTGCATAAAGGCCATATATGGAAGACCCACAGCTCACCCTTAACGGGGACCAAGACTAGGACATCCACTCTTACCATTACTATTTAACATAAGCCTTACCTCAGCAATCAGACAACAAAGAGAAACCAAAAGTATCCAAATTGGCAAGGACAAATTCAAATTTTCACTATTTGCAGATGACATACTTGTAGAAAACCTGAAAGACTCAACCAAAACATTGCTAGAACTCATACGTGAATTTAGTGAAGTTGTAGGATATAAAATCAATGTGCGAAAATCTGTTGCATTTCTGTACACCCATAATGAAGCAGCAGAAAAATAAATCAAAGAATCGATCCCATTTGCAACTGCACCAAAACCAGTTAAGATACCTAGGAATAAACATAACTGAAGAAGTATAAGATCTGTACTCTGGAAACTATGGAAGATGCTCAACATCACTTTATCGCTCACCATCAGGGAAACACGAATCAAAACCACAATGAGATGCCACCTCACAACTGTAAGAACGGCTAAAATTAACAACGAGAAACAACAGGTGTTGGCAAGGATGCCAAGAAAGGGGAACCCTCTTGCACTGTTGGTGGGAATGCAAACTGGTGAGGCCACTCTGGAGAACAGTTTGGAGATTCCTCAAAAAGTTAAAAAGAGGGATGCCTGGGTGGCTCAGTTGGTTGAGCAGCTGCCTTTGGCTCAGGTCATGATCCCAGCATCTTGGGATCGAGTCCCGCACCGGGCTCCTTGCTCCGCGGGGAGCCTGCTCCTCTCTCTGCCTCTGCCTGCCTCTCTGCCTGCTTGTGTTCTCTCTCTGTTAAATGAATAAATAAAATCTTTAAAAAAAAAAAGTTAAAAACAGAAGTACTTTGTTAATACTACTAATAATATAAACAATAAATATATATAAAATAAATAAATAATAAATAAATAAATAAATAAATAAATAATCCAGCAATTATACTACTAAGTATTTACCCAAAGGATACAAAAATACAGATTCGAAGAGGCACATGCACCCTGATGTTTATAGCAGCATTATCAACAATAGCCAAACTATGGAGAGAGCCCAAATGTCCATCAACTGATGAATGAATAAATGATACACACACACACACACACACACACATACACACACACACACTGGAATATTACTCAGCCATCAAAAAAGAATGAAATCTTGCCATTTGCAATGATGGGGATGGAGCTACAGCATATTATGCTAAATGAAATAAGTCAGTCAGAGAAAGACAAATATGGATGATCTCATTCATACGTGAAATTTAGGAAATAAAACAGATGAACATATGGGAAGGGGAAAAAGAACAAAAGGAGATAGGGAAACAAGCTATAAGTGACTCTTAATGATAAAGAAAAAAATGACAAGAGGGTTACTGGAGGGAAGCGGGTGGGGGATGGGCTTGATAGGGGATGGGTATTAGAGAGGGCACTTGTGATGAGCTCCAGGTGTTGTATGTATGTGATGAATCACTGAATTCTACTCCCGAAACCAATATGCACTGTATGTTAACTAACAAAATTAAAAAAAAAAAAAAGACTGTCTTCCATTAAGTAGGAAGACAAATCACGCATGCATGTAATAATTATAAAAGCAGAAATACTATGTGTGAAAATTTTATTGTGTACATTATTTTCAAAGATAAACAAAAAATCATAATTTGATTAAGCTATACTAAAAAATTATTACTATAAACATAAAATCCTAATCTGCCATTAAGAAATTTATTTTAACTAAAAATGTAAATCATAGTCAGCATCTCCCACACCCTTATATATCATACCTGGCCTGAAGTTGGTTCAATATCACCAACCAGAATATTGATAATTGTGCTTTTGCCTGCACCATTTGGACCCAGTAGCCCCAAGATCTCTCCTAAAGAAATTGAAAGAAAAATCATCATATGCAAATCAAACTAAAAATGGAAATTACTCTTCTGGAAAAATTATTTAGGAAAAAACAAATACCAGCCTTTTTTCACACAGAAAGAGACATATTTAGTTGCCACTTTCTTTACTTTTCTTGTAAGAAGAAAATCTTTCTTGTCATCATATTCTTTATGCAAATTGCTGACCATAATGGCTGGCTTCTAATAAGGGAAATAGGATATAAAAAGAGAATAAATCATGAAATGACAGGCTGCCCACAATTCATGTCCATATATCATAAGAACTATATTCACTAATAAGAGATATATTATGTAAATAAAGATCCATTTATGACTGAAATAATGGCTTATTCAAAAGTAAGTAGACAAATACATTTTTTCAAAGAGAAGACCTTTTTTCATATTGATTCATATGAAAAGTATTTTTCAGATAAATTCCTATACATGAGGAACTGATTGATGACTGCACATATACTAAGACTTGTGATAAAGACTAACTTACCTCCTCACAACACTGGCAACTCATTAGCTCTTTGACCTTTAGTCTCTCAGCTTTGACATCTTCATCTTCATCCTCATTGTTTGGTGGTTCTGGATACTTCCTATTTTTGGACTTTGTTGAAAGAGTCCTACATATATAAAGATAATAGATTTTCAAATAATTAACAGAGTAAGAAATTCAAGCACCCCATGGAGAAAAGACCAAAAAAAAATACACCAATCTGAGATCTGTGATCTTATTTCTGAAAGGTGGAATTACAGAGCTATTTTTCACTCGTGGATCCATTTGGATGATGTTATCAAAATTCATTCATTTTTAACATTATATATGACTGGTATGTGTCACGTACTATTTCATGCAAACATAAAAAGATTTTTAAAAAGTATATAGCCATCCCTCAAAGAATTTACAGTGTGGGTATAAATGACATTGTCCCAGTCAGAGTGGATACAGAGAGCTGAACTCAGAACTCACAGGATCACTAGAAAAGTAGGCAGAGGAAAAGTGCTTCAAAAGGATATTTTGAAGTGTAATAGAGGAAAAGAGGTAAAACAAGAAGTTGACATTATGGACAACAAAGGAACAAGAGAAAAGCATAAGTAAGGAGGAAGAAGTCAATCATACTAAAGTAGCCCTTGAGGTGAGTATGGAGAGCCTACTTGATGAGAGATAGAGGAAATCATTAGTCACCTTACTGAAAATAGCATTAGCAGAGAAGCAAGTGCAGAAACCAGACTGTAAGGAGTTAAGAAGTGAATGGGAGGTGAGGAACTGGAAGTAGAAGCTTCTTGGCTATGAAAGAAAAGACATATGGGACAAGAGCTAGGGGGATCCAAGTTTAAATGAGATTTAGGAGTTCTGATTTCTATTAGTTTATTTCATATGAGAAAGGTAACTCCCTCCCCAGAGAAAAATACCCTATTTAGATCCCAAACGGAAAGATACAGAAAGAGAAAATAAAAATAACAGAGCAACATCCTTAAGTAGACAGAATAAACAAAGACATGGATAACAGGAGGGTGCCTCTCCCTCTGGGACTAGGAAAAGGCAAAAATGATAAAAGAGATAAAAGTGTGTGAAAATTTCTAATTAAGTGCTTCTGTTTTCATAGACGGCAAGATCATCTACTGAGAAGTAGAAAACGAGGTGAGGTGAACTGGAGAATTTGAGGAATACAAAGAAGGCTTGGGATAACTATCGAAAAGAGATAGGAAGAAAATGGGGTAACAAGTGTTAAAACAAAGCTGAATTTATACAGGATAAATCTGTTGTATTAGCAAGCTGCACTGTTATGTTAATTTTCTCTGCCTTGTAAGTAGACTTACCAAAAATTATGATTTTTAGCAGATAAGTCAAAGAAATACAGAAGTTGAATACAGGGTGCTGAAAGAGGGTGAAAGTGATGAATCACATGAGTGAAGCTGAATAGAGAAAAGGTGAAAACAGTGATTAGTAGATACATTTGAAGAACAGAATAAACTCAGGGGTTGAAACCACAGCAGAAAAGTCCAATAAGACTAATAAAACAAGAAAGCTGGAAAGATGAAATGTTACTGGTAGCATGGGACACAGATGAAGCGAAGAGCAGTGATGGCAGGGCTCTGACCGAAATCAACACATGAGTGCACAGAAAATCAGAAACTGAAGGATAGGTTGTTAGAAAGGTTATCTCAGTGGATGCTGATTCTCTCCCAAGATGACGCAGGATAAAGAAGGAGAGCCAGATGCTAAGTCCTCAGTGGATAATAAATATGTTCACAGCAACATTATTCATAATGGCCAAAAAATAGAAACAACCCAAATGCCTATCAACCGATGAATAGAGAAGTCAAGTGTGTTATTTCCATGCAGTGTAATATTACTAAGAAAAGAAAAAAGTAATGAAGTATTGTTACCTCATGAACCTTCAAAACATTATAAATAAAAGAAGCCAGACATGAGAAGACTGTATATTGTATAATTCCATTTATATAAATGTTCAGAATTGGCAGATCTATAGCAACTAGATGAGTAGATTAGTGGTTATACAAGGCTGTGGACATGCATAAGGGGGCGCCCACTGATGACTCTAAGGGTTTTTTTTGAGAGTGAAGGAAATTACCTAAAACTAGATTATAGACTATGTAAATATACGAAAAAACATTAAAACTTTTTTAAAAATTAACTGACCTGAAAAAAGGATCCTTTCTTATTGACCTGCCTCCATATTTTTTCTCATAGTACTGTAAAAGGAAAATCCAGAGTACACACTGCAGGTAAGGCTACAAGAAGAACACATAAGAGGGCATGACTCCATCTTTCTTTCCGCCCCCATATCAATAGAACAAAGGCCACATACGTCAGGTTCCTTACCATCACACCAAAATAATCGTTATTTTCTCCACATGCGTAGGAGTTAAGAATTTTAATGCAAACCAACACAGATTTTTAGTAAAATAATCCTTCACATATTTTTCTACCTCTATAAAGTTCATTGGTTGTCAGCTTCATAAAATATAATCAAAGAAAAAAAGTCGTTTTTGTTTCTGAGGAAGCCAGAATTACAACTAAATAGAATAACATAAGAAAGCCAAATATATTAAAATGGACATATTCAAACAAGGTATTACCACCAAAATGTATATTGGATGGCACTAACTAACCCACCTGACTTTTCAAGACACCTTCTTTCTTATGCAATGCGGTAAAAACTAAAAAGAGAGCTAAAATCATACAACCAAACTGCTCTGAAGGTAGCATGCTAAGGTCAACATTTTTATTATTTCTTACCGATATAACAGCCACCAAAAGCCTATCCCATGGATTATAGGTGTCTTCATTTTTTCGAATATTCTTCCAAGAAATCTAAGACAAAAAATTTTGAAAATTGATATGCTGCTGTGATAAAATGATATAATGGTATTTGGTCTTTGACCCACTTCCAAGGACACAGCTTCTAAATACCCTTGGAATTTACTGAGTGACAGAGGTTCAAGGAGCACCTTTTGTTATTTAAAATAAGCCCCAATCAACCAAAACAGTTTATGCTACAGACAGGACTCTTGCAGGAAGGTGCTGTTTGCCCAGGAACCAACCAAGTGATTAGAAGGTGGGAACTTCCAGCCTCATCCACGGATGAAAAGGGGAGAGGGGCTTAAAGACTGATTATCTCATTGTGCCTCAGTCACGAAACCTCCATAAAATCCTCCATGTTAAGCACAGGGTTTGGAGTTTCCAGGATGGTGAACACATCCACATGCTGGGAGGGTGGCATACTCAACACTCCATGAGGACAAAAGCTCCAGTACTTGGGACCCTTCTGGACTTTGCCTTCCCTATCTCTGAATCTACTTATTTGCATATCCAATATAATAAACTGATAAAAGTACATAAAGTGTTTCCCTAAATTCTGTAAGTCATTGTAACAAATTATTGAACCTGTCAAGGGATCATAGGAACCCTGGATTTGTAGCCCCCTCAGACACAATAAGGATGGGCTACCTGCAGACCCACCACTTGGATCTGGCATCTGAAATGAGGGGGGCAGTCTTGTGGGACTGAGTCCTTAACCCTGAACGTAGCCCTGAGTCTGCACTAACTCCAAGTAGTTAAGTGTCAGAATTGCTTTATGTGAGGGAAAAATCCACACATTTGATGTCAGAAGTGTTGCAAGTAGTACTTTTTTTACAGCTGCAATGTGAAGGAATATTTAGATTAAAATGCATTTTGTTCAGCAAACACGTATTCTCTATACGTAAGTTAGGTATTAATATTAATAGCTGTGATTTCTACTTAGATTAAAACCTTCCCCACCCAAAGTATTTCTATCTGGGGATGTATAAATTAAACATGTTAAAGTAAAGCAAAAAGTAAGTGGAGGAGGAGAGAGGGGAGGGCCAGTGTGTAGAATTAAGTCAGCAATCATTCTAAATCACTAATCCAGCATTTAATTTTTTTAATCACATATAAATTTTTTCAATTATCCAAGCTTAATAAAACTAATGTTTTATTTTTTCTTTGAAAAAAGTCTCTTACGCTTTATTTTCTCTCATCCTTCTATAGTACAATACATTATTCCATCCCTGAAAAACTCCCCCAAAACAAACACTGGCTAAAATCAGATCATACTTGGAATTTACGTACATCCTTTTAGGAATCAAAGAACAAATAACTGAGACTTTACGGCTTAAAAACATACTTGAAAAGATTTCCCAGTAATCTTAAACTGCTGCTTAATAACATTCAAATCTAGTAAATAGCAGCTAAGCTGTTGGTTTTTTTTTAACTATATTCAGTATAAGAACTAAGATCTCAAAGATTAGGCAGTATTTATGCTTTACAAATATTAAAACATATAACAGACCTACCTTTATGAAACAAATTAGACAACCTAGAAGTGGATAGATCGGAATGACTATGGAAAAGGTATAATGAAGAACAGCTGTAACTGTGTATCCCATAAAGAAGGTTATTTCGGTGATTGCAATGCAAGCTAACGCAGTCTAAAGAGAAAAAATGAGAAAACAAGTGAAAAAGTGTTTAGCAATTTTATACAAACTCACTTCTAAGTTTGTGCCTCGGCATTTACTATGTTTTCAATCCTCTAATGAAACATGGAACCATGTGATACTTAAGCCAGGAGGCACCAGGCCCAGCTGTTTGCCACCAGCATCCTTGCCATGTAACTCTTAAACGCCTTCGGTACCATGCGTTTGTGGAATGGATGATGCAGAAGACAAATATACACACAAAGACATGCTGCTAGCTATCTACCTAAGTTCTGTGCTTAGAAAAGACATTAACATTTTGAACATGATCCTGAAAGAGTTCATGACTTTCAAGTAAGTTACCATGAAACGCTGGGGTGAAATAACACAAAACATGACTTACCACAGAATAGATAAATGACCAAAATTCTTTGGTATTCAAAATTTTTTTAAAAGTGAAGGAGGTAACATAGGTAAACAGAATGACTGATGGAACATAACCAATAAGGCAAAAAACCTGTAAAACAGAAATGTGTATTTTCATGTAAAAGTATGAATAGCTAGATATATATGATATAAAACACCAGTTGTATCAAAATATTAAGGAATGATTATTCTTGAAATTTTATTGCTCAACCGATCACTCCAAAAACTGAAATTGTAGTTACTTGAGGAATTACCACGTACATTTTTCCTAAATCAGTAAAACTCATACTTTTAACTACCTGTTAACACAATCCTGAAAAAGTAATTTACACTGAACACTATTTCTAGTTCTTTCTTATGCCAGCCAAAATACTGTCTCTAATCATGTTATAAAATTAAGTATACTAGCTGGTTACATCTTTATCCTTCTCAATCAACTATCAGCTACTATTTCAATATATAGCATTCAATGCATTTGGTAAATATTTAAGAAAAACATTTATTAATTTATAAAGCAGAAATTAATATATCAAGTCAGTATTATCTGTGGCAAAATGATAAATTACTTTCAGAAACCCCAACCTCACCTAGTTCTATTTTCCCTTTTTCCTAATATAAATTATTCACATGAAGGGTCATATACATGTGGACATGAATGCAAGCCATACTCTTCCTTAGTATTTTCAATGGTATTTTTTTTTCAATGGTATTTTAAATTATGGAATAAAAGAGCTTCTTTGTGAAATTATTTTCAGGCATAGAGACAAGGGAGACATTTTAAGGAAGGACTGGTTAATTATTCCTATTATACACAAGTATGCAGTCTACAGAAAGACCACCTCAGTCTCAAGGAATTATTTTATAATGTTGGCTAGTTGTTGTTTTTTTAAAAATCATTTATAGTAATATAAATTGCATTATCAGTATCATATACAATGATTAAATAGATACATAGGTTCTACTATTAAAAAAATTAATATCCAAATTACTTGAAGAACCACTTGTCATGTTTATAAATACTTAGTTTTTAAAAATAACATTTCATCTATAAATAGCATGAGTACAAGTAATGTTAACTTACCACAGAAAGAAACTTTATAGCATAAAAATATAATCCATAATGAAATGCAAATAAACTTCCTAGCATCAAAATAAGAACAAGAAAAAATAAGGGGATATCAACAATAGCTTGTCCAACCCAATATGCAGATGGCAAAAGTCCTGAAAGTTTAAGCTGGGTATAAGCTTTGATCTACAAAACAAAAAGAGGGAGGAGGGAAAACTGATTTTAATTGTAAACATTTCACACACAAAAAACTCTAGCAAAAAATTGTGGAACTCTTAATTTTATATCAACAAAACAATACAGGTCACATTCCAGGCCTCCAGGTAATAAGAACCCTCCTACAATTAAATATAAATTTCATATAGTCTTTAATTTGGCTCAGTTCTGAGATGTAACAGTTTTCACAAAATTTTTCAGAACCAGAATTCAGTAGAGTTAAGAAACACAAAACTAAAATAAAGCAAAAAGTGTCATGGGGGTTATAGCTGTGCAAACAATAAGTAGCTAAAACAATGTTGCTTTAATGACTCTGTGGAAGTAGATGAAAGATATGTTCAAGCAGAAAACAGATTCTCGGTGCGCCTGGGTGGCTCAGAGGGTTAAAGTCTCTGCCTTTGGCTCAGGTCATGATCTCAGGTCCTGGGATAGAGCCCTGCATCGGGCTCTCTCTCGGGCTCTCTGCTCAGCGGGGAGCCTGGTTCCTCCTCTCTCTCTGCCTGCCTCTCTGCCTACTTGTGATTTCTCTCTCTCTCTGTCAAATAAATAAATAAAATCTTAAAAAAAAAAAACAAAAACAAAACAGATTCTCATTTTTAAAAATTAACCTTTCATGAAAAACTAATAAACTGCCAAGTGTCTTTGGGACTTATATAAGACTTTCAGCTAAAGTGTGAAACTCTGTACTGATAATTCATTTTAGCCTTTTATATCCTCCTGTGTAGTATAAAAATGTAATTTTACAGGTAATTAGCATTTTCATGTATACAAACAGTAAACTTAAATGATCTGAGTTTTCCTCTCTCATCTTCTCATTATAATTTGAAATTTCAAAAAATATTTTACAAGTCCAAATACCTAATGATTTTATTCAGTTGATTTTTGGCATCTATAAAAACATATACTCCTAATAATTAAATATATTATATGAAAGAGTAGCCGGAGAGATAACAGAAGCATGGAATATAAAGATTAGTTAAGAAGGAGAGGAAAAGTGATAAAAAATGGACTTTTGTGTTCAATGAATTATAAGAACAAAAATATAAACAATGTAAGTATGAAAACATAAACCAAGTCAAATAGAGTTATTCTGGCTCATCCAATGCTTTTGTCATTCATACAATGCTGGTGGGAATATAAAACAGAATATCCACTCTGGAAAACTGTTTGACAATTTCTTATAAAACTAAACATGGAATCACCATATGACACAGCAACTGTACTCTTGGGCATTTATCCCAGAGAAATGAAAACTTACGTTCACACAAAAACCTATACACAAATGTTCATTGCTGCTTTATTCATAATAGTCAAAAACTGAAAACAATCCAGATCCACACCATGGAATACTATGCAGCAATAAAAAAGAATAGGCTACTGATACATGTAAACAAATTGAATCTCCAGGGAATTCTCCTAAGTGAAAAAAATCTAACTCCTCTCAAAAATAAGTTATGATTCCATATATACATTTTCAAAATATCAAAATTACAGAAATAGAGAATAGATTAGTGGTTGCCAGAGGTCAGGGAAGGGGTGGGTATGTGGGCTTGAAACGGGCAATAGGAGGGATCTCTGTGGTGAAGCCACAGTTCTCTATCTTGACTATATCAACGTCCATATCCTGGGATTTTACTATTATGCCACAATTTTATAAGATTATTATTGAGGTGAAGTGAGTAGGATATAGAGGATCTCACTGTATTATTTCTTAATACCTAATATGAATCTACAATTATCTCTAAATAAAAATTTGAATTAAAAAACATTTAAGTTGAAACAAAAAAGAGAAAAATGCAATCGTCTAGTTTTACATGTGAGTTGTGGTGTTATGGGTATTTTTAAATTTTCTTATGCTTTCCTATATTTTTTTTTTGAAGATTTTATTTATTTATTTGAGAGAGAGAGAGAGAGAGAGCAAGCGCACCAGCAGAGGTGGGGAGCAGGGGCAGAGGCGGAGGGAGAAGCAGACTCCCTGCTCAGCAGGGAGTGCCATTCAGGGCTTGATCCCAGGACCTGAGCTGAAGACAGATGCTTAACTGACTGAGCCACCCAGCCACCCCGTTCCTACATTTTCTAAATTAGAACAATGAATATATATATATTTGTAACAGAACAAAAATGAATATATTTTTAAAATATCTCCTGAGACTCCTGTATCACTTTTCCACTAAAGAAAATTATTAAAATATGTAATTGTCTGCTCTAAGACTTCATTATTTGTCACATTGGGTAAATTAATTTAGACAATCTGTTTCTACTGAACTAAGAAGACATATGGAGAATGAGAACTTTGATTAGAGGAGTAAGAGGGACAATGTCTTCAGAGTAGGACAGTGTCTGCAAGAACACCATGTGCTTGAGGACAGAAGACAAAGGAGCAGAAAAGAAAGTGAAAGGATACCGAACAACCTCTGTACACAGCAATTTTTCCTAGGCTCTGGTGATCACAATCATTATCTACCTATTTTTTTCATTTCACAAAAATTAAGTATCTTGTACATTCAACACATTCCATTAAAGGTTAAGGAAGAGAGGAAGGTTAGTGTACCTATTAAGAACATACAGATCCACTACTTAAACGAGATGAGACAACATGAGCACATGACTATGACCACTCCCATCCCCACTTCCTGACCTACAAATAAAGTCGGTAACATAAAACTTAAGTCACAATGTTTTAAGGATCAAAGTATGTAACTTTTGAAGCATGTGACAGGGACTCAGGTAATAAATGATAGTTATTACTATTACTATATTAAATATGTTTATTCTCCATTTACTTACTCCTAAAATATAAGTCTTGCACTCATGCAAAGAAGGTTATTATTTTGTATGAGATTTCTCATTAACAAACTTTACCTGTAATTTTAACTCAATCATTACCTTATGATTCTCTGCATTTTCCATGGCAAAGTAAGGCGGCATTGCAGTAACAATGATTCCCAGTAAAGCTGCTTGAAAATACAGCTCAATTTTAAAAACTATGTCGGTAATTTCCTGAAAGACAATCAGAGTAAGAAATGAAACTGAGAATCACTTTATATCATCTTAGTACTTGCTAAATAAAAGTCTATCAAAACCTCTGAAGAAACACACTAGGATATCTATCCTAGGCATAGTCTGTGTGAAAAATCCGGTGGCAGAGTTAATAGGCGGTGAGTTACAGGACCAGCTCTGCCACTTAATAATTAGCTACATAATTTCAAGAAAATCATATTTCCTTTTCTTATCTACAACACAGAATAATAAGGCATTTAAATTAAGCTTTACCATTTAATTAAAAATAATAATGTACATGAAAAAGCAGTTACCATGTCCACCAGTAGTCCTATGCAATGAACAGGACTGTGTCAGAATGATTTTTGATGCATTCATTGGTTGCTGAGACTGTAAGCCATTTGGGATCTCGGGGATCTCTTCCTTTTGAAAAAGCTGTACTTTGGAACAATCTCCTATGGAAACAGGAATTTCTTCTCCCCAGCAGGGGGAGGCTGTAACTCCCACAGGCCTCAATGATCCCTAGCTGCCCCAAAGATTCAAGTACAGAAGGAAACTTTTCCAGACAACTAAACAGCTGGTGGCCCAAATACAAACTACCCAGAACCAAGTGCACTGTATTACCCCTGCCCTCAACAGGTACAAGGGTCTTCTGGAAGGTGGGAGAGATAACGAAAACTAGAACTGATGTAGTGATGGATGCGGAACTCTATGAACATAATAAAAACCATTGGATTGAAATGAGTTAATAGTGTATGAAGTATATCTCAAAAAAATTGTTAAAGCAACAGAAAGTAAAAAATGCTATTACAGAAAGGTATCTGTCCATTTATCTTTCTTATGTGAAAAATAAAACATAAGGGTGAGAGAAAAATGTTGACTATTTTTCTGAAGACTTAATTTTCATATTTATAACCCAACAGTCCTATCTAGAAGAAAATGACTGTATGAGCAACTTCTCAAGTTTCTTTCAATACCCCAGTAAGAGATTTTTAGATGAACAATATTCATTTTTAAATTATCTTAATTTTTCTCGTATGATTAATACAAACAATACTTCGGCTTTATAAAAATATCAGTACCAAAATATATATATATATATAACTACCAAGAGAGAACTTACTTGACACTGAAGCAAACTAATACTGGGCACACCTAAACCCAGACGTAAAGCATCCTCAACTCAAGTTTTAGTGAGACTAAAAACTGTCACAAGATGAACATCTACAGATTTCCTTTGTATTAGGACTTGGCTTTTATTACACACATGTGCACACATACACTTTTTTTTTTACACACTTTTTAAAGTTTGCTTACTTGAAAGAACGGGGTATTCCAGACCTGGATGCTTTCGGTCACATTTAAATGATAAAGATAGTAATTACTGATAATATTCATCAATACAGGTAAAGAACAAACCATAGTAGTGTTGAAAACAGCTGTAAAAACATAGTCCTACGATTTAAAAAAAGTGTTATTACATACCATATAGAAATACATTACTACTATGTACTAAGCTTTTCTCACAGACTAAGGGAATCCTCACTAACTAAAAGTTGATTGAACAAATTATAGATAATATTCAATAGATAAAGACAGACAGATAAAGATAACCTGGTTTACAGTCTATAAATATTTTGGTATTTTAAACAAAAATAGAACACACACAAAAATAGAACACAAAGATTTAAATTAAATTTTTTACAGTTTTATATATTGGTCATCCACCAGGTCATAAAATACATTAAAAACACAGCTAGATATGTCCAAAAGCAAACTCTAATTTCCAACTAATGAGGTCAAATCAGCAAACGATTGACTTTAGAGAAAATATCTTAATGTTCTGGGGCGCTTGGGTGGCTCCGTGGGTTAAAGCCTCTGCCTTCAGCGGCTCAGGTCATCATCTCAGGGTCCTGGGATTGAGCCCCGCATCAGGCTCTCTGCTCACAGGGAGCCTGCTTCTCTCTCTCTCTCTCTCTGCCTACTTGTGATCTCTCTCTCTCTCTCTCTGTCAAATAAATAAATAAAATTAAGAAAAATATATCTTAATGTCCTATAACTTTCAAATAGGTATTCACTCACATATATTACTCTTACCTTTTCTGAATACATCACATTTAAAGCTGCACTATGGGGAGCAGCAGACACATAGTCACTGTCATTAAACATTGTCACCATTATGTTCTGGCTTGTGAAAAAGCTAGTAAGATCACTGATATCGGCGTCTGGTATGAGAACATAAGCAAATAATAAAGAATCAGTTTAAATAAGAGACAGACCCAGACTTTTAATAACATTGGAAAGAGCTTTTTTAAAAAAAAAAGATTATCTTCATTGGACAAGACATGATTAAGAAAACTGGCCCTGGAGCCAGTCAGCTTGGATTCAAATCCAAGTCAATACATACACAGGCTTTAAAAACAGAACCTGGCACAGTAATTGTACAAATTTTAGCTCCTGCTTTTGCTACTATTGTTATGTTGAAAGTTTACCTATAATCCTCACACCAAATTTGGTTAAACTGTGAGAATAAAAATCTGGCAATTTTATGTAGTAAGAGAACCTGCTAGGCTCAGAAAGGTAGAACCAAGGAGGATGTGGAGTCAGGTAACATCACTCCTTAGAAGATTTCTGTGAGCTCCGAATAGGCAAATTTTATGTCAATTGCCTCAACTGCCTTAAAATATTAAGCCACATAATCGGTATTATGATTATCATATCATAATATGATAAATCACATAATCATAATCATAAACCATCTATATGCTTAATCATAAACCATCTACATTCCTTAAATTGCCTGGAGCCAAGGGAAAGATGATGGATCCTGTCTGAGGTTTAAGTCTATACCAACAAGTCTGATGAACGGAAACTGCTCCCCTTCCATCTCCACAAAACCCAGAAAGGACAAATGTGACTTTGAGAGAAATCAAAACCAAGCAAAGGAAACCACTATCAGTAATTAGAAATAGTACGGCAGGTGGATCAGACTCCGCACCAAAACTGAGTGTCAGAGGGAATGGTGCTTTGAGGGCTTTCAAAGCACCATTAGCTATAGCACCGAACAGCTTAGCAAAGTACCAAATTAGCAAAGCGCCAAAAGCTGTAGCTTTTTTACATACTACATTTACTCCTTACCTAATATCTCAAATGACCTCTCTTCTCTAGCTTGCCATTGTGGCTCTGTACTCTTGAGAAGAGAGCTACATTATAACTGAAGGAACTCTATCACCTGTGATACAAAAAGCTTTCCAAGGAGGATCAGATACAATCCAATGTACACACACAGAGGCTAATAATTTCCAAAGGAAACATGGCTTTATTTAGGACCAAAAAGGCCTAGGAAGATATAGGGTACATAAGTAAGCAATTCTAGAAATACTAAAAAATAACAAAAGGGACAGAACTTTGAAAATACTAGTATTTCTGCAGATAAGTGAGAGTGAACTCAAAACAAAATGATTTCAGATACATATACAATTTCCCAAACACACACACAAAAATGCCACTATGTAAGAGTATAAGGCTTTATGCAGCACTATATTTTACCAACATGAAACGTGTGTTAAAATCAAAACAAAAATTCTAATGAAAGAAATAAATTATAAAGCATCATATTTTCTACCCAAGAGTAGTTTTTTGTCATGAAATGCATTCTTTCTCCAAAAGAATAAAGATTATATAATAAACTGTAAAGATTATATAATAAACTGAGAGTCACATTTTAAAAGTGATGATTTAAAAAATAAAAGTGATGATTTTAAGAGTAATTTATAATCATCCCTAACTATGATTATTATCTAACACTGGTCAAAACTCTTTAGTTAATAGTGAATTAAAAAGGAAAGATACTAGAATATAGGTAAGTGTTGGAAAATCTTAAACCCCAAAGATTTTGAGTTATACAAATGTTATTAAGTGCAATTTTCTAACCTATTTCAGGCAAGATAAGCAAATAAAGTTGCCTCCATTTTGCTGTAAATTCGCTGGAGTCAGCTAACCTTGATTTACTCTTCAAGAACCTTACGACTATAATATCTATGCAGATGAGAGATTTTGTAGAAACAACTGTTCATATATGAACGAAATTTTGTATTAGGTTTTATTATTTTGAAAAGCAGAATCTGATGTCAGTTTTTTGTTCTGAGCCTTACTCAAGACCACGGTTCTTAATTTTTTTTCATACTTGATAACTATGTAATTAATAAGCAACAGCAAATTCAAAAATACTCATTACCAATTTAATATATTTGATTATATTTATATCTAATGCAGTTTTTCTTAATTCTAACAAATTTTTCACAATCCTTGAAAAGTTATTTAAACATTTCTATTTAGAGATCTAACGCATAAATATTACATACTGTAACTCTTTCTAAAGGTGTTTCAACTTCTGAAGTTTATTTTGCTTATCATAAACTTTAATATGAAACACACTACTCAGAATATGTTGCTATCATTAAAAAAGGAAATCTTTATAAACAGTACAAGGTTTTAAAAACCGTAATCTACACTTAATCAAAATTTCATTTCTGTAATATATTACTCAGCATCAATATGTAGTTTTTTAAAGCTTAGATCTGTATAGACAGACCAGGCCTTTACCTTGCATCTGTTTCTAATATCCCAACCTCTAACCTATATCCCACACCCCATGCCCCAACCAACACACATTCACAGACCTTCACACACTCTCACCAGTAGAATTTTGAAGAAGCAGACTTGTTTTGTATTTATGAGGTTTATCTCCAGGTTTTAGGAAATATAAGTCTGGAACAAGTTTGATGGGAACCACAGCATTTTTAAAAGAGCGGTGCACCAAAAACATAAAAATCTGAACTGCGAAAAATATTAAAAGCAGAAGCAACCTGAAAAGAAAAAAATATCACAGGGCACATTAATAGGTAAATGTATTTTTAAAAATCCTCCTTCAAATAACAGTTAAAAGTACACATGTAAAAAAAAAAAAGAGAGAGAGAGAGAGTAAGAAAAGAAAAACCTGAAAGAAACAGTGCTCAGGAATAGAATTTCTATTCTCCAAAATGATCTCATGACACGACTGGACAGAAAGCCAGTACTCAATGAGAAAATTAAAAGTTATGAAACTAAGATCGAGTTATTCTGAAACTTTTATGGGGTATATAAACTTGTGCTTATAGCTTTTTAAGAACCAGACATTATGCCACATTTACATGTCTATTGTCCTGAGGGAACTACTATATTTCCTGCCCTATGTCTTAACTATTTACTCTCCTATGTTTTAGAAAAGATATAATACAAAAATATTTAAGATATAGAGAAGGAAACAAAAATACAGGGACCCTTTGTTTTGTTCTTAAATACACTGAACCACTGAATGATATCTTTGAAATGTCATCCACACCATATTAATTTCCATTGTTCCTCTAGAGAGAGGCGAAGCAAGATATACTACAGTCAGTTATAAGGATCATTATTTGCTATTGGTCAAGTACATAATTCTATTACCTATTCAAAATGCCCTTCTATCTGGAAGGCAGATATCCTTCTGTCTAATCCTACAAAATATTTGCCATAAATTATATGATAGGTGTCATAGCAAGTGGGTAGAGAGAGCTTAGATTATCAGTTTAGCATTTTATAATTTTCGGAAACCCTCTAATTTTTAAAAAATCATTCTTATATATTGCTGTAAGTACACCTGAATCAGCATTTCCAAAAGCATACTGCATTAAGCTCTAGTTCCATAATCAGTTAATAGGTGTTTTACACAAAAAAAATTCATGATTAAACAGTATTTGGAAACTCTAGAATTAACAAAACTGAAGCAATTTCTTTACCAAAGAACCTCTCATGTTGTTTTCATACGCTAATAAATAACTCTTTAAGACACAAAATAAAAGATACAGTATTTCCAAAATGCACAGATAGTCAAATGCATATCTGGAATACTTTTTGCCAGAAATTGAATATTTGTGTCACCTTCCCCTAAATTCATACTCTGAAACCCTAACCCCCAGTGGATGGTATTACGAATACGGCCTTTGGGAGGTAATCAGGATTAGATGAGGTCATGGGCATAGGGCCCTTGAGATAGGATTAGTGTCCTTCTAAGAGACATCAGAGAGCTTGCTCTCTGTCTCCTGTGCATCAACAAAGAAAGTCATATGAACACACAGCAAGATAATGGCCTATCTCTGCAAGCCAGAGAGTGTACCCTCAGGACCAATTTTGTACCCTAATCTGATTTCCACTCTCTAAAACCATGATAAAATAAATTTCTGTTGTTCAGCAACCGAGTCTATGTTATTTTGTTATCAGAGTCTGAACTAAGACTTTTATTGTTTTTCAAGGAGTATTTTAGAAGAATAATGTTCAATTAAATAAACAAACATACTAATTTAAATAAATATTTTTCTTTTAGTAATTCTGAGACTGGAATATATAAGACACTTGACTGACATTTCTTTGATACTGAATAAACTAGGGCAAAAAAGCAAATGAATTCAGCATATCTCAAGCACATAACAATATTCTTGCTTATTAAATTTTATTTCTACTGCCGTTTTGGATCGAACAAGATCAGTGTGTGTTATATGAAAATATTTAATGTTATGTCCCAATAATTGAAAGTCCAGTACCCAGGGGAACCTGAGAGAGGTAAAGTAAAGTTGAAAGATATCATTTTGATCCCAGTTCTACGAGTTATAAAGCCTTTTTTATATTTCCATTTCTTTAACTGATACCAGGGATAAAACTTACTCTTCCTGCTGTTTACAAAAAGTGGTTATACATAATAGTAACACATATAAAACAATTGCGTAAAATATAATTGCAAAATAAAATTTAAAGTGATAGTAATTCAAAAATTACACAATTAAAGAATATTATGACAGTCACTCATTTAGAGACAAAAAATGCTAGTTTAAAAAAAAAGAGTGAAAGTTCTAGCAGTATTCAAAGAAATTGCTAAATGCATAATTCTTCCCTCTGATGTTGTGAAGTTATAGTCTTAATCTTTCAAAACTATATAGATTTACATATGTCTAATTTTAAAAATTGAGATGACAAATTGAATTTGTAGCCTTAAAAAAACAACTCATCAGGCAGGAAAGTGATCATACTTACACTGATCTTACTGATTTACTTTCCCGTTTCAAGGTAAGCAAGTGAAACTTTGCTATTGTATACACCTGCTGTTTCCAAAGGCTCATGGTGCTCACAAGAGAAGCCTTGGTTTCAGAAAGAATAAGTAAGCTCTGCTCCATTTCATCAAAAGATTTTGAATCCATTTCTTCCTCTGGTGGCTGCTGAGTAAATACACTGTAATCTATTTGCCAAAATAAAACAAAGACAGAAAATTATAGAATATTCCTTAAAAGAATGAAAATCTTTATGAGGCATGTAAATTTTAAAGAAGCACACATCTGGTGGTGAGGTAGGACAAACAGAACTCTCATATACTTTGGCAATATTATTAAAACTGAATACATGCATACCTTACGACCCAGAAAATGCTCCACTAAGTATAAACACAATGAAGATATACACATAGGTCCACCAAAACACATATATAAGAATATTCTTAGCTAGCTACCTGTCAAGAATAGCCATTAACTGGGAAGAACCCAAATGTCTACCAATAGGTGAACACGTAAGTTGTAAAATACTCCTGTGATAGAATAGTCTAAAACAATGAAATTGAATAAACTACTATACAACTACAATAAGTTTAAACCTTACAAACATGTATTAGGTAAAGGAAACCAATCACAAAAGAGACATATATGATTTTTTAAGACTTTATTTATCTGACAGAGAGAGACAGATCATAAGTAGGCAGAGAGAGGGGGGGAAGCAGGCTCCCTGCTGAGCAGAGAGCCCAATGCGGGGCTTGATCCCAGGACCCTGAGATCATGACCTGAGCCAAAGGCAGAGGCTTTCACCCACTGAGCCGCTCAGGAGTCCCTGATTTTTTTAAAGATTTTATTTATTTGTTTGACAGAGAGAGGCTGAGAGAGCGCAAGAGTGCAGAGGAGGGGGAGAGGGAGAAGCAGGCTCCCCGCTGAGCAGAGAGCCCAATACGGGGTTCCCTTGCTATCATGACCTGAGCTGAAGGCAGATGTGTAACCAACTGAACCACACAGGCGCCCCCATACTATATGATTTATTCCATGAGATCAAACACAGATAAAATTAAGCAATGAGGACAGAAAAAAAGATAGGTTATTTTATAAGTGATTCAATTTTTAAAAAATGAAAAATAATGAAGAGATGAAAATTGGTTTTTCAGTATAAGGAGAGCCACAAAGAAGGACTTCTTTGGCTTATGTTAAATTTAAAAAATAAGTAAACATTAAAAACTTTAAGAGTGGGGTGGAATAATGCATAAAATAATAATGAACCACAGCCTGGTTATTCTGGGACCTTAGCAACTCAACAGTTCAGATGAATGACTTACTTAATAAGATGAACCAATCTAAATCCTCTCTTTCCCTGATACAGTGGACTAAGTGAAACGCAAAATCGGGGCCAAAATTCTGTTTATCACAATCATGGTATTCAGTGAGCACCAATTTACCTTCTACAGAATTTGATATTTTTAAACTTTGAAAAACAAAACAATTAAAACTGGCCAAACTGAAAGCAAGCTGATGTTAGAGGGTACATTTATTCTGCATGGTGGACTTAAAGGTATACAAAATAAAGCCAGTAATACCTACACTGCTCATTGCCTTCTCATCTTTATCCCCCTACCCAACTCTACAAACTAATCATCAAATACTTCAAAGTATTAAGCATCACAGATATAAGCGTCTTCTCCATCTAATTCTCTTCCATCACCTGAAGTATTACAAACACTCACCAATAACGCACTCTACATCCTGACCTCTAACTTCCTCTATTTCTCCTATTTCCACAGCTTTATCTCTACTCAATTTCATCAAACTGAACACACGTCCAAATCTGACATCTTGTTCTCTCTCCAATTATGTAAAATCTAAAACTTTTATGTGAAATTTCTCTGACTACAGTCTATCACACCCTCATTATAAACCTGACTTTTGTCTTTTCTCCATGTTTGAGAGAAACATCCTGTTTCCTTCACCCTCCTGACACATCACCACCATCACCACCACCATTTTGCTAACTTTCGATTATAAGAAAAGTTTCCTCAACTCACATTCTCACCTTAAACTTCACAGAACTAGCTCTGACCTTTACCATACCGCTGAAATGGCTACTGTCAAGGTCACCACTGACTTCCACACTACCAAAGCCCTCACTGTCTTCCCTGCTACCAAAACCATCTTTTCTGTTCTTATCTTATTCTTCACAGCAATCAGCAAATAAGTGATCACTTCCTCTTTCCTAAAACACTATTTTGTCTGAGCTTTTACATCTCCTTTCATGAAGAGAGAAAATGCAATGATGGGTCCTTCTCAGTTAGCCCTTTCTGGCCCCTCACTACTCAACCTCAGGGCTTGCCTGTCCACTCTTGATCTATACTCTTTCCCTGAGTGATTTCACCCAAACCCATGGCACCATCTACCTGTGAGTAACTCCAGGATTTAAATCCTCAGCCCTAACATCTTCACTCAGCTCCAAACGTGTTAATCCAACTGCTCACTGTACACCTCCACTTAGAGGTCCAACAAGCATCTCAAACAATATACCCCCAAATTGTGCTGGGATTTGTCCTTTCCACAAACTTGCTCCTCCCCCACTCTCAGGAAATGGCAATTCCATTCCCAGTTCTCAAGCAAAAAGCTTAGGAATTCTTTTTTATTTTTTTAAAGATTTTATTTATTTTTGACACAGAGAGAGAAAGAGACAGTGAGAGAGGGAACAGAAGCAGGGGGAGTGGGAGAGGGAGAAGCAGGCTTCCCACTGAGCAGGGAGCCTGATGCAGGGCTCAATCCCAGGACACTGGGATCATAACCTGAACAGAAGGCAGAAGCTTAACACCTGAGCCACCCAGGTGCCCCCTTAGGAATTATTCTTGATTCCTCCTTTTCTCCAACACCTGACAATCCATCAGCAAGTTATCACCAGGCCATGGATATAACCCAACTCTATTCTGTTTCCCTATTTTCACCCTAGCTCAAGCCAAGATTAAATGTAACAGTTTCCTAACAGTCCTCCTGCTTCCATACTTCCCTTACAATCTTCTCATCGTTTAACAATCAGAATGCATTTTTAATTTTTTTATTATTATTTATTTACTTTTTTAGGGAGGGGAGAGAGGCAAAGGAAGAGGGAAAGAGAGCATCTTAAGCAGGCTCCACATTCAGTGCAGAGTCAGATGAGGGGCTCAATCTTACAACCCTGAGAGCATGACCTGAGCTGCAATCGAGTCAGACATTGAACCAACTGAGCCACCCGAGTGTCCCCAGAATGCATCTTTTAAACATGGAAATCAAATCATGTTACTCCTTTACTTTAGACCTCTCAATAGCTTCACATTGCACTAAGAAAACAAACCAAATTCTTTTCCAGATATTCAAACACTAAACATGATCTGGCCCCTGGCCCTCCCCTCTAATCTCTCTTTGGCTCTTTAAACTCAATCACAGTGGCCTTTTCTCTGTCATCAAACACATCCAACTCATCCCTTAATTAACAGTTTGCAGGGGCGCTTGGGTAGTTCAGTCATTTAAGCAATTGCCTTTGGTTCAGGCCATGATCCTGGGGTCCTGAGATAAAGGCCCATTTGGGCTCCCTGCTCAGTGGGGAGTCTGCTTCTCCCTCTCCCTCTGCCTGCTGCTCCCCCTCTTGTACACACGCTCTCTCTCTGGAGTAGCAGTTCCCTTTATCTAAAGCGCTTTGTAATAAAATCCTCACATATTTAAATATTTTTCTTGCCATCCAAGTCTTAGTTTATCATCTCAGCACAGTCCTCCCTAAAGATGCAACCTAAGTTACCTGCCTCCCAAGAGCACCCCACTCTTTCCTTCATAACTCCTACTGCCATCAGTAAATATCTCAATTACTTATTTACCTGTTTCCATCTATTCTTTCTTCCTCTAAAAACATATTCCACATGTTTGTATAATTATTCATCTCGTTTACCATCTCTCTGGTTCAGTGCCTAAAGTTTTTTGTTAGTTTTGTTTTTACCTGCTTGGTCAATTTCTGCTTCAACTTCTAGCTTTAAGAACACATCTTCCAAAGTCGTCATTGAAACACCATAAGAAATTACACCCAAATTTGAATGAGTGTCTAGAGCAGAAAATAAACCTAAAAGAAAAAAAAAAATGAAAGAATGTTGTGTAGTTAAGCATATCATCATGAATTACTCCAAAATACTCCTTTAAAATGGGATAGGAGTAAATTTACTCTGCTAGCACATTAGTTCTCAAACATTTTGGTCTCAGAACCCCATTAACATTCCTAAAAATTGCTAAGGACCCAAGGGAATGTTTGCTTATAGAGATATATCTAATGGATATTTATCATATTATAAACTAAACCTAAGAAATATTTTACAGACAGAATGATAGGCAGGGTACATTAAAGTTGGCTTATGTAGTTCATTCCAGTTAAATAAGGATTCTTTTTTTCCCTAAGAAAAAATCAATTAAATTAATATAGAAAATCTCTATCTAAATGAGATAAATGTTATGGGAATTCTGCACAATATAGCTGCATCAATAATATCCTTTTGGTTATTAAGAGATTTCCTAAAAAGATAAGGAGACTGAGTATGAGTTCCTAATTATAAAGCAGAAAAATAATGCCACAATTAAAATAATTCAAAGGTTTACCATATTATTATGTCCTTCATTATTGACTTACGAAACTAGAAAAGAACTCGAGAACACATACAAACAATTGTGTGTGTATGTACACACACACACACACACGCACACATTTCCAGGAGGCCTCTGAGCAAATGGAGTGATCTTTCTTGACAACAAAGCAAATCCCTTTACTGAATGTATTAGTTAGTTTCCTACATAGTGTTTGAAAAAACGGGAAAAAAAAAATCCCACGTTAGCTTGTAGTTTCTGATTTTCAAAAGTAGAAATGTAAAGGTAAAGTAAAGCCACCTGGGAACATGTAAATATTACACAGAAAAATATACAACAAAGTAAATCAAGAAAACCTATTCCCAAAGCAAGATCCTGGTTCAACAATCAGGAAACTAAAAGTAATACCTGCAAATTTGTCCATGTCCTTAAAAGGCAAGCTATACACAAGTTGTTGGTCATTCTGTTGTAATAAGGTAGCTCCAGGTATATGTTGTTTAACCAGGGAAGAAAGAGATTCAGTGGCACAAAATCGGTCTATGTACATGCTAGAGAAAACCAAAAGTCATAGTTTTTAAATAATTAATGAACAGCCAAAAGTAAATTCTTAATGCTTGAAGTAAAGTTAGTGCCATAAAAATTGGCCAAAGCACATTATGGCAAATCTGAAATACAGTAACAGTAGATCAAGAATACTATAAAGAATAAAGTCAATCAAGAATTAATGATACCTTAGGCGGTAGCCAATCCCCCATTTACTTTTGAGAAAAATTGAAGAACCAACACATTTCAACATTCCTTGTGATATGACAGCTTTCCTATCTGCAAAGAGAAATTTGCATTTCAATTTTTAGGTTAGTAACAGCATTTGCATTTCAATTTTTTAAGTCAGTTGGCATTTATATTTTGTGAACTACCATATAAGACACCAATATCATCATTAAATATCATTAAAAACTCACAACTTTATTAGAAAGAAACCAGATTATCACTTCCTGGTTTTTAAATGAGAACACTGAGGCAATGAGAAAACATATCATTTGCCCATGTTTCACATTGCCATTAAGTGATAAAGCCAGACATTGTACCCACACAGTTCTGACTCTAGAGTCTACTTCCCTAAAACTGTTCTGAGTATCTCAGACTCTTCCTAAAAGGCGCCCTATTACAAGCATGTTCACAGTTTCCTTTATAATCAAATGTAAAAACAACAAAAAGCAACCAAAAAAATGTCAGTTTATTGGGTTTTTGAAATACTTTTTTTTTTTAAAACAAAGATACTACTGAAAAAATGAATCTACAATGTAGACTGTGCTGAACACTTGCTTCCTTCCAAGAGTGGAATTTTGGTACATGGCAGTCAGGAGATGCCTCTGTGACCAGCACCCAGTAAAAACCTTGGCCACAGAGTCTCTAATGAGCTTTCCTGGTAGACAACACTTCACATACGTTGTTAACTCCTTGCTAGAGAAATAAGGCATATTCTGTATGACTCCACTGGGAGTGGATTTTTGGAAGCTCATGTCTGGTTTCCTCCATATCCCATAAGTCTTTTCATTTTGTTGATTTTTCTTTTTATCCTTTCAGTCTTGTGGTAAGAACCTGTACATATAACTATATGCTGAGCCCTATTAGTTCGTCTAGCAAATTAGTGAATGTGAGATGGTCTGCAGGACTCCCAAACACAAAAATAAGTAATTTTTTATAAGTTTAAAAAACACAGCTGTGAAAATCACAGTTTCTTTATTCATCAGGATTTAGTATGTCTATGTCCATCTCTTATTTGACCCCATGACCTTATCTTTCAAAAATAAAGTAAAAATCTCACCAGCAAGAATATCAGCTTCATCCATGAAATGAGTACTAAACACTGTTACCCGATTAGATTTTCCATATTTCAGAAGATTCCAAACAATATGACGAGAACAGGGGTCCATTCCAGCTGTTGGTTCATCTAGCAATAGTATCTGCATGAAAAAGAGCAGGGAATGGCAGAAAATCCTCCAATAAACTAAAATACATAACATTTATGGACACTGGGAAACTTTCCCATTTCTAATTATTATTTCCCATTTCTAATTATTAAGACGTATACTAAATCTGAGCTTTTTATTCTTATATGAGTGAGCATAAATTTTTTAAACTGTTTGGCAAGTGAGTATTTTCCTTGTTTCATTTTAAAAAACTAGTATCAGTAACACATTAAGACGTAAGTGCAGTAACAATCTGATAGGTAAATTAAAAAACAAAACACTGGTGGTATTTGAGAGAAAAATAAATTAACATAAAGCCAGGGACGCCCGGGGGGCTCAGTCATTAAGGGTCTGTCTTCAGCTCAGGTCATGATCCCAGGGTCCTGGATGGAGCCCCCACATCAGGCTCCCTGCTCGGCGGGAAGCCTGCTTCTCCCTCTCCCACTCCCCCTGCCTGTATTCCCTCTATCGCTCGCTCTCTCTCTCTCTGTCAAAAATAAATAAGTGAAATCTTTAAAAACAAGACAAAAACATAAAGCCAGAAGCCAGAGTCATCTCAAGCTAGAACAGCAAGGAGAATGGCAGGGACCGAGAGGGCTCAGGCTGCAGCTTTCTAGAACAATCAATGCAAAGCATTGTCTCAGACGGTTCTGTTTCTACCGTACAAAGAGCACAGAACAGACACATACAAAATAAAATCAGCAGAACAGTGAAAAATGAACTATTTCTTTGGTTTTGTCTGTTTTTAAATTTTATTCTGAACCATTACAAATACATAGAAAACTAAAGAGAAAATTAGTATAAATGGTATAAAGAGAAAATTAGTATAAATGGTATAAAACAATACCATTAAAGTCACCAGTGAAATGTAACAAATGCCATTTTTTAGGCCGTATTTTCTGCAGATCTTTCCTTAAAGAAATAAAACATTGCAAATATACCTAAAATCTGTCCTTCCATTCCCCTTCCAAGAAGTAACTACTATCGTACATGTTTTATCTTTATAACTCGTGTCTCAAACCTTATTACTATAATCACATCCATAATAATGTAAAACATTTTATGTATACTGAAACTTTACATAATGCCTTATTGTATGTAAATATACATTATATTTGTATACAATACATTAATATTTATTTACCTTTGGATTCCCAAGAACAGCAATTCCTAAAGACAGTTTTCTTTTTTGACCACCACTTAACTTTTTAGCTTGATTATCTTTGATAGCCTGCATGTCTAAATCCAGTAAAACCTTCTGCACCTGTAAAGTGAGAACAATGTTATTCTTTAAATTATACAATTTACATAATTATCATTATTAATTTTTAAGTGTCCCGATTTTAGTGTCAACTTTAAAAATGTTTAGTACAGACTTTAATTTTGACATGTATCCATATATAATTTTGAAATAACAGATAAAAAGATTCCTGGCTGATAGGTTTGTTTTACTTTTGTGACCTCCTGGGTAGTGCTGAAGGGGTCAGTTGGAAAGCTCTATGTGTGTGGAGGGGGGGAATGGAAGAAAGGAGGCAAATGTGAAAGGAAAGGAAGGAAAAAAAAGAAAAACCTATATTGAGAGGCTAGCATCCTCTATAGATGAAACAAGGACAATTTTATATGTGCTAAAATATTTACCCCAAATTCCATCCAATTCTTTTTTTTTTTTTAAAGATTTTATTTATTTATTTGACAGAGAGAGAGAGAGCACAAGTAGGCAGAGAGGCAGGCAGAGAGAGAGGGGGAAGCAGGCTCCCTGCTGAGCAGAGAGCCCGATGCGGGGCCTGATCCCAGGACCCCGAGATCATGACCTGAGCCAAAGGCAGAGGCCTTAACCCACTGAGCCACCCAGATGCCCCTCCATCCAATTCTTTATAATAAATTTCTGTTTACTGGCTCAGAACAGGTTTTTATTTATATTTTCACGCATTTTTTAACAACAGTTATTACAAAAGGTTAGCAATTTATAAGGAATAAAGTAAAAATTTCTATATGAATGACATACTTCTTGTATTACATTATTGGGTGGTATTCCTTTGATTGAAGCCAAAATGGATAAGTTTTCTTCTACTGTCAAAACATCAAAGTGTATATCTAACTGTGGACAAATGCCAATCATTTTTCTTGCTTCAAACATTTCGTCTATTTCTGAGACTCTGTGTCCATATATAGATGCAAATCCTAAAAGCAAAATACATATTTAAATTTATACTAACTATAGTAAGTATTAAAAAGTATGTATGCCTTAACATACCCTAATAATTTAGTTACTTGTATGCAGTAAATATGTAAGGTGTGAGTTAATATAAACTTGGAAGATACAACAAACTCTCATTTCCATACGATTGGTGATCTGCTTTCACCTTATTTCCGACCTCATTTTCCCTCATTTTCAGGTGATACTACGTACTGAAAAGAGCAAAGAATCAGAGTTTAAAACTAAACATAATTGTGTACTGGTACATTATTTACACTTATATTCCAGTAGCAATTTGCCTTCATTTCCAGGCATTGCTCAATAGTGGAAAGAAGAAAGAAACTAAAAGTTTCCCTTAACTAGATGTGTGGCTTTGAGAAAATCAATGTGAATTCCAGCTTTTCTCTTCTATAAACTAAATACAAATACTTAAGAACTATTAAATCAATGTGATAATGTATGGAGAATTAAAACAAAATCATAAATTCCTATTAAATGTGACATATTACCACTATCACTAAAAAGTGACACAATTAGGATTAAGCGACAAAACTAATTTCAGAAGTTAAACTACAGTTTAAGAAATGCAGATCCAATACATGGAAATTCAGCCTTTCTTAAAGTTAGTATTTACTGTACTGCCACTCTATTAGGTTATTATGGAAATACGGAGTTGCCATATTAAGTTCTCACCTACAGGGCAATCAAATACAACAATTATATATTTAAGGTATTGCTCTTGTAATTCTATTTTAGGAGATGGTGTTGATATTTATCATTCTTTCCTTTTGAACTGTTGTTGCATATTTAGAAATCTGTACCTACAATCTAAAATATCTATAGGTCTCATTTAATTTCCAAATCATTACTGATTTATCCTTCCTTGAAAATGAAAAATACACACAAATATCTGATAAAATAGGTAACAAAATCAGATCCTTTTTACTTTATTAAACATTTGAATCATTTTTATTTTCTACTGAGAAACATGTATAATAAAAAAAAGTAATAAAACACATTTACAGACAGTGAGGTTGGTCTCAAATCATTGAAAAAAATCAATTGGCCCAAGTTTGGATAAATCAAGGATAAATAACAAATGACATATATTTTTATAAGTCAAGGATAAATAATTATTTTGTGGTACCTTGGTTAATAACACTAATAAACCGAAGCAAGATATTTTTTAAGTCGGGAAAACTCTCACCATCAGAAGGCGGGCATAGTCCACAAAGAATATTCATCAATGTACTCTTTCCCGTTCCACTGTGGCCAAGTAATGCAGTAATCTGACCCTCATATATGTCAAATGACAAATCTAATTCAGAAAATAGGAAAACTCAGATGTGATTTTGATTTCTACTGAGCTATACAAAATAATAAATAATACTTGAATAATCTTGAAGTAAATCAGTAAGTTTAGTGATAGATTTAAAGTTATTAGCATATTTAACAGCATAATACTTAATATTATAGGATAAAAATTCCTTGTTACAGTCAATGCTATGGGCAACAAGAAAAGTAAAAAAAATAAAATTTTTTGTTATACTAATAGATTTCAAGAATACACAAAACATTGGGGAGGGTTTCTATGAACCCACTTTTGGGACTTTCTAAGATAATTAAATAGGGGACAAACAAAAATTTGTTCCCAAGGATATTAACAAGGTTAAACATTGGCAAAAACCTAGAAATTAACCAATAGAATGGGAATGGCTAGTAAATGCTTGAGAAATTCAATTTAAATAAAAGAAACATGGGGAACCTGGGTGGGGTGGTTGGTTGGGCATCTGACTCTATTTTGGCTCAGGTCATAATCTCAGGGTTGTGAGACAGAGCCCCACTCTGGCTCTATACTCAGTGGGGAGCCTGCTTGAGATTCTCTCTCTCCCTCTGCCCCTCCCCCACTTCTCACTCTCTCCTCTAAAAAAAAAATTTTAAATAAGTAAATGAAACATAAAATGAAGAAGTATCACTGGATGGACGTGTCAATGATTAAAAGATAAAGACAAGGATCTGAAAACTCAGCTTTAAATCACTGTAGACCCTGATTGATAGTGACTTGAGATTCTGAGTTATCCCTAGAGCTTCAAGCCAGAAGTAAAAATAAATCCTCTCTGGAGGAAGATCACATTATCCAGAGCATCAAATAATCTCTACAAGTTTCATATGCAATACACAGCACTCAGTCAAACAGAATAAGACAGGAAATAGCAAGATCAAAACCTAACAGAAAAGGCAGGTGACAGAAACAGACCTAGAGGAGATTTAAATATTGACACCATAAGATTCTAAAACAACCATGCTATCATACTCCCAAGAGAATGTTGGCAAAGAACTAAAAACTATATAAAAGAACCATAGCAAGACAAAAATTGGAAAGGGTAAGGGAAAAATATTTCCATAGAGTTTAATCAGGTTAGGCCAAACTACAGAAAATTAGTAAATGACAAGAAATGAAGTCAGAAAATATCTAGATTAAAGCACAGAGAGAGACAAAACAATAAAAAATTCAGAAAAGAGAATAAAAGGCAACTGGGATAAAATAAAAAGTCATAAACCTATAATAATAAACCTAAAGGGAGAGAAAAGAGAAAATAGGACAGAAGCAATACTGGAAAAGATACAGCTGAGAATATTTTTAAAGAGAAGAAAGACGTCAAGTATACCCGAAGTGGAATAAATGTAAAACAAACAAACACCACCAAGGCAAGTAGTGGTGAAACTGCTGAAAACTAAAAAAAGATCTTTAAAAACAGCCAGGGTAAACACATATACTAACAACAGAGAAATAATAAAACAGCTGTCTCTTCAGCCAAAACAATGGAAACAAGAAGACAAAAGATAACATTTTAAACTGCTGAAAAAGAATAACCATCAAACTAAAATTACGTATTCAGAGGAATAGCCTTCAAAACTAAAGGTGAAAGAAAGATATTTGAAAAAAAAACTGTGAAAATGTATCATCGGTAGACCTGCATGAAAGGAAGCATCAAAAACATCTTTTTCATGCACCAGGAAAATTATCCTGGATAGAAGGTCAGAAATGCTGGAAGTAACAAAGATAAATGATGTGATAAATATACAGATAAATATAAACGGAACAGTTTTTGAAAGGCAACGCTAATAACATTATCTCTGGTTTAAAATGTACATAGAATTAAAATACATAAAATTAAAAACAGCATATAAGTTAGAATAGGGATAATAGGGATAAGTAAGGATAAAAGTAAGGTCCAGACTTCCTTTCCTTGCTTTACTCTTCTACAAACACTATAAATTTGTAAAGCACTAATTTATAAGTCAAGAATATATGTCATAATAACAAGAGTAATTTCTAAAAAGAAGTATGTATAACTAAAGACAACAGAGGGAAATGAGAAATGGCACAATAAAAAAATACTAAATTGCTTCCAGTTCAATCAGCCTATTGAAGGATGAGAAGCCATATTAAAAAAAAAAAAGGCAAATTATGCCACCTACAGTCCACTAGACCAACTAACCTATTAGCCAATAATGTGCCCAGATCACCATCCAATCCCAAATAATCCATGAAATGACTGAAGAACTCCCTAGGCAAACTGGAGATTCATTAGCCATAGTAAAATGGTTGCCTTCAGCCACTGAGCATTAGGGTCAGAGCAGAAATAGATAACTGATTCCATAACGAGAAGCTAGGAAAAGCAGAACAAATAAAGCCCAAAGAAAGTAGTAATACAGAAATAACAGAGAGTAGTAACACAGCTCAATAAACTACAAAGCAAATATATGATAAAGAAAACTAACAAAGTCAGGGGCACCTCAGTAGCTCAGTCATTTAATCATCTGACTCTTGGTTTGGGCTCAGGGTTGTGAGATCAAGCCCCATGATGGGCCCTGTGCTCAGTGCAGAGTCTGCGTGGATTCTCTCCCTCTCCCCCCTCACCCCCGCTCATGGTCTCTCTCTTGCTCTCTCTCTTTTGCTCTCTCGAATAAATAATAAATTAAATCTTTAAAAAACAGAAAACCTCCAAAGTCAAAAGTTGATTTCTTGAAAGATGAATAAAATTGACAAACCCACTGTAAAGCAAATGAAAACGATAATCACAAATGGCTAAATGAAAAGAGGGTACATCATTACAGACTCTACACACACATTAAAAAGATAAGAAGAGGTTATCATGAACAACCCATAATAATCAATTTGGCAATTTAAATGAAATGAACAAATTCCTTGAAAATAACCCACCAAAACAGACACAGTGCTGAAAACTTTTAAACTGATTCTAATGTACTTCCATATAATTCTTTACATGAGAATAAAAGGTGCCCAAAATACAAAATTTAAAGTTACCAAGACTAACTTTAAAGCTACAATAGTTAAAATAATTAGAAGCAAGGATAGATAAATAGACCAGGGGAACAAAAGAGTTCAGAAGTTAAACCACATTTATAATCACTTGATTTAATTTTTTTTTTTAGAGGGGGGTGGTGGGCAGAGGGAGAGACTCTTAAGCAGGCTCCATGCCCAGCATAGAGCCCAAAGTGGGTCTCGATCTCACAACCCAAAGTCATTTGATTTAATTTTTAAAAGAACACTACTGTGACAAATAACTGACAAATAATAAACTGTACATATGTCAAACAATCTTCTAAGTTTGACATGTGTATATAACCATAAAACCATCACCACTATCAAGGTAATGAAAATACCTCCACACAAAGAGTTACTTTAAAATGTCTCCCCCTTTTGCCTGCTTTACCCACCTCTATCCATCTCCAGATAATCACTGATCTGCTTTTTTTCACTAAAGACTAGTTCAGCCTCTTCTGTAATTTTATACAAATTTAATTATATACGATTTCTATTTTAGAAATAGTGCATGGCATCTTTCACTTAACAGAATTATTTTGAGATTCATCTATGTTGTAGCATGTATTAAGAATTCATTTCTTTTTTTTGCTCAATAGCATTCCATTGTATGGGTATACCACAGTCGGTTTGTGTATTCACCTACTGATAGGCATTTAGGTTCTTCTCAGTTTTTGTCTAATGAATAAGGTATGATGAATATTCATAAATCTTTCCATAAAGTTATGCTCCTGGCCAAATACCTAGAAGTAAAATGGCTAGATCACATTATAGGTGTATATTTAACTTTTTGAAAAGCTGTCAAACTATTTTCCAAAATAGTTGTGCCACCTCACATTCCCTCCAGCAGTGCAGGAGTTCTAGCTAGCTGCACATCTGCACCAGCACTCGGTATGATCAGCCTTTTCAATTTTAATCATTCTACAATGCTGTGTGGGGACAGACGGTAGCTACACTTGCGGTAAGCATGGCATAAGATATAGAAAATAATAATTTTAATCACTGTACTAAACATGTAGTGATTAATCTTAAAGGTTTTCATTTGCATTTCCCTAATAAGTAATAATGTCGGACATCTTTTCATCTGCTTATTTGCTATCCTTATATCTTCTTTGGCTAAGAGTCTATTCAAATATTCTACACATTAATTGGGTTGTTTCCTTATTACCGAGCTTTGAGAATCTTTATATATTCTGGATCAAAGTCTTTGATCAGATACATGATTTACAACTCTTTCTCCCAGGTCTGTAGTTTGTCTTTTCATTCCTGCTAACAAAGTCTTACAAAGAACTGAACTCTTTTTAATTTTTATAGTCCAGTTTATCAATCAGTTATTTTACAGTTTATGCTTCTGGTGCCATCTCTGAGAAATTTTCGTCAAACCCAAGGCTTCAAAACATTTCTCCAATGTTTTGCTCTTTTTGAAGTTTTATAGTTTTAGATTTTACATTTAGGTGTATGACCCATTTTTTAGTTAGTTTTTGTATACGGTGCCCAGGATAGACCAATGCTCACTTTACCTGTTTCAACAGCATTTGTTTAAAAGTCCGTCTTTTTTCTAGGAAGTTCTCTTTGCACACCTCTGTTGAAAATCAGCTATCTGAGCCTATTTCTGTGCTCTCTGTTCTATTTCACTGATCTATTTTTCTGTTGTTTTTATACCAAAATTACACTGCCTTGATAACTGGAACATTTATATGAAGTCTCGAAACAAGGAAATATTAGTTCTCTAACTTCTTTTTCAAAGGGGTTTTGAGTATTCTAGCTCATTCGCATTTTCATGTAAATTTCAGAGTCAGTTTGTCAAAATCTACAAAAAAGAGTCTAATAGGATTTATAATTGTGCCTGAATCTACTGAAATTTGACTAAAGTTGACATCTAACATTGAGTCTTCTCACCCATGAACATGGTATCTCTCTCCACTTATTTATATATTCAATTTCTTTCAGCAATGTTTTTTTTATTTTTAGGGTACAAATCTGTTACATCTTTTGTCAGCTTTAACTATAAATACATTTTTAGATACTAAGATATATACTAGTTTTAATGTTAATTTTTAAATAGTATATAGAAATATAATTGATTTTTCCGTATTTATCTTATATCCTGTCCCCCTTGCTAAATTCACTTTTTAGTTCCACTAACTTTTTTGTAAATCTAATCAGATTTTTAATTTTTTAAATTTTTTTAAATTTATTTATTTATTTATTTATTTTTAAAGATTTTATTTATTTGACAGAGAGAGAGATCACAAGTACACAGGGAGGCAGGCAGAGGGAGAGGGGGAAGCAGGATCGTCGCCAATCAGAGACCCCAATGCGGGGCTCGATCCCAGGACCCTGAGATCATGACCTGAGCCAAAGGCAGAGGCTTTAACCCACTGAGCCACCCAGGCTCCCCATCTAATCGGCTTTTTTTTTTTTTTTAAAGATTTATTTTATTTAATTGAGACAGAGAGAGAGAGAGAGAATGAAAGGGGAGAGGTCAGAGGGAGAAGCAGGCCCCTCTCAGAGCAGGGAGCCCAATGTGGGACTCGATCCCGGGACTCCAGGATCATGACCTGAGCCGAAGGCAGTCGCCCAACCAACTGAGCCACCCAGGTGCCCCTAATCGGCTTTTTTAAATGGACACTTATATCAACTGCAAATAAAGTCTCCTTGCTCCCTTTCCAATTCGGATGCCTCCATAATACCAGTGAGCCATATCCTATCAGCTGAAGGTCTACAGAGCAAAAACAGGTTTCCCTGAGAAGACAGAATTCTGCCTCAGGACAATAGCATAGATTTCCTGAGTCTCCAGCCTGCTAGCCTATCTTATGAATTTTGGACTCAAGACTGCAACTTCAACTCTTGCCTCAGTTTCCAAGCTGCATTCTGCCCTACAGATTTCAGACTTGCAGGGCCCCACAATCATGTGAACCAATTTCTTAAAAATAACTTCTTCATTCCATCTTTCCCCTATCCCTCCAGGTCACCTGCTCTCCGTATGTATGTGTTCCTGTGTCTGTGTGTGTATATGTTCTATTCCTTCTGAAGAATCCTGACAGTCTGGAAAACATTCTACAAATCTCAGAATAGTTTCCACAGCAAGTAATTATCAGACTCAAAATGTCAGTAGTTCTGTACCAACACTGAGATACCCTGTGCTAGGTCAAAAGGGAAAAAAAAATAACACATATACACATGAATAATAAAACAAAATGGACACAGACTTGTTCAAATAGTTGAATACTTTTTTTTTTTTTAAAGATTTTAGTCATGAGAGAGAGAGAGAGAGAGAGAGCACAAGCAAAGGGACTGGAAGAAGGAGAGAGAGAAGTAGGCTGCCTGCTATGCAGAGAGCCTGATGTGGGACTGGATCCTAGGACCCCGGGATTACAACCTGAGTTGAAGTCAGATGCTTAACCAACTGAGCCACCCAGGTGCCCCAATAGTTGAATATTTTTCATCTGTAAAAGATACTATTTTTTCCTTAAACTATTTGATGTCATTAATTTTACTATGAAAATTAATCATAAATAAATGAAAGTACCCCTAAAAGAAAGAGAGCAAATTGTGGTAAAGAAGTTTAAATTTCCCACAAACTATGCAAATTATTTTCCAGTTTGCACTTTACAATTATGGACTGAATATAAGGAAAGATACTTACTTCTCAAAGCCTCCACATTTTCACCTTTCTTTCTGTATGTCTTCTGAATACCACTGATTCTGAAAAACACCATTTTCTACTTAAATATTTAAAGTATAAGGATGTGTGTTTCCATGTGTAATATTTTTATCAAAGTTCTCATATTTAATAGCAATAATAGTAAAATACCTTTCTACTAAAACAATAAACCTAAGAGAGCTGACAATAATTATAAAATTAAAGAAACCACAGAAGTATATATTCCTCTCCATTTTAAGTGTCATTCATTTTTCTTAACAAGCCAACTTCTAAAAATAAAGCATTTCACTCAAGCAATTTAGATTTCTTTTCATCCTTGATACTTTCCTATTTATAATTTATCAAATACTTGTTAAATCAATTAAGAGAGATTAAAAACTAAATGCTATATCTCCCATCAGCACACATTTCAAACTATCTGTAAATGTGAAGTGATTCCCTCACTCCACTTTAAATGTCTTAAATAACTTTTTAAAGAATGAATGGTTTCATTAATCAGTTTAAAATTTGCCCTTGAGAAGGGAGACCATTAGCCCACTTTTTATATCCTAAGTATTTGGTCTTCCTTACTTTTATATATTTCTTTTAAACCTGAAAAATACTTTTTCTTCCATTTTTCTTTTATTTCTTTTTCTCTTTCTTCTTCCTGTTATTTTTAAAATTTGGTTTTGATTCATCTAGCAAGGCATAGTAGTGAATTTCTTTGGTTCACAGAAATTAAACTGATACTTTAATTACCTCACATACCCAAGTCTATGAAATTAACAAAGGACAATACAGATAACATAACCTGAATAAAATTATAAAGTTAATATTTATTGTTTCAATCTACATAATGGAGCAAATTTGAAAACAGCTTAATTGTGAAATACTAGGTTTCATTATTTTTAAGTTTCCATTGAAACATAAAATCTCAAACCTAGCACCTTATTCTAAGTGAGTACAAAGAACATAAGAACTTAAAAGAGAAGTAGCCCATATTAATACTGTGTTTTAAAAACCATGAGATGTGGTGCTCGCTTCGGCAGCACATATACTAAAAACCATGAGATGTGTACCAAATCTCTTAAAATATAATAGTTATATACATTTTTTTAAAAAAAACAGGATTTAAATGTAGCAGGTTCCATCGATACTAAATTACCTAAATTACCTAAATTACCAAAGATTAAATGATACCTTATGGCTTCTTTTCCCATAAATTCTGAAGAAACAGGCTCAACAATTTCATTAAAACTAATACTCCCATTAACATTCGCCTCTGATAACTCCTTATAATTTCTTTTGTTCTTTGACCAATACGATGGCTTTAGAAAATATAAAGAAGATCTCCGTAAGCCAAATTCCCCTGAAAAATAAAAAAACTTAATTATTATAACAAATTATTTCTTAAAACCAGGTTTTAAATCATAAAAGCAGTATGTGAAACATACGACCTAGATCTAAAGTTTATTATCAGCACTGTGTGAAAATGTTTTATTGACAAATAGTTCCAGTCCATAAACAGTTTGAGATACTTAGAGTGCATGAGAAAATAAAGGTGAGTGAAATGCATTTTGTGTTCTAAAGGAACTTAGCTCTTGATGGGTACACATATATAACAAGTGGCTAGAACACAATGCAGAACATGAAACAAGTCATGCATGGTACTAGTAAGAGTCCAAAAGAGGGAAAGTTTATACCTGGATAGGAACTACATCCTGAAGGCTTAAATGTGTCTCATCTTAGAGAGTCAATGAAAATAGCTAGTATTGATGTAGTTCATGAAGAAGATTTTTTTTTAAGATTTTATTTATTCCTTTGACAGAGAGATAGAGAACACAAGCAGATAGAGTGGCAGGCAGAGGGAGAGGGAGAAGTGGGCTCTCTTCTGAGCAGGGAGCCCAATGCAGGGCTCCATCCCAGGACCCTGAGATGATGACCTGAGCTGAAGGCAGCCACTTAATCGACTAAGCCGCCCAGGGGCCCCATCATGAAGACGACTTTAAAATCAGGAGGGTAACACAGCAACAGACAGGCATAGAAGACTTAGACACGGTAGACAGTGACAGGTGCTCAGAGTATATATCCATTTTCACCTCTTTCCCACAAAAACCGGTACTTCCCATTTTTTAAAAAATATCCACTCCTCTTCTAGATGGCCACACCTGATCTCATCCCAACTACAGAGAAGGTCCTAACTGATCTAATCAGCATGTGGCACGCTCTGGTGACTGTTGCTGCCCCAGCTGTGAGCATGTGACCAATCAGATAAAAGCAAAGGTTTTAGGTGGGGGGAAGAGTCACCCTCCCTCTTCCCCTGGACATGAACAAAGAAGCATACCACGGCGGCCATGAAGACAGCAAACCCACCAGACTCAGACACAGGCAGCCAAAGAATGGAGAGGGTGGGTCCCTGATGACACAGTTGAGCAAGACAACCAACCCGGAGTCTAGCCTCTCTCTGGATTTCCTTTTAAGTAAAAACAGTCGATTTCCTTCTTGTTTAAACCAATTAAAATGGTTTTCTGTTAAGAGTAACTAAAAACAATCTTAACTGATACACTGGAGCTGTGTTTAAATAGGTAAATAGGATGAATATAGAATACAATAAGGAGGGAGAGAGTAAAAAGGGATTAAATATATAAAAGTATTGTGAAGGACATTAATACATAAGGAGTTTCTATTTAATTCACTGGGGTATGAATTAAATCATACCAGCGAGGTGATTTCTGAGAGATGATTAACTTGATTAGAGGGAACGGTGAAGTTTTAGACAGACTGAAGGCAGGTAATGAGATGAGAGGTATTACAATGCTGTAGTCTAATGCTGCCCAACCTATCCTTCTGCAGTGATGGAAACGTCCTGTACCTGACTGACTGTACAATATGGTAACAGCCACACATGGCTACTGAGCAGTTGGAAGGGGACTTGTGCTACCAAGGAAATGGACTCTTAATTTAATTAATTCTAATTCATTTAAAATTTAAAAACCACTTGTGTCTAGTAGTCACCATATAAGTGCAGGTCTAGAACACAGACAAAAGGATAATGAGGGACTCGAAGGGGAAAGTCAAGGGAGTGTTAGATGTTTTAATAATATTTTGAATCTACAGGAGTTGGCTAGAGATACATGATAGCTATGGAGATTAGTAGGAGTTACAAGATTACTTCATAGTTTTGTACCTTAGAGGATAAAATAGTGAAATACTTCAGACAAGAAAGACTGACGCAGGGAAGAACAGAGATAAATTCAGTTAGGGACTTAATGTTTTCAAAGCAAACTGCTCTTTTTTTTTTTTTTAAAAGATTTTTTTTTTTAATTTATTTATTAGAGAGAGAGAGACTGAGAATGAGAGGTGAGAAGGTCAGAGGGAGAAGCAGACTTCCCGCAGAGCCGGGAGTTCGATATGGGACTCGATCCTGGGACTCCGGGATCATGACCTGAGCCGAAGGCAGTCGCCCAACCAACTGAGCCACCCAGGCGCCCGCAAACTGCTCTTTTAAACAGAATCTCCTTATGTTCACTAGTGGTTAAGACACAGGTACAAAATATACTTATTTAAAATTAAGTTAAAAGCCTGGACAACAAATATGACAGGGTACTATGGCTAGAAAAAAATTTAAATTAGGTTGATTCTATGTGAGCAAAAAAACTAAAAATCTTTAAAGCAAAATCCAATAACTACCTGCATACCTGGAATGACTTGATCAAGATAGACAGCCAAGAGGACATAGAATATACTATTAAGTGCTAGAATGACAATAGTAATAATTAGAGGGTATGGGCCTTCAGTCAAATTAGAAAATAAAGCACCTTCATTAAAATCTTCTAAGTGCATGACCTGAAAAACAAAAACACAAACTTTATTATATAAAAATGATAAAAATAACTGAAAGCTAACACCAGAGTTACTCATTTTATCCAGATTGGTGGTAACCAAACTGGACCTTTTAACAGATTAAACAATCTACCAAATTAGTATGAATTTACAAGGAAAACAAGAGAAACTTTACCAAAATATAAGTTTATCACAACAATCCATTTCAATCCTTTTTAATGTTATGTTTCTAAAACTAGTATACATCCACTCCTGGGGCTTCTAATTCCAATGCAATGAATATCAAATGAAATAACAATAACATATGCAATTAATACTAACTGATGCAAACAAAATGGTTCACGTGGAAGTCAAGCAAATTAAGTATTAGAGGATAAAATTATGATCAGCATCCTTTCAGTGCTGAAAAGGGAGAACGTATGCTGATTTGATTAACACAACTATTATACTGTTCATAGTAGATACATATGAGAGAGCAGAAAGTAATACACTAGAGCCTGAGGCCTCATTTACATCCTAGATCTGCCATTAGGTGAATAAACCTTAATCACACCACTCTGGATCTCAGTCTCCTCCTCCGTGAAATGGAAGATGGGTTAATAAACATTGAAAGTCCTTCCCACAATCAACAAAACATATGAATCTGTAATTCTACCTCTCTAAGTTGAAGGAGAACTCAGAGGACTCTTAAAATGTGTAAAAAACAATTCTTAGGTCCAATGTAACTTAACTCAATGCTCATAAACAATTTATCTTAGATCTCCCAAGTCAAAATATTCTATCTAGTCAACATGAATCATCTCTTACATTAGTAGTTACATTTTTTCTTATACGTTAACCAAATTTATGTTTTATTATATAAAGCAATTTCTCATAAGAATTTTTCCCTTAGAACCTGACTGCCCCTATAAAGACTAATAAAAATCAAATAAAAACTTTAAAAATAAATAAATATAAATACTATTTAGGTGAATGACAATTCCATGAACCCTAAAGCAATAAAATCCACCAGGTCTACTTATTTCACTAATACAGTTGAAAATTTGTTTTGCTCCACACACAATTTTCTGCCAGGTACACATCCGAGATAAATTTACAAAAGTAGCAATGTAACCAGTCCATAGAGCAATCCAGATTAGCTGATGCTTAAAACAACAACGTCTAACAAACTGAGTTAATTATTGCAGTGAAACAGATTATTGAGACATACTAACGCACAGAGTAGAAAACTTATAAACAGATCACGTCAATGAAAAATTTAGAAACGGATAAAATGTAAATAAAACCCAGATAAAATGTACTCCAGTATTCAAATAACATTACTTTCTCATGTGGACATTTTAAAATAATTTCTTTGCAAATCCAAGGGAGTATATGCACTGTAGTATAACAGGCTGCATGGAATTGGAGAAAAAAAATATTTAGTAAAAGCAAGATAAATACATCACCTACCTGTGCAATACCAATCAAAAAAGTACACTGACAGAAAGGACTGAAAAGCCACACTAATGATTTGGGAAAACTTTCCATGAAGACTATCAAAAGGCCAACAAATCCAAAAGCCACAGTGACTAAAAATTCAACTATTCCCACGTGTTTTGATTTTTTAAAAAGAGGTGTCAGCATTAAAGCAAAAAATATCTGTAAAATATAAATATTAAGATTAATGCATTGTTCATATACATTGGTATGAAAACAAAATTAATTTTGCTTGTAAAAGAACAAATTCTTTTCATTGGAAAATACATTCACTGAAATACTTTCTAAATGCTATCTATGGTAAAGTATTTTATTTTCATGTAAATCATGATAAATACATAAGAAAATTTAAGATGACAAACATTAAAAAACTACAATTTACCTACACATAGGCAAACATGGTTACTTCCACACTATAGAAACCATAAGCAGTCACATGTTTCTGCAGTTAGATACATACATATGTGAACAAAACAATAAACCAACCAGCTTTTAAACAGAGAACCTATCTTTTAAACTCAATGTGTTAATAAGATACAAAATCAGTTAACGGTATATAGAAGTCTGAGTTGTTTGTAAATCATCATGTTAAAGAGCGAGGCTGATCATCAAAAAATTTAACCGGTATAACATGGGCACATAAGCTAATCAAAATGGAAACTGGAATTACAGAAAACAAAAGCTGCATTCAGCCAATATACCAAATGAATATCAACACTGCCAAACAGCTATATTTACAAAGGCATACCTTTATAAATCATCACCCTGTAACATAAATTAACTTGAAATACTCAGGACTTCATGAAAACAAAGGGTTTGAAAAAAAGCCTAGCACTAGACAATCTTAATTATACACATAATTTGATTATATAAGATAGTAAAAGATAGACTCAGAAACCGTATGTGAAATACATTATATGAAAACAAGTTAAATTTGAGACTATTTTGTACCTTTCCTAAAAATCTGGAGGTACAATGATGCTATATACAATTCATTTATCAATAACCTAGTAACAAATTAACTATAAATTAACCAAATAATAATAATTCGCTATATTAATCAACTACTTTGACGGTTCTTTATTCCCATTTCAAGTTAAAATACTCACAGACGATAACCCATACAGGAAAAAAAGTAGAAATATCACAACACAGCTACTTTGAGGGAATAATGAAGAAGCTGTTGCAATGACTGCCATAAGAAGGGACATAAGAAAAATCAAACTTGTATACAGAAGAACCCAGGAAAGCCTAAAAATGAGAATATAAACACATTTATGGTTACATGCACAGGTGTTAACAATTAAAAATCATTTCAAACAAAACTTCAGCTTTATTTTAGCAATTTTATTCTTAAAATTCAGTTTATTCTTTCCGTGTATGCTCATTTACTAAAAATTAATGCTCTTACAACTAATTAAAAATACATTAGTTAAGTTAAAGGTAAAAGTATAACCTGACATAGAGATAAAATAGTGATTATCTTTTTAAGAGTCAAAAAAACTTTACAAATTAATAGCAATTCATGACTAATTTAAATCTAATATTCTCAAAAGTTCAATAATACACAATATTTCTGATTTTCTTAAAATACAAAAGAGTCTAGTGACAATTTTCCTATGGCCTGAGCTATAATTAAATTTCTGACAGCTTTTGGTACTTTAAAACAACAATAATCAACTAATCAACACAATCACCAATCAACAACATACTTACTACATTTATATAGTGTAAGATCAAGATCAACAATGGACTTAGTATATTTACTCAAAATTTCTTACCAAATCAGAGTTTAATGGAATTGCTACAGTACTTGGGTTTGTTTTTTTTAATGTAAACAGATTATAATTTATGTGTGCTACCATAAAAGCAATGAAATACGACTGAAAGATACCTACATAACCAAAACTGACTCCATCTTTTTACAGAGGCAAAACTGAGGCACTAAGAAACTGATTTGCCTAAAGGCTTCCAACTACCGCTTCCTCACAAAGCACTTTAATAATTTAATGCATCTTAAAAACCGATCACTACTCAAACGACAGGGGAAAAAAACATGCAAAGAAAATGTTATACACAATGACCCCATTATGTAAAATGATATTATTAAAGTGTTATAATTAACTGCTACATTGGGCTAAATGGAATAAAATTTTATAAAATGGTCTATAATAGCAACTCACATGCCCAGTATTAACTTTTCCCTCAAAGTGAGGTCAAAATAAATTTTCCTACAACACAGCGGGAAAACAAGGAAAATTCACTTAGAATTATTTATAAAAAAGCATGCCTCTATAACATATCACCATTTATAAAAATGCTGACACATGAAAGCTTACTTGTGAAAACATTTTTCAAATTCGTTTCTCTATAAACCGTTTTGTATATTTTCATCTTAATTCACGCGAGTAACTTTTTTCTCAGGGGAAAATCCCATATACCACATACGCAAACTTCAATCATTTTAATTAAACTTTTAACAACATGCATATGCTATGATATTGGGGGAAGACTATAACACACAATTAATTTCTAACTTTCCAAGATCTCATATGTTCTATAAACTGAAATACACAGAACACACCTCATCAATTAAGACAAAATTTGAAATAAAATTTAAACATGTTATAGCAACATCAGTTTTTCAAATCTCACTTCCCTTATGGTAAAAAAAAAAAAAAAAAGCCAATATATTGCTGAAGCTTGTTGTCTAGTCTCATATTCCAAGACAAAGGTAATCACTGTAAATAAATGGAACCAGCACCACCTCAAGTTGAGCGAATAACAAAATTACAACACTGAAGATCTTTATACTTATTAATCACACTAAATAATAAACTTGTAATAACATACCAAAAGGCAGTGTCATGAAGTCCCATTATCTTTAAAAACTCCTTTAACTTCTTCTCTTTCTCTGCTACGATATGAATTGCCAAAAAGTATCCAAAAGGTGAAAATGCTATAACTAGGTATATTAAAATTACTCCTCGGGGAAAGGTATCTATCTCAACCACAGAAGTTTCTCCCATAATGACAGCTTTAGTTGACTCCAGTTCCTTCCAAAAGGAAACATTGGTCTTCAGCTAGAATTGGAAAATACAAATACAATCAGTGAATTTAATTCTGATAGCAGCCCCCATTTATAGACAGGATCATAAAACTTTACGCCACATGATATTTCTATCTTGTCTAAAATAAGATCTGCTCTGCTTATCCATCCAGTGTGGTCTGGACTGTGAATGGCTAAGGTCTCTGGCCAAAACACAAATAAGGAGTATAATACTCTCAATGCAATAGATCCTTTATTTCACTGTCTTTGCCTTAAACTTCTATATTATTGAATTTGGGTGATATTAATACAATATACTATCTTGTAAGAGTTTATAAGACAATCCTATACCTATCATTTGGTTCTTACAACAATCCTGTCAAGTAAAGTATTATGACTGTAGTCAGTTTACTACATAGCAGTCTAACAACTATAGAGATAGGTTTCCTATTCAGGGTCAAAAAAGCCATAGTTTTAATTAGCTTTGCCACTAATTAACTGAATTTTGGAAAGTCACTTAATCTCCCTGTGCTTCAGTTTCATTTTAAAAATGGGGGTTGTGGGCCCCTGGGTGGCGCAGTTGGTTGGGCGACTGCCTTCGGCTCAGGTCATGATCCCGGAGTCCCGGGATCGAGTCCCACATCGGGCTCCCAGCTCCATGGGGAGTCCGCTTCTCACTCTGACCTTCTCCCTTCTCATGCTCTCTCTCACTCTCTCTCTTTCCTAATAAATAAATAAATAAATAAAATCTAAAAAAAAAAAAAATGGGGGTTGTAATAGCACAAATCTCATATGGTTGCTGCAGACTAAATGGATTCATATTAGTATATCACTTAGAAGCAATGCTTGCAGGCACCTGGGTGGCTTAGTCAGTTAAGTGTCTGCCTGAAGCTCAGGTCATGATCCCAGTGTCCTGAGATCAAGCCCCACGTCAGGCTCCCTGCTCCACAGGAAGCCTACTTCTCCCTCTGCCACTGCCTCTCTCTGTCTCTCATGAATAAATAAATAAAATCTTAAAAAAAAAAAAAAAAGAAATGATGCTTGGCAAATAAGTGATATTTATTACATAAAAAATGAAATCTACTACTATGATTAACATAATAAAAATACTTTAACTTATTTTTATTCAAGGGGAAAGTCTGTGAATATACATCTTTCATAAATATTACCTATGGTCAACACAGATACAACAATACAGATATATGGAATGCTAAGTTCACATGCTTAGTAGAAACCATTTAACAAAAGTGGAGTCTGAAAAATATTAAATCAGGAAACATGACTTCTTCCTTATCTTTTTTCTTAAAGGAGCTGTAGTATGTATTCTGTACATTTGACAGTAGACAAACCGAGTCTAACTGTGCAGACTTATGGCATAACTGTTAAAATATGGCTTGGCTTTCTCTCTCTCTCAAATAAAGAAATAAAATCTTTAAAAAAAATATGGCTTGGCTTTATTTTACTTCCTTACTTCCTTCATCATAGTTACCTGTATAATGGCATCATCTATGGATGCTTGTAAAACCGTGAACCCTGAGGTCCAGTACTGAGCAGCCTCACACGATGTTGAACAGCCAGCTGTGGGGACAAAATGTGAGACAGAAGTATTTGTACAACATGCAAGTGCTTTCTTTTAAAAATAACATATGGAGGGTTACTAAAGTAATATAATTAATCAATCTCCATAGGACCAAAGAAAATAAGGAGTTGCCCTTTGAAGGCAAAGATTAGCACATTATTATTTATTTGACATTTTTGAAATAAAAGGGTTACATAGAAAGAAATCAACTGTAAACATGGTTATTTAAACTAAGTCACTTTTCTGTTTCAAGGTAAGTGATTCTACAGTGACTTAATCAGATTCAAAGCACATCCAGATGCCAGGACAAGTCCAGGTTAAAAGGACAGGAAAAAAAATTTTTTTTCTAAGGGCCTTTTGGAATCAAGTCACAAATTTTGCATATGAACTAAAACCAGCAAAGACATGCATTTATTTGATTTACAAGATTGCTTAGGACTATTTACCTCTTGAATCCATATAAATAGAAGATACTGGAATCATATCAGGAAAAAAACGGAGTTCATAGGACATGAAGTCTTTGAAAACCACGCCCACAAAGTTGTTGGGTTTAGAAAGACTGGATACTAACAATTCTTTTTCATTTGCATATTCTTCAGTAATTATGACTGTAAAATATTATAACAATAAAGTTAACTCACAAATTAAAAGTTTACTACCAAATTTAGCATGATATTTGGTGAATGCAGCATTTTATAAGCACTTCTGTTTTATTCTCTAACTTTCAAGAAAATAGAACCGTTCTAAAAATATACTACATGATAATGAATAATAGTATAATTTCAGACACTATTTCTTAGCTGTCATCTGAGTACATAAATTATGTGTATGTGTAACATAAAAGTTATTAATATGATGAAGTTTAGCATATACTTTATTATGCAGTATATACAGTTCATTCATCTATTTCAAAGTAAACCATAAAAATAACTCCTTGATAAAGTGAGTGATATCTTATTTTCAAATATTTCTTCTTCTGAAGAAAATTCCATTATCCTTCTCAGAAACCAAATATGTACTTTGGTAACTAAGACACAACTTCTCCTTTGAATAAAAAATTGCCATTTCAACCCCATATTGCTTGTTCCTTTCCTAGAAGATGTATGGAGAAAATAATCTCCACTGAGATTCCTTTCACATCAGATAACCCCAATTTTTTAACATTATCTTAGAGTTTTATTTACAAGCAACTAGTATTCACTACAGAAGCTTCAGGACATGTGGTGAAATGGAAGAACATAGGATTGTATGCTTAACTATGTTACTCACTAGCTGTGTGAGCAGAGATAAGCAATTTAATTCTCTGAACTTCAGCATCCTCATCCTTAATACCTAGCTGATCACACTGGTTGTTAAAATCAAATGCAATTACAAACATAAAAATGTGCTGTAAATTATAAAGTATTACTTCAATGTTAATTGTCATGATTTTCTGAACCTTTAAGGTGGACACAGATTGATCTGAATAAAGAGGGCCTTAGTTCAACATCTTACCAGTCATGTTACCATATATGGATGTATGTCCCACTTTCAGACAGTTCTGTTGTTAAAAAGACAGAACTTTTTAAAAATATCTATATATATATTTCTACTATTTTAGCATCTAAGTCAATACACAATGACTTGGGTTTCTCTGGTGTATATGCTTTCCTTTAACTCAGAATTATCAAAGAATTTTGTTCTTGACATTTCTGATGAGTTTTTTTGAGTTGGTATGCTAAATGCTTATGGCCATCCATGCTACTTGTGCTCAGGTAAACCAACAAACATATACCAATAAGATATTAAATAGTAATAAGTGAAGAAGAAACCAATAGGGGAAAAATTATCTGGCTCCTGATTGTATAAGCATTATCTATTCAGTGATGCATTATCCAGAACTATGATGATACTAGAAGTTAATTAAAACTATCTGATTATATAAGATAACATGTTAACCTGTTATTTTCAATGATTTAGTATTTCATTAAATTAATCATCATAGCATAAATTGTCACTTCCTCTAGTTCTTGTCTTGGATTCTCTCACAGCCAACTTTAGGCTCATTAGTATCACATCACTTACACTGTCTTCCAGTCTATTTCTTGTGAGAAGTACAAACTGAGAGAAATAGACTTAGGTACACAGCCACAGTCATAGTCTCCAAAGATAAGTACCACTTCTATTTACACCACATACCTCCATAAATATTCATGGCAGTCTGAAATGATTACTGCTTTGTAATCTTTATAGCTCCAGCTTATTATGAGTCAGAATCAAAATGAAATATGCCTTCAAATCGTTTATCCTGTACAAAAGTGCTTATTTTATAAATGGTCTGAGATTTAAATATAAAATATTAAGACCTATAAAACATGCTTCAGCAGGATTGAGTGATTTTAATAATTTTTATCAAGCTATATTTTGGTGAGGGGACATCTTTAAGTGTTAAGAGTGTAATTTACTCAATAAAGCAAGCAGAAAAATACTGTTATAGATAAAATCCATATGTAAGTTCACAATACCCTCAGTAAGGTGGTCAGTAGAAACCTTTTGCATGATGTTTCTTGTAATATTAGTCACTGGAGTATATCCCAGAATTAGGTTAGAGAGAATAGATTTGTCCATAGGGTTAAGTTCTATGTCAGGCACTTCTTCGTATTTCTTATTTGGATGCATCATACTAATTAATATTAACCAAAATAAAAAAAATAGTGGAAAAAGAATTTCCTATAATAAAGGAGACAAACAAGATGGTTACAAAATATTCCAATGGCGTCAAGATTTCTATGCAAATAATGTAATACTAAGGAAAAAACAGGAGGAATCTGGGTATCCTTTCTTAAGCACAAAAAGTAAAAGCAATTCTATCCTGAAAGAGCATCTCACCTAACTCAACAGGAATATTAGACAATTTTTCCTTTATATTCAGTTTCACTGAAATACTTTAAAATTCAAGTCACATAATAAACTAAAATGACATAAACACTAATATTTAAAGATCTCAGATTACTAAATATAAAAAATAATAAATTTACTTATATATAGCATTATTTCAATTAACTTACCAAATAGCCCTACTAGGGCTTACCATAAAAATGTCTTTGTTCAAATCTAATTTAAAACTCATGCCTTAATTATACCTAAATGTCTACTATTAAAACTATATTCTGTCAAATTGAATAATCACTTTTAATTGGGATGAACTATTTACTGTTTCACCTGTTTAATTGTTATACTGGTTTCAGAAAAGGAACAATATATTTTCAGCCTTTAGAATTATTAACTGGTTAGCCAGAGTTATTACTTTCTTTTATCTTTTAAAGTAATGAATACTGTTGAGAATAAATAAGTGACATAATTTTAGTAATCTTGGGTAATTCAATCCAGAGTTCAAATGATGGGAAGTCACTGAATAAACTGTGGAAAATGTCCCAAAGTTTTCTGTGGAATTATTTTTTAATTCCATGAAACATGGGAAATACATATCTAAAAGTTCAAATTTAAGCACTGATTTCAGAAATTAACTAAATTTAGGAATCATTATTAAAATTTTTAACATTCACAAAGCTTTAGGTAATTTAGGTATTTTACTATGCTGACACGAGTTTTTATTTCTCAAGCATATTAGAGAGACCTAACGACATAAAATCATAATAAAAATGTATCCAGAAAAAAATCCTCTTAAAAATGAAATATGTCAGTTAAAAAATGGCAATAAGGCATAAGAAAGTCATTTAATTTACCTGAACACTACTTTTTTTAGTCCTGCATTTGATTAGGTAATTCTTCAGTAGGAGTGTTCTGGTCTGTCTCCAAACTCCCACCTCCCTAATTGCAGTAGCCATGTTTTCTGAATCAGTCTGTTAAAAGAATAGATGAAAAGAAGTGGAGCCGCACATCAAGCCACATGCCATTTAATAGCAAAACAGATAGAGGTTTCAGTCTCAGGTTAGACGGAATTAAGCATACTCCAAACTTGTCTCTCCTATCTGGACAGAATACATGCAACAGTAATTTCAAGACCCTGAAGAGTAAATAGCAGCATGTGAAACGAGGGAACTAGAACTCAAAACTCCCACAGCAGTGAGCTCACCACTTTTTCTCTCTATCCCCCAAACTGAAAGCACTGGAAGTAGGCACTGGGGCAGAGAAACCAAGGTCCAAAAGCTCTCTAGTTCTGGCTTGAGAACTCGGAAAGGAAAGTTCGCTCAAGGAGAATGTGAAACTACCCAAACTTTCTTTTCTTTTCTACATTCTCCTATGCCCCTTTCTCCAAGCAATCACATAATAACAGTGTCAGACTGCAGTAATGAAAGTTTAATGCAGTCCCAACTCTGAGGCAGGGAAACCTTTCTCTCCAGTAAGTGGAGCCATATCTCCAATATGGTGGGGCCAAGTCCCAGGGTGTTCTCCTTCTCCTGCCACTGGGCCCTGGATGTGGTGGATGCAGTTGCACAAGTGTGTGGCCTAATGGGGCAAATAATACCTAGCATTCTGGCTGTAGGATGGAAATGAGAAGCCATAGGGAAATTCAATAGTAGGGACAGCAAATAAAAAGAGTTCAGGAAAGCAACATAGTAAAGTTGTTTCTTAACTCCTGGACTAACCCCAAAGCTGGGCACATATGGATCTAATCCTATTCTGTGTACTGAAGACCTGAGGAACTGAACTATAAGACAGACTACTGCCCAGATCCAGACTGATCATAAGGTGGCATACACAGGACAGATCCTAACTATACTACAAGGGCTTTTAAAAACTAAACCAAAATTAGAACCACAGCTCAAAGAATGCAGATGAAACCTGTGACCGGAACCTAACCAGCTTAACAGCATGCTAGAAGAAAGTATCAACACTTTCCAAACAATCAAAACAAAACCCAGTCTCATACAATCCAAAACAACTCAGCAAAAGTAGTGGTTGAAAAATACCAACTCTATTAAGAAAAGAAAAATCAACAGATGCCAGTGCCAAGATGACAAATTTTGGAATATTCAAACAAAAACTTTAAAGTACATATTTAAAACGTGTTCCAGGGGCGCCTGGGTGGCTCAGTTGGTTGAGCAACTGCCTTTGGCTCAGGTCATGAACCTTGAGTTCCGGGATCGAGTCCCACATCAGGCTCCCAGCTCCGCGGGGAGTCTGCTTCTTCCTCTGGCCTTCTCTCCTCTCATGCTCTCTCTCACTTTCTCTGTCTGTCAAATAAATAAATAAAATCTTTTAAAAAAAAAAAAGTGTTCCAGCAAACAGCAAGGACTCTTGAAAGCAATGAAAAATTAAAAACCTCAGCAAAGAAATAAGACATAGAGCAGCACCAAAGAGAAACTTTAGTACAGGGGTTCTTGGGTGGCTCAGTCAATTAAGCATCTGCCTTCGGCTCAGGTCATGATCCCAGGCTCCTGGGATGGAACTCCACAAGGGGCTCCCTGCTTAGCAGGGAGTCTGCTTCTCCCTTACCCTCTGCTCCTCTGCCTGCTCATCCTCTCTCTCTCTCTCTCTCTCTCTCATTCGCTCAAATAAATAAATAAAATAATTCAAAAAAAAAAAAGAAACTTTAGAACAGAAAAACACAATGACAATAAAACCAATGGAATGGGCTCAACAGTAGAACAGAGATAATAGAAAAAGTCAGTGAACTTCACAGACTAATAGATGCTATCCCTCCATTCTGAACCACAGAAAGAAAAATTAACAGTGTCTTAGAGAACCATGGACAATAACAAAGATCTAACATTCAAATTATCAGAGTTCCAGAAAAGAGAGAAGAGTGTTAATGATGAAAAATATTTTGGGCAAGAGATAAAAATCTACAAGTCCAAGAAGCTTAGTGAATCTCAAAGAGTATAAATCAAAGGAAATCCATATCCATACACACCATAATCAAGCCATTAAAAATTAAAGACAATAAAAAATCTTGAAAGCAGTCACAGAACCATGCATTACCTATAGAGGAATAATGACTTGAAGAAGAGCAGATTGCTTATAAGAAACTCAATGGCAAAACTGAAATACTCTTACACTGGTGGAGTGCTAGTTCAACCGCTGAGGAAAAGTTTGTCAGCTCTCCACAAAGTTAAACATAGAATTACCATATCACCCCACTATTCCATTTCTAGATATATACCTAAAAGAACACTTCTAGGTTTATACCCCAAAATACTGAAAACGGGGACTCAAACAAGTGCATGTTCACACTGGTTCATAACAGCCCTGTTCATAATTGCCAAAGGTAGAAACAGCCCATCTGTCCATAAACAGATGAATGGATAAACAAATTGTGATATATACACAAATTAAGTATTATTCCTCCATAAAAAGCAATGAAATATTGACATATGCTATAACAAGGATGAACCCTCTAAAACATTATGCTAAGTGAAAGAAGCCAGACACAAAGACCAGTATTATGTGATTCCATTTATATGAAATTTCCAGAATATATAAAGCCATAGAAATCAAATGGAGATTAGTGGTTGACAGAGCTTGGGGAGAGAATAAAGAGAAACTGCTTACTGGCTAGGTTTGAGAAGTTCCCGTGAGCTAAGGTTCAGTGTTTTGAGAGTAGAATGTGCAGAGCGATTAGCCGCGGTTGGCGGTGGAATTATGGAAGACTCTAATTTTCTTCTTTATACATTTCTGTATTTCCACATTTTCTAAAACAAGCATGTATTACTTAATAATCAGAAAAAACAAACTTGTAATAAAAGAGTAAATTATTGTATAAAAAAAAAAAGGTTTTACTTTGAAGTGATGGGAACAAATTTCACCTTAATTTTTTTTTTAAACAGTATGACCTAAGGGTACCTGGGTGGCTCAGTCAGTTAAGTGTCTGACTTCAGCTCCAGTCATGATCTCAGGGTCCTAGGACTGAGCCCCAAGGTTGGCTCCTTGCTCAATGCAGAGTCTGCTTGTCCCTCTGCCCCTCCCCTAGCTCATGCTCTCCCTCAAATAAATAAAATCTTTAAAAACAAAAAGAAAAACAGTATGACCTAAAGCACTGTCACAGGTCCAATATCCCTCTTCCAGCCTAACTTTACCCTTTGAAACGCCTTGGATCTCCTTCTACCAGTGGACCTCTGTTGAAGCTATCTCAATTTTTCAAAGAGGTTATATTAAAGCTGAACTCAAGAGAAATGGCCAGAGTCTCAACTGCAATCTCTGTGGTCTTTATTCCAATTTGTTCACCCCAATAACCTAAAATCTCTACACACCAAAAGGTATCGAGAGGGCAGCTTGAAAGAGACAACAAAAAAGTCCTGTTAGGCCATCTTCTAGAACATCTCTTATTGCCTTATTGTATATAAAACCTATTTGATAGAGGTCACTGGTGTGACTTCCCTCCAAAACAAAAACGATCCATTCTAAGCTGGCTGACCATCTCCGCCTAGATTAAAAAAAAAAAAGCAGGCAACTTTTTAGAGGCAGCTCGTCTTACTCAAAAAAGTAAATATAAATTATGTTTAGATTAAGTAAGTATCCTCTTTATGTGCACAAAGAGAGACTTTTTTTAACAATGGAATTATAGACAACTTTTACTTTCTTTGTGCTTTTTTCCATTTTCTCAATTTTCCTATTAATATGTGTTACTTATATACTAAAAAAATTACAGTGGTGCCTGGCTGCCTCAGTCAGAAAAACATGCAACTCTTGATCTCAAAGTTGGCAGTTCAAGCCCCATACTGGGTGTAGAGATTACTTAAAAATAAAAAAAATTTTTTTTAAGATTTTGTTTATTTATTTTAACAGAGAGAGAACACAAGCAGGCAGAGAGGCAGGCAGAGGCAGAGAGAGGAGCAGGCACCCTGCCGAGCAAGGTGCCCAATGCGGGACTCGATCCCAGGACGCTGGGATCATGACCTGAGCCGAAGGCAGCTGCTCAACCAACTGAGCCACCTAGGCGTCCCAAAAATAAAAAATCTTTTAAAAAAAAAATCATACAATTAGACATACTGTAAAAAATAAATAAGTAAATTAAAAACAGAACTAGTTAAGCAGTCAAGAATATAGGATACGGTAAAAATAAATTCTTCCAACAGTCTCATTAATGTTATATTAGATTCTGTAAAGAATCTCTAGGCCAAAAAGAAGAAACAAACAACAAAAAAGAAAAACTACACTCATTCAAGGATGATTTACTATAACACAAACAGAAACATTAACCAGTACAGCAAGAACATTCTCATTATCTGCCAAAACACATTGATTTAGCGGGCACCAATGAATTATTCATTCAAATTGAATGCTGCATGCTTAAGTAAGTCTTCATTTTTAGAAAACAGGCTCTTCATAAAGTTGCTGATGGACTCACAAATATTTTTCTTCTTTGAGAACTGCCCCCTGAACTCAGGGTTTTATCTTTAACAGGCTTGTCTGAAGCTCATGAACCCTTGCACCTACCCCACCACTAGTCAGGGCTTTTTACAGCAAAACTTACTTCTACCCTCTGATGTGGGAAACAAAGGCAGAAGGAAATGCAGATAAAATTAAATGTCCTTATAACCTGCAGCCCACTGACAAATAACTTGAGGCAGGCAGAGCATAACGTTCCTCCAGAAAGCTCCCAATTGTCTTAACATTAATGCCTTGGTAGAGGGAAAAACTACCTCAGATTAAATTAAAAACAGCCACGCCTCCACTATCCTGAGAGTCTTCTTTAGCATAGGAAAATCCTTTTGAAACTTCCCTTTGTCTTTACTTCCTCAATCCCAAAGTATATAATCAAAGTTGCCCCCATAGTCCCAGGGCTGTGGGTCCTGCTCACAGGACCTGTCCCCATGCTTTAATAAACCTGTCCCCATGCTTTAAATAAAACTTTGCATCGAAGACATCTCAAGAATTCTATCTTGGCCATCACCTCTGGACCCCAACACTACCCCCAAAACATATTCCCCTCCACCCTACCACCATGCCAAGAGACATACAAACCATTGCAATCCCCACCACTACCACCTCTACGGCCACCCCTGATGTGTAATCAATTTTCTCCTGGAAGTATGGAATTTTTAACTAAGATCCAGAGACTGGGAGTCATATAAACAGTTACATTAATGGAAACATTTAAGAAAGAAAATTCAGGGGACCTGGTTGCTCAGTGGGAAGAACACGCTACTCATAGAGTTTGAGCCCCATGTTAGGCACAGAGTTTACTTAAAAGGAAAAAAAAAAAAAAAGGGCGCCTGGGTGGCTCAGTTGGTTGGGCGACTGCCTTCAGCTCAGGTCATGATCCTGGAGTCCTGAGATCGAGTCCCACATCAGGCTCCCTGCTCTGAGGGGAACCTGCTTCTCCCTCTGACCTCTCCCCTCTCATTTTCTCTCTCTCTCTCTCGATTAAATAAAATCTAAAAAAAAAAAAAAGAAAGAAAGTTCATGCACTCTTGGTACTATGCTTTCCCCTAAAGTATGATACCTCCTATGCCAAAACTTCGTTTTTCTTTTTTAGAGTATGTGAAATGCCCTATTATCCACTCAATATATTTTATTTTCACATAAGCTAGCAAGAATCAGATTCTGTTCTTCACAACCAAACCACTTAACTAATATAACAGTATAATGTGTTCTTAACTCCATAGTTAGAGTATTCATAAGGATAAGAGTGATTTTCAAAGTGAGCGTGTAAGGGGAATGTTACCAACCTGTCTACCTCCCTTCTCTAAGAATTCCATTGATACTACTGGGAGTACCGAAGGGCAGATAAAAAGTTGAGAACCACTGAATGATGTATAGTTCTTCAAGTTACTTTAAAATAATATTAACAGGGTAAAGTTTCTATAGAAGAGAACACACAGTAACTAACCAAAGAAGTCACTTTGGTGTTTATCCAATTCTCAGTTTTATGTCCTTTCCTCCAAAGCACAAAATCCCTCTAGGCAAAAGGTGCTTTCAAGCCGTTTCCTTCCTGCTCCTGAGCTCTCTATTCCTGTAAGTAGATTTTTGGGGTCCTTGTCTTTTTCCTTAGTCAAATCGTCCTGCATTATGTGTACCCAGGTCTCTCAGGGAATACTTCCTACTTATTGGCTAGATAATCTCATCAATATAAGACTGAGTTGATCCATTATCATCTGTCGTCCCTCTCCACCAAAAAAGATACAAAATCAACGCAAACATAAACGGAACAGCTATTTTAATAATTAGAGAAAGGAAATACGCATCTACATTTGACTTCGATACTTTAAAAAGATTTCTATTTTGAATTAAAATAATACCTTTTTAAGAAGAGGTTAACTTATCAGGTAAAATCACAATCTTACCTCATCATCTACTTCCCTCTGGAAGAGTAGGTATCTATATTTAAATTGAGAGGCAGTGCAAGCCCTCAGGTGGCTGCTGACTTTCAGCAGGCTGATACTATTCTCCCCTGCCCCACCAAACACACCACACAATCAAAAAACAATAGGCCACAGTAAATCCAAGCAGAATCTACAGACACGCTGAAAGAAACTGGAATCAGTAATCATTTACATAAAAACAAGACCATCAAGAGGAGACAACAAAGACTACAATCCCAACAACTAATAATGCAGTATAAGAGTGTGACCTCTGGAGGCAAACCAATTAAAATATGAATCCAGCCTCTGCCACTCACTAGCCTTGAGACTTTGGGCAAGTTATTTAACTTTCCTGTGTTTAAGTTTTCTCATCTGTAAGTGAATTAATAATAGTACCCACTTCTTTGGCTTATTAGAATGACTAAAAGAATATGTAATTAAACATGTAATTAAAAACATGAAAATGGCGCCTGGTCCATGGCAAGTTGAAATACACACTGAAAATCAGTATAACTAATATCCTCAAAAGGATAACAAAGAATATCATATCCATGAAACAAAACAAGGCAATTTTTAAAAAGCTACCTGGAACCTGGAAATGAAGCAGACTGATAGAAATAAAATTCTCAGTAGATGGGGTGAACAGCATCTGAAGCAAATCAGTGAGTTAGAAAGAACGCTGAGTAAGGAAATCTTCCAGAAGGGATGGTAAAAGTGCAAATAGCCAAAAACGATTACGAAATCTGTTATAAAATTATAAAGATGGATCAGTCTGACTGGCTGTAGAGAGCAAGATGGGAGTCACCTATGTCATGCTGGGGCCTGCGTCAAACAAGAACACAATTAAGGGTAATGCAGCTATAAGATATGACCAAAATCAGCATCAGCTGATGCCACTCCAGAATTAATAACAAGCAGAAGCAGAGGAGGTCTGCAGGGCCCAAGACTCATTAAATCCCTTTAAAAAGGGAAGATTTTTGCAGCAAACTGGCAGACTCCTCAGACTTGACCCCTCTATGTCTGACCACTTAAAAAAAGGCAGCTGCCACCAAAGACTCTATCCAACTGATCTCTGTAAGGAACCGAGATTCTTCACTGCTCAAACGCAGTAAGCAGTAGGTGCTGAGAGCTGACCAGGACAAGGGAGGCCTTATCCCAATCCCAACTGTGAGCCTACATACTGACTTCGTTTTTGGTTCATTAACTTCCTACTCTCTGTTATCTTTTTGCTATGTGACTTGTCCTGTGTTCTGCTTTGTGTGCTGAGTAAGAAGTCAAGTTAATCACATGGTGAAATGTCACTGAGTTTGGAATCCTGCAACCGCTTTATAATAATGTTAACCTCACTTTATGACTGAGTAAAGCTGTGGAAAGACATAACTCGGTATGTGCGCCTTCATAGTGTGCTCATGACACTGGCCTAAACAAAGTAATGTTTCTTATATTCACAAGCTCTAGTCATGTGAAAATGTTAAATTTCAATAACCTTGAACTTCTATCTATTCAACTTAGTAAAACATCTTAAAGAAGAAAATCCAATTGGCTGCTTGTTTCCTTGGTGACATGTAACACCTGTTTTGGCTGTTTAAAAAAACAAACATTCTTAACATCAATTCTTCACAAACTTTTTAGTTTAATGTTTAAACAGTAATTTCAAAGCTATAGTCAGGTTTTTGTAAACAGACACAACTGTGGACCTATATGTCCTCCTCACCCTCAAAACCCACAGTGCCTAAGCAGGCCCAAATGAAAGGGGCCACGGGGATAAACCAGGCAATGTCTGCTCTGCATAATAATGTGAAGCACTGACTCTACTGTAAAAGGTTCCCTGCAAATTATGAGAGTTTGGGAAAATATTTTGCCTCCTCTTTCAGTGTCCAGACCATATTGGCCCTGAGAATGTTTGCGCTTTGGGAAGAAGACAGAAAGAAAAATAAAAGAGGGCTGCCTGCGACTCACACTGGTAGGGTAATCTCAAAAGTCCCTTCTCATCCTCCTCCCCTCACTCTTTCAGGGTTTCAACTGGGAAATTAGAGTGGAGGAAAGATGTGAGAAGGCAGTGTTTTCTATACTGAAGCCAAGGATAAAGAGATGATATCTGAGATGAGACCAACTCCTAGAGGTGGGTGAATGAGTTTTCCTGAAAGAAAGGTGGAGGAGATCCATCCAGCAGAGGTGACATGAAAGTGGTGCTTCTGACAGATGGAATTGAAACAAGGCTGCAAAGTTAGAAATGAGATGTGGCCAGCGAGGGGACCTCTGTGAAGAGTTTAAGTTGTCAGGTGCCTTCCCCTAAACCATAAGAAAAGCTGTATTTAGCACAGGGCAGAGCCTGTTTTGTACAGCCCATGAGTTAAGAGTGTTTTTCATATGTGTTATTCAAACACAGCCATGCTCACACATTTCTGTATTGTCTATGATTGCTTTCGTGCTACAACGGCAGAGTTAATTGATACAGACACCAAAGAGTCCACAAAACCTAAAATATTTACTATCTGGCTCTTTACATAAAGTTTGCTGACCGCTGTTATAGATTAAAGGAGGGAGAAAGAAGAACAGTGGCACATTAACACTTACTAAGAAATTTATGCATCAAACATAATGGGGAAAAACAGACACTGTCAATTATTTTGCAGATAGATAAAATTCACTATAGTGTAATAAATCCAACTGGGGAAAGAATGGAATGGAAATTTCAGGCAAAGAGAAAAGAAGGGGAAAGCTATAATCCCAAAGGGTTTGACTTGTACGAGGAACAGGTCATGGCCGAGGCATGGGCAGTGAACTAGGGCAAAGAGGGCAGGTGTATTGCTCTAGATGACACTGAAAAGACTGGTCCTGGAGATGGGTGGTGAAACACCCAGTACGCAAAATTAGATTAGACACCTTTACCTTGTGCACCCATATATAGCACTCTATTTCCTCTACTTTCTTTTTCATACCTAAGAATAATTGTTTAATTGCCTAGCAATCGTGTATTTCACTAGTCCATTCACTCTCCCAAACCTCCACTCACTTTTACCAGCAGCATCATACTCAGATTAAAACCTTGATTCCTACTTCACTGAAAAAACTGAAGCAATCAGAAGAAACTTCCAAATGTCCCACTATCCTTCCTATCCTTCCACCTACAACTATGCCCATGGTAATGCTAAATATTTCAACAATATTCCATTTCTGGCTAACCTGATAACTCTGTTTTCGTTAAAAATCTGAACCATAAAAGCTTAAACAGAATCTAGTAGTTAAGGTTTATTTTTCGGAAGAAGACATTAAGAATATATCTGGCAGATGACTTAAAAGAAATTCCTGCCAAATTACATCACTAGTTTCTCAACTAATAAAAGCACCATAAAATTTAACTTTACAGGGGGTTAAATCATAAATACTCTTTTCTCATGTTTTAAAATTCACTGAAGGTGAAGTAATAATAAAACAAAATACTGACAACATGATTTAACCTGAATTTTATGACAGTATTTTGTTTTTGTTGAATGGGAAAACAATGCAATGGTGCCCACATAACCAGCTTTCCCATCCCCCCTTTTTAATTTGTATTGATTTATTTATTTGACAGAGAGAGAGCACAAGCAGGCAGAATAGCAGGTAAAGGAAGAGGGAGAAGCAGTCTCCGCGCTGAGAACGGAGCCTGACCAGGGGCTGATTCCCAGGACCGTTATCATTACCTGAGCAGAAGGCAGGCGCTGAAGGACTGAGCCACCCAGGGGCTCCTCTCATCCCTTTTATTACATATAATAGGTTCCTAAAAGTTTGAGCTCACGTCTATTTTAATCCAATTAATTCGCATGCTAGTAAAGATTATGACTTATTTATAATTTATGATTATGTATAATTATGGTTGCTTATGATTATTTATAAGAATATCGCAAAATTATTTTACACGATCATCCTCTCAATCCAAGGGCCGAGATTCTAAAAACCTTATTCATCCTGGTACTCTTGCCACATAGTATCTGGGATAGGAAAGACATTCAAATGAACATGTGCAATATTAATAAATTTGCTTTGACCCGGACTATAAGATTTCTTATACCAAACCCTGTCTAAAGGGAAACAGACTCGAACAGCACAGGGTCAAGGACTATTGCCTCCTTAGTTTGATTTCTACTCACACATCCCAAGAGCCTTAACTGCCCTCATAGCGTTCTCTTGTGTGGAGTCTTCCCCGAAGATACCCATCATATCCCCTGGGCAGACACAAAATATGGTGGGTAAAGAAAGCACCAGAATTTAGAGCCAGGCATCCTCGGGTTAGAATCTTCGCTCGACCTTTTTGCTAGTGGAGACCTTCGTTAAGTGACCTAACCTCTTTGTGACCCATTTTCCACCTGTGCCCAACCTCGACGGGTTGCTGTCACAGGATGAAACGAGATTAACACGGAGCCTGGCTCACGGCTGGGAGTCCACCACCTCTCTTCTCCCCTTCTGTTCCTTCAGAACGTCCTCGACAGAAAGCACATGATCAGCTATAGTCGTTCTGACTTATTTGTCCAGAAAGGTGCATGGTGGCCTCAGGAGCACAGGAGAAACCCCCCTCCGAGCCGCGAGCGCCTCCAACCCATACATGGATACCTCCCGCCCAACCAGCTTTCTGGGACGCGGAAATCTTTTGGTGTCCGAGCTCTGCCTTGCGTTTCAGGAATCAGGGCATTTCCCCCCAAATCCTGTCATAAGACCTGCGCGTTCCCCTCTCACCCAAACTCTCCTTCTAACACCCAGGATAAGGAGCGGCGCGACAGTCCCAGGGAGGGACCAGCGCCCCGCGCCCGAGGCGCTCGGAGGGAAACGTACTCGCACAACGTTTTCCCCCCCTCGCCGCCCTGCCAGGGACCCGACCCCCGTCGCGCCCAAAGCAGCCCCGCAGCAGTCCCGCGACGCCTCCGCACCCGCGCGCGACACCCGGGCAGCGGCCACCGCGACCCCCACGACCCCGACACGCCCCCCCCAGCAAACCGCGCTTCCTCCCACCTGGGGGCTCCTCCCGCCCCCCTCAGCTCGCCAGCTGGGCCGCCACGGAGATCCGCTGCACCCCTCCCCTCGGCCCCCTCCCCCTCCCCCCTCTCCCTCGCCCGCCTCTCCTCCGCCGCTCACTCCCAAAGGGGCGGCGTCCCCCTGGCGAGCCGCTGGCGCCGCTGCCCTCCCAGCCCCCCTCACCTCAGGGCCGAGCCGCAGCGCGGTCAGGCAGGGACACGCTCTGCCTGGGGAGACACTCCGCGCGGGTGACGGAGCTCGGAAACTGGAGTGTGTGTGAGAGAGAGCGCGGCCGCGCTCGCGCGCGCCCCTGACGCTCGGCCCCGTGCGCCCCAGAGCCTCAAAGTCCGCAGCGCGCCTGCCCGGGGAGCGCGCAGCGCCGGAAGCCTCGCCCCGCCTCCTGCCGAACGCACCTGGGGGCGGGGCTCCTGAAGGACCGGGATCTGCGGGCACGCGCGCTCCCGGCGCTTGGCCCCGCGCGTCCTGGCGCAGGCTGTGGGGCTGACGCGCCCGCGAGGTCGCCGCACCTGGGGGCGGGGCTCCGAGGGGCGGGGCTACTTGGGGGCGGGGCGAGCGGGGCGCGCTGAGGCCGGGGCATGCGCGCGCGCGCGCCCGGCCGCAGAGCTTGAGTGTCTCTGGCGCCGGCCCTAGAGCTTAGGATCTGTACGGTCTGCGGAGACCTCGGCGTGCTCTCCCTCGAGGCACAGTCAAAACAACGGGCCTGCAGCCAGTGGCAGGCGTTTGAGTCCAAACGCTGCCGCCTCCTAGCGTTTGACCTTGACTTGCAGCCCTTCCATCGGCCTCCCCTTGGCCTCTAGTTTTAGGAACACTTTCTCATCTGTTTCCCGGCTTTCGAGTGGCCCTCTCCCAGGACTGCATTTCGATTCACTCCGCTGCCCCTTGCCCTCCCCGCTAGTGTCTGGGTTACAGTGTCCTCATTCTCCTAACTGCTGCCTCGTTCCCCCATTAGACACCGACCCGAGACATCTGGACTCTGAGGATGCTTTTAGTTTCTGAAGTGTTCTCAGGAGAGTCTGTGAATGTGGCGGATCTTGAATTTTCCAAACGGCCTGATAAACAGCCATCTATGGGAGATTCTAAAGCGCACTTATTTTTGCGAAAAATGTAAACCGATGTTTTGAGTTTTATTGCCCAAAGCGACCTAGATGGTAGTCAAAAGTTATTGTAAAAGAAAGAAAAGCTCAACGCTAGCGTTACAGATTTTCCTCTCCAGATTTCTGTGTGGTCACATTTCTGGCACAGTTCTTTACTTGGGGGAATTTAACTATTTAAAGCCTTTTTAAAAAATTCTGTTAATCCTGTGTGCACCAAACTTCTCAAATTTAAACCAAATCCCTCCAACCATCACTGCTAAATCCTACCCCCCCCAAAAATATCAAGGAATCTCGTTTTGTTTCTCCTACCAAATATAGATTAAATGAGAAATTCAAAGAGGGTTAACAGAATCCATGAGGATAAAAAATCTGGCAGTGGGATTGCGGGAGGGGAAATAGAATGTCCTAGAAACGATGCAGGAAAACTGAAGAAGGCAGGTAATAAAAACTATTCAACCATCTATTATTTCTCTTTTGAAATATGTAAGACATGTTAGTTACAAATTCAGAAGAATGAATTCCTAATGGCCTAGGATTTGTGGGAAAGTATATTGGTGGAGGTCAGAGATAAACTTGGTAAAAATGGGTTACTGAAACACATATTCATCCCAACTCTGCAATTGTTCTCACTAGCAGTCTCAACCTGCTCTAACTTCAGAGTTCTCCTCCTCTTCTATCACTATAGGAAGCATTTGTTTCCTGAGCTTCTTAAAGTTTTATCAGGTTCTGTCATTCATTCTGTCTGCCAGTGTTTCTACTCTTGTTTCAAGACCAAAACCCACTTCTCCGAAACTCTTCTCACCCCATGCAAAATGATCCTACTTTCCTTTCAAAAGCACACATGCTCCTGTCTTGTTCACCATCATTTTACTTAGGTACTGTCTCTTTAATTAAATTGTAAGTGGTCTGGGATTAAGATTTTTTTCTTATATCAATTTGGATTTCCGGGTCTTATGCATCGTAGTGTGAGGTACATGTTCTTGGAAACACTAGAGATGAAAATACCACATGTACTACAGGATGCAAATATTATTGTCTTTATTATCCCCACAAAATAGCACTAATCACTCAAGAACATCTACCTAATAAAAGAAAGGGAAGATATTAAATTCTTCTTATAGAATGGGTCACAAAATTAGGATGATAATATGGTTTGGGGAATTATAGAGAGAGAGAACACTATGACCTCTACATAAAAAGACTGCCACAAAAAATATCTTGACCATCACATATTTTACTATTTCTTTGAGCCAGCTATTTATCAGTTTTTGTGTACCTTGCAAACAATTTAGCCACATAATCTCAATCTAAATTTCCATAGTTACCAGGTCCCAGTACTAAATAAGCATCTGCAGGGAAGATGTTCCTTTCCGAGCTTCTGTATCTAGGAAATAGCAAACAAGCCTTACTGCATGGTTGTTATGACGGCAACCCAAATCCCCATATCTCATTAATAGATTTTTAGACAAATAAATCACAAGGGAATACATAGATCATAGAAGTCATAGACTGAGATTTAACAAGTGGCCTAGCTGAACAAAGTAAATGGTGAACCAGAATTTTGACAGTATTTAATGTAGAAAACAGAATTAAGCTTGCTACTCTCTTCCTGATGTTACATCAGTAGCTTATTTTGCATGATTATCAATGTATTGAAAATTACATATACCATTTTTAAATTAGTACTATTAAGCACTCTTTATAATTTCTTGTTTTTTAAACATTTACCATTTCTCCAAGCTAAAAAAAAGTGCCAAGAGAAGGGATGTGGTTTCTAAATTCAGAGTTTAAATTAGGTATAATTTAGAAGTTTCAAATTAGAATCTTTTTCTAGAATAAGGCCAGACAAATAAGGAAACACAGCCTTGACTGACAAAGTAAAAAGAGAATCTTGCCTCTTTAGCAATAGAATTCCAAACTGCCATCTCAAATGTAGCTGAGATTGTTATTAAACAACTTAGATTAATTAGTAATCGATGGAAGGTTGGAGATGAGAACGACTTCTAAAGGTAGTTTTAGTTTGCTTGGCTTTTATTACAGGAAAATTAGTCGAGGAGATTAATATGTGAAGAATATCTAGTCAAATTTGATATTTAAAAAACTCGGGGCACCTGGGTGGCTCAGTTGGTTAAGCAACTGCCTTCGGCTCAGGTCATGATCCCAGAGTCCTGGGATCAAGTCCCACATCAGGCTCCCAGCTCCACGGGGGGTCTGCTTCTCCCTCTGACCTTCTCCCCTCTCATGCTCTCTCTCACTGTCTCTATCTCAAATAAATAAATAAAATCTTTAAAAAAAAAAAAAAACCTCAACTAACCCACAGTATATATCAAGTACCCAGCATTCTTGCTTAGCAAAAACCCCAGCTTTGCAGGTGAACAACAACAAAAAAAAAGGCAAAGAAATCAACCATTATTCTGAGAGACAACAAGGTAAATAATTAAGGAGCATCAAATGGAAAGTGATACTTGTTCCATCATTAAATGATGTGGTATAAACTATAAAGTGCCATAGAGAAAACATTGAGGGCTGGAGTTACCTGGTACCTTCAAGAAGAAAAGGTGGAAAGATGAGTTTAAGCAGCAGGGAGTATGATAGAGGGCACAGAGAAATAATTATGCCTACCTAGATTTTCATAAACACGAAATAAAATAATAATGTAAAGGCTAAAATGGAGAGCTGATTCGATCTGTGTGTTTTTTCTTAAGTAAGGAAAATGGACTTTAAGGTGGTAAAAGTGAAACTAAGTAGAGAAAGAAGTGAAACTTGAGAGAAGTGAGGGGATAGTGATCAAGCACCTATCTGTTTCAAGTAAGTTTCTGTTTCCAGGCACAAATTACATCCCACAGCTATTCAGAGGTAACCTAAGACCCATGACTGGTAAGTTCAGAGAAACTATAAAAATGAAAAAAAAAAAAAAAAAGATGACAAATCACCTGCTTTCGAAAACTGGTTTAAAGATAGACACTGAAAGTTTTAGAACAAAAAATAAAATTTCAGAATTCACAGCTTTGTGAACATTTCGAAGACAGTTTACTGGTCACGAAGAACCAAACTAACTAAAGATAAGTTGTACTATACTTCTTTTTCTATTTGATCTTTGAGTTAAAATGAGAATTGTAGAGCCATGATAGAAATTAATTTCAACAAAGCGTTTAATCCAGTCTTTCATGATACTTGTGGATGAGACTCCTAAATAATGACTTAATTATAATTAGGTAAACTCAAAGTTGGATAATCGTAGCCAAAGTTCTGTTCTGAAGACAGGACCAGGAAATAAAATTAGATTTACAACTTGAACCCTGAGCTAAAATATAAAGATAAAATTAAGCTTTTTATCTTTATATTTTATATAGAGTATATGAGTAAGGAGTATATGAAAGTCCCTACATTTTTTTTTTTTTAAGATTTTATTTATTTGAGAGAGAGAGCGAGAGAGAGCAAATGAGAGAGAATGAGTGTGAGAGGGGAAGGTCAGAGGGAGCAGGACACCCCCTGCTGAGCAGGGAGCCTGATGTGGGACTCCATCCTGAGACTCCAGGATCATGACCTGAGCTGCAGGCAGTCGCTCAACCAATTGAGCCACCCAGGCATCCCCCTACATTGGTTTAAAACGAAAAATAAAAGCACAAAGGAAGTACAAAACAGGATTCTGGTTTAGCCATGTGAAAATCATCAAGAGGTTTTCTTATCTGCCAAAATCAATGTGAGTTAATAATATATGTCAGATAGCTTGCAGTGATGCCTCTCACATTTCCATTTGAAAACCTTGTGCCCACAAGAACCTGCCCCTTCCTTTCGTCCTTGGGGGATCCCTTTCCCAGTATTCCCCTTAGGATTCCCTACCCCTTTGGAATAGGCATAATATGTCCTATAACCCGCCCAAAGATGTCCACCATCCTGATCCTTGCAGCCTGGGAATACGCTACTTTACCTGGAAAAAGAAGATTAGGTTTGCTAATCAGCTCGCCTTAAAATAGGGAGATTATCCTGGATTATCCAGGTGGACCCAGTGTAATCACAAGGGTCTTTAAAAGTAGAAAAGGGAAACAGAGGAACAGGTCAGAGTGATGCAAAGTGAGGACTCAACCTACCACTGGCTTTGAAGCTGGATGAAAGAATGCAGGTGGTCTCAAGAAGCTGGAAAAAGCAAGGCAACACTCTCCTGAGAACCTCCAGAAAGAAATGCAGCCCTTCCAACACCTTGATTTTTATTGCAGAGTGAATCATGTGTTCTAACCCACAGAACAATCAGATAATAAATTTGTGGTCTTTAAGTCACTAAGGTTGTGGTTATTTCTTATAGCAGCATTAGAAAAATAATACACCTCTTATAACTTGCTTTCATTCTCTGCCTTATAGCCCTTTTATTATTTAGCATCCAAATGTCCTTTCTTTTCTTCTCTCCGTCTTAGTAAGCAACATAATGCCAGAGAAAGGACAATGAATTACTATTCAGATATTGTGGATTCATAAACTTAGTAACTCGTATGACTCTATAATCATAGACGCAACGTTAGGCTGTATGATCACTAGTTTTCCAACTTGTAAAGGATAGAAAATATCTACCATCTTTGAGTCTCTGGGTTGATTCAGAGAGTTTTTGGGAGGAGGTGAGTGAAATCATAAAAGCCAACTATTAACCACGTAATATGTGCTCCACGCTGCTGTATATGCCTCACATGTAGTCTTTTATTTAATCTCCACAAGGACAATGTGAGCTATAGACTACTCTGCTTCCCCTACCAAGGCAGAGAGAAGTATTTTGAAAGTTATAAAGCACCAGAGATTACAAATAAATGGACATCATGGAGGGAATCGGTATAAAATGAAAAAAAAAAAAAAGGCTTTTTCTACTAGTAATATTCCTAAAGAATGTTTTTGTCATTTAAACTTTACTGATATTGGGGCACCTGGATGGCTCAGTTGTTAAGTGTCTGCCTTCAGCTCAGGTCATGATCCTAGAGCCCTGGGATCAAGCACCGCATCTGGCTCCCTGCTCCTCTCCCCTGTTTCCTAACCCTCTCCCTCTTCCTCCTGCTCCCCCTGCTGTGCTCTCTTGCTCTCTCTGCCAAAAACAAACAAACAAACAAACAAACAAACAAAACCACAAAACTTTACTGATACTAACTCTCAGTATTTGTTCCTCACACCTTCCCACCATAGTTATTCTCTTCGCTAAGCTGTCCATTCATTCTGTAAGTCATATTTATTGGGATGCCAATTATACGTCAGGCACTCTCCTGAGCATCAGGGAGAGAAGAGAAAATGGAACAGGCTTAGTAGAAGCTGTTAAGGAGTTTAAATTGTAAGGAGGGCTATCAATAAAAATGGGAGTGACAGAACAGTGTGGTCAGTAGCATCATGGGTATAGTCGTCAGTAGGAGGAGGTAAGTGACTCATCTAATACAGAGCCGAGAGGTGAAGGAACATTGTTTACAGAAAGGTCTGAAGGCTGAATAAGGGGCTAAGGCAAAGGAGAAGGATGGAAAACTCCGGGAGAGGACCATAACCTGCAGTAGTTCAGCTTCTTCCCCACTTACACTGACTTTCTTATTCTCAGCTCTCTCTACAAACTCAGACAGATCCTGCTTTAAGGTTCATCCCAAAATACAATTTGATGTTAAGTCTCAGGCGTGAGATTTTCATGTTTCTCACTGAATAAGCCTTTGGTGTCTAATCCATTTGTATCTGATTCCACATTCTCTTAATCCAATGATCAAGCAATACTGTTTTAGACCACTTTATTTCCTTATCCAGTCAGAACTTGGCCCCCTTGAACTAGCTAATCATAATATAAATAACAAGTGAAAAATAAATGTTTCTATAGAGAGGAATTGTGATTACCTGTGATTATTTGCTGTGGCCACTAGATGGCGAACGTATGCCTGAGAGACAAACATGATGTTTCAGTTTCCCTCCCTTCCTGGGAACTAGAGAAAATTAACCAATCAGAAGATTGGGACGTGGGGAAGAAAAAACTGCCCAAACTAAATTTTTAAGTGATCCTGGGTCTTACATGTATCCTTAAAAAAATAAACCCAACATCCTTCTTTCCTTTTGGATAAATGGGACGGTAAGAAATTTAAAATTTAATAACCTGTACATCCACCCCAACCCTCACACATGCTTTATTTGCATTTCTTTTATTTTTACTTTATTTATTTTTATTTTTTTTCTTTTTAAAATTTTTAAAGGATGCCTGGGTGGCTTAGTCAGTTAAGCCGCTGCCTTCGGCTCAGGTCATGATCCCAGGGTCCTGGAATCCAGTCCCACATCGGACTCCTTGTTCGGTGGGGTGCCTGCCTGCTTCTCCCTCTGCCTGCTCTGCCTGCCGATCCCCCTGCTTGCGCTCGCTCTCTCTCTCTTTCTCTCTCTGACAAATAAATAAATAAAATCTTAGAAAAAGAAAGAAAGAAAGAAAGAAAGAAAGAAAGAAAGAAAGAAGAAAGAAACCAGTACAGTTTCTTCCTAAGTTTTTAAATATTTTTTAAATTTTTACTTTCTAATAATACTATCATTCCAGCATCCTAACCTGTCAAATTGGACTACTTGTTCCCTATTACACGCTCTCTATTGTCCCATCTCCTAATCCAAGCTTATGATTTTCCCTCAGTTTGGAAGAGCCACTCTCTCCCATCAAATATTTCCCCCTCCTTTATTATGACCTTTAGAAATTCCTCTCATTCTTCAAGACACCTTTCAACTAATACCACTACCGAGGCATTTTTTCTGTTACCGCCACTAGAAGAAATGCCTTTTTTCAGTTCTCTTTTCATTCTCTTAACAAGCTTTGTATTTTGCTTAATAATAAATATAGCATGCATTGTTCTAAAGGTGTATGCATCGCTGTAGCACTTACAGACTTCCTGTCTCACGATTATTTATGAACATTTCATAATCTCCCTGCTATATAATGTTTGCCTTTTCTGCACAGAGACCACCTTAGTCATCTTTATATGTCCCAAAGCATTTAGCACCATATTATTTATTGGGTTGATTTGAATGGTAGTCTCTATAAGATTGTTGCCAAAAACTCTAAGAATCAAAAATGAGATGATGATTCCTCCTGATAATCTCTCGGATAATTTGGATTAAATTCATTAGCAAGGTGGGTGGAACTAAATCTAATCTTTCCAAGTAGAAATCATAGTCATGGCATGAGACTCATACCTCCTCTAAATTTATAGAAATAATGGATAGAATATACCTATTTTATTATTTTTTTATTTTTTATTTTTTTTAGAATATACCTATTTTAAACTGTAAAGCTGAGTTCAAAATTGAGAGCGTAAAAACTTCAGATACCAGAAATGAAGAAGAAATTCAAAGTCATAGTAATCAGAGCCAGGAGTTATGGTTTTAACCTCCTGCAGGACCAAGAGGTGAGGCCCTAGAGCCACTTATTGAGGCTGGAACTAAAAGTCCTGCATAAGTTAGGACCCTAAAAGGTTGTCACTTTTCAAACCCTAAGGAAATTGCCAAGAAGCTTATCTTCTACCCAGTAGCCTAGGTTGGGTAAAGGTTGGGGGCTCACAGGTCCCATGAAAATGGAAAGTCTTAGTCTATGGAAATCCAGTTTTACTTTGAAAACAGAAGCCCAAGCTTAGAAACAGAGAAACTGCCAACCCCCTCGAGAAACAAATATAAAAATGTGTAGTAAGGACACTTGCACAACTCAAGGCACAGAAGAATCCCATAGAATAAATACCTTCACTGAAGATAAGTCCTCAATAAAATGTGAACACCTTGTGCACAAGGGAACAATTCACCACAAGAGAGAGTCAGCGGATACACCAAATTGAAAAAAAATCTGTGCCCAGTTAACTTCTGTTAATAACACAACTTTAACATGACTACAAAATAATAAAATGATTAAAAACATAAAAGAAAGAATGTAAAATAAAGTGAAAGAACAAGATAAGACTGAAAAATAGAAATATTTGAGGGGTGCCTGGGTGGCTCAGTGGGTTAAAGCCTCTGCCTTCCGCTCAGGTCATGATCTAAGGGTCCTAGGATCGAGCCCCGCATTGGGCTCTCTGCTCAGTGGGGAGCCTGCTTCCCCCCCCCCCTCTGCCTGCCTCTCTGCCTACTTGTGATATCTCTCTCTCTGTCAAATAAATAAATAAAATCTTTAAAAAAAGATTAGCTGATTTTAAATAAATAAATAAATAGATAAATGAATTGTCATTCAAAGTGAGGATGAAAAAAGACAGTTTCAGGAAAAAAAAACAAACAGTAGAGTTTACCATTTACAGACCTAGGCTACTAACAGATGTACTTCAGTGAGAAAAAAGTTGAATCTAGAAAGATGAAGCACAAATCCAAAAGAACAGAAAAACAGCCAGAAGAAAGACTGAATAAAGAAAACATCTCAAAGGTTGGGGGGAACTACATAAGTATTGACTATAATAATAATAATAATACATTCTGATCAAGAAAATGAAAACAGTGTCCCATGAAAGAAGTTGGATTGAAACATTTTGTGTTTCTAAATTCTGAAAGTTTCTTGAGAGGAGGCTACAGTTATTATGAATGTTACCACATAAGCACTAAATATTCATGAGCCCCGTGAGGCACCAGATATTCGTGAGGAACCCCCATTGGCCCCATGTGTCCTCTGCTCAAGCCACTTAGATAAAATCCATAGGAGTTCAGCAAGTTATCAGTGCTGAGTAACAACGGTAGCCAGGCATACCAGGTCCTTGGGGCTGGCAGAGAAAATATGAATTGGCTCCAGGTACATTCAATTGCCAAGTCTTCTTACCTCACTCTCAACTCTGGTCCTCTAGCCACAACATTGGTGGAGAAAACCGATGTGGAAAAATGGGAGGTAGGACATATGAATATTTCATAACACAAGATTCAGGTAATTTGGTCCTTCCTTCTCAACACTATTAATCTCCTGCATCTCCTCCCCGCCCTTGCCTCTTGCCGGATGCTTTAACGGGAGTCAACAAATAGTGAGATTTCAGCATCTTAATTTGGTTTTTCCAGTCAGCCCTTTGGTAGTGGACTTGGAGGCCATCATTGCACCAAGGTAATTTCTCACCGACATACCACTAAAAAGTTGAGATAAACACATAACTTGTAAGCAAAGAAGGGGGAGAAAGAGGAAGAAAAAAAAAATCACTCAAGTGGAAGGAGGACAGTGCTAAAAGAACTCAAGAAGTTACATAATAAAACAAACTTGATTACCTTTTCCTTTAAGAATGGATAGCCAGTTTTTCATTCACATGCTTCTCCACATAATTTGTTAGTGGCTGTGTGAAATGTGGGTTAAGGAGGGTTCTAGGGTCATCTGGCTGGCTCAGTTTGAAGAGCATGCAGCACTTGATTTGGGGGTCATGAGTTCAAGCCCCACATTGGGTGTAGATATTACTTTAAAAAATTTTTTAAAAAGAATTCTAAAGTCAGTCTTACTGAAGTGAAAAAAAGCATACCCTCATCTATAGCAATGTCTCCTAAGAGGCACTGGAAATGAGAAGAAAGAATGTGAGGCATATATTTGCCTTCCTTGATCCAGGTTTTCTAAGCTTTAAAAATCCCTACCAAGGGCGCCTGGGTGGCTCAGTTGGTTGAGCAACTGCCTTCGGCTCAGGTCATGATCCCGGAGTCCCGGGATCGAGTCCCATATCAGACTCCCGGCTCTGCGGGAAGTCTGCTTCTCCCTCTGACTTTCTCCCCTCTCATTCTCAGTCTCTCGTTCTCTAATAAATAAATAAAAATCTTTAAAAAAAAAAAATCCCTACCAATTCCCAGAGCTTTCAACAACTTGATTATATTTTCTTTTAGGGTTGTCTTTTTTTTCAATTAGTGCTCTTACGCTTGATCATTTTACAAAAAAAAAAAAGTGAATTTGTATACTACTAACTCAAATAAGAATATTTATAATATCCACAATTGCATTAAATCAGTTTTATATATATTATGTATATAATATATATTATATATCTATTGCTACTACACAGAAAAGAAGGTATAATGATATGCCTCTAATTGGCAAGAACTTTTAGCCATTATGCAATCGAATTCTACAAATGGCCACTCAGTTCCTACTGTGATATGTGCAAGGCACTCTAGAAGAGAAAGCAATACTGAAAAACAGAGTTCCTGTCCTTAAGAAATTTGAACGGCAGTGAAGGAAAAATCCACGTATACAACTGTAAAACAGAGGATGAGGTCAGTAGATCCTAAATCTAGTTGGGCATCAGGATCATCTGAGGAACTTTTTTAAAAAATTGAAGTACATTTGACATAGAACATTGCTTAAGGATAAGGTGCATAGCATGTTGATTCGACACGCTGAAATCATTAGCGAGCACCTATATCTCTTCACATAATCGTGATTTATTTTTTGTGGTGAGAATAATTAAGATCTAGCCTTCTTAGCATGTCGAACATTTATAATCCAATATTGTTGCCTTGATGCATGAATCACACTTTAGCTGGACACAGAATTCTTGCATTAACATCCTTTCCCCTCAAAACTTTGTGGACACCAACATTGTTTTTATCGTCTGAACCATTTAGAGTCAGTAGCATACATTATAGCCCTTTCCGCCTAAACACTACAGTGTCTGTTACCTAAGAACAAAATACTCTCCTAAATGTACTCAGAGGAACAACATAGAATTGAATGGCGCAGGTCTGCATATATGCTTTTTTTTTTCCCATAAAAACAGCACGGTACTGTAAATGTCTTTTCTCTTCCTTATGCCTTTCTTAATAATGTTTTCTTTTCTCTAACATACTTTGTTATTTCTCTAGCTTATTTCATATAAGAATACAGTGTGTAACACATACCACATACAAACTAGTTAATTGACTATTCACGTTACTGGTAAGGCTTTAGGTCAACAGTAGGATATTAGTTAAATTTGGGCGGAGTCAAAATTTATATGTGGATTTTTGACTGCACAGGGGCCCAGCACCCTAACCCTTGTATTGTTCAAGGGCCAACTGTGTAATTATTAATTTGCTTAGATTCACTCTTCCTTGTAAGAATATAAACTCCAATGGGACAGGAACCACTTCTTTGTTGGTCCCTGTTCTAGCCCCAAAGCCTAGAATAGTACTCGTCATTTATAGGACAAGGCAGGGAGACTTTTTCTAGGAAAGGCTAAAGATACGTATTTTAGGGGCACCTGAGTGGCTCAGTTGGTTAAACGACTGCCTTCAGCTCAGGTCATGATCCTGGAGTCCCAGGATCAAGTCCCGCATCAGGCTCCCTGCTCAGCAGGGAGTCTGCTTCTCCCTCTGACCCTCCCCTGTCTCATACTCTCTCTCTCAAATAAATAAAATCTTAAAAAAAAAAAAAGATACTTATTTTAGGCTTTGCAGGTCAAGAGGCAAAATTTAAGATTATATGCATATATATGTATATAAATAGAAATAAATATATATGCATAATGAGAGAAAACCAATTTCCACAATTTTTAATCGATAGAATTCAAAATATAATAGTGATAATTGAATCCAGTGTTTGTTTTTACACAGGGCTGGATGGGGGGAAGTAGAGCATAGGCAGCGAGGGTTTGGCCAACAGAAGATCGGTGAAGCGGAGGTAGATCTTTGGAGAGAGAACAGCAAGGGGAACAAAACAACACTTGTGGTGGCAGCCCCAGGACCCCTCCACTCTTAAGGGGGCTCCCAGGGGTTCCATTATTCTCAGGGAACTAAGGTGATTTCAGAATGCTTTTGGTCAGTGGGAGTCCGCTGAGGGGGGGATCGAGGAAGGAGTTAACACACAGAGAAGAGAAGGAAGGAGGCAAAGGGCAGAGATCAGACTTGGTGCCCATAGCAACTACTCAGCTCTGCTGTAGTAGCAGGAAAGCAGCCGTAGACACGATGAAAACTACTGAGCATGACTGCATTCCAATCCAACTTTCTTTATTGCACTGACGTTTGAATTTTGTACAATTTTCACATGCCACAAAATATTCTTTTTCTTTTTTTAAAAAAGTCACTAAAAAGGTAATCGTCATTCTTAGCAAGTGGGCCATACAAAATCAGGCTCTGGGCTAGATTTGGCCCCTGTAGTAGATGCTAGAATGGAAGGAAGGAATAAAAAGGAAAAGTTAAAGGGGAAACATTTTTTTAATGGTGAAATCATGAGTCATATAAAAATACAAAATGAACACATGTCAAAGATTTTATTTAACTCATTATATAATGGAGGAATCCATCAGATGTTCTAGCTGGCTCAAAGGGGAATTCAAGCAACACACACACACACACACACACACACACACACACACACACAATCAGGAATGCTGAAATAAATTTACTCATGGTCGTGAAATTGGTCTCTACCCGCGGGGTGATGACCATTTGCATTCCTCTGGACAAAACTCATTTGCACTTCTAGAGACAAGAATCATCTGCATTAGTCTAACATTTCTGTAACTTCCAGAGTTGCATAACAGCTCAAAGACAGTAAGAAGCCCACCACTCTGCATTCACAGCAACATTAGGGAAACCAAGACCACACGCCAGTTAACAAAATCAAGCACGATGAGAGGCACCTGAGTGGTGCAGTTGGTTAAGCATCTAACTCTTGGTTTTGGCTCAGGTCTGGATCTCAGGGTCGTGGTATCGAGCCCCGCATGGGGCTCGCCCCTCAGCAGGGAGCCTGCTTCTCCCCTCTCTGCTCCTCCCCACCCAGCTTACGTTCTCTCTCTCAAATAAATAAATAAATAAACAAACAAGTAAGTAAATAAATAAATATTTAAAAGAAGACTGTTCTGGCTTCATAATATCAAGTTTATATCTTGTGCTGCTTTATAGGCAATGCTAAAAATTTATTTGCGTCCCGTTTGTTTATAAACACTATACCACTTAATAGTATGGTAATCACAGAAACTTTATATCTCAACTCCTCTATCATGAGGATACTGTGTGTTGCCTAGAGGACTTTGTGTAGGACCAGAGGCAAGAGTATCTCTCTCTCTCTCACACGCACACACACACGCACACACAATGTACATCACAGTCTCAGTTTCTTCATCTGTTAAATGGAAATATTAATAGTAACGATTTCCTCGGGCCGGTAATAAGGATTAAATGATGTGATAAATGATCAACCTCATACAGCTTGGCACAGAGTAATCACACTAGATGGTTATTATTTTTCTTTTACCTCAGAGCTTGATACCATCTAATAAGTCTGAAATTTGTCTAAGCTCTCATTTTGGGCAGGCTTGATCAAGCTGCGAGTTACTATTGTACAGCATGTTAGTATGTTACTAAAGCAAGTTCCTTTTTCTGGGGGGGGAAACTGACAAGCTTCATTCTCTAGATCCTGGCTTCTGTTTGTGACATGGAATTTCGGTTACTCCCTGGGGCTACCTCATCCATCGGAGGCATATATGTCAACAGGAAGAGGAGAAACACTACCTGCTTTTCCATAGGGATCAAAATGTTCTTTAAATTAGACACAGCCCCTCTCTTAAAGTCTCCACAGAACCCACACAAATATTATTTTCCAATCGTATTAGATCCAAATATAAGCAAACAGCCTTCTTTCTGAAAGATTAAAAATCTGGCATTTTCCACACTACAGTGAGCACAGAGGAAGAATTAAATTTGAACCTAATTTCATTTCAAGTAAATTATACACACTAAATTACATCTTTTCTGTTCAACTTAAAGAGCATTAGTCATTTAATAAATTAGAATTGCTGTACCTGCACTTCTAAATTGAACAAAACAAGAATCGCTGAAATGACTTTTTTTTTAGAAGCAGAATAGTGTTTTTTTTTCTTTTCTGAAATAGAACATTTTTCTATATGAAGAACTGGCATTTTTATTCCGTACCTACTCATCACTCTGCTCAAATTATCTTTCCAATTCCTCAACTCAGTGGTTTGTCGGGTTTGTTTTGTTTTTGTTTCTGTTTTTCTATTTATGGTAGATGAAAACCAATACAGATGCTATAAAAATAACATTAAGGTGCAAACCGAAAGCCCATAAGAAAACCTCCCTGGGTTGAGGGCATTTCTGGCCGGGTTTTCCATAAAACAAAAGTCCGTGAAGATCGACTTTGGAAATATCCTTGACTTTGACATTGGATTGCCCTCTTTTGCCCACTTGGTCAGTATTGGTGAATTTAATTTTCTCTCTGCCTTCTTCGATTATCAACTCTGCAGGCCCTCTTCTGTGGAAATCCATTCAACCTCAAGAGGACCCAGGAGGGCAGATCTGTCCTTGAAATGCTAAAATGGGGAAAACAGCTTGAGAATGTTATGAGGCAAGACAGACTGACGTGAAAGATATTTTCATCCCCACTCTCCTGGTGCCAACTCAGGACAAAGTTAGGAGAGGAGTGCACTATGTGCTGTAAAGTAATCCTGAATGGAACAGGTGAGTTAAGAATGGAGTTAAGAATGGAAAAGTGAGTCAGAGTCAGACATAGAGTCACAGCATCATGAATTTATTCTCAAGATAATCGCCAGTGGCAGTCATGGGCTAACTTCAGCTACTATTTAATAGTACATGATTTTGTGCTGTGAATATTGGCATTCTTTGGACAGCACAGCACAATGTTCTCAACAGGAAAGTAGATCGGAAAGTGGAATTTAGTTCTTAATTCCATTCTACCTCGTAAGTCACTGATTTCTATTGCAAGCTGAAGGACAGAAAAGAATTGTATGTGAAACATAACAGTTTAGGGTGCAAAACGGGGGGAAAGAGGGTGTTCTAGTAAGCGCTTTATTTCGAAGCATAATAAAAAGTTACTGAAGGAGCATTTTTTTCCTGTTTCTACAGCAATCTTTCTGTATTATGCCTTTCTTACAAAAATGGCAATTTTTTTTTTTTTTGCAAAATAGGTGAGGGCTTTAAAATGAAGAAAGCCTATATGATGGGTCTTTGTCAATTCTATTAATACATAACCTTGAGACCATCTCAAGTTCTTAGTTCTTAGCTTTTCCTTTCCATAAATATAAAAACGGAGATGATCAAATGATGGAAAATTTTAAGTTTTTTTCTTATGCGTTTGTTTGCTTTGTTTTGGGATTCCCAAGTGGACGTTTTTATCTCCGTGAAATATTACTAACACTGAGAACTTCAAAATATCCATGAGGCAATGCCATGGAAGCTAAGTCTACTTGGACGAAACAGCCCTTTAAAAGAATGAGCTTCAAAACACTTTGAAAGGTTCTCTATCTATATTAAAAGAATAAAATTTGGCATAAAAATTCTGAATGTACTGCTGAGGATATAGGGTCATAAGGGGTATTTTGGTAACACCTTTCTAAAAAGTAATTTATCGATGTGTATCAATAACTTCTGAAATGATTCTTTTGTTTTTTTTAAGATTTTATTTATTTATTTGACAGAGAGAGAGAGAGATCACAAGTAGGCAGAGAGGCAGGGAGAGAGAGGAGGAAGCAGGTTCCCCGCTGAGCAGAGAGCCCGATGCGGGGCTCGATCCCAGGACCCCGAGATCATGACCCGAGCTGAAGGCAGAGGCCTAACCCACTGAGCTACCCAGGCGCCCCGCTTTTGAAATGATTGTACTAGCTCAGGCTGCCATAACAAAATACCACAGACTGGGGGACTTAAAGAAGGGAAATTTATTTCTCAGAGTTCTAGAGCCTGGCAGTCCAAGGCCAAGGCGTTTGCATGGTTTGAGTTTCTGGGGAGAGCTCTCTTCCCGGCTCGTAGAAGGCTGTCATCTCTCTGTGTGCTCACAGGGCAGATCAGGCCAAAGAGAGAGAATGAGAGAGAGATCGCTCTCACCTCCTTTTCTTGCAAGGCCATAGTTCTATGGGATTAGACCCCATTCGTGACTTTACCTCCTAAAAGCCTTATCTCCAGATCCCAGGATGTTGGAGGTAAGACCTTCAATTTATGAATTTTAGGGGGAACCCAACTCAGTCCACAGCAATGTGTAAAACCTTTGACCTAGTAATTCAATTTCCAGGAGCCCATCCTGTTGTCTGGTATCCAGGTAGGGGCTTGGAGTAGAGAGTGGTAACCGGAATGTGGCCCTAAATGAATGCTTAAAAGTATTCATTATATTATTTACCATTTTAGGCTAGGAAAACACACATAGGCAAGGTGGGCATATCATCACCCGAGTGAAACCATGAACTAAGTTACAAAAGCAGAATCCCTTTCGATTTCCAGGGTGGCATCCAGGTAAATCAGAACAGTGTTAGAAACCCAAGGCAGATGCAACAAGAAATTAATGAGCTAAAAAAATCAAGCAAGTCACAAACTGTAGGGGAACCAATGCAAAAGAAGCTCCAAGTGGAGAGAAGGAAAGTGAAACTGGCATAATTGTCAGAGCCTACTTTAAGTATTCGCCAAAACGTGTTTTGGTTTTTTTGTTTTGTTTTGTTTTGTTTTAATTGTGTCAGTAACCTTAAGCCTGAACATGCCATGGTGATAACCTCTTTTGTTGTTTGTTTGTTTGTTTGTTTGAGAGCACATGTGTGCAAGTAGGGGATAGGCGGGAAGGACAGAGGGGGAGTGCCCAGCATGGAGGCGGATGCAGGGCTCAATCTCCAGACCCTGAGATCATGACCTGAGCTGAAATTAAGAGTCAGGCTCTCAACCAACCGAGCCCCTTGGCTTTTATGCTTTCAAAATCAGTTGTAAGCAACACTATTTCAGAAATGAATAAAGTTATACTTACGTACAGAATAACAATTACGTCTGAAAAAAAATTGTTTTTCTTAATGTTCTCTTTGGCTATTTCATCTATTTACATGGTCCTGGTATCACCTCAATAAAGACAAATCACAAATCTGTTACCTTTAAAAAAAAAAAAGATTTATTTATTTGAATGAGAGAGAGAGAGAGAAAGAGAATCCTCCAACAGACTCCCCACTGAGCACAGAGCCTGACATAGGGCTCGATCCCAGGACCCTGAGATCATGACCTGAGCCAAAGGCAGAGACTTTAACCCACTGAGCCACCCAAGGCCCCCTGCCACCTCTTTTATAATGGCACTAATCCCATTCACGAGGGCTTTACCTTCACAACCTAATCATCTCCGGAAGGGCCCGCCTCCAAATATCACCACACTGGAGGTTAGGATCTCGATATACAAATTGAAGAGGACACAGCCCTTGGGTCTGCAACATTGTGGTTGCCGAGTTATGGCGCATATATTCAACAGTTGCTAGTCTGTGAAAAAAGCCTTATATATGATACAGTTCTCATTATCCACTCCCTGCTTTTCTCTGTGAAATAGAAAGCAGACACTTCTTTAAAAGTTACAGCCAAGGCGTGGAGACTCTACCAGGAGTAATAGAGTAACAGTGACAGGTATACAAGTGTGCTTTCCTATTTCAAGAAGAATACTTTTGTTCTAAAGCAACAAGCTTTAGGCTTTTTCATCTCTGGGCTATGTTATACTTTTAGGACTTACTGAGGATCCTAGAGAGCACTGTCTATGTGGGTTAGAATGATCAATATTTAAAGTATTGAAAATTGATAAATTGAAGTTATTTTATTGATTTGAAGATAGCAATGGTGAACACATTGTGTATCAATATTAATATTATCCTAGTATTATTATTACATTAGTATAATTTTTACATCACAGAGACCCTGAGAGAACCATGCTCCTAAAATTTCAGTTATTTCCAGAATATGAAAGAGCATATTTAAACACAAAAATTTGAAAGTCAATTTATTTGCTTTGATTTATAATACTCGAGTCTCAATAAAAGCTATGAAATATTAAAATTTATAACAAAATATTCTCAGTTCTGATGGTCTTGCTTCCTGGCCTTACTGATTAGTGGCTTTACCCATAATATCAAAGTTTATTGTTTCCCTTATGTGTAATCTTCCTACATAGCAAAGAGTCTGTGTCATATCTGATTGATTTTCTTTGCTTTATCTTGATGTTACTTTATCTTGATTACTCAAGGAAAAGAAAAACAAAGGTTCTCACTTCTGAAAGAACTAAGAGAGTCTTCAAAATAATGCTATTTTCTGTGCTTATTTTTTCATATATTTATTTTTAAATAAAAAAATGGAAATTTAATTTTCACAGTTCTGGAGACTTGGAGATGAAGTCCAGGATCAAGGTACTGGCAGATTTTGCTTGGGGAGGGTCCACCTCCTGGTTCATAGACGGCCATCTTTTTTTCTGTGATTATTATAAAATGTTATATTGTCAATTTGGTTAAATAATTTCATAGGCACCCATTATCCTATCTTAATCAAGTCCCCACATTTCCTTTACTGACATTTTTAATTGCTTTCCCACAACTAGATATGACGTATAAGAACATTTTTTAAAATTTTGCATATTAAAACTATCTGAGAGATTTCCTAGAGAGCACTTGGAAAAGCGCAAAGGTCTGTTCTTTTACTTTATGAAAAGAGAGATGTCAGAAATAATTCGGTTAAGTTTGCTTGATGTGTCACAGTAGAAAGAATTACATTGGAATATTTGTCAAGTAAGAAAGTACACACAGCCTGGCCTAGGTTAAATATATATATAAGTAAACGGTTATCAATATAAATATTTCAGAAATCAAATATTATATAAAAATTCCCTGGAGGTTTGTTAAGGCCTTTGCTGACCATAATGTTTTACACTCAGGGTGAATACAGATAATCAAAACGTTTATGAAATTGTTATTTAATGTTCCCTGATTTTTAAAAAAAATTCCATATCTTCCATTCTAATATTATTGGTTACAGTAAAAAATTAGGGGGATGATGGCTTGGCCCAAGGTCATTCGGACATGGCAACAAAGTGAATTTCTGGAAAAACGTTAAAAGTGGAGTCTATAGATTTGTCCACAGAACTGAATATGAGTTGGTGAGAAAAAGAGAGTGGTCGAAGCCATCTTCAAGGGTTTTGGCTTAAGCAAGTGGTAGAATTAAGATGTGTTAATAATGAGATGAAGAAGACCATATAGGTGGGGCACCTGGGTGGCTCAGTGGGTTAAAGCCTCTGCCTTCGGCTCAGATCATGATCTCAGGGTCCTGGGATCGAGCCCCGCATTGGGCTCTCTGCTCAGCAGGAAGTCTGCCTCCCCCTCTCTCTCTGCCTGCCTCTGTCTACTTGTGATCTCTCTCTCTCTGTCAAATATATAAAATCTTTAAAAAAAAGAAAAGACCTTGTAGGAGTACATGGTTTGGGAGAGACTACAAAGAATTTAATATTGGACCTCTTAAATATTAAATTATAATAAGAAATAAAATAACAACACAAATAAAAATTAATATAATAAACATACTTATATACATAATCATGTGATTTACAAAATAAAATATATTAAATATGCAAATTTTATGAATAAAATAAAATTGCATAATAATATAAATTATAATGAGCAAAATAATAAGCTGTTTATATCATCACTCGCATTACTAATATTTATTGTTAAATATTCACATGGCAGGTGTATCTGGAGTAGGTATCTGGAACTCAGGACATAGATTCAGACATGATATAAATTCAGAACTTTCCAAATTCTGATAGTCACAAGACTGGATGGGATCACCAAGGGAGAGTGTAAATAGAAAAGAGGAAAGGTCCATCCGTGCTCTCACATGGATGTCCCAGAAGTGGATAGCTGAATCATAGCGTAGGTCTATTTTTACCTTTTTGAGGAACCTCCATACTGTTTTCCATAGTGGCTGCACCAACTTACGTTCCCACCAATCATGCACAAGGATGACTTTTCTCCACATCCTTACCAGCACCTGTTATCTCTTATCTCATTACTAATAAAGCTAAGGGAAAAAAAATTGTAAATAGAAAAGAGTAAAGTTCCCAAATTTTCAATGCCATGACCTAGAAGTCCTGATTTTTCACAACGATGGCTATCCAGCTTGTGAACTCATGAGTAGAGGCCAGCAGTATACATAAGATTCAGGTCGCCTTACAATTTCTGTCACACAGCTCTTCCCAACGCCCTTACTAGGTTCTAGCATCCAATGGATTCCAACCTTATCTAGGAGTATGGGGTTTATTTGTTTGTGTTATGTATTTAACTTACAAATATTTATAGGATGCCTGTAAGTTCTAGACTCCATCCTAAAACACATTATAAATATTAACATATTTAAACTTTATAATCATTCCAGGAAGTAATGAGCATTAGTATCCCCATTTTACAAAACTAGGAAACAGGTCAGTTTAGCGGCTGGTCCAAGTTCTCACAGCTATTAAAAGGCAAATTTGGATCTACCAGGAGGCACCGCCTCTTCAGTTACTGCAACAAGGATGTAGAAAAGCTTTGGGACAACAGGACTTGGGTGATTCTTAGCAACCACACACGAGGAGGCCTCTGTGTTCACTGAATCACTAACTCAAGACTTCAAAGTCATTTTTCTCTTCTCAAGATTAAACCCCAGTTTCATTTAACCTTGGCGTTCTATATTTTCAAATCCCTATTTCCAATTTTAATGATAGTATAGAGGCCTTCAAGGGCAGGCTGCTCCAAGATGGGCCACTTTGGCATAAAGATTATTTTGAGTTAAAAGTAAGCAAAACCGAGGCCCCTGGGTGGCGCAGTTGGTTGAGCGACTGCCTTTGGCTCGGGTCATGATCCCGGAGTCGCGGGATCGAGTCCCGCATGGGGCTCCCAGCTCCATGGGGAGTCCACTTCTCACTCTGACCTTCTCCCTTCTCATGCTCTCTCTCACTCTCTCTCTTTCCTAATAAATAAATAAATAAATAAATAAAATCTTAAAAAAAAAAAAGTAATCAAAACCCAGCAGATGCAGGAAAAGCTCTCTGCTAAAGTTTGCATCGGAAAGGAGAGCGAGTCTCAGTAAGAGAGCTATTAAGGAGACTCCCCTTTACCTAAGAAACTTATCGGCATAATAAGGCATGCCTGGGTTTTCCAAACATGTCCTTTCTCCCTTCCTGTTAATGGCCTCCCTCCCCTTTGTTGCCTTGACCCTACCCCTCTCCTTAGCTCCGATAAGCTTCATGTTGCCACACTGCCTTTGGAATTTCCAGTCTGTGTGGATTCCCCACAGATACGCCAATCACATTTGATTTTCTCTTGCTAGTCTGCTTCATGTCTGTTTGATTCTAAGCCCAGATAGAAGTGCCATAAGGCAAAGGAAAGTCTTCCTCCCTGATGGTAATTTTTTAGACACAAAAGGTTCAATGAAACACTCAAATTATAGCATCTAGAATTCAATATGGCACTGGAAGAATCATAACTACAAGTACAGTGAAAAGACTTTGTAGTGGTCCCTCCTACATTTTTAATTTTTTCAAAAGCAAAATATATCTCAAAAAACCTATGCCCTTGCCTGTACAAGTGAGTTTTAAGCCAAACATGTGCTAGTGGAGGATGACAATTTCTATTCCCAAGGGAGATTGCAATACTTCTCCTTGTTCACCAGAAGTAGTCCAGCCTTTAGATCATTTCACGGTTAATTTCTCTCCAGTAGTAATGTTGACTGATCAGTTGCTACTTTGAACAAAAAAGAAATGCTTTGTCAAAGTCAAAGTGAATGGTGTTGGAATAGAGGAAGAGACATAGATTGGATAAGTCCAAGACGGATCTTTGTGGACTCAGTCCATCCCAGGAGCCCTTGCTTATTTCCCAAAACAGTAAGGTATGGTATCTGTTTACTTTTTGTTATATTGGTTGTGCCAATCTAAATAAGCAGATCAGTGGGTTTCCAGGACTTTCCCCCTTGCTGAGGTATGTTAAATGAAGTTGCATCAAAACCTGTATTTGCATTTCAGAAGCCTAAGGAGCTAAGAAAAATTCTAGTAAATTGTTTTGTTTTTATATACATGAATCAAATCTGAACAGGACTTGATTTTTAATTTAAATATTGTAGTGCTCTGGTTAGCTATCTGTTGGATTAAATATCAGGCATATCCTTAATTTTCTAAATTAGTGTTCAAGTCTGTAATTGAAGTAATCTCTTTGATAATGTATCCTTAAGGCAAGGGAATACTTTGACTTAATTAAAAAGAGAATGTCAGTTGATGAGTCTGTCTTTTCAGAGAATGTCTCTTTGCAGATATATTGAATCAAAGAAATAATAATCAGCTCAGTGAAACCTTATAGTTAGAGAACATATTTGTAATTTTTAAATGAATATACCATTTGTGTAATTAGGCAATGTGAGTCCATAACATTTGCTCTGATGGGAGAAAATAGGTTTTCTGAAACTAACAGACTCTGGTCTTATTCTAAACTATATGATCTTAGGGAATTCTGACTGATGTTTGCTTCAATTTATTTTTTATCTTAGGGAGGTAATTCATTAAACATAATATATTTAAAGGCACTTTAAACATCAGGTTTTTCATTTTTGTGTTTGTTTATTTTAGTAATACTCTAGGAGTAAATCCCAGTTTCTCTGTTTTCCTAGCCCATCAACGACCAGCTTTATGATTTTAGCAAATTATTTAACAACAGAGTCTTTCATGTATAAAATGTCAAACTTAATCTTCAGTGTTGGATTCCAGATCTACTATTCAGTGATTATTTGCTTTATTTAAGCATCACCTTTTGTTTTCCAAAAATTGAATATCTTACTTATATTAAGCTGACCTCTTATTCTTATGTATTGACTTCTAAAATCTCAAAGTTGGAATAATACCGACAGGAAAACATAGCAGCTGTGAAAGACTGGGTAATGAACAGAATACTAAGTGTCTTGCTCAGAATATCCTGCTGGGTTTTCGCTACCTTTCATTATCTCTGAGCTATTTTGTAACTTTGTAAGATGTAAAACACTGGTAGTGATTCAAACAGATTCATGCCCAAAGATGTGCAGATTGGATGCACTGAAATGCAATTGACCATTGCCTTTGGATATGAACCTGTTTTAGGTGCATTTGTAAATTCATTTTAGCATTCCTAATTGCTCTGTAATTCCTTGAATTCTCCTTTGAATCAGTCATAACATGTATTGGTTTCCTCATTTAAATAATAAGTCAAATAAAATCTTGGATGTATTCATGTCATATTTGTGTTAGGGTCATGATTTATTTATTTTTATTTTCACCTTTAAAAAATTATCTTACATAATTAGATTACTGTAAGGATTAAGTAAGATGATGTTTACTAGACACAGTGCTTGAGATCTAAGGATGATGATTATTCCGTGTTTAGTCTAGAGACCAAGTGAGCTTTGGTTCCAGCGAACAAGTGTCTTCCTCCCAGGGAGCTGGTAAGAATTCAAAATAACAAAAGCTTTAGCTCAGATGCCTTGGAGATAATTAAAGCTACAGTTACTTGAGAAAAGGATTTATGTATCCATAAACTCCATCTACTTTGGTTGTAAGTGTTCAAATATCAACCTCACTTAAAGTCATGTTTTGATTCATATTAAATATTTTCAAAATCTGTGAAGGGACTAGCAGAGATTAAGTTACCACCTGAAGTGCATATGGACACAGAGGCTCAAGAAAACCACCTGAAAAAACATACAGAGTTTGAAAGGAGCTAACTCTTACTGCTTCCAGTTCTGCCACTGATTGAAGACATCCATTTGCTGAGGATTCATTAATAATATGGCTTTTGTCATCAAGGGAGAAGATAGAAGAAGGATTGGCAAATAAAAGCCAAAATAAGGGAGTCAAGATAAACTTCAACTGCTTATCCTATCCCCAAAATAGATGTTGCATTGCAGAGAAGCAAAGGATATTTTATTGAGGTATGTATTTCTCAGTTACCCCAGGGAACAAAGAAATCTGAGCTGGCTACAGTTAAAGATACAGTTTGAACATATAGGAAGGCATCCCCATTACAAGCTTGTTACACCCTAGAGCAGGTTTTCTGGGAACAAGACTGGCTTTCATTAAGATATATAAAGTAGATTGTTGAGAAGATTAAGTAAGATGGGTTGAAGGGGCAGGAGAAACATCTCTCCCCCCAAATTTCTTTCTCTCAATACCATGATGTGCAAAATACACAACGACTACCACCAAACAAAGAAATAAATTCAACAAACGTTTGTTAAATATTGCCCATGTGCCAAGTACTTTTTTAGCCAGAAAAATCTCTACTCTGGTGAAGCTTACCTTGGCAGGGAGCACAGTAGGAGAGACAGTCAGGAGGAAAAATGAAGGAATAAATGATACAGTATGTGAGAGTCATAGGCGCTCTGGAGAAAAATGTGAACAGTGAAGGGAAGGACTGAGGACTATTGTTTTAAATAGCCTGGTCAGAGGTCGCTTTGAGAGGATATTTGAACAAAGACTTGAAGAGAAGGAGCCAACCCTGAAGATATGGGGTGGGATGGGAGGAGGGGCGAATGTTCCAGGTAGAAGTCCCTGAGGCAGGTGTGCTTGAGGAATAACAGGGAGGCCAGCTGGACTCAGCAGCATGAGCAAGAAGAAGAGAATTGGATGAGGTCCGGGAGGTAACTGGTGAGAAGGGAGGCAGATCCCTATGGGCCCAGGGAACCAGCGTAAGGTCTTCAGCTTTCCTCTCAGAGATGGGGAGTCCCTGGAGAATTTCAAATAATGGAGTGGTATGACCTGATGTAAATCTTAAAAGAATTGCTAGATGGGATGCCTGGGGGGCTCAGTTGGTTGAGCATCTGCCTTCAGCTCAGGTCATGATCCCAGGGTCCTGGAATCGAGTCCTGCATCAGGTTCCTTGCTCAGCAGGAAGCCTGCTTCTCCTTCTGCCTCTCTCACTTTCTCTGATAAATAAATAAAATCTTAAAAAAAAAAATTGCCAGAGGGAAAAAATGACACCTACAGTCAAGTAATGAAAGAATCAACAAGAAATAAAAGAGTCCATAGAGGAAACAATGGGAAGTACTTGGCTCTCAACCTGGTCCTATGCCTCTCCCACCAGCTCCTACAGGCAAAGAGCCATATCGAAAATTTTCCTCTCTCAAGTCTGGAGACAACCAAGTTGAGTTGGTTTATTCCCGTTTTTCTTTTTGAACTGAGGATGAGGAACATGGTTTATTTTGGGTTCTGCACCCAATACCGATGTGTGAAGGGGGAGATTTCTCCCCACATTTCTTGGGACACTAGCTGGACATCCTATAATTCAACCAAATTCAGATGCTTTCTATCTGGAGACAGCATTAGATTCCACAGGTAAGGCTTTGGTACCATAAGACTGCCCTGTTCTTCATACACCAATTGCAAGACCAGATTGTTACTGGGCATCTGACCCACAGGCTATAAATCAGAGATTCCCTCAACCGCCTCCTTGGGTTCAACTGATTGGCTAGAGTGGCTCACAGAACTCAGGGAACCCATTCATACAGTAGATCACCAGCTTATGACAAAGGATATTAAAAGATACAAATTGATAGCCAGGTTAAGAGATACACAGGATAAGGTCCCAAACAAAAGAGCTTCTGTCCTCCTGGAGTTTGGGACCTGACATGCTGGCACATGGAATCTTCTGGTTCCCCAACATGGAAGCTCTCTGAAGCCCCTCCTCCTTGGGTTTTTAGTGGAGGCTTCACTACATGGGCACGATTGATTGACTCATTGGTCATTGGTGTTTGCTTCCTCCAACACTTCTCTCCTCCCCGGAAATCAAATTCTTGGTTTGTTCCCCTGGCAACCAGCCCTCATTCTTAGGTGCTTTCCAAAAGTCCCCTCATTAACATAAACCCAATTGTGGTAGAAAGGGGCTGGTTATGAATATGGAGACACCCACTGCCCCCTGATGGCTCTGAAGCATTTGCAGGAGATAAGGACAAGATACCAAATATTATAACAAAGGATGCTCCCCTTGCTCTTATCATAGCTCAGGAAACTCTAAGGGTATGGTGAGCTGTGAGTCAGGAACAGTGATTAAAAAACAAATGTATCTGAGAAATATATTTTGGTCATCTGAATGACCAAATACATATATTTCCCATAAATCACAATATCTCACTGTTGTTAGGGGCAAGGGAGATGGATGAACAATGAGCTTCACTATCTTGATGGGCTACACTCCGAATCAAGGGAACTGGTCCAAAGGTTGAATAAACAGGTGTGGTGCACTGTGGAAAAAGAATCAAGAAGTCATCATATTACATCAGGTGAGGGAAGCACTCAAGTCTTAGCAAAAGTCCATAGGTTGGTAACTTCGAGTATCATATGGAGGGAAGAGTGAATACAGTACGCAAGAGGCATAGAGCTACCTTACGGGAAAACAGTTCAAGAATATAATAAGGAAGGGTAACACTGCCCTAAGGAAAATTATCACAAAGTCTTAAACTATGTAATTACAGAACCAAGTAAAAAGAAAAAGAGAAAGAAAGCATAATTAATAGAATAGACACTAGTGAGAATTGAATTACCGGCATAGAGAACCTCTGGGTAATCGGAGTAAATGCAAATAAAAAATAATACAGAAATTAAAGCAATAAATGAAGCGACAAGACCCAGAACACAGACCAAGATAATTCAATCATAAATTTCTCTCCATGAAATCAGGACCCATCAGACAGTACAGATGTACACAAAAATATAATTCAGGAAGAATATCCCATAAATGAAGAAAAAGGCTGCATTTCCAATTTAAAAAGGACACACTTTTTTTTTTTTTTCAGGCAAGTCTGAGAGAGAATGCTTCAATCCCTCATGATGACCGAATCTCAAGGACCGAAGCATCCTTTAGACATCCAGGGAGAAAACGCAAATCATCTTTCAGGGTGGAAAAATAAAACTGGGGTTCGGCCTCTCTGTTGCCACATTCAAGGTCCAAAGACAATGGAGCAGAGTCCTTAGGAGTGCTACTCAGAGCGGGAGCCACAGCTCAGTAGCAAGGGCGCTACCTGGGACTGGTGTCGGAAATGCAAAATCTCAGACCCAATGCCAGGCTTCCTGAATCTGCATTTCTAACAAGTCCCCAGGGAATGTTGACACATATGAAAGTGCAAGAATTAGTAATCTACAATGCTTTCATGGAAACAAGGCGTTGGCGGGAATATTCTCTTTCAATTAGTTTGCCCTTCTATTTATAAGGTCAGATGTTCAAACATAAAATGACTTACTCTGTGCAGTCCCACCATGAGCCTTTCTGAAGACTTCATAACACAATTCAGACGTCTCAAAGAATTCAGGAACAAAGAAGCAAGAAGTGAAAGCACAGTGTTAACTTTGAATCCATTCAGACAGAGAGCAAAACACCCACGAGAGGATTACAGTGAACGGAATGGGAACGAAGGCAGTAAACCCAGTAAGCCGGATGGTGGGAGAGCACTGTAACTCCCCGCACGGAAGATGGGGGAAGAGGATCCCCATGCCTCACAGCAGATAGTCTGTAAATACTTCCTAAATATGAAGCATGCAGTGTTTTTAAAAAGCATGACTCCACTAGCTTTGTGTTTTTAAAGTTTATACCTGTCCTTTTTTTTTTTTATACACCTTAGAGATATATTTTAGGAAATGAGTTTTCCTGTGGCAAAGAGACATGCGAAGTTCAACAATTCTCATTTCGCTTCTTTTTATTTTTCTTATACTACATTCAAGAAAATGTAATATTTATTTATTATTTATTTATTATTTCATTCGTTCATTCATTCATGAAAGAGAGAGCACGAGGGAGGAGGGAGGAACAGAGGGAGTGGGAAGAGAGAAACTTCAGCAGGCTCCACGCCCAGTGGGGTACTTCCGGTAGCCAAACAGACATGCAAGAAAGTAAACTTGAAAATCAAAAGCGAAAGTAGGGATAAAGTGGAACACTTCATAGAGATAATGCATTTATCTTAATAGGAAGGAAGCCATTCTACGTTTTAGGTACACTTGATGACACAGTATAAAAATATAAAGAAGAAAGAACCACAGAAGAAGGAAAAATATCCATAAACTGTACTGGGAAAAAAAAAACCCTTTGAGTAATTGATGCAACAAATAAAAAGTCAGGACTGACAGATATAAAAGATTTGAAAAACATGATTAACAAAACTTGAATAGACCTTTATAGAGCATTGCTTGTAACAACCGTAGATTGTACATTCTTTTCAAGAATATAACATTTACCTCCCCCCAGATACTCCTTTATATTCTGGAACAATGAGTGGATATGTGCACTATACACATACATAAGAATGATTATAGCAGAATTATTCATAAGAGCCAACATCTGGGGAAAAAATGTGGAAACAACTATCTATCAACAACAGAATGGATAAATGGGGTAAACTCACAAAAGGAATATTGTAGGAATCAAAATGAACTATAGCCAGAGAGGCTAGTGTGGATATATTACATAAACATCTTGAGAAAAAACAACAACAACAAGACACCTAAGAAGAGATATAGTATGCTTCCATTTATATAAAATATAATAAAGGGCAGAATGCAATAGTTCTATTTAGACTCTTAAGAGATATAAAGAAAATCAAGGAACTGATTTCCATAAAAGTCAGAATATCAGAGTAGTGACTAATTCTGGAAGGAGGAAAGACTGTCATCAGGAAATATCTTCTGTAGTGACAGTACCATTCTATTTCCTCGAAAATGCCTCTGGCTGTCCGCATGGTGGGCAAAACATACCTTGTACATTCCAAGGACAGGGGAGTGGGGGAGGAGCCTCTGAGTACCTGGGTCCATTGTGGGGGTCAACTGGCAGTCATATCCACTCCATGACCTCCTCCAATAGTAGTATTGCAGGTATTAAAATATACTCTAAAGCAAGGATTCTCAACTTTTGTTTCCCCTCCAGGGAACACTCAGCAACGTTTGGAGACATTTTTGATTGTCACAGCTAGGGGTTGGGGTAGGAGTCGCGGGTGGCACCCAAGACAAGCCACATAAATCCCCTTCTTAAAACTGCCACCTGTCCTTCTGGAGTGGCTTGTCTCTGTCTTTCCTCCACTCCCTGTAGGGGGCCAGTGTGCCCCCCACCCCCACCCCATTCCCCCTTAGTCATGGTCTTCTTGCTTGTTTAATTCTCCTCTAGCATTTAATAACCCGTGTGTCTAGTTACAGAAAAAACACCATAATATTTCCGGGGGGATTTGCATTATGTTTGTAGATGAATAAAGGGAAACCTAAAATTTAGACGATGTTGAATATTCCTATCCAGGAACATGAGTATTTCTATTTATTTATATTTATTGCTATCGTAAAAATAGCTTATATTTGCAAGGTATGGGTTTAGTGTGTTAATTTTAAAACTCAGTACTAATGCTTTGCTTGTAGTATTTTTTCCATTGCTTATTTTGGGTTTTCAAGTTATACATATATCATCTATAATAGAACTGTCCCATAGAAGTTTTTGTAATGACGGAAATGTTGAATATCTACTTTGTTCAAAACAGCGGCCACTATCTGCCTATGGCTATCAAGCACCTGGAATGTGCCTAGTGTGACCGAGGAACTGAATTCTAACTTTCTTTCACTCAAAATTACCTAACTTTTCCCCAAATTTTTATTATTAAACCATGGGGGCACCTGGATGGTTCTGTAGGTTACGTTGATTTTGGCTCTTGATTTTGGCTCAGGTCATGCCCTCAGGGTCCTGGAATCAAGCCCCAAATCGGGCTCTCTGCTCAGCAAGGAGCTTACTTTCCCCTCTCTCTCTCTCTCTCTGCCTGCCTCTCTGCCTACTTGTGATCTCTCTCTCTCTGTCAAATAAATAAATAAAATCTTAAAAAAAAAAAAAACCTTGTAATACAAACCTAAAAAGTAAACATAAACTGACAATACCTTTTTTTTTTTTTAAAGATTTTGCTTATTTATTTGAGAGAGAGAAAGAGCACAAGGAGTGGGGAGGGGCAAAGGGAGAGGAAGAAGCAGACACTCTGCTGAGCAGGGAGCCCCATACAGGGTTTGGTCCTAGGACCCTGAGATCGTGGTCTGAGCAGACGCTTAACCGACTGAGCACTCAGGTGGCCCAAGACTGACAATGCTTACATTAAACGTGAATTATCACAGGTGCCTATCAGCTACCATATTGGATAGCAGAGGTCTCTATAATTTTACTTCTTGTTTTTTAATCTATGTGTCTTGATTGCTAACTCTTATCTAATTATATTAGCTAATACCTCCAACACAATATTAAGTGGGAGTGGAGATTGTAAGCATCATTATATTGTTTCTGAGTTTTGCAGGACAAGCTCTAATAATTCCCCATTAAGAAAGAAAAATGCTGGGGCGCCTGGGTGGCTTAGCGGGTTAAGCCTCTGCCTTTGGCTCAGGTCATGATCTCAGGGTCCTGGGATCGAGCCCCACATCGGGCTCTCTGCTCGGCAGAGAGCCTGCTCCCTCCTCTCTCTGCCTGCCTCTCTGCCTACCTGTGATCTCTCTCCCCTCTGTCAAGTAAATTAAAAAAAAGAAAGAAAGAAAAATGCTGATACTGTGTGTGTGTGTGTGTGTCCATAGTTTGTATATAAGGAAGTATTCATGTATCAATACTTGAGTATTTTTAGAAAGATACTAAAGAGTAGGTATTGAATTTGTCAAATGTCTTTTTTTTTTACATCCACAGAGATGATTATATCATTTTCCTGTCTAGCCCTATACATGTGACAGATTTTGGATTTTCTAATACAGAGCTGCCCTTGTGTTCCTGAGATAAACTGCACTTAGTCAAAATGTATTGCAGACTGGCATCCTACTGTAAGCAATATCGAATAGCCTGCAATCTCCTCTACCTTTTCTTTTTCTCCCTCAGTTGCCCAACATCAGATTTTAACTTTTTTTAGTCCTAAGACCGCTAAGAAGATCAGCAAACTTATTCTACTTTTACGTAAAGTCCCAATTCTTCACCCTTGAAAATAATTGTACCATATCTACAGTATAATACATCATACCTTATAACTGTTACTGATTCTTTTTTTTTTTTAATTTGCAAAAGAGAGAGAGAGCGCGCAAAGGGAGGGGCTGAGGGAGAGGGAGAAAGAGAATCCTCACGCAGACTCCCTGCTAAGTGTGGAGCTTGATGGAGGCCCAATTCCAGGACCCCAAGATCATGACGTGAGCCAAAATCAAGAGTCAGATGCTTAACAGACTGAGCCACCCAGTCGCCCCATCTGATACATTTTATATTTTAATTTATATTATAGGACTATATTTTTGTATTGGATTTATGTTTAAAAATCGATGTTTCTCTTTTACATTTCTATAAATGTCCTCTATTTCGATTCCCTGTGAGCATGTTCCCTTTTGCCTCATTTGGTGTTACAATAGTTGCTTTTAAAACTAGTCTGGTTAATTCTAATGCATTGGTCATCCTGGAGTTGGCATCAGTTGATTGTCTTCTCCCTTTCAAATGGATCACATCTTTTCTGGCTCTTTGTACATAGAGTAATTTTGCATTGTCACCTGGACATTGTGGATTCGCTTATTTTCCTCCAGGTTGTTGATATTTATGTTTTTGTAGGCAATTAACTTCAAACTGCCAATACCTGTGTTGGGTGATGTCTCAGCTCTCAGTTCAGTCTGACTTCGGTCTGTTTTGCACACATTTATTCAGAGGTTAAACAAGAAACTTGGCAGGTTTTCACGCTGACTTTGGGGTCCTCCATCTCTCATGAAAAGAGAACATTTCTGGGGCTCCCCCCTCACTCTGTGGAAGCTCTGAGTGCCCGGAGCCCCCTTTCCTGGTTGGCCCAACCAGAAAAAGGGGGAGCTTTCCATCCGAGCTTAAGCCTTTCAAAATCTGCCTGCTGATGCTTGTTTTGGGGGTTTGGCTCAGAGTTTATCTGAAGGAAGGCCAGGTAGTCTGCAACATCATCATGTCTAAAGCAGAACTAACCTGCAAAGGATCTTTGATATACTAGTTTCCTGAGCTTATGGAAACCGGATTCCTCAAGTTATGAGTAGACATGATCAGACCTTCTGCCATCATAGCCTTTCACATAAACTCATGAATTGAATCCAGCAGAGTCCTTCCTAGTTTGGGCTGCTGCTCTCAGCGGAGATGATTTTGTGGGTCTTCCTATTACCGGGTTCATCAGAGGCCACACTCCTTCCTTGGCTTCATCCCATGCAGGTGGTGATTCCACGTGGACCTTGCAGGTTTGGGTGATGCAACACCCAAAGTTGGGCTGTTGTAACAAATGACCACAAACTGAGTGGCTTCACACGACAGAAATTCATCATCTCGCAACTCAGGTAGCCAGAAGTCTGAAATCAAGATATTGGCAGGGTCACACTCCCTCTGAGGCTTCCTTGCTTCTTCTTTCTGGTAATTGCCCACAATCCTTGGTGTTGCTTGGATTCTGGATGCATCACTCCCATTGCTGCTTCTCTTGTCCCATAGCCTTCTCCCTGTTTGTCTTCCGTGTGCCCAAATGCCCCTTGCTTTATAAGGATACCAGGGATTAAGGCCCATATTAATCCAATATCACCTAGTCTTAATTTGACTGCATCTGCAAAGACCTATTTCCAAATAAGGCCAATTCACAGGGATTAGGACTAGAATGTATCTTTTGGGGAATACAATCCAACCTACAACAGGTGATTTGCCCCCAAGGGATCATGAGGCAAGTACAAGGGATGGGGATAATCTGCACTCTAGTTGTTTTATAGTAAATATATTCTAAAAGTATAGAATGAAGTGACTTATGTAACATCAACATGTTACTGTAGCAACATAAATGGAAAATAGAATCCAACCCACTACATTCTTCTATGTATTAAATAGTAAAGGAGTTTTACTTACTTGATTCTTTTAAAAATGAGGAACCACTAAAACAGTAATACTGAAAAAATTTTAAAGGAGAAAAAATCCTCCAGTTCCACTAGCTTTAGGCCAAAAATGTTTTCTTTTTTTGGATATCTGCTTCTTTTCCATACGCACCAATATTTTTTACATATTTGTAAGAAATCAAGGTTGCTAACTTTTGAATAAAAATAATCAGTATAAATTGTTTGTAATTAACGAGTTCTGTTACAAGAAACATAATTGCTTTGCATTTTTCACTTAAAATACCCATGGGAATACCCATAATACCATGGGAATACCCATAATACCCATGGGAATACCCATAATACCCATGGGAATTTTCAAGACCTTGTCAACTGCTTTAATCTTCCTTCAGGAGTTTGCCAATACCAGTCTTACAACTGTTAAGTTTTCACAAAGGCCCATTATGTGATTAGATACCTAGCCTGCAATATACCTGCCCAAGCTAACAATTAGGCCTCAAACATTATTATCAGCTATTTCATTAATCTCAATGAATGTGACAATTACAACCTGAATCAATAATTTCTGTGACTCACCAAGATTCGTGATACACAGATTACCATCAAAATCTGTATAAATTGGATGTAAAAGATTATCCTCGATTCAGACACAAATGCCCAAAATGAAATCATCCATTGATGTAGCACAGAGGCAGACATGCATGGCAGTTAAGAATGAGCTTCGGGGTGCCTGGGGAGCTCATTAGGTTAAGTGTATGATTCTTTGAGCTTAGGTCATGATCCCAGGATCCTGGGATGGAGCCCCGTGTCGGCCTTCACGCTCAGCTTGGAACCTGCTTGCCCCTCTCCCTCTGCTCCTCCCCAGGTGGTCTCTCTCCAATAAGTAAATAAATAATCTTAAAAAAAAAAAAAAGGATGAGCTTTAACTTTGAAACGAACTGGGTTTGGATCTTGAGTTCTTGTCTTGCTGGCTGGTGAAGGTCTTACTTAAGTCTCCTTAAGCTTTAGCCTCATTATCCAGAAGTAGAGAAAATGCACTTAATTCCTAGGTTCTTGAGAATTCCAAGAATTCTCATTCTTGAGAATGTCCTAAGATCAAAATAATGCCTGATGCTCAGGCCTTTGGCTATAGAATTGCTCATTTGGGTGTTGAATTTAATATTGAATTATTCAACCGTTGAATAAATATTCAAAGGGTAACAGGTCCTACAGAGATACTCTTCTATGAAGCATACTGCTAACCCCACTGCTAAGACACTGGTTGAATCCTGATTGTAACCACACTCTGGTCTACCTGATGATAGCATTTCCCTTAAAAAACGACTTGAATCAGTACTTTCAACCCACAACTTTATCAGGATACTAGGAATTGGGAGTTATAAGTCATAAAACTCAAAACCTAAAATAAACTTATCTAGTTTACTACCCTTTCGCTTTCATATACATTTTAATACAATTACATGTAGTCATAAACATAGTGTGGTCCAGAATTTAATTCCAGGCCTTCCCAGATTAAACTTGAGGCAGATGAGGGAAATGCTTAGAAAAGGTACTGATCTTCCCCTTCTCTTATTGTCTGGGCCCCGTGCCCATGCCATCTTCTTGTTTATACTGATCTATGACAGGTCTGTCGTTTCTTGTTCCGGGAATGTGCATCTCAGACTGCAATTACTCAAAGTTCATAACACAGTCTTGATGGATGGTATTTAGTTTTTGCACTGTGCTTCGAACCTTCTTAATGGGTTCACTCTGTTTAGAACTGTGCTCTCCTAAGCTGTCTGATGCAGGTGCCTCAGGCCTTTTGTGTGGTAATTCACCCAGATGGGAAGTGACATCGAGGAAGCCCCTGTAGAGGTTATTCCAGGTCAGCCCAATCTTGAAATCTGTCAAGTGAACCATGCCCTGGGGGAGGGCATCTCAGGGGTGAGAAGCAGCCTCCGCGGGGCGAGACCACATCCTGTTCCCACCAGTCTAGTTAGTGAGAGAGGCGGTTTGGAGGAGAGTGGCAATAGATAAATCTGGGCAGGGAGCCAACTGACGACGAGCCTCCCATCGCATGCCAAAGAGTTAGAATTCCATGGTGCAAGTGTAGGTGCCCACGAGGGGCCACTGGCAGACGCGGTAGCTTTATGTTGCCATTCACATTATGTTGACTCTGCAGCAGCGAGGCAGCTGATGGACTGAGGGGGGTGGCAAGAGAGAGCATCTTAAGTCTTATCCTGCCCGCCATTTCTCCCTCAATACACTGTAGTCCCCTTGTGCTCCACCAACCCCTTTTCTGCCTCAGGTCTACCTCCCTGCATTTTTCTCTTTATTGCAAGCATCTCGCTCAACTGTGCTTACATGTTCACATGCACGTGTCCTCTACTCGACTGTAAGCTTCTTGAAGGCAGGGACAGGACCGCACTTCCTTTCGTATATGCGGTATTGCGCCCAATGCCTAGAAGAAAGGAAGCATTCAATAAATCCACTATTGCACTCTTTCCGTATTTAATGCCTTCTACGCATTTCCCAGGAAAAGTGCTAAAGGCACCAGGCACAGCACGGTAAATAAAGCAGAGAAAAACCCTGCCTTCACGGACTCTGTATCCTTATCCCAAAAGCCACAAAACAAACTAGGGTGTAAGTAAGTAAACAAATGGGTAAAATTTTAGTATGTCAGGTAATGATAAGAGTTATGGGAAAAAATCAGGGGAGGAGAATTGAGGGGGTGATTGTAAGTAGGGTGGTCAGAGAAGGCTTCACGGTGCAGCTGATAGTGGAATGCAAACGTGAAGAACTGGGGCACCTGGTGGCTCAGTCAGTTAAGCGTCTGCCTTCAGCTCAAGTCATGATCCCAGGGTCTGGGGGACGAGTCCCGCATTGGGCTCCTTGTTCAGCGGGGAGCCTGCTTCTCCCCGCTCTTGCTCTCTCTCATTGTCTCTTTCTCTCAAATAAATAAAATCTTTTTTTTTTAAATTTATTTATTAGAGAGAGAGACTGAGAATGAGAGGGGAGAAGGTCGGAGGGAGAAGCAGACTTCCCGCCAAGCCGGGAGTCCGATATGGGACTCGATCCCGGAACTCCAGGATCATGACCTGAGCTGAAGGCAGTCGCTTAACCAACTGAGCCACCCAGGCGCCCTCAAATAAATAAAATCTTAAAAAAAAAAAAAAACCCTTGAAAAACAAGGAAGCAGCTACTTGGAAATCTGGAGTGGGGGGAGCAGGCGGGGGGTGGGCAGGCAGAAGGAATTGACAGAGGAAATCCCTGGAACAGGACCTGCCCAGTGTCCGAGGAATAGCAGAGGCCAGCACAGCTGGATTTTGGCTTTTGCTCTGAGTGGAATGGGATGCCACTGAAGGATGCTGAGCCCAGGAGTGGCATAATCTGACCTCTGACCAGACATGATGGCTTCGGCAGTTGTGCTGAGAACAGCCCGAAGAGGGGCACGGGTTCCACTGGACAAGAGAAGAGGTGGCTTGGAGCCGTGAGGCATCAGTGGGTGTGGAGAGAGGTACTAGACATGGCACAGAGTTCAAGGTGGTTTTCTTTCGCTGGACCTGCTAGTGGTTGGCCAGGGGTTTCGGGGAATGAGAGGGGTTAAGAATGTCTTCGGTTTTGGCACAAGCAACTGGGAATATGGAGTTGTGACTTCCTGAGACCACAGTAAATGGGGGGACCACTTACCTCCCTCTCCAAATTATAAAGCTTTCAGGAGTGAAAGGACATGTCTTATGGTTGGGAAAATGTAGGAACTGCCTTGGAAAAATCTGTTTACCTTAGAGCCGTGGCTCTCAATCAAGGGTAATTATGCCCCCAAGGCCAGGTCTGAAGACATTTTTGGTTGTGACAACTGGGGGCTGCCACGAGTACCTGGTAGGTAGAGGTGAGGGAGGCAAAGGACAGCACCTCTCGAGAAAGAATGATCTGGTCCAAAATGTCAACAGTGCCAAGGTTGAGAAATCCTGTCCTAGAGACAGGAAACAGGACGAGAGGTCGGGTTTGCTAACATGCATGGAGATGAAGACCAATGTAGTCAAAGACATGTACCATGAGGATGCTTACTTCACTAGTTCATCATTTCTATCCAGCCATTTACCCAAAAAAGCATATACCCTCGAACACAGAAGAAAATAAGAAATTATAGAATTGAAAGACCCCACAGACCTAATTGGCCTTATGACCAGGGATTTACTGGGACTATCACCCATTCACTCCCCAGCTATCCTTTCTTTGACCAAAGGCTCAGTTCAGCTACAACATTGTCGGTGCTGATGGCTTCTTGGACTTCCAAAGTATGTATAAGAAAGGGAAGCTTGAATGCAATTTTGAGAAAGTGATGGCCACGATCGCCACCTATCTAAATACGGTTAGCTGTATATGATTTCACAAGCAATGACCTTCCTATTCAAATCAGATAGGTGAACCCCTCAGGAAGAGCAAGATTATCAAGTGAGATGCCCAAACTCTTTCTTCTCCCCACTCCATCTTCCCTCCAAAGCAGAATGAGTGAATGGACAGATGGATACATGGATGGATGAATGAAAATACCATTAAAATGAGTCAGAATGCAAGGGGTCGATTCCCAGATCTCTGGGCTCATTCTTTCCCTCCTTCATCTGTGTGGACCACTTGGAAGTTAAAACTAAGCCTCCCACTAGCTGACCTAAAAGCATTCTTGTAGTCCCAATGAAGGTTCTTAACGGTTTAGAGTCATTGAATAAGGAGGACTCTTAGGACTCCTATAGGTGGATATATCTGAGTGAGCCTGTTGGTTTCTGAGCCAGTAGAATCTGAGAGTGAACATTCCAACTCTTAAGCTCATAAAGCAAACTAAAACTTTCAAACCGGCCCACATTTTTCACACTCAGGTCTAAGAGAGGTTTATGAACTCAAACCCCTTCCTGACTTGATTTTCTCTTATGATCTTATAATGGGGTCCCAGGCTTTCACAGAATGAGCAAAATCGCCTTTTTGTCTGTACCTGAACACTGAGAGGGTGCCCAGAGGTTTTCTTTGTAGTCTACATTCTATCAAGGCTCAGTTTTGTACTATCCCCGGACAGAAGAGAGCTTTCCCGGCTATTACATAACATGAAACTAGGTAAGGGTAGAGTGTGTACACACTCAGAACTCTGCCCTCTGTGTGGAATGTGAAGAAACAAGTTTAAGCAGGACTGTGCCCCCAAAGATGAGGGAACCTCGGGGGGAGCGCAGGGAGGGAGCCATCCACCGATCTTCGCGTCCTGCTCCTTCAGGTTCGGTTTCCTGAACATCCAGGCTTCTTGCAATCCATGCATTTCCTCTTCGGGTTTTTTGGGCCAGATAGCTACGAACCTTTTAATCACATGGACGCTATTCCTACCTACGCTGTGAGGGAAACAGTCCTCTGGCAGAGCACTCTTGGTACACAGAGAACAAACAAAACCATGCGTGTCAACATTCAAGGGAAAATCAGAGGAGCAAAGCTTCAGGGCTACTTCGGAACGTGGGAATCCCCTCCAAGGGGAGACCGAGTGCTCCAATGCATGTCAAGGTCAAGGGGAACGTCCCAGGAGGGGGTCCAGATGCGAGGCACTTCTCTCAGCCCCGCACATCCCCCTGAAGTTAAAACAAAGTTAAAACAAAGCAAGCCAAATGGCTACAGGGTGCCAGAAGGATTAATACATTGTCCTTATTCGAACTTTTCCTCCCTTTCCCGAGGATCCTGAAACCTAGTTGGAGGATCATCCACAGATCACTTGGATACCTGTTTCCCCAAGACTAAGGGATACTCATGTTCAGAAGCCGATGTCTGAAACCATTCAGCCCTCCATCTTTCACAACACTCACTGATAATTACTACTTGTCAATGCTTGTTAAGAACTGCCTAAATCTACTTTCTGAATCTCGGAATAAAAAATATACACAGTGGGCATGATTTCTCAGGCTCAACACGGAGACTCTTTAAATCTAGCACACTTCATTATCTAAATGTGACAACAGGAAAATAAATTTTCTTTCTTTTTTTTTTTTTGGCATTTGTAAAATTCAAGAGTGCTCATCACCTTCAGGGAAATTGTTCTTTGTTCTTGGAGTATTCTAAATACACCGCATAAATTTCCTTTGCCAATGAATACAGAAATAGAACAGAGTGTGCACATATAGCATCTTGAAAAATGATTTCATATTACTCGTTATTCTGCCTCCAAAGCATTATACAAAATTGATTGAAGAGAGATCTGGAATATCATCTACCACAGCTCAGCTCCTCATCTCTCTTATGACTTATTTTTAAAAATGCTGTTTTTAAGACACAAGGCGCAATTCATTTTTTGGAAGGCACACTGATAGATATTTGCTCGTCTCTTCTTACAGAAACTTTTTTTTCTTTTCTTTGAAAGAATCTGTCACGGGGAACATGAAATCTAAAAAAATACCTTGCTTTCTTCACTTAACTATCTACTCGAAACCAGCACGGATCATAAAATCCTAAAATAATTCATCCAGATACATGAAAGTTAAAAGGTTAAATGTATACATTTTTAGCCAAGTTAAAAATGTAGCTTCAGAATCCATAATAGCTACAAAAGCTGGCATTAATATTGGGGAAAGAAAGCAATAGAACATGCTACCAGTAGGCTGGCCTTTTTAATTTTTCTGAACACTGATGAAAACCTCAATGTCATTATACCAATCCTTTTGAGATTCTGAAGATTCTTATTGGATGATTTTTCATGTCTGGACTTCTCTTAACATTGATAAAGGAAGAACATTTATTTTCTACATGTATTTTTAAACTCATGATGGAAAGTAACTCTTTTGGATTAAAAAAAAATTTACCTAATTTTGCTTCTGGTCTTTTCCTTTTACCCCTGACTAGTCCCAAACAATTCGTGTGGATCATTTTGGATAGGTTCCAAATTGTTTCAAACATACAATCAATTAGTAAATCTTTCATAAGAATTGCTCCATTTTTAAATAATAATAATAAAATACCTCCAATACATGCTCACCCCTCTTTTTGATTTAATTATCAGGCAACTAGGCCCCGGGGAAAACATTTTGATTTTTAAAATGTCTAATGTGAATTTTTAAATTGCGCTACTTTAGTTAATTAACAACTTAATTAGCAGAAAGGCAGCCCCATTAGTAACGGTTACAAGAAAAAGGTTTATACAAAGACAATGAATAGAAGAAATACAGAGATTAAGGAAAATGAAAGGATTTAGAATATGAAGGTCCTAATGCATGCAAATGATTGGAAAGAACGAAAATACTATTATCAGTATATTTCTTTAATAAGGAAAATTGTATCATAGAAACTGATCATTGAAGCCAGACGACTCTTTCCACTTCCCATTAACTACTACTATGCCCTCTGCTGTTTGCTTTGTTAATCTATGGCATTATATGGCCAAAGGCCTACATAATTCATGCTTGGGCCATTCGGTTGTCCTTTAAACCCATTCCACGCTGTGGAATGGAATGGTTTTCTCCATATGGCCTCCATTTCCTCTTAACAAGCACCCAACAGTGTTTCGATTTGCCGTAGTAATAAAAATATTTCTTCTCCCTTTCCCTTCCATTAAGCACTTCTTTTCACATTTCTTTATGATGGCGGTAACCCTTCTCTAATTTCAAAGCTTTCTTATTTCTCTTATCACTTGGGAGGATGCACGTTCTTATGTCCCAGTTTTCTTCCACTTCACATACAGTATCTTCATTCTCAAGAAAAGAGTCAATGCTGGGAAATTTAATAGTAATAAAGACAACCAAAAGCCTCAATACCTAATAGCAATTGAGCATATATAATGGGTTGGGCACTCTTCACTTAAGAGCCTTAAGTCTAATTAACAGTTCATTTAATCCTCTCGACCACCCCATGAGGTAGGTACTATTATCATTGCCTTTGTACCTGTAGGAAACTGAGGCACAGAGAAGTGATCTGTTTTGCCCAATTCACAGGACTAGTACAGGTTGACCCTCAAACAATATGAGGGTTAGTTAGGGGCACCAACCACCATCCCTCTAGTCGAAAATCTATGAATAACATATTTTTCAAATAAAAAACTTATAAAGTTTTAAATTTTAATTCCAGTATAGTGAACATACAGTGTTACATTAGTTTCAGGTGTACAATTTAGCGATTCAACAATTCCTTACATCTCCCAACGCTCTCCCTGACAGGGGCACTCCTTAATCTTCATCACCTGTTTCATCCATCCTTCTACCCACTGCCCCCCTGGTGACCATCAGTTTTTTTTTTTCAATAGTTAAGAGTCTGTTTCTTGGTTTGTGTCTCGCTCTCTTTTACCTTTGTTCATTTATTTTGTTTCTTAAATTCCACATATGAATGAATTCATATGGTATTTGTCTTTCTCTGATGACTTCTTTCACTTAGCATTATACTTACTAGCTCCATCCCTGTTGCTGCAAATGGCAAGATTTCATTCCTTTTTTTTTTTTACGGCTGAATAATATTCCACGGTGTGTTCCATTATGTACGTCCACCACATCATCTTTATCCATTCTTCTATGGGTGGTCATCTGGACTACCTCCATTATTTGGCTATTTGGCTATTGTATATAATGCTGCAATAAACATAGGGGTGAACATATCCTCTTGGATTAGTGTTTTTGTATTCTTTGGGTATATACCCAGTCACACAATTACTGGATGGTAGGGTAGTTCTATTTTTAATTTTTTGAGAAACCTCTGCACAGTTTTCCACAGTTTGCATTCCTGCTAACACTGCACAAGGGTTCCTTTTTTCTCCACATCCTCCTTAACACTTGTTGTTTCTTGTGTTTTTGATTTTAGCCATTCTGACAGGTGTGAGGAGGTATCTCGTTGTAGTTCTGATTTGCATTTTCCTGATGGTGAGTGATGCTAAGCACCTTTTCATGTGTCTGTTGGCCATCTGGATGTCTTCTCTGGAGAAATGTCTGTTCATTTCTTATGCCCATTTTTAATTGGATTATTTTGTTTTGGGAGTGTTGAGTTGTAGACGTTCTTTATAATTGAACGTAGCTAACACACAATGTTACATTAGTTTCCGGCAATTCCATGAGTAACTTTTGGCTCCCCCCAAATTTAACTGATAACGGCATATTGCTGAGTGGTAGCCTTACACATAACATAAAGAGTTGATTAACACGTATGTTGCATGTTATATTTATTATGTATTGCAGTCTTAAAATAAAGTAAGAGAAAAAAAGTATTAAGAAAATCATAAGAAAAATACATTTATAGTACTGTACTGCATTTATTGGAAAAAGAATCCACAAAAAAGTGGACCTGGGCAGTTCAAACCTGTGTTATTCAAGGGTCAGCTGTAATTAGAAGAACCAAGAATCCAACCCAGCCAGGCCGTCTGGCTCCAGAGTCTGTGCTAGAATCCCTTCACAATTATGGTCAACCTATACAGGTCTAGTGTCATCAAATTATACCCATGAACAAGTACCCAATCATGGAAACTGACTTGGTTATGGAAACAAGCAAGAGCTGTATCAATTTATCTGCTTCCCTGGGAGAGTGCACACAGGAAAAAAGCATCTTCTGACGCCATATTCCTGGTATTTGACACTTGACTCTCTCTACCAGAGTCCTCTCAACATAAAACGGGCCAAAATTCACATTTACTTGAACTTTTATCACACCTAATTCTTCCCAGTATTTACAGCCTAGACCACAATGAATGGCATCTCAGTAGCTCATGTGTATTCAGTCCTCAATCACCAACTGTTCAGTTGAGGGGAAAGAAGGATGATTATAAGTACAGCTAAGACAACAGAGATGTTTATCCACTCCTGTGCAAATGAGGCTAGGACCATCTATGAAATAGACCTGAAGTTATTTTACTAACTTAAAGTCGATTCCTTTGCTTTTTTTTTTTTTTAAAGATTTTATTTATTTATTTGACAGAAAGGAGAGAGATGACAAGTAGGCGGAGAGGCAGGCAGAGAGAGAGGGGGAAGCAGCCTCCCCGCTGAGCAGAGAGCCCGATGCGATGCGGGGCTGGATCCCAGGACCCTGAGATCATGACCTGAGTTGAAGGCAGAGGCTTAACCCACTGAGCCACCCAGGCACCCTGATTCCTTTACTTTTTTGTGTATGAATTTGGTATTTGAGGTATACGTTATAAGTAGATAAAACACACTCCAAATGATCTGACTCCCTTTTATGTTTCTTTGAACTTATGTTCGACCATATCCACTAATTCTCATCAAATATTTTGATATAATATCATTCTGAATTTTTCTGCCTTTTCCAATCTAAACTGCTTTCAATACAATACTTGACTTTAAGAAATAGGCATCATATTGGACTCTCCTATTAATATAAACTTTTGAAAACAGGTAGGATAGGTACGATTCAAATTGTTAATTCAAATTCCCTTCCTAAGTTAAATGTGAATACCTGAGAAAATACCTAGCAAGAATCCTTAGAATCATTTTTCTCACGTGACATCTGTTGATTCATTATCAAGAATGGGTTTGAAACAAAACACAGGAGCCATATTACATAGAAGGGCAGTTGAATAGCATCACCATGCCATAAATTCCATATTTCAGAGTCACCATCATCCTTGAAAAATAGTCCATGACTATTGGTTATATAAAGTCTTGAGGTTGAAATCATTAACGATCTTTACAGAACACAGGCTTTATGTCTCTGAGTTGGGAGGTATGTTAACAGGTTGAGAGCATCCAAAGAAGTATGATCTTATTTTAGTCATATTTTGGAAAGCTTTGTTCCTCTGTTAATTTTAAATATAACAGAGAATGGCTGGCTATGATTTTAGCTTCACCTTGGTATGGCTCCTAAGTCAACATCATATAAATCAGGTCCCTTAAAATTGTGACAGTGAGGGTTCTCAGTTTGCAAACTAAAACAGTGCCTTCAGCTTACTAGATTAAAATCTGAATCAGGTTGACCCTTCCAATGTTGATGAAGAAAGAAAGAGATAACTGCAGAACAGGAATAAAGAGGGCAATGCATTTTACATTTGAGATGGCTTTTGCTTACATCCTGTGAATTATAATAATTTTATCTTCATTTAGAAGATAGTTAGAGGTCATAAATATATTCTGCTTTGGGCACCTGGGTGGCTCAGTCAGTTAAGCATCTGACTCTTGATTTTGTCTCTGGTCATGATCTCAGGGTTGTGAGATCGAGTCCTGTGTCAGGCTTCCTGCTCTGCGAGGAGTCGCCTTGTCTCCCTTGGCCCCGCCCCTTGCATGTGCACACACGCACTCTCTCTCCCTCCCTCTCCAATAAATAAATCTTACTATATATATATATACATGTATATATATATATATATTCTGCTTCCTTTTGTGGATCTACCTATAATGCCAGGAACATTTATTGTGAATATACATCTCCCTAACTTCAAATCCAGGTACACTTTGGTTTGCTATCTCATTAAGATGGGGTAAGAACTAATATTATGAAATTCATACATCTTTAAACATTTTTTATAGTGCATTTTAAATAACTACTATGAGAAGCTCTATTTTACACAAAATTAATGAGTCATTAAAAGTTAGGAGCCAAGCATTCTCTTTTTTCATAAAGCACTACCTGGGCATTTTTTTTTTTTTAAATCATCCAAATGCCTATTAAAAAACCTGTAGACCGAGCTTCCAAAATCATAGATCTCACGGAAATCAGCTTAAGAAAATTGCACACAACACTTTCTGCAATTTTCTTTGAAATATCCACCCGCATTCCAAAATTTACTCAGTGCCAGATGGCAATATGCCCCAAACTGTTTAATACGTGCATTTGATATTTATTTGGATTCAAACAATCCAGAAACAACAGGATAAATAAGGCCCCGTAAAATGGAAAATCTCTGGTTGCCTATTGTCAATGTGCAGGATTTTAGGTTGTCTTCATTTCCCACCTAAATGTCAGTAAAGTGAGGCTGCTGGAAAGGAGATCTAAAATAGACTTCCAGATAATTCCAGAGGCGGTAGGTACAATCTAATAGACCTCTGTACTCCTTATGTTGCAGGCTACAGAATCATGAAAAGGCATGGAATGTGTGGCTCCCATTATTGCACCATAAAGACGTTAACCTTAACCCTCTTTATGGTGGGAAGCCCCATCTATAAAACACCATCAGACACTCATTATATTCTCAAACAACTACTTTCTAATACTATACAATTACCTAATACTTATAAACCCTGATTTGGTTATAAGATAGACTAAATGAACAAATATATTAGAAGCCCCTATTTTTACGAATTTGGCACACAAACAAAATTATGAGACTACCATTTCAAAGGAATGGAAATAAGGAAAATTAGCAGTATGTTCAACTTATCTGCCATATGCTGTTAATAATAAAACATTTCCCTTGGACACGAACCTAAATGGAACAATTTAAGAAAAAGTTGATTTATTATGTTGACTTTCTATAATTATGTCTATAGCACTGTATAGTCCAGCCAGCTTCTTAATATTTTGTGAACTGTTGAACTTTCTCTGTAACTTGCATATATCGCTTATCTAAAATATTTCCCAGAATATTTTATAGTTTTTAACGAAGTGCAGCGGGTCAGTATGACCGGAATTATTCAGGTCTGTGACTGAAGCCCAGAACCATCTATTAATATCAATGTAAACAGATCAAGGAGCCTTGAAGGGCACAACACTGTCCTATATCAGTGGTTCTAACTCATCCTCAGATAGTACAGGATTTACTGAATTGTCACAGTGTGTTGGCTAAGCTACAGTGTCAAGGAGACACCCAGATTTATTGCGGACTTTCTTTTTCTTTTTCTTTTTCTTTTTTTTTTTATTGTGGACTTTTATGACTCCTGAGTTGAGTCTGTCCCATGAATAACAAATATAAAATGAGGCAAAATGTTACCGAATGACTTAACGAGGAAAAGGTACAATTTCTAGGGCATTGACTAAAAGTTACCTAGCTTAAGAGGAGACTGGACAGCAGAAGTAAGGGACTAGGGATCAGAAAACAAGTTTCTACATCTGCAACCAGACAATTTTAAATCACATGTTTTTCCATCTTGTCCAAGTGAAGCAACAACACGAGATGGTGATAAACCGGGATTTAGGGAAAACCCACTTCAGTGTCGCTGTAAGGATAAAATGATACATGGTGGATGTGGGAAGAGCCAGTAAACTTTGAAATATTATAAAAATGTTACTAACATTACCCACAGGATTTTAAGTTTCTCAGAACAGAGATCATACTTTTTCCATTTTCTTAAGCCATACCATGCTTGTCATGATCGTAGGTCTTAATGAGGGTCTATTACTTTTTAAAATGGGATATAATGAACCAGGGTGCTTCTCTCTGTTCTTTTGTTTTGGGATCCTGGGATAAAAAGATTTGTGAGATACAATGTTTTATAGCTGGAATCGCCTGTATTTTATATTTTGATTTTTCTTAATCCTTTTTTCATACATAGACCTAGTTTTTAAGCCTATCTGGGATTTGAACATCCTGAGAGACACGTAGGAAAAGGAAAATAGATGGATAGGCAGAGATACTCAAGGAAAACTGAGAGCTGGTGTTTTCTTATGTTACAAGATTCATGATTCTTATAGGAAATGCTCCATTTAATCAGTCTATCAAGAAATACCTAGAACAGGCTTGCTCTGTACCCCCTCCTGTGCTAAGATCTCCAGGGTATTCATGAGTATTCTCAAGGACTTTACATTCTAATTGTGGAGTTGGGACTTTGTACTAGAAACAGTTCAAGCACAGGGTGGCTGTAAAAAAAAATTTTTTTTAATACCTTTGGAAATGCATTAATTAGTAACTGGGGTTTATAGGAACATGCAGTCAAGATCAATTTGGAAAGCAGGGTCTGCCCATTCATCCAGTTCTGGGCCAGAAAGTAAATATTTTAGGTTGTGCAGGCTAGCTAGTCTCTATTACAACTCTGTTGTAGTTCAAAAGCTGCCACAGGCAATACATAAGTGAATGGGCATAGTTGTGTTCCAATAAAATTTTATTTACAGAAACAGCAGGCACAATGAATTTGGAGCATGGGGCATAATTTGACAACCTCCCCTTGTAAAGAAATTCTCCCAGCTCCCTGTAATTTTTTTTAGGTTTATTTACTTATTTATTTGAGGGACAGAGAGAGAGAGGGAGGGAAAGTGCAAGTGAGCATGCACTGGGGAAGGGGCAGAGGGAGAGGGCGAGAATGAATCCCCAAGCAGAAGGCGATGAGCGCAGAGCCCTACGTAGGGCTCAATACTGAAACCCTGAGATCACGACCTGAGCCGAAATCAAGAGCTGGACACTTAATCAACTGAGCCACCCAGGCGTCCCTGGCTCTCGATAATTGAATAAATGTTTGATATGTGCCATTCATGTCACTAGGGCAAGTACCAATCACCCTTGACTCCTCTGTAATATACCACTCCTGACAACTGTAAATGGCAGCCATGACAAGATTCATCATTCCTTTAAGGCTGAAAACAATGGTGCAGTATAAACATGAAGTTCTAGAGGTATTTTCTCCGGAAGAAGTTGCAAAGTGAAATATCTGGGTTTCTGTGTGGCAAAGGTGTGTATTTTTTTGAAACACCCTGGTTAAATACAAATCAACAATTGGTTAAATATGGAAGTGATTAGGCATATTGCCAAGGAGCTCCAAATGTGTTACTTGAACCTCACCTACAGAGCACGACCATTTATTTGGCTTTCTGTAGAGATCTGACTTGTTCAGATCTTCAGAAGCCAGATGGGGCAGGACCACAGAAGAAAATGAGTGAGGGTTGTATGAGAGAGACAACTATGCACACACACACATGCACATCCGTGTGTGTGCCTATGTGTATGTGTTATCTGTAGAGATGGAGATGGATTGATTTGGTTATAGTGGAAGGAGGAGAAAAAGTTTATGCATGTGTTGGATTAGACATCATTGCAATTCTCTCTCAACAGAATTTGAAATCTTTTGTGTGCCTGCCCTGTATTACTTAATCTAATGATTCAAAGCGGTTCACTATTTGCTTCAACACACTAGATGACACATGATCTTCTTATAGGGTGAATACTAAACAGGAATCATTTCTATTCTTACTTTCCTAGAACCTACATCCTTTATCAGTCAGCTCATGCTAGTATGTCCAGCTAAGACTCAATTTGGTTTTGGGGCAAGGTTGAAACCGCATCACACTGGAGCTCTATGTGGCTCCTTGATTGTTTAGAAGCACTGAACGTTCACATTAAAAATTTTTTATCCAGTAAGAATGTAATAATGAGGACTCTGGAGAGTCAGTTGGCATTTCCATTAGATAGTATCAGACACTTATTTTAAAGGTTGTTGATAGTAATTTGAAAATCTAGAATCCTAAGAGGAGTCTTAAAGTACTAGTCAAACACTTTTTAGATAATTATATATCATAATTAAATAAATAAAAATTCTTCTTCCTAATAAATCCCTGTGCTGGCATTTGCTTAACTTTTAACAAAATGCTAAGATAAGCTAACGAAGCCATTTTAGGTGAATGCATTCAGTATGTAACAAATCCATCCGTACATCCAATAAATGAGTATTAACTGAGCACATATTATGTGCATGACATATATGTGACCTGGGGCAACGTGATGAAGATGAAACTGACCCTGCCCAAGCTTAGGACAAGGGCCAAATATAGACAAGTAGGGTCTGCCCAAGGAAGTAAGTTAGGAATGTGCAGAGAATGAAAGATTTAGCAGAAGAGGTAAGATCTGTACTTAAGTAATATTTACTGCAAGACAGTATTAGATATATGGCCCATAAGAGCTAAGAGATGCCATCAGAATTTAAAGGGAACAATGTCTTTTAAGAGGGATGTGATCAAGGGCAGCTTCATAGAAGAGGTGACCTTGAACCTTGAATGAAGGGTAGACTTTAGAAAAGTGAAGACTTAGGTTGGGGCCCAAATAAGGCAAAGATATAGACTACCATGAGTTAATACATAGAAATGTGACATATAAATTCATATCTCAGCAGGATAATTAATCCTATTTTGACTGGATTGCTTAAACAAAGGAATCATAGAGTATATGAATGGAAGATAAGGCCGAACAGCTTTAGCTGCGTCATTTTTGGGGAGGGCACTGGAAGCTAAGCTGAATCCACCTTGGAATTTCTAAAATTCCTACCAACACTCATAACTCATTGTGATATATTAATGCAGTGAAAACAAAATTTGTGCTTAAACCTACTGTACAGTTGCAACTCATCATCCAGTTCCTTAAACCAACCTGCCATGTTTCTCCCCAAGATATGTCATTTACATACAATGCACCTATTTATACTATAATTTTCTAGAATCTAGGAAAGGAGCTATGTGGAGTTGAACTCTCAGCTTTAGTTCTTCTTTCCCATGTTTCTGACATCTAGTAGACATTGTTGGGAAACATTCATAAATACCACATACACAGGAGTACTGCTATCTGGAAGGCAATATCTCAAACTGTAATTTGAATATTTTTTGTCTCATCTCTTAAGAGCTATTGTTCTGACAGTCATTATTAGTTGGCCTGCTGGAATAGGGGATCAGGAACCCTTAATTCCAATGTAAAAAGTAGAATGTGTGATCATACCTCTCTTTCTTTAAATCTCTGGTGGTTTTAATCAGACACTGAGCTGGGTTTACCACTATGGGGTATTAGAACTAGAACGCAGGGGTGCCTGGGTGCCTCAGAAGGTTAAGTAACTGCCTTGGGCTCAGGTCATGATCGCAGGTTCCTGGGGTTGAGCCCCGCGTCAAGCTCCCTGCTCTGCAGGAAACCTGCTTCTCCCTCTCCCTCTGCCATTCCCCCTGCTTGTGTGCTCCTGCTCTCTGTCAAAAAAATAAACAAAATCTTAAAAAAAAAAAAAAAAAGAACTGGAACTTTAACCCTCCATATTTTAGTGGAACAAAAAGAGGTCCAGAAAGGTAAGGTGTTTTGCCTGAGAAGCCACTGCTACCTCTTTCTACAGCCAAGACTAGAACCTACATCTCTTGGAGTCTAGTGTTTTCTGCACATCAAAATTCACACTTACCGAGTCTCATCCGCTTTAAATTAACTTAAAAATAGAACGTCAGTAACTTCTCAAGGTGTCACTATATATATATTTGAGCTTTTCTCAAACTCAACCCTACTGACATTTGGACTAGATAATTCTTTTTTTTTTTTAAGATTTTATTTATTTATTTGAGAGGGAGTGTGAGAGAGGGAGAGGGAGAAGCAGACTCCCCACGGAGCAGGGAGCCTGATGTGGGGCTCGATCCCACAACCCTGAGACCATGACCTGAGGTGAAGGCAGACACTGAATGGATGGAGCCACCCAAGCGCCCCTGGACCAGATGTTTTGGTTGTGGGAGGCTTCCTGTACCTTGCAGTATGATTATCCACATCCCTGATCTCTACCCTCTAGATGCCAGTATCACCACTCCCGTCTTCCTGGTTGTCACAACCCAAAGTGTCTCCAGATGTTGCCAAATGTCCCTGGGTGGGGGAGGGCAAAATCACCCCAGACTGAGACACCCTACCCCCCCTCCACCTTCTCCACCCTGCATGTACTTCTAGAATAATGCTTTCAGAGCGAGTCTGACTTAATCGGAGGTCAGCCTTCCATGAATCACACCCGTAACCTGGGCTTTACCCAGGTGTTCTAATTTCCCCTGCAGGTGTTACTGTCATTGGAATCTCATTATTCCAGGCTGTCCATGGTCACAAGTCCTTTCCCGAGTTATTGCATTCATTATTTCAGTATGCATTTGAGGACCTATTCTATGCTAGATACAGGGTACTAGGAATGCAGAGATAAATCTCTAACCTCCAGGAGTTCAGGCTCCTGGAGGAGACAAAGATGTAAATAAATACCTGTCAGCCCTATGATGAGTATCAAGAAAGAGGTGTCTGCTGGGAGCTACAGAATTAGAGAATACACCTAATTCACACAGATAGTGCTCACAGGGTGATAGGTCACAGAAAACTGCCAAAAGCAAATGCCAGCTAAGCTAGCTTTTGAAGCACAAACCAGAATAAGCTAGGTCACTAATGGAAAAGGCTTGCCAGGTGGAGGGATCAGCATCCCTAAAAGAAAGGAGAGAAAATTCTGGCTTCTGGTTGTAGCATCAACACAGGGTGAGAAATGTCCCCAAACGGGACAGGTCTCAAGGAGCCAATTATACCATGCCAAGGAGTTTGCCATTGTCTTGATGGTCACTATAAGCTGGGGTGGAGGACGGAATGCATCACATTTGCATTTTATAAAGATCTAAAGCACAGAACATTTTCAAGTTGGGGGATTCGAAGCCGGAACCCAGGCCACCTCAAGATAAACACCTGAGGTCCCGTCTAATAAATGTGCCAGGCGTTGCTTCTACTTCCTTACACCCCCGTGGGTGTATTCCTATCCTAGGAGCATTGCCACAGACTGGCAAGAAGAGGCAAGGCCCACGATTGCACAGAGGTACTGCTCTTTCCGCCCCCCAAGACCATGGGAAAAGGAAAGCAGTGATCACAAAAGGCAAGAACTTTTTCTTCTGGAACCTAAGACTTCAAAGAGAGGTTGAATTACTTGTGGAAATTCAAAAAACATTTTTCCCAGAATGAAAAAAATGATAAAATTTTCTCTTTTTATTTATCTTTTTAAGGTCAGGCTTGAACTCATGACCCCGAGATCAAGAGTCACATGTTCTATCCACTGAGCCAACCAGCTGCCCCAATTTTGTTATTTTTAAACATGCGGCTCAGCCAATGTATGGGTCGAAGGTGTTTTGCATACATGTGGTGTGTGCTAGTGAATATGGGCATTGGCTGTGGAACATATCGTTTCTATGGGAATATGAATTACAGATGGATTTTCAGAACATGCTCCGTTTGCCAGCGGTGAACTCTGCATGCCATGAAGAGAAACTAGCAGCACAAATGACAGCAGCGACATGCACCAGACGGGCTGTGATTAAACCAGGGGCTTAAGTGAGTCTGTGTACAGTTCCAGGAGCTACCCCAGGGCCTGGCACTTCGCAGGTGCTCCATGAATGTTTGCAGAGGCGAACGGGATGCAGGGACATGGATCTCCGCCCTCATACGCCTCTTGGTTAAATGAGACTTTGAAAACAAAAATGCCAGTTCAAAGATGTGCCGAGGCTGTGTGTGCCAGAAGGAGAGGAAGGGACAGCAAGGATTTGCCTAGAAGGACAGTGAAAGAAAGCGAGCTAATAAGTCCCTGATTCTGTGGCTCCTGGGACAGAAACCCCGTGGTCTCAGGGACAGAAGCTAATATAAACCCGAGATAACCTTGATTAATTCTCAATAATGCCAGAACAGGAGATCAACTTGGGTAAATTGATGTTCGTTCCACCCCCTACTGCGTATTTGTTTTAAGAGCTGATTTGCTGACTTCTAGCTCAAATGGTGGCCTTCTTCCCTCCGATTCATCCATTACTCGGAAGGCCCTGGCTTCCTAGAATTCCAAACAAAATTGCCATCGTTTTCATTAGCAGTCATCAAATCTGGCTGAATCCTCTTCCAAAGTGCCTCTTTTTATTTTCCACTACTGAGCTGACCTATCTCTAGACTCACCGCGATTGTAGAGGGCAAATCTACCTTCTTAAAACAATGCCTTGATTCAGTTACGCCCCTCAGACGCCTTTCACCAGCTGCCTTTCACCAGCTCCCAGGTATCTGCGGAATAAAGTTCAAACCTCTAGTTGACCTTTACTACCCAGTACAGTCCTCACCTGTAAATTCTGTCCACCCCTACTTCTGTATACAAGGCAACTAAGTATCTTTAGTGCCTTCCTGAATAGGCTTGTCCTCCTGTCTTTACTGTGCTTGGTTCACACCTCGGCAGCCTGAAAGCCTCCATTTCTCCCACTCTCTCTTGAAAGCACATTTCTGAGTCTGGTCTACTCAGAGAGGTGGAAGTCAGGGCTCAGTGCAACCCACGCCCCCTCACTCAGCTTCATTCCTTGCAGGGAGTTGTTCTGGGCCTCTCCGGTTTCCTTGTGAGGGGGGTGGCTCTGTCTACCATGTTGCTGCCCATCCCATACATGACAAATGGATGACCCAAGAGCCTAGAAAGGTGCCTGACCCATCCCAGGAATTCAACAAATACCTGTTAATTTCATTGAACAAATTTAAGATCTCTGGTTTGCTTAATTTAAGATTACCACCTACTTTCTCCCTTAGACCAGGGGCTTTCCTCTCTCCTCTGGGTGAGAAAAAAAGCATCTAAACATTGTTTAAAGTTAGCTTTGACACATAAAAAGCAGAACTTCCTCTTTAACCCTTCAAAAAATGGGAACTAGCCCCCATCCCCCAAAACCCCAGTAATGAATTTCAGGTTCCTTGAAAATCACCCACCTGGATCATTTCTGTCTAAAAACTTTGCCATCTTCTCTTCAGTTGCAAAGGTAATCTTACCTCTAGCCAGCCAAATCACCAACCAACTCTCCAAGCGAGAAAAATGTTTTGTTTTTCTTTTTTAAAATGGAGGTGTGGGGGGGGTGTAAAACGTCTACAGGCAGGGACAACAGGTGCTGCCCTGCAAACACGAAACAGCCAAGCCGACCTTCTCCGCGAGCCAAATGCTTTTCAGCTAACCTAATGTTCTTCAACTGTTGCTTCAGGGGCTTTTCGGTAACAAAAAATGCTCCCTCGCCTTGGCCCTGCCGTTTTTTGGCCGCATCACTTACTACCGACTGCGTGTCTGACTTGTTTATCTGGGCGCACCCAGTCATCTCGCCCAGCGACCCGAGCGACCACGTTTCCTTAAATCAGAGCCCGGTGGACTCTGCTCGGAACTACCTTACCCAGCGGCCCCTGCGCCCTTCGCAGGAAGGACGTCTGCGCACTAAGATACTCAGTTCCAAGTTTGGAGCTTTTAGCTGCCAGCCCTGGCCCATCATGTAGCTGCAGCACAGCCTTCCCTAACGTTGCAACTGGGGGAAAAATCACTTTCCAGTCTGTTTTGCAAGGTGTGCATTTCCATCTTGATTCCCTGAAAGTCCATCTGCTGCATCGGTCAAGAGAAACTCCACTTGCATGAAGATTGCACGCCTGCAGCTTGCATCTTTGTTGCAAAACTAGCTACAGAAGAGAAGCAAGGCAAAGTCTTTTGTGCTCCCCTCCCCCATCAAAGGAAAGGGGAAAATGTCTCAGTCGAAAGGTAAGAGCCTATTTGCATTACTTGCAAAAATGCAAAGGGTTGTGCATGCATTTGTGAATGCATGGATGCAATTTTCGCCTGGCGATTGCATTTTTAAGTTTGAGGTTTTCCACAGCTCAGTTGCATTTCCTGTTTAGTATGTGTCTTTTTTTGCAGACACAGAGAGTTCCTGTAAGGCAGGGCTTGCAGTTCAGCTGTGCATTGACGTTATTTGCATTCTTCTGCTAGGATTACTGAGCTCTTTTTGCCTTTTGCACAGTCAGGAGAGATAGAGCAGGTTGGTAGCGTCTAAATGTGCAGTGCTTTATGTAATTGTAAAATTCTTTAGTATGCACACACATTATAAGTAATTTTATGTGCAACAGGAATACAAACTTTTAAAAAGTCTGTAGGTGACGGTGAAAGGTAAAAGTTGAGTTAAACTAGTCGGAAATATAATCTTATATTCCTTTGGGCATAAACCGTTGCGGTGCCCATTTTTAGCTGAATTTCCATTGATACCGCTTTGAACATTAAGCAACTTTTGATTTTTAAAGGAAGTAAAGGTGAAGTGTGAATAATAACATATTACAAAAAAGCAGACGAGAAGTCTTTCTCGTCTGAGATTTTGCACTGTACCCCAATTGCTTATTGGCTCACAGTATTTAGAAGCAGCAGTGAGGACATAGATGTTTTATGTCTCCCTATTTGGGAGATGCTTTGCATCTTGGGGGGGAATATGGGAAGAAAAACTGTACTTTTAAGCATTATACTAAGATGGGGGGAATGCACCGTCTCATTGAAAATCATAATGAACTCTTTTTAAGTGTGTAATTATGTGTATCGAGACAGCTATAATAGGTCAGAAATTCAGGTTATGGTTGTTTTTAATTTGTTTTCTTTTTCTTAATTTTTTTTTTTTTTTTTTTTTGCACAGTTGTATTTTGCAGGCTTAGTGTGATACTAGGGAGGGGATTAAAAAAATTCCTGACATGGCATCAGAGAGCTGAGGGGGTGTTGTCAGGTGCCTCTAGGACCCTAAATCGCTACTTGTTTCAGAACAAATCCTTCACTCTAGAGAAAGTGTATGCCATGAGAATGTATGGAGGGAAGAGGTGAGTTAGAGATAGGTGAGTTAGGCTAGCGGGGACACTACATGCATGGGTAAGACCCAGTAAAATTAAAGTGTCTCCTAAGCTTTCTGCCTTTTTTTTTTTTTTTTTTTTGTATTTTGTTGAGCCACTTTTTAATTCTACCTGATGGGAATCACACATCTCAGACCAAGAAGGAAGTGATATATGTTGTCAAGAGTTCAAAATAGGGCTGTGTTTTCCTTGACCATTAGGGGAGAATGGGAATCTGGAAAGCTCAGGCTGAAGAGCCTAGCAACTGGCATTATGAAGTGCAGATGTTCCTTGGTAGAGGGGAAACCTACGATCTCCCAACTGAGTGTGGACAGAACAGCTTAGAATGGGCATTCCAGGCTTTGGGGTATTAAAGAGCTGGCATTTAGTTACTTTGTATTTGGTATTGGCTCATTTAGTCAATTCAGTTTAATAGATGTATAAATATATGTGTGTATGTATGTATTCATGTATGTGTATATTATATATATATACTATCTATAGTATATATAAAAGGTAGTGCATAGGATTTGGGGGCATACAAAAATATTTAAAATGTACTGTTTCCTTCAAGGAACTTACCATTTAGAAAGCATGTGTGCAAATCATTATGATACAAGATAATTGCATAGATAGTGAAAAGAAATGGCCCAGTTGGGAGTTTAGAGATGGTAGTGATCTCTCTGGGAGATAGGAAGATTTCTTGAAGAAGATGGTATTAGAGTAATCTTATCTTTGGACCTTAGGGTCTAAAGTAAATCAGGTTCCTTTTCTTTTTTTTTTTTTTTGGCTCACTCTGAAGGTAGCTCTGTCCCAGTAGAGCAAGTTTCTGAGTTGGGAAACTAGAAGATACTAGCGTGGCACACTTCCATGAGGAGTGTGCCCATTGTAGATCAGCTACTGGTGGTTCTTCAAATCAGTTCCCAGTTAGCCAGATGGTTTTCTTAGTTGGGTCCTCTTTGGAAGGTGCATCTGGTGCCATTGTGAGGTTCCTGTCCAAACGGAAAATTATTGATGGAAGGAAGCGGATGATCATTTCAGAAATGGCATGGGAGCCTTGGCTTGGACGTTGAGTGTGGAGTTGGCCTAACTCGGCTACGGTGTTCTCAAGTGGCCAAGACATTTTTCACAGTACCAAACTGCTTTGTAATACTACAACCAAATGGAATGGGAGGCAAAAGTGAAAGGTGGACACAACCTCAGAGTATTGAAGAATTTAACCACATATTCAATTCAAAAGACCTTTTCGAACTTTCTAGATCACTATAATTCGGGCTCACAGACCTCTAATTTAAGGCAGAGCAGAGGCCAAAGAATTACAGACTCTCTGGGAGCTGGAAGGACCCGGCTGCTTCTTTCCAGCCTTACCAACAGTGAGATTCCGAGAAAGAATTTCTTAAAAAGAAATTTTGTTTTCCACAGTTGTAACTTTAGGTGGTATGCTTTTCAGCTTGTTTATATTAGCTGTCTGGGGTTGAGCTGACATTTTTCAAATATTAAAGTAGTAGAATGCCTTTTGAGGAAATCTGAAATGTAAGTTAACAGGAAGGGCACCCAGAAAGTGCAGGAATTCCTGCACATTACAGGAAGACAAGCTACAGGAAAAATGTGTCATCTACATTACCCGGGAGGCAAAAACTATTGTTATTAGCCATGATGATTTGAGGGAGGAAGGGAGAGAGGGAGGTCGGGAGGTCTGGCATCTCCCAGTTCACCTGAAAATACAAAGTTTGACTCTGTAAGAAAGGCATTCTCTCCCTTCTCCCTCTTTTCACCTTTTAAAAATATTAGCTTCCCTTAGTTTAAGACAGTACTGGGTAAATTGTGTTGGGGGAAATGCACAGAAGGCATAATTCAGAAGTAGGTAGGAGTGGGGCAGACATTCCTAGGGGCTCTTTTCTTCTGTAATTCATTTCACCCTGGGAAATGAAATGTGTAAATTTCTCTTTCTGTGTAAATTCCTTTGTTAGGTTGTACCAGATACACTTGTCATGCTTAGCCTGTAATCTGAGCTAGGATGTTTTATAACCCCGTACATCTCAGGACACAAAATCAGAATAGGTACCTTGGGTTTCCCCGAGCTCGTTTTGTGTTGGTGTGGCATTCAGCACTTCACGGCATGCTGTGTGTCAGCTGCGGGGGCTTCCCGGGGCTCCCGTGGTGGTCCATATGATGCTGGAGTTAAAAAGAGCTGAGATTTATCTCATTGGAACTCCTTTCTAGTATTTTAAAATCTGAAAGGTCTATAAGGAATGTTTTTAGAACCAAAGAAAAAGTACACTCAAAGCAGTTGTTCATTATAGAAACATTTGAAAATAAAGAAAAGAAAAATAAGAATCACTAGTGGCCACAATATACATTTTGGCATATATCCTTTTGGACTTTTTTTTTTTATGCTCCCTGTATATGTGTATGAATAAATCTAAAGTGTGTATGACCTAATGTCTATTTAGTTACCTTTTGTTTCACTTACCAATATACTGTGAAATATTTCCAAGTGTATGTATATATATAATATATATATATATTTTTTTTTTTGAGTGAAGGAGGGACAAAGGGAGAGAGAATCAGGCTCCACACCCAGTGCAGTCGAGGCGGGGCTTGATCTCATGACCCTGAGATCATGACCTGAGTGGAAACCAACAGTCTGACGCTTAATCAACTGGGGCATCCAGGTGCCCCCCCAAGTGAATATATTCTACATTCATGATATTCACTTGTCTTTTATTTACTTCAACAGAACCTTCGTGTTTATTAACTTTCAGTATTATGAAGTTACCACGAGGATCAGCTCAGCTCATATGTTATTCTGTATACTGTGGCCTTAGACGAAATCCTAGGTTCTGGATATCAAATTCTTCCCCACTGTCCTTTTCTGTTCCACCTTTTAAAAATAGATTTCTTCTTATTATAAAAATGATATACGCTCATTGAAAACAAAATTCAAGCCAAAGAGAATTTCATAATAAAAAAAGTCAAATCACTCCAACTCACACCATCCAGAGCTAATTACTGGTGACTTTTCGGTAAACATCTCCTTGCGTTAGTACACACATACATAACTACATACATATGCATACGTGCTCTTTTGCATGCAATAGATGATACTTTGCAACTTGCTTTATACTCTGCCATGTATCCTGGGCATCTTTCCCTATGCACACACATTAAGTTACCCCATTCTTTTAAACAGTTGCTTATTTTAATTTGTAAGCATGTAGCTGTTTAATTAATCTCCAGGTAGACTTTCATGTAGTTACATTTTTTTTTACAGCTATAAGCAACATTGAAAGGAATACCATGAACATACATCTTTGTGCATTTGCCCAATTATGTCTTTAAAGTGAATTCCTAGAAATAGAAGTGCTAGTTCAGAGGGCGTGGACGTATTGCCAAATTGCCCTCCAGAGACTTAACACGAATTCTTATTCCCCTCAGTGTTCAGGAGTGCTCCTTCTCTGGTTTAAGCATCATCGTAAATATTGCCAAACAATTTGCTCTCCAGAAAGGCTATGGCTACTTTCCTTCATCCTAGGTCTCATAATTTGAAAAAAAAAAAAAAAGAATCTTTGCTCATTTGATCAAAGATGTTAATACTTTACTGTCATTTGCATTTTTTAGTAAAAAAAAGAAAGCTGAATTCCCCCCTTTTTTTGACATTTGTGTTTCATGTGTTTGAGGTTTTTTTCTCATAAAATGTATCTTGAAATTTTAATTTAGGGATCAAATTATTTCCAGAGTTAGGACAGAACATTCCAAAATTGCAAAGCTTAGGTAATCGTGGGTTGAGAGTTGGGTCCCATGTGTCTCAACTGTTTAGTTCCCTGGTGAGTTCTAATTTTAATTTTAACCCAAATGTCTTAGGTAAACATCACATATTTCATAAATTCATTTTGTTATACTTTCTAGAGCTATCCAGATCCATATGAAAATAATAAGAAAAAAAGGTAACGATCTGATTAAAATTCCAGTTTGGGAAATGACTTACTTCTGGACAATTTCTGCATTTTTGGTTAATCTCTACAGGCAAAAGTGGCTTTTCTTTAGTTTCATAAATAATTCTTACCTAGCACCTGGCAGAGTTCTCTGCACTGTTGCAGAAAAGTTGCTTTTTTATTTTTAAGCCCCATGTGCGATCATGTGCATCATAAAAGGTGGTTTAGTTTATGAGATTTGTTAGAAGAACTAAGGCTATGGTCAACTTTGATGACATCCCAAATTATATGTCGATCACAACGTCTTATATCGTAGCCTTCTTTAGTGAACTTGCTTATTTATGCATCCTGATATTCAGTGATAGAATTTAGAGCTAGGAAAGAAGTTTTGTAGTCCAATCAGCGCATTTTACAAATGACTAAACTGAAGCTTTGCAAGAAAGCAATTTGGCCGTAGACAGAGCCAGAGCTAGAATTTACGTCCCCTGATTCTCCGTCCCGAAGTTCTTTTTGCTAAACAACACACAATCATGGGCAATCCACATTTATAAAGCATTTTTTTTCCTTCAGAATCTGTAGCATATTTCACACTTTTGTTTTGTTTATTTTTGTGGGGAGCATGCTGGCAAAAGGGGCTGACAGGCCAAACAGTAGGGGTTCTTTTTCTGTACCCAAGAAATGGTGATCTGTGAATCATGGTGGTGGGACTTCTCGGTTCCCTGCCAGGGGATATTTTGCAAATACTCTCATTTTAATTCCCAGTGCTTACACTATACAGCTGCAAGTTTTAACCACTGTAATTGTTATTTGCCTTTTATGGACGATTTCTGAAAGCCCCTGCTGGGTAGCTAACATCTCTTCTTATACATCTTTGTGTCTCCACCTCTTTTAGCCTTGTGCTTGTAAATGAGACGTGCTTAATGTCTGACAGAGTATTTTTAATCAGTGGGGGTCTCTATCACTTCCCTCCACATTTCATCAGAGGTTTGGGGTAATTAAATTATAAGGTAATTTTCTGCCTCTGCCGCCTTGTTTGCATGAATAGTCCCATTAGATCTTTGCTTCATTATTTGGAAGTTGTAAGAATAGCATTAATGGCAATTTAGATGGCGGAAAAAGTGTCATTTCTCCTACCTACGTCCTCTAGAAAGACTTAGAGGTGGCCTGATCCTTGGCTTTTTCTTTTAAAAATATGCGGAACTAAGATGAGCTGTCTAAAGGATCCAGTGGGATGGGACTGGAGTGAATTCCTCCATCCTGTGCTGGTTTCAGGAGCTGTTTGTAGGATACCTCAGCACTTGAGCCTCTGAAGCTTTGTCAGGGATAATCTGAAAGTTTTCAACAGCTGGCGGCTCAATGACAAAACAGGGAACTCTGCAGGGATGACCCCCAAATGAGACAATTGCCCACTTCCTTCTAGCCCACCTCCACTGTCAGTGCTGCCCCCCTTCCGCCCTGGGATTGGTTTTTGCCCTGTCTCTTCATAGGGTCTTCCATTCCTGAGCCGGTCCACACAGTTGCATATGGATATTCAGGTTATAACCTAGTCACGTGAAGTCCATCAAAGCATCGTAATGGAGTCGACTCACTTGTGAGTTGAAGCATTAAATAGACCCTTGGTGGGTAGCCCATTGTCTGCTTTATATTCGAGTCTCTTCATCCCTCCTTAAGTTGGATAGTTGGATTGGGATCAACCTTTTTTTTTTTTTAATAGCTGTAGGTCTAGATGTGGATCTCAGCCCGCACCCCAACACCCCATGCTACCCTCATCCTTATCTTCCTCCTCATGTATTATGGGAGTCACTTTTCACATGTTATGGCTTTGAACTTCACATAAATCCTATGGGGATAAATACTATTATTGTTAATTTACAGATGGGGAAACTGAGGCTCAGGTGAGTTAACAACGTGCCTGTGGCTGGATAACCAGTAAGCAGCAGAGGCGGGATGTGAAGACAAACCTATCTGATCACAGAGCCTATGCTTATTCTCGGGGAAGTTGAAAACTATAGCCTCTCCTGTGCTTAAGGATAGCCCATGAGCTAAAATGGGAAAAACAGCCCCAAAGAGTAATATTTCATGACACATGAAAATCATATGACATTCAAAGCCAGTGTCTACGAATAAAGTTTTATTAAGACACAGCTGTGCACATGCATTTATGTGTTTTCCGGGGCTGCTTTACCCCCTCAAGCAATGGTACAGTTGGATAGTAGCGATGGAGACATTATGCCCCACAGAGCCAAAAATAGTTACTGTTTGGCCTTTTTCAAAAAACATTGGCTGGCCTTGCCCTTTATGACTTATTTCAATCAAGTAATGGAATCTTTTCATGATGGGGCTTCCATATTACATTCCTCTTTGGCTTTAATTGGAAGTTGTTAACCTAGACAACTAGTCCACTAGCGACCTCTGAGGCCCAGCCCACAGGAAATGTCTGAGTGGTGCTTCTCCTGGTTATGAGATTTGTAGGCCATTGCTCATTTCCGCCGAACTCAGCTACCGGTCTCCGGCAGCCCATCCTGGGGTCCTTTCCCCTCAGCTGCGCTCTTCCTGTTTGCTTTAGATTTCTTTTCTTTATTGCCCCTCCCACTGAGAAGCTGTTCATTCGTTCTTCCCCTGGTCCCTTCCTTCTCCCCTTCCTGATCTCACATGTTGTTGAAGAAGCAGATAAAGTAAAAACAATTTCTCACTACCATCGTTGCCTGGCTTTGTTGATTCTGATCACGAGCCAGCCCAGAAGGTCCATCGTTTCTTTTGTGTGGAGAGAAGATGGAAGCTTCCCTCTGTAGTAAGATAGCCTCCATCTTACCCAGAGAGCTTTGCGTTTATCATCCCCTGCGAAGGTTAGGGCTGGTGTGTCTCATTGACTCCCCCACCCCTGGGTGGACGCTTTTGTTTGGGGAATGAGTATCCTTTTGCTTACAGAGTCACTTAAACTGTGTGGGTATTGTGTGTATTTAGGAAGGAGGGTCCTGGGGAAATGTTCTGCAAATGAAGGGAGGGAAGAGGTGGGGCTAGAAGCTACAGGGAGACAGAGTAGCTTCAGTAGGATGAGCCCAGATACCCTCACCCTATCCAGAGCGAGGTAAGTTTAAGTCACATACAGGGGAGTGCTACAATTCTTACTCTCCTAGATGGTAGCAATGCTGCAGATTCTTTCTGTGTTCCAGATGCTGTGCTTAGCCATGGATGTGAATCATCTTATTGTCCCCTTACTAGGGCTTGGTGAGGTGATGCCCCATTTTGTATATGAGGAAACTGAAGCCAGAGAGGTCAAGGAACTTGCCTTAGATGGCACGGTTGATGGCCAAGCGAGCGGTGGCTTTAATCACGGTCTGTCTGGCCCTAGAACCCGAGCTCCTGGCTGCTTCTTTTGAGTTGAGTTACCCCATAATACATTTCTGAACCCATTAGCCAGAAGACTGAGTTGGTGATAGAAAACATGAGTGGATTCCATGTGAATTTGTATACACCAGGGCTGGGTATGGTAATTAGGAGGGGCTGACCTGTGTCTACCTATATGGAGGTTCCTTTTGACGTGTTCCTTTAAGCCACTGTTGATCATGGGATAGCAAGTCTGACTCATTCTTAGTGTTAAGGTTGAATTCCAAGTACAAAGTACCCATGGATAGGAGGAAGCTGGTTACAACTGGCCTACTGATAGACGCTACACAGACAGGAAGTTAATGTTAAACATCAGTAATGAATATTGATTCCATTAGCTGTCTTATAGGCTGTAACTAAGCAGATCCAAACTTTAGGTGTTTCCCTGCACATCTAAGTCAAACTTTTTTTAAACACTAGTAAGAACATGACCAGTTTGGCCTCACCATACCTAAGTAGAGGCATACACTCCTTTGTGGCTTAGTGATTTCCTGTATTCCTGGTCACTTCTCTGTAAACGTAGTAAGTGCTATTTCCTTGAAATTGCGAGTGAGTCTACATGTTCACTGCTTTCCTCTTGCACTGGATGGTGTGCAAGAAACTAGAATTCTCTCTTTTTTGTGGTAGAGGAGGCAGCTGGGGGCGTGGGGAATGAATTCTCTCTCTCGACTTTTCTCTCCAGCCAAAGCAGAGCAGTCAGACCTATGTTTCAGTTGTTTTCCGGGGATCCCATGCGGAAACCATGGGAATCGATGGTCGGGATGTTGAGTGACAAGTTATTTATTCCCTTCCTTGATTATCCCTGCTCCAGCCCCACATGGGAAGAATGAGTTAGAGATAAGGGTAGGGCTAGACTCTGAAGAACCACCAGGAACAGAATGGTAAAGAATATGGAAATTCTTTCGGAGAGAAGGTGCAGAAACAGCCTTACCGTGCTATTCGAAATCGTAATAAGCATATGAGCAGGGAGATCTACTTTCTTGACTTCTTCTTGTGCCCCAAACTCGGCTGCCATTTGAAAAACGTAATCCCAGAGACTCTGAACAAACCTGAAGGGAGACCTTGCGTGAGGGGTTTGTCCCGATTAATTCAACCAGTCAAGTTGGGATCGATGGTTCCATTTAAGACATTGAGCTTGTGGAACTAGGCAGAGGTGCATCATGCCCTGCTGTTCTGCTCACTGGCTATGAGCCTTGAAAAATCTTCTCACCTTCTAGCTTTGGTTTCTTTACCAGCTGAATGGGGAGACTGACACTCCTTCACAGGACTGTTACGAAAAATAGGAAAGGTTATGTACGTCCCTTGTTTTGGCCAGTGCTTGAAATCATTTCTTCAGCAAATATTTATTGGGCACACTGCTGTGTTGGAGGCATTGTGCTGTGGCAGGCTCACTGTGAACATAAATTTTCTCCCTTCTTCCTTTCTCTCTAGCTCTAAGAAGCTTAGGGTCTAGTAGGAGGTTAAGAAAAGCATAGAAATGTGTAGACTGGAAGCCAGAATCCTAGATATGCCCAGAAGAGATACTGTGAGTCAGGAGGTCCAAGGGACGAGAAGGAACTCAGGGAAATTTTTACACTGAGTGTGCAAGTATCAACATGAATTTCAGAGTTGATGAGGAAATTGTGCCCGAGATCCGAAGTCAGGATGGAGAAGGAATCTTGACTTCAAGGATCCAGGGGCACCAAGAGAACGTTCATATAGGCACAATAGTTCCTTAGAAGAATAAAAAAGAGATGTCCGAGCAAAATATCTGAAGCTTGTGTTTCCTAAGAATTTCCTTTTTCTTACCAAGCTATATACTGTCGCTATTACATATGTATTATGATCACAATAAGTTAGTAAGTGGAATATATCCTCTCTCATACTTTTAGTGTGTGTGTGTGTGTGTGTGTGTGTGTGTGTGCGTTTGTATTTTTTTTTTGGATTGTGGAAACTCCAGGAAATCCAGAGGTTAATAGTTAAACAAGTATATCATATCACCTGGGTTTATAGGCACACTGTAATTATATAAGCAAGCTGTTGGTTCAGTAATCAACGTCTAGCTAAGTCAGGGAATATTTTCCAGAGCATGGCCACAGCTGCAATTTTCATTTTTTATAACCTGCCAACCTGCCTTTTCCATTTCTTAGTGCTTTTCCTTTTTTCTAGAATCATCAGGAGTCAGTTAGGAAGGAAAACTGTTCGGGGCACTTCTGAATTTTACTTACCTTATGGGAGGTGTTCCAGAAGGTTCTTTGTTTTACCAAAGTTACTCTCTCTAGCAGGATATTGGGTACACTGGCAAGAGAGTTCATAAATTTTGTGTGGGGGGTATTTTTAATTTCAGAAAAATTCCATTTATAAGTTGACTATATGGAAACAATTGATAAATTAACTTGTCTTTCAATTAAAATTTAATTAACTTGTCTTTCATTATCTTGATTTAAAAAACACAGGGACCTAAAGCTCTTGAGCTCATGGTTGGCTCTTTCTCAGTGACCAGTCCTGAGTCACCTGCTTTCTGCTCAGTGACTTCACTCAGCTCAGGGTCAGTGAAGTGGGGGACATGGGTGGGCAGACTCACCCGCATTCAGAGTCAGGAAAGGCACGGGCACTTTCTGCCTCACCTTCCTATGTGGTTAAAGAGCGCAGATGACCCAGCCAGGTAGGTAGGGCCTGCTGGCTGTATCATCTCATCTGAACAGTTGGCCAAGTCCTCTAGCTTGGGACTTTGTTCTTGAATGAGTTTCCATTTTTATAGGTAAAGTAAAAAAAAAAAAAAATGCAGATTTAATTCTGGAGTTGATTTAAGAATGAGATTGAGGGGTGCCTGGGTGGCTCAGTCGGTGAAGCGGCTGCCTGCAGCTCAGGTCGTGATCCCAGGGTCGTGGGATCGAGCCCCGCATCGGGCTCCCAGCTCAGTGGAGAGCCTGCCCCTTCCTCTCCCTCGGCTGCTCCCCCTGCTTGTGCTCTTTCTCTCTGTATCTCTCTGTGAAATTAATAAATAAAAAAAAGAATGAGATTGAGAGCTCCTGATACATAGGGTTCGAATAACTTTTCCCATCCCAAATTTCAATCTTTTTTTTTTTTTTTTTTCCTGATGCGCTCTGGCTGAGGACAAGAGTCAGTGTTGGTTGGGTAAGGGCATGTGGGGGATGGTCAACGAGATGGCCGGGGGTGCTGAGGACCATATTTTTTTTTAGTGGAATTTAACAAACATTATCAAACCATTAAGTTATTTGCCCCTTGCCCTGTGCTCTGTGAATACCCAGATGAATAGACTTCCATCTCTACCCTTGAGAAACTCCACAGTCCGGTGGGATTTAGTCTTCGTCTAGGACTGCCAGAACAAAAAACACAAATTGGGTGGCTCGCACTATAGGAATTGATTGTGTCACAGCTCTGGAGATCATGGTGGTGACCAGGTTGTTCCTTCTGAGGGCTGGGAGGGAGAATCCATTTCATGCTTTTCTTCTAGCTCCTGGTGGGTTGCTGACCATCTTTGACATTCCTTGGAGGCCCGTAGATGCACTGTCACCTGTCCTATGCCTTCGTGTTCACGTGGCATTCTCCCTGTGTGGGCCCGTGTCTAAGCGTCCTCTTTTTAAGATGATGCTGGTCATATCGGATTAGCCCCCCTCTTAATCCCGTGTGACCTCATTTTAACTGATGATAAGTACAATGACCCTATTTCCAATTAAGGTATATTCGGAGGTACTGGGGGGTTAAGACTTGAACATAACAATTTCAGGGGGACACAGTTCAGCCCATGACATGAGAAGTTAAACACTGCATCACGCCGATGCGCTCCGTGTGCTACGCCCACGACTTCCGGAACGAGCCACGGCTGGGACACCAAGGAAGGTAAATGGTCTAACTGGACCTGGGAAGGTGAAGAAAGCAGTCGGTAGGGGGAGGACCTTAAACTGGTAATAATGGAACTTGAAGTGGAATTCTTCCCAGGAGAATAAGCAAGTACAACAAGAGGCTTGCCATCTGGTCCGCGAGCAGACTACCTGTTCTTCCTTCTGATTTTCTATTGTTAATGATAGACTGGATGCTTCTAAATTGGGGGGTGTTAGCTTGGAAAACACGCAACACACACACACACACACACACACACACACACACACACACATGCTGTTGCTGTATTGATTCCCAAACCTTAACTCACGTTTGGAGGTAATGAGATCTACTGAACACACTTGGGGCGGCTGTCACAGGCAGCTTTCGTGGACAGACACAGAGGTGGTGCACTGAGAGGCTGGGGGAAGAGGGCATCCTTTCCTTTGTAACACATGCTTCCAGTCGGAACGAAATGAAGCTTAAGAGGGATTGGGAATGAGTAAGAACCAAGGATCTGTAGCCAGGCAAAGCTTATTTTTAGAAAAAGCCTGTAAGTCTTTAAACAACAACAAAAAGTTCTACTTGAGTGTTACCAAGCTCTTAAATATTGATTTATTTTTTCTTTTTTTAAGAGTGAGGGCGATCCTGTGATCAGGGTGGGGGGGCGGGGGGTGGGGCAGAGCGAGAGAAAGAATCTTAAGCAGGTTCCACGCTCAGCGCAGAGCCCAATTTGGGGCTCGATCTCACGACCCTGAACTCATAACCTAAGCTGAAATCAAGAGTCGGACGCTTACCCCACTGTGCCACCCAGGTGCCCCTCTTAAATATTGATTAGTAACAAAAGGTCTTTTCAACTCTGTGTATACTTATGAGGGTTAATAGGCATCTTTATTTTCTTAATGTGGTCAGAGAATGTTTACCGTAAAATTACGCATGAACATACTAGGATCCACCTTGGGTGAGAGGCCCAGTATGGGGTGAAATTGTCAGGGCACGTTGAGGGGGGCGGTGGCTGGGGGTGAGGTCGGTGGGAAGGAACTTTCCCAGCTTAGGACAGACATCTATGTCCTGGTGCCGTGCTAGGATGTTGAGGGGGGTATGCTTCAAGTATGGGGGGGCAGGTGGGCACCCCGGAAAAGAGCTGCAGGAGGATAAAGCATCCCTCAGAGCTCAGTGGGGGGAGAGGGGTCCTGGGACAGGCAGTCCAAACAGCAAAAGGACAGGTGGACAGCAGAAGCGAGGCAGAAAGTCAAGTATTCGATGAGTCAGTGTGAAAAGGGAAGAAAGAAATAATAAACAGGGAGATCGGTTGGAACGCAGGGATTGGCGACTCCAAGGGTCCAGGCAACCGGGGTGCAGAACTCAGGCAGGAGTGACCGTCTCTTCCCTCCCACGGTAGCCCTGCACGTAAGGAATGCTGATGCACCTCACCTGTTTATTGAAGCTTCGGAAGGAATCTTGGTCCACCTGGCTATTGTGTGTTGCACTCGTTGGAAGCCCGTGGAGGTAGGGTGTAGAAGGAGGTGCAGAAAAAGAGCAGCAGCAACTAGTTTGAGGCTTGTTTGAAACGAGCCCAGACTGATCTCCACGTTGAGTACCTGCGCGCAGCTCAGAGTGGGACCAACGGAGTCAGAGGAAAACAGGAAATAGTGAATCAGCTGGATCGTCAGGCTCCTTGGTTTGTGGATTGAAGCCGGCTACTGGGTTTCTGTCTCAGGTTAGGACGCGAGCATGTCTTCTCTGAGACAGCAGCCCCGGGGCCGGGTCCGTTGCACTCATTCCAATTCTAAGGCAAAGCTGGGAATCGGGAATGTTAAGGGCAGGCTGGGTGGGGTGGAGGGAGAAAGCTTGTGTGATCTTCTGTCCTAAAAATACGTCAGGGGGATGGACAGACCCAGTCTTCGCTGAAGCCACTGGGCGGTGTCAAGAAACTGGTGTGATTTTTGTTCCCTTTGATCCAGCATTTCTGTTTCGAGAGCCTATCCTGTAATAACTCGTGGTTTTGGAGTGCCTACTATGGGTTTTGTGATAAGCACTTTACTTATGAGCTCTAATTTTCATGAAAATCTGAGCGCGAAGTCAAAGTATCCTCGGTTTACAAAGGAGGGAATTGGAACGTGGCATTAATAACCTGCCTAAGATCAGAGAGTTCGGGCTTGCAGAGCTGGGATTTGAATCTAGCTCATTTAAATTCCAAAGTTCATGTTTTTCACTACGTGATGGCCCTGGCAAAATAGTGAAAAAATAGAAACACCCTACTACATAATAATAAAGGAATAGCTTCAGTTACAGATACCTACCCGATATGTAATAGCCAGAGAAATAATGTGAATGGGGAGGGGCTTATGGCCCAGGAAGAATGGATATAGATACATAGAGTGATTACACGTGTATGTAGGTGTTTGTGTCTTTGTATTTTATTTTACCTCAAGTCAAAATGTTTTTATTAGGGAGAGTTTCATTGAGTCCACTTGTAGGAGATCTAGCTGAGCCTGGGGAGAACTAAGAAACGCATTTGCTGACTCTCTCTCTGCTTGCTCTCCCTTTGAAGGGGTCCTCATTCTGTTTTCCTTGGAGGGTCTTTTCTGTTTTGCCCTGCAGACTCTCCAATAGGCCCATGGTTTATTATTTTTTAATTTTATTTAATTTTGTAAGTAGGCTCCATGCTCAGCATGGAACCCAATGCAGGGCTTGAACTCGCGGCCTTAAGATCAAGACCTGAGCTGAGATCAAGACTGAGCCACCCAGATGACCCTCTGCACGTAGTTCGAAAGAGCTACTAGCCCTGCATCTATATGACTTTGTGGTTTCAGTACCCATTGTTTGGCTGGTTACCGTCTCTGGGCTGAGATCAAATTCTCTATCTTGCAGAGGAAAAATAATCATTGTGATAAGGGGCAGCTGTTGGATTGGCTGGTCCTGAGTCAGGCGTCCATCTCTGGGGCCCCAAGGGTGAAACATGGGGCCCGCTGCTACTTAAAGGTGCTGTAAGCCCAGGTCGTCTGAGTAGGGGGCCTAAGTGAGACAGGAAAATGGATTGAGTTAGTAAGCGCGCGGGAAGGAAACACAGGAGAAAATGAAAACGGCAAATATGGCCGCCAAGGCTTTAACTAACGCAAGTGAAGCTTGGACTGTATTGTGACCTGTGGTGTTTCAGTCATTCTTTTTTTTTTTCAGTCATTCTTTTTATAACAAATCGTGATAAATTTGCCTACTATTAATACGAAGGAACTTGTTTAATGAGGAAGGAGAGGCTTCTCTTCAGAGTCTCTCATAGTCTCTGTGAGGGGAAGAGACTCAGACCCTCTGTGCGGCCCGTCATCTGTCCTGTGGTCGGTTGCCTTTAGAAGGAGCAGTAAAAGGAGCAGTAATACCGTCTGGTGACAAACTGAGTCCGTGCCCTGGAACAGAAAGAACAGCACAGAAAGGGTATGTGGGTGCTCTCTCTGTTGGCTAAGTGATAGATACAGGATTCGTTTTTCTGATGATGGGACGGTTACCCAAGTTCGTGGGACAGAGAGTTTGGGCAATAGATGCCTGGGCAGATGGCAAGAGTTTCTATTCATGGAAGGTTGCATCTAGCAAGGATCTCAGAAATCACCTAGGTGGAACACCTCGTTTTGTAGATAAAGCGAGTATGGCCTATGGCCGAGCGAGCTTGAGTAACTGAGAAGGTCAAGGTGAAGGCAAACTAGATCTGGAAGACAGATCTCCGACGCCCACACCTGGACTGCTGTTAGCATGCCAGGTGCATCCTGACGCGGAGCCAACCTTTGAGTCTCCGGGGAGCCCTTCTACTCTTCCTATAAAGACAGAAACTAGACCCTGAGGCTTAAAGATAAAAAATAAATAAGAGCACCAGGCACAGTGGAAATCAGGACCTCTGTTTATTCAGTGGGGCATCCGATGATTGAATGGGTCTTGTTCAATCATGCATGCAGCCATTCATCCATTTATTCATTCTCTGAACATTTATTAGATGCTTCTCTGTGTGGTTCACGGCGAGGCACCAGGAAGTGTGCAGAGAAATGATTCCTACTTGCAAGCAGCTCGAATTCTAATGGGGAGCAGATGTGTGGACCCACATTTGTGATTTCCTGATAGCTCAAAGGAAAGGTGATTATCTGCTGAGGTCTTGCAAAGTGAATGGGAGAGTCGGTGATTGGGGTAGGGGTCAATCTCCGGACTCAGCTGTGGTCTGTGGGGCAGTGTGAGGTGGTTGGAGTGTTCCAGAAGTCCAGAAGCTCTGTGTGGTTGGGAGGTAGGAGGGTCACCTCACAGAGTAAGGAGAGATGATGTCAGAGAAGTGGGCGGGGGCTGAGGTACGGAAGGCCTTGCAAATCAGAAGGCGTTCATGGTTCGTTGCTTGACTCCCATACCGAGTAACAGGCACTACTGAGAAAGGGTTTCTTCCAGCAGCTAGATTCATATAATTGTGTATTTTAGACTCAACTCTGCATCTACGTCCCTTAGCAACAGGTTTTGTTAATATTCTGAGCTCGGTATGAAATGGAGAGCCAAATTAGCATTGAAGAGCTTTCCTTTGGCACATCTACGACGAACTTTATCAGTTAGAAAAAGAAAAGACATTAACCTTTATAGGGAGGGGAGTTTGCCCGGGTTGATTAGTATTAGTGGTTTTCTTTACCATTGGATGACTCAACTCATCATGACATTTTGTTGGCATTTCATCAACCTGCACTTGGCTTTGTTCTATAGGGCATGCCTTGGGGTCTGATGATGGAGTTTTTATTCATCTGGGCATGTCTCCCATCCTGCTGTTTTGTTTTTTAGCTAACTAACTTGGCTTTCCTGCCTGCCAAGACCCCGGGAACTTGCCTTCCCCCCACTCCATTGCTTCCTCCGTGAGGTCAAGTGCGTACTGCTCACATAGGAGGGCCTGCCGTTGTGGAGGTTTTTCTGGAGCAGAAACCCCAGCCTGTGTATTCTAGAGCTGGAGGTTCCAACTGGCTGGACTTTGGAACTCAGTCTTGGTTTGGAGGGAGAGGAAAGCTCTCTGGTTCCAGAGTCTTACAAAAGTGCGGAAGGGAGTGCCTAGGTGGTGAGGAGAGTCGAAACCAAGCCTGAGGTGGCCTTTCCATATTTCATAAGCAGGCACTATTATTTTTGTGTTATTTTTCAACTTTTTAAAAAAAGATTTTATTTATCTATTTGAGAGAGAGAGAGCTGGAGAGTACGCGCACGTGGGCACACACACACACACACACACACACATATACAGGAGTGGGAGGAAGGACAGAAGGAGAGGCAGGCTCCCCACTGAGCAGGGAGCCCCACATGAGGCTGGACCCCAGGACCCTGGGATCATGACCTGAGCCGAAGGCAGACGCTTAACCAACTGAGCCACCCAGGCACCCCTAAACTTTTCCTTTTTAACTTAGAATTTCCCAAGTGTGTATCCACGGCCTTGCATAGTTTTTAGCAAAAAACAAAACAAAACAAAACAAAACAGGGACGCCTGGGTGGCTCAGTTGGTTGAGCAGCTGCCTTTGGCTCAGGTCATGATCCCAGCGTCCTGGGATTGAGTCCCGCATCGGGCTCCTTGCTCAGCAGGGAGCCTGCTCCTCTCTCTCTGCCTCTGCCTGCCTCTCTGCCTGCTTGTGTTCTCTCTCTGTTAAATGAATAAATAAAATCTTTAAAAAAAAAAAAAAAAAACAACTTAGCAACAAATCAGAGAAAAGAAATTAACTGGTTATCTGTATTTTTTGTTGGCTTCATGATCTCATCCACCTCATCTAACTTGCTTGGACCTCAGTTTCCTCTCCTTGTAACTGAACGGTCACTATCGTCTGTTAATTTGATTTGAGTGGGAGGTGACATTAAGGCTGAAACATGGGGAAAACACAGAGATACGGTGCAAATACAGAAGCATAAAATTAAGAGAGGTGAATGTTAGCAGATGAAGTATTTCAAACATTCTTACCTTCCCTCCACTCCCACTGGGCTCAAGAAGACCATCCATGCTTTTGTCCTTTCGGTAGAAGTTTGGAAGAAATTACTTACACCGTACTTTCATAGTCACCTGAGTTTACATATAACTTAACATATAACTTAACTCACATATAACAAAATGCATTTATCCATTTTAACTCTGCTAAGAATAAACGATAAATAACGGAGATGGGGGAAGAACTTTATTCTTTGTGTAACAGTTGTAAATGAGGATCTGTGACGCGGAAAGTTTATGAAGTCTTCACAAAAAAGGACAGAATCAGCTTTATGGGTTGGTTTGGATCCAGTGTTCCTCAAAGTTTAAAAAAAAGTCAAAAATATATTCCAATCATTTGGAATTGATTTGAAAGAATGAAATTGATGGGCTGGCAGCAGTGTTAGATTGTTCGACTACAAACAACACTTGAAAAGAAGGGAACAGCTGTCACACTTCTCTGTCCTCTGTGGGTTTAGTTTTGGAAAGATAACAAGTTTGCAAATTAACAGATCTCATCTAAATTCCATCCCCCTCCCCCTCCCCGAGCTTCTGCCACTCCAACCCCACCCCCTCTGAGAGCACAGGCCTTTGGTTTTCGGGAACCAAAGAACATTGGATTCCTACTCCTCACTGTTGGATGTGTTCGTAATTAGGCAGTTTTGCAATGAGAATGGATGAAGCGGTGCTATCGTATATTTTTAGTTTTATGATGATGACTCCGCAGTAAGTATTTTTCATATATTTTTATAAAAATGACTCGATGGGAATTTTCGCTCAGGTTAATTATAGGTTGGGAAAAAGATTGGAAGAAACACTTCTATCCCGTTCCCTATTTTATTCGCAGAGCCCAGCGCCGGGCACATAGTAGGTGCTCTAGAAGTACTGTTTGAATGAATTCTCTATTAGCGTGGGCAGGCTAAGCCTTATGCAAACATGGAAAGTGAACTAAGATGGCCTTTGGTGGATTCGTTTCTCAAATGAGAACTTCTCGTCACACCTGTAGAATCCTCCTGTGTCTTCTTTATATATGTATGTGTATCTTTTTTTTTATTATGGTCAAATACGCATAGCCTGAAACTCACCATTTAAATAATTTTAAAGTATACAATTCTGTGTTTTTTTGGGAGTCTCAAGGTTGTGCAACCATCGGCGCTATCTAGTTTCAGAACATTTTTATCTCCACAGATGGAAAGCAGGCAGCCCCCCCCCTCCCCCCGCCCCTGGCAACCACAAGCTACTTTCTGTTTCTATGGATTTGCCTCTTCCAGATATTTCCTATGAATGGAATCATACAATATAGAGCCCTTGGCATCTGGCTTTTTTTCCTTAACGTCCTGTTTTCAAGGTTCATCCATGTCGTAGCACGAATCAGCCCTTCATTCCTTCCTATGGCTGAATAGCATCCCATTGTATGGATATATTACGTTTTTCCCCCTCTTTCCTATTTCCCATCAAAAATCTGGTGCCTAGAGAACGTCTTAAGAAGTAAGTAATAAGTTACATCTCAGTCTTCCTAATAGAACCTAAATTAAAAACTCATCCTGGGGAATTTGCATTGTTCAAGGGGAAAACAGCTCTGAAGAAAAGAATACTTTTTTTTTTTAAGATTTTATTTATTTATTTGACAGAGAGAGAGATCACAAGCAGGCAGAGAGGCAGGCAGAAGGAGAGGGGGAAGCAGGCTCCCTACTGAGCAGAGAGCCCGATGCAGGACTCGATCCCAGGACCCTGAGATCATGACCTGAACTGAAGGCAGAGGCTTTAACCCACTAAGCTACCCAGGCGCCCTAAGAATACATTTCTGATGGTGAAATCTCAGGGATGGGGACAGGGGAACATGTCTAGTAGCGAATTACGTCGTCGTGAGTATCTGACTTCTTGTAAAGCCAAGTCTACCAATGGCTGTGAAACTGGAAAAGGTACTGAACCGAGTAGATGAGCACCAGGGTTCTGATCCTGGGTTAGCTGTGGGTGAACCGCGTCACGGGCATCTTCTCGGATGTAGTGTTTTCTGAGCATTGTTTTGGTTTGATTTCAAGTGAGGCCCCTTGCTCAGCTCTTTTCAGAGCATTATCTCATTTAATCCTCCCCAGAATTGTGTGGTGCAGGTGTAATTTCTATCCGCATTTGATAAATGAGGAGTCTGTAAACGATGAGGGGTAGGAAGACTAAAAACCACAGCCCAAGTTTCCCTTCTAGTAAAATCGTGGGGGCAAAACCCAGACCCATGTCTAACTATCTTTAGCAGGAGCTCATAACCAGCATATGGCAGGGCTTGGCAGACTGGGACCCATCGTGTGTTTTCGTACAGCCCAAGAGCTAAAATGGTTTATCCGGTTTTAAGTGGCTAGGGAAAGAAAAAAAAAATCAAAAGAAGAATATTTCCTGACACGTGAAAATTATACGGAGTTCCAATTTCGGTCTATAAATAAAGTTTTATTGGAACCTAGCCATGCTCATTGGTTTACATATTAACTCTGCTTTCGTGCTACAATGACAGTGTTGAGTTATTGGGACAGAAACTGTGGCCCACAGAGCCTAAAATATCTCCCGGTCTGGCCCTTTATGGAGTAAATTTGCTTGTTTCCTCATTTGTAAAATGGAAGCAGGGACAAAATTCAATTAAATTAGTCTTCAGGTCCCTTTCAGCTTTAATGTTCTGAGAATGGCAGAGAAAGTTGCTTACATCTGCTTTCCTGTGAGGTCACCTCTCTCAACAGATGAGTTTGCCTCTTTGCTAAAAATGTGCGTCGCTCCTGCCGCGGGCCGTACGTTGATGCCCTGACCTCACATCTCCGCGTCTATCCCGTCCTTGGTTCTTCTTTTCTGAGTGGTAACAAGATTACCCTTTGTTACATGCCTGTGATGCTCAAGGTCTCAATGGGGCTGCGAAGCAGGTGCAGAGAACCTAGACGGAAGGTCAGATTTGTTATTTTCATTTTAGAGATGTGCGGACTGAGATGCGGGGAGGGCACACTGTGTCTCCAGGACACATCAGTTAGTAAGTTGTGGTGCTGGAGTGTGGACCCCGGGTCACCCCTTTCTGATCCCTGTTTCATTCCTACTCTTGACTGATGTTCTCTTTGCCCTCTGTCTACCCAAAGAGCTCTCCCTCTCCCCACTCTGCACTCCATTCCTCTCTACATACCCTCTTCATTTCCCCAGCCCTCTTTCTAATGGTCTTTTTTGTATTAAGATTACATCCTGAGAACAGCATTCCCTTAGGCCAGGTTTTCTGGCCTCACCTGCCACCTCTACCCCATCCCCCACCTGCTGTGCGATTCTCCTCCTCTAGGGTGTGTTCAGGGCAAAAAAGCGGGACTTCAGTCTGGTTCTGCCTTTTGCAGCTATGTGACCTTGAATATTGGACTTGGTTTTACAAGTGTCCACATCTGTAAAATGGGTTGATGGGTAATTGCAACCTCAGAGGCTTGATTTGAGAATGAAATGAGCTCAGTCCCCTGTTATACCTGACCAGCCTTGGTGGTGGCTCTTGGTCTCCTAGCTATTATTTTAAAACAGTATTTTCTCTCCTACTGCCCAGTCCCAAGCCCCAGAATTACCCTGCTGAGTTTTCCAGAGTAGTTCGTGGTTTCTTTGCACCCAGCTGTCCAATTTATTTTTCACTCCCTGACATGCATCATCTTTAGCCTTTAGCCTCTTTATCTTTATTTTTCTTCAGCTTATCTTACCTTGTTCTGATCGTTGTCCCCTCCTTCCCTTCCAGTCTTGAGCATTGGTCAGGCCTCCACTCCAGCTCTAGAGTCTCCTGTGACTGAGTCACTCTGTCCTAATCGCTTCCTTTCTGAACTTCCTTTGAACGTGGAGTTGCAGAGCCACGGACCGTAGCATTGAAAGGCATCATGTTTTTCTTCCCACTTGGCCAGGTTAAGTAGCTTGATTAAGGCTATTCAACCTGTTTGTGGCAGTGTCGGCTGCTGCCTTCCCTGTATTATATAAATCTTCTCTGAATCATATACACTTTCTTGTATTATTCACCATTCAGTCAACGAGAGTCGGAGTGCTTATTCTATAATAGGCTCTGAATTCAAGAAGGACAGATGGTAAAGACCAGTTTTATGCACTTGCACTTGAGAGTGAGTGCTTCTTTAGGAACTCGCTTGCCTTAACCTCATTCTGGCTCTGGTGAAAGACTCGCTTGTCCCAGGAACTCAGTTGGAACAGGGTGTAGGGGATGGACTGATATTCTTAAAAAAAAGGGGCAGGATAATGGCCACAGGAGAGGTTTCAACAACATAGAAGAAGTCGTGGTTAATTTAGGGGGCATTAGGAAAGCTTCACAATGGAAGAGATTTTTGAGCTGGGTTTTGAAGGGTGAATAGGAGTTCGATAGCAAGGAGAATGCATTTTAGTCACAATGAGGAGCAGAGGAAAAGCCAAGGAAGTTGAACACGCATGTCCTGTGTGGTATGTAAACTTGTGATATTGCCAGGCTGAGTCTGGGATGTATTCTCCCTAGGGCACTGGAGGAGAGGCAATAATGGAGGCAGTAACAAAAATTCAGCTTTTTAAAATTTTTTTTTTTTTTTTTTACTAAAAAGTCCATGCTCTAAATCTGGTACTTTCATCTACTTCTGTATAAAGTGTCTGAGTAGAGTGTGTCCTAAAACATTTTTAGATAATCCAACCTTCTGGATTTGTCCTTCTGTACGAGTGAACTCCAGTGTGGTTATTTTCAGGCTCTCCCTCCCCCCTTTTCTTTTCTGGCCATGTGCTTGCTATGTGGTGTACATGGTGAACGGAAAGGTTGATAATCATCTGGAAATTTCTGGATGAAGCCGGGTGCTCTGCTGGTCTCGGTTGATTTCTTAGCCTTGAGGGTGATTTCTGAATTCATCAGATTTTGTTGTCAGAATGCCCAGAAATGGATTCTTGCTGATCTTGGCGGGAAAGGAATCCACTGGAAGAATTTGGGGGAGGCTCATAAAAGCTTCCAGAGGCTCAGAGAACTAGAATCAGAGGCAACAGAGCTGGCACAAAACCCCAAAATATACCAAAGAAGGGGGCTGGTGCAGACTACTGCTCCCACCAGGGGGTACGGCTACACAGCTTGTCCCTCTCACTGCTGCTAGACCTGGGGCGTGGTTGTCGTCAGAACTGCTTGCCGACAAAGCTTCTCCAGACTGGACGGAGCTGCCATGACCATTGTCAAGTGCAGGAATGGATCATGCGCTGCCCCTGTCGGTTTATATCGCTAGGGACTGGTTCCAGGTCGGCGGTGACTGCCCTGGGCTTATGCTCCAGTGCAGAGGATGCTGGGAACACGAGTATCCTGCACTTCTGTAAGGGGTGGCTGGCTTCGCCTCACGACGCGGAGGACTCCAAACATAGGAAGGGGGCTCAGATGCCAAATGCATGACCGATGTCCACGGCCGTCTCTAAGCTGGCCATTGTGTGCATGCCACCAACTTTCTTGAGCTGGAGATTTATGGGAAATCTGAAGCGCATTTGCATCAGGAAAAGATTTTTACCAGCTCTCTGAGATAGAGGAAGGAAACTCTACTCGGGGGAAGTGAAGCAGTGGAGAGAAAACTCTCGAGTCTTAGATTACTTACTGACCTCAAAAGCAAAAGGGCTGGCTCAGCCTTAGCTAGGTCTGTCCGCGAGCTCACTCTAGTTCATTTAACGAAAGTGACGTTTTCCATGTGGATGGCATTGCCTTGATTTGTGCACAATTTTCAGAAATCATGGATAAAAGCGTAGATAAAAATTTGTTTCGTCCTGGCTAAAAACTTGATAGAGTAGACCAAGTACTTTTCTCCTTTCACCGAAAGGGGAATTGTTGCCTGTTTAAATGAAGTAGCTTTGTTTTGGGGGCTGTGTAACTATCATCCGGGAGCCCCGAGGCTGGGACCTGGTCTTTCCGTTTGTCTTTTAGGCTTCTCCCCATACCACAGGCATTTCCCTGTGAGAATTCCCCTTTCTTTGGGTCACGAATGAATTGTTCGTAAATGCCTGAGTTCCATAGAGAGTGTTACATGAACTCTTGATTTTATGTGTAATGATTGGGTTGGTAGGACCTACACAGTAGCTTTGTTTCTCGCTGGCGATTATTGGGATGGGAGACACGTTGCATTTCTGTGCTCCAGCTTGAAAACATAAACCTCATGAAGGTCTCTGTTCCTTATTTTGAGATACTTACGTTACCGACTTCAGTTTCGAATGTATCTATCTTAGCTTTAGTTCAACTTTGTTTCAATCCATCATAGGGCGGGAGTGGGGTTACGGGAGAAATCCGATAGGTCCGGAAACACCTAAGGAGTTAAGAGTTTAAGGGAGAACGAAATGTTTATTTTTTACCCGGCAACAAAGGTATTTTGGGTTTGTAGCATGTTGTCTTACCAGCTGCTGCCTCCTTTGGTGTTAGCTGAGTGTTGGTTGCTGCACTCTCTACTGGTGATTAATGAAAACTGGGGTAGGGGAGGGCGGATCCATCACTTTGTCTAAGAATACCGAGTTTACATAATCGAGCCAGTAAGTGACAGTTGACGGTTCTGCAGCAAAACTCCAGCCTTCTCCCAGGGAGTGAAAACAGAGTGCGAGGACACAGCTTGGATTTACGTTAGTCAACAAGTTTTTGGAGTGACGCACGGGAAGCCTGAACTATACCAAGTGCCTGGAGATTGAATTGCTGGATTAAGAATCGTGTTACACGGGCTAAATCAGTAGTGGCAGGAGCGGCTGAGCCAAGTCACTCTCTGTACCTCAGTTTCTCCACCCACGTTGGAAGGGATTTGCTATGTGCCAGACCCTTCGTGTGCGTTAGCCTATCACCCCTTTCCTGCTCTCCTTTTTGGTGGGTGTTTTCTGTCTTTTGCAGGTGAGGAAATGAAAGCAGGGGTGAGAGGGGATGGGGGAGAGTAGTTGTCTCTGAGGTTCTGGAGCTAGTTAATAGCAGGGTGAGGACACAGACTTAGATGTGGGCGCTCCCCAGCTACTCAGTTTGCTGGCCTTCTCTTCCCCACTGCCTTGAGGAGGCATCCTTTCTGTACTTCCCAAGATGCCCACATCGCACACTCCCTCCCCCCTTCAGTGGCTGTGTTTTGAGCTTATGGGGGAATAGGGGCTTGGAAACACAGTTGCTGGACTTGACTGACTTAGGCACTTCCGTCAAGTGGTCGTTGAATTTGATACCTTTAGCAGATCTGCTGTTGTCGGTGATTTAGATAACTTCATGGTTTATTGGCATCTTCCCTTCCTACCTCGGAAGGCGTCCTCAGCGAAGGTGGGTCTGGGAAGTAGAATTCGGAAATGGCGCCCAAGGCAGTTTAGGAAACAGGTAGGGGTCGGAAGAGGGAGGGCATGAAGGCAGGAAGAATTGGGAGTGACCTTCAGAGGGTTGAGCCTTAGCTGAGCAGGGGGTCGGTTAGTTAATCAATTAATCAGTTAATGAATCGATGAATCAGTTGATGGCAAGAGAGAGCAGGAGGCAAGGGCCTTGTAGCCCGAGCGGAGGCCCCCCGGCCGGGGAGACGGGGGCCGAGTCCCGGGAAGGGCAGACCAGCCAGACTGGTGAGGTCAGTTGGCAGACAGGGCCCTTTCAACCTGAAATTGAGAGACCGCGTCTGGAACACAGCAGAAGAGGACTCAGCGGAGGGAGGAAGGGAGGTCACTCAGTCCGCCTAGGACTGAAACAAGGAGGCACCTCTTTTTTTTTTTTAAAGATTTTATTTATCCGACCGAGAGAGAGCACAAGTAGGCAGAGAGGCGGGCAGAGAGAGAGGGGGAACCAGGTTCCCCGCTGAGCAGAGAGCCTGATGCGGGGCTCGATCCCAGGACCCTGAGACCATGACCTGAGCCGAAGGCAGAGGCTTTAACCCACTGAGCCACCCAGGAGGCATCTTCAAGCCACGACAGGCTCACCTAAATAATTTCTATCTCAGAACTCCTTACCCCACTGAAAAATCAAGCAAAGGCCCCATTATCTAGCTCCGTGGGGAAATGTTCTCAGAGCATTTTTTTTTTAAACCAAAGTTTAGTCCTCTGAGCCCTGAGGCCTCACATAACCCTGTTTTCCATGATCGTCTTTCCCACAGGCACTGTCTTTTATTCTTTTCATTTCAGTGGAGTCTAACTTTTTTCTCACGAAGCACAACCTCGGGCTGGTCTGCGGTGCACGGAGAGCCCACGCCAGGTTGCAAAGGTGCGGGACCTTTCTGTTCCCAGACATGGTGGGTGACTCCCAGGGCTCCCCAACGCCGTCCTGGGGCCTGGCCACCGTCCGTGTCACGGTCCTGGCCCCAATCCCAGCTGCCACCACCACCGGCCAAGGCTCTTCTCATTTGCCGTTGTGTGTTTCTTCTGCTTTTCTCTTCAGCCACCTCTTTGCTCTGGGCCCCTGTGGTTTACTTCTTTAGACCGTCCCCAGGTACCGGGAGGGCTCCTTCCTTCTGGTCAACCAACGGCTCGCAGGCCCGATGGCCTCTTGGTGGTTTGTCTCCTCTTGGTTCCCTTCGGCCTTGCTCAGAGCGTTTGTTTTCGTTGCTGACGTGGAGGCGCTTCCTTTCCTTTTGGGCCTCTTCTTTCTCCCGTCGTCGGGGTATGTGGCTTTTCTACCTGGGGAAGTTGCCAGAAGAAAGCGTCCCTGGACACCCGAGGTGTCATGGGTGTTGCGGGGCTGTTGCTGGTGATCGGTGGTCGGCAGGCGGCCCGTGCCAAGGTCGAGGGCGGGGACCGGCCCTCCCGGCTTACAGGCTCTGAAGGGACATGGCCAATCCTTTGGTGACAGTGGTGAAAAGTCATAAAGGAGCCCGTTTTCCTCCTCTTAACGTGATCAAGAACGAGGATTGTGGAGTTAGGCTGCCTGAGTTCAAATCCCGACTCTTCCCTTTATTAGCTGTGTAGCCTTACTTAAGTTACTTAACATCTTCGTTTCTTAATCTGTAAAATGGGGACAATACCGGATATATCGTAACATAATATTACATAATATCACACATATACAATTATACGTAACATAACATAATATCACAATAACATATTGTGATATATTATATTTTATGTATTATAATATATAACATACAAAACAATGTTATAGATAATAACATTATATTACGTGGATCCTCCAGTATTCTATTTGTAGATATCATAATTATAAAATTATAATATAATATGACATTATACTGTAGATATGTAGGTATTACGTTATATTGCAGTACAGAATATGTAGAGATTATATTATGTTATTATATGTATTATGTTATTGTATATTATTATAATATATAGCATAACCACTTGCATTTGTTTTCTGTAACAAGCTACTATTATATGATAACATATGCCATAACACTTTCCCTAACTTTATATACATAATACACTTAACTTTGCATATCTATATACATGACTTTACATATGTACATATTTATAACTTTATATATGTGTAATACATAGTATGTAAGCTATGCATATATAGTGATTATATGTAAAGTCTTTAGAATTGAGCTGGTATACAGCAGGGAGTTGCTATATCAGAGTTTGCATATTAATTCTTTGTTTTTGTGGAGGTGTTTTGTTTTGGTTTGGTTTTTTTGCAGGGGGGAGGAGTACATTTTTGTTTTTGGCTTAAAAGCAAAGCTGATTGTTAATCCTCAAACTCCTCTGAGTGGTCGATTATCATTTCTATCCTTCTTTTAAGGATGCAGTATTTCTTGGGGTGCCCGGGTGGCTCAGTTGGTGAAGCATCTGCCTTTGGCTCCGGTCATGATCCCAGGGTCCTGGGATCGAGCCCCGCGTGGGGCTCCTTGCTCAGCGTGGAATCTTCTCCCTCTCCTTCTGCCTGCTGCTCCCCCTGCTTGTGCTCACTCTCTCCTGTCTCTCTCTTTCTGTGTCAAATAAATGAATAAATAAATGATCTTAAAAAAACAACAACAACCCACTCTTCCCTATTTGAAAAAAAAAGAAGTCTATTTCTCAAGTACGAGGCACGCAGTGAGTGTGTGAAGCTTGGTTTAAATCTGAAGCACAGGGAGGGGCTGGTGTGAGTCCTTGTCTGAAGCAGCAGCATTTGAGAAGGTCGGTCTCCGCGCTGCTGGTCAGGAGGTCACCAGCCAGTCCACCTGGGCCATCTCCTCGGGCCTTCTTGTCTCCAGTGCTTTTCTGCTCCATTTGGAGACTCCTGGCTTTGGGACGAAGCCTTGGGGGTCATGCTCTGGCCTGGCCTTTATCTGTGCTTTGCCTCTTGGCAACATTCTGGAAGGAGGGAACCAGGGATCGAACCCATTGTTGAAGTGTGGGGGTCATAGAGCGTGTTTTCCTTGAGAGTCTTTCTTTTAAGATTTGTATTTGGTGATGAAATTGAACTAGGAAGTGAGGCTAGTTTTTAGTTTACTCAAAAGCCACATTTTGTGAGCATCTTATATGCCAGAAAAATATAAATAAGGCCCTACCCTCAGAAGAGTTCTAGTCTACACAGTACGGTTTTGTAAACACACACACACAGACACACACATATACGTTAACACACAAGTATAATGGGAACACTATGGTAGGGAAGTATTTTTGGTACTTGTGGACACAAAGGCAAGAGGGTTTTGTTTAACCTGTGGGTGAAATGGGATGGGGAGGGGTGAACCTTGGAAGTGTTTATGGAAGAGATTTTATTTGAGCTGAATCCAGAACACTGGGTAGGTTTGCATGAGTCAGAGAGAAAGGAAGCATATTCTAGACAGAGAAAACACCATGAGTAAGGGCACAGAACCTCAAAGCATCCTGGTGGTCTGAGAATTGCAAGAATTTGTCATGGCTGAGATGAAGCATGAGTGATGGAGAACAATGAGAATTAACAATAGCTCATGGCTAGGGGTTATCGGTGGCGTGCCGGAGCTGGGTCCTGTCTGGTTCATGGGAGCCATTTATTAAATAGCCAGTAATTTTGTAAACTGGTCGTTAAAATGGTGGTAGCTTGAAATGGACAGTGGTGGAAACATTTACACCATGGAAATCAGCAAATACTACACATCAGGGCTCCTCCTGCGAAGAGCTGCCTTACCGTGCTCTACTGATGGAGATGCCCTTGTTTGCCACTCTGATAATTATTCTTCTTTTGCAAAAAGGATTTTATTTATTTATTTGAGGGAGGGGGAGGAGCAGAGAGAGGGAGAGGGAGAAGCAGGCTCCTCGCCGAGCGCAGAGCCCGACGCAGGGCTCAATCTCACGACTCTGAAACCAAGACCTGAACTGAAACTAAGAGTCAGACGCCCAACCCACTGAGCCACCCAGGCACCCTGTCATTATTCTTCCGAGGGTCCTTCGGTGTAGGTGTTGGGGAGCCAGTGAAGGATGGCGGCCAGGGAAGCAAATGATCCAATTTGTAATTTGGAAAGATAACTCTCTGTCTTTGGTCCTGTCCCCCTGGAAACAGACCCAGAGAGGGAGCTTTGTACGCAGGAGGTTTACCGGGGAGTGTTCTTGCGGCCAGCATTTGAAGGCAAGCAGAAGAGAATGAGACTGGGCAGAAGGCGCAATTGAAGAATGAAGCAGGTGTAAGGCCATCCTGCGGGGATGCTTTGGAGCTGGAGGGCCCATCAGCGTAAACCAACCCAGAGGCACGGCAGGTGTCAGGATAGAGGATGTCCCTGTGGAGGGTCTATAACCACAGTGAAGTGACTCTGTTCCTCCGAGAGCACTTCCTGGAGAAGGCTCAGCAGGGAGGGGAGGGCATGCCTCCCTCCTGAGGGTGAT